>OX411789.1:13338784-14538784 GCA_948252455.1 Acleris cristana
TGGCATGTTTTTCTGCTGAACGCATGTTATTTGATATTATATTTAATTTAATATTTATAGCTTTATAATAATGCTAGACTAAGTAGTACAATTTTAATAAGAAATATGTTTAAAAAAAGACTGACTGCTGAGTTTCTTGCGGCGTTTCTTCTCAGCAGTGGTCTCCTCATACGAAGCGCGGGTAGATTCTTGACGTGTAAAAGTGCCCGAAAGTGAGCGAAGATTGGAACGCCGCGTGGCGTTTCCCGCGGTACGAACTTTACGTGTAAAGGCCGCTAATGGTGTTACAATGTAGGTATAAGGTCAGTCTATGCAGCAGCAGGCAGGTAGTGCAGGGTCCGTCCAGATGGCTACCACCATCTTATCCTTTATCCTACCGCCAAACAACATTCACATTGTTGTGTTGGGTAGTGGGAATGAGACAAAACCATCCATTCCCACCTTAGTCGGGCTATTCTACTTTTCGTTGTATATAATTTTTAGCCACATTCTCACTAAACTATTTTTATTACAAAAAACGGTAAAGTGCAGCGTTTTCTAATTTGAAACTCAAAAAGGGACGTAAATAAGCTTATATTTAGAATTATCCTAATTCATAAAAAGTTATTTGTAATAACTATAAAGTGAGTAACGCAGTGGACGTTGATGTCCCCGCCTTTTCTAAGGAAAAAGTGCAATTTACCACTGAGTTACCAAGAAACCTTTGGAAACCTTTAAACCTAAACATGCTATTTATATTAAAGCGAAACTAAATTAAAGCGAAAAAAAACGTTTCCGTTCAAATTTAAACATTCTATGTGTATAATATTTAATAAATAACCGTTGAATAACGGTGGTATTGTTGTATATCAATAGGTACCACTGCTACTCAACGTGTATTAGTAAGGGGGTTAGACGCGGATTCATAATTTGGTATACTTTTTATCGGACGAAAACAAAAGATGTACACTGAAAAGTAGAATGGCGCAACCCTCAGGGTTGGCAACGCATTTGCAGTCTTAGGATTGTAGTCTTGAGAATGCATATATCTTAGTTTTCTCCATGTCATTATTTTGTACCTTAGGGCTGAGATTCTACTGGGTAAAACAATATTATTAATGACTCGTTACAATCAAATCAATGAGAGCCAAACAAGAGAGATGTTCACTTCTTAATAAAAATACAATAGTTATGATATTAGTTATATCAACCGAAGCTGATAGTAACAACAGCAAGTTCTTTAGTATCGTCGTACTCGATGTATCTTGTACTTGTTAGGCTCGTATGGAATCAAGACGCTTATGCACAACAATCACAATCTTGTTAGAAGTGACCATATTTTTATAGTGTATCGTATTGTCACAGGGCAGCCGAATTAAAAACAATATGATGACATGTCGAAAGCAATATAGTTTTACCAAGTAGAATAACCTTGAACCATGAATACCTTGAAGAAGTCAAGTTAGAGCACGTTAGTCCTATAAACGTATTAAACTACCTTTTAACAACACTGCCAAAAGCACCCTCCACCTTAAAAGAGCCATAAAGCCCCTGTTTAGTCGGGTTTCCGGTGCCCTATTTCTCGAAACCATTACACTTTCTGCTTGTCATTTCTGAAGGATTATGGGCATAAAAGAAACTAACATAGCGGATTAAAGGAGATTTATTAATACTAAACGAGCAACCGGTACAGTCGAATCGTAGACAGAATAGCGAGAGAGAGTTTTGACAGGTGCGTTTATGCAGCTACTTAATGTATGGCGTTTACAAAGCAACCTATATTTTCTAACACTGGCCCTTAAACCAAAAACATTAAGTGATGAACTATACAATCACAATAAACAATAACATTGGTTCAATTTAAACTTATTACTTAAGTGTACACATCATGAGACAAGTTAATAAAAAAAAATACACCTTAAACAAATGCTTATAAAGTACATACAGTCTTATTAATGCATGAGTTTCTTCTCCTTTATTGTGTCCCATAAGACATCCAAGAACTAAATATTTAAAAAAAAAAAAAGGAGATCAAAAAACAATAAACTCTTATATAGCTTCTATATTGTTACTAACTTATTACAGCAACATCAGCTGTTTTACGAACTTATTATGGCTGTCTTTACACAATGGTTTTGTCAATATGTCAGCCAACATATCTTTTGTACATAAATACTTTATGACAATAATTTTATTATTTACAAATTGCCTGATAAAATGATGCCTAACATCAATGTGTTTTGTTCGAGCATGATGTAAAGAATTTTTACACAACTTTTGTGCTGACTGATTGTCATTATAAATTGTTAAAACAATATCCCTTTTAATAATTTCTTTCAGAAAAGTACGTATGAACAAACCCTCTTTACATGAATCAGACAAGGACATGTATTCGGCTTCAGTACTTGACAATGCAACTGTTTTTTGTTTGCGACTTTCCCAAGACACTACTGACTCACCAATTTTGAAGACATATCCTGTGTATGATTTGCGATCCACATCGTTGCCTCCCCAATCTGCATCCGCATACGCAGTGACATCCAAATTGTTTTTTCTGAAGGTTAAACAAAGATCTACGGTACCTTTCAAATACCGTAGGACTCTTTTGGCAGCTTTCCAATGGATCTCTGTGAAAGACTCATTGACTTAGATAACTAACTGCATAGGCAATATCGGGTCGGGTGCAGACAGCTACATACATCAGAGATCCTATAAGACCTCTATAGTCTAAAACATTATCTTTCTGATTGCCTTTAGGCAACTTCAGACCAGTTTCCATGGGAGTATGGGAACATTTACAATCTTCCATTTTATATTTCTGTAGCAACATCTTGATGTAATTTGATTGATCAAGTGTAATTTTGTTTTTATCTCTGCACAATCTCATGCCTAGCACTTGATGTGCTGGCCCTAAATCTGTGATATCAAATTGTTTCATCAATTTTGTTTTGATATCTAGCTTTTCACGCTTATTGCAGTTTGAAAACAAAATTATATCGTCTACATATAGTGCAATTATTATAAGTGCCTCCTGGTAGTACTTAAAATAAACACACGGTTCTGATGATGACCTTTTAAATTCTAATTTCTCACACAGAACATAATCGATTTTTTCATACCAGGCTTTTGAGGCCTGTTTCAAGCCATAAATGGCTTTATTCAGTTTATATACTTTGTTTTCTTGGCCTTTTACTGTAAACCCCTCTGGCTGTTCCATAAAAACAGTTTCCTGCAGGTCACCATTAAGAAAGGCTGTTTTAACATCGAGATGTTCGATTTCCATACCATATTCCACAGATAAGGCTAACAAAGTACGTATAGTGGAGTATCTGACAACTGGGGAAAACGTTTCTTCGTAGTCTACACCATACTGTTGTGTATAGCCTTTAGCTACCAGACGGGCTTTATACTTTAATAGCTCACCGTTCAACCCACGTTTGACTTTGAATACCCACTTACATCTGACAGGTTTGTGTGAATCCTGTCGATCAGTCAGAGTCCAACATTTGTTCTGAACAAAAGAGTTGTACTCACTAGACATTGCTTCTTTCCAATGGTCAGCATCTGGCCCTCTCAGCGCTTCTTGCACAGTTTGTGGAGTGTCTGCTTCGGATGTTCCCACTAAAAAGGTTGTGTGGAGTGTGTCCGATGTCTCATCATACTCAGACGTATCCGTTGTCTCTTCCTCTGGAATATAAGTTTCATCCGCCGGATTACTGTGCTCACTTGAGCTGTCAGAATCATCTATTGTGATTGTACTATATCTTTGATTGTTTTGTGCCAATATGTTATCATCAGATATATCTCTCACAATAGATGTTTCTGTCTGTACAGAAGTTTGATCGGACTGAGTTTCATCATCAATATTTACACCTTCATTAATTTGTGTAAATATGTCCAGACCTGACTCATTATTATCATCATGTGATACATATTTTCGACACCTGCAAGGAAAAACATCGTAACTCACTTTTTAGCTGTTTTGGGTTACAATCATATTCGTGATCTACATAAAATTTGCGAATTTTAGCTCTCATCATCGTATCTCAATTCCTTTCCGTTTAAGAGTTAAGTAAATGAAAAACATTGTAAGTAACGATCCACTGAGGTGAGTAACATAATATATTTAGTTGTGGATCGTTTCTAATACTGATTTTATAAATATGGCATGAAAAACATTGTACTACAACTTGAATTTTTTTTCACGGTCTCATTTAAAAACAACATGGTTAAAGTTCCATGGTAACAAAAGTTACAATTTTTAAACTTGTAAATATCGGGAACAATTAACGTGATTACATTGCAACTTGAGTTACAATGTGCCATATTTCTCATTTTTGACTGACACCTCCCGCTTGATAGTCTGACTTACGATGCTTTGAACCTGGTTTTTTCCCGCGTATTGGCGTTATTAGATTAGTTGCAACTTGTTTGTTTGCGGAAGGTGCGGAAGCTTGGATGTTTAATGTGCAAAACTGTATTTAAATTGAATTATGTGTATCTAAATGAGTCGTCGCAGCAGGATTCTCGACAACCGAAACCGTCGCTAGTGTTTTTGGAGACAGGTAGGTACCTACATAACGTTAATTACCTACCTAACTAATAAAAATAAAGCCTAGTGTCGTTTCCAACTGTAGCTTTATTCAACAATTGTTCGTAGTTTTCTCCTTTTTGTAATGCGATTATCAAAATAGGAACAATTGCAACTTGGGGTCATTGCCCTGCCTATTCCGATAATTTTGTTCAAATAAAAAGTACCTACCTACTTATTAGTTGTATTACATTTGTAAGTAACAAAAGATGTACAGTCCGTGCCGAACTTCTCGTCCACAAAGATGTTAGTTTTGCGAATCGAACTGATTTGATGATGGAGCCCGAACTCCTCAATGGCTAGTATAATACATCCGACAAGCTTAAACTATGTAGTTCGTCGAGTGTTTTAGGTACTGTTTAATCTATATATATATAGAAGGCAAACCTGACTGACTTATATATAAACGCACATCCGAAACTACTGTACCTAGAAATTTGAAATTTGGTACAGGGGTTCGGTTCCTTTCGTGATGTAAGTGAGCACTAAGAAAGGATTTTCCAAAAATCGACCCCCAACCGGAAGAAATCGGGGGAGTAGCAGGAAACTAATTCTACGCGTAC
Organism: Acleris cristana; assembly: GCA_948252455.1. Taxonomy (NCBI): domain Eukaryota; kingdom Metazoa; phylum Arthropoda; class Insecta; order Lepidoptera; family Tortricidae; genus Acleris; species Acleris cristana. The sequence continues at coordinate 13,343,918 of OX411789.1, forward strand.
GAAGTCGCGGGCGTCCTCTAGGTTGATGGAACCAGTAATGGACAAGGACCAATGATGGACATAGTCCGAGAACGTAGTCCTGTTAAGATACAGATAGAACAGATCTCAGTCTCCAACGAAAGTGAAGAAATTTTCGGCAATTTATCATGAATATTACATTAATTTGCCGCATCAGAACAGTGCTCAACAAAACAATATGTCTGATTCCGATTAAAAACCATTACAAACCAAGAAGATGCTTATTTTGTTAATGCTGATTATGTGTAGTTTGTGAAAAACTACTTTTATTAATAAATATAATAACCGATTTCTAATTATTTTACCTTTGTTTTATTTCAATCGTAATTCATAATCTATGTTGAATAACATAATTGATTTTGTATCTCAGAGATAGTATCGTTTCTCGCTAAGACTTTGTCATATTTACTCATTATTATGTTGTATGTCTGAGTTACAAATGTCATATGTAAAACAAAATATTGTCGAATGTCATTGTAACTCACTGAACACCTAAAAATAAGCTTATATTTGGTAGTATAAGCAATTTAACATTAAGATTAGCATTTATTGACTACATTTTTCAAGGTCCGCTTGTATTACAACTTATAATTTTTTTTAAATATTTTTTTTTATCTTTATCGTGCTCTCCTGGAAAGTTAGTGAAAATGAGTTACGATGATTTTCCTTGCAGGTGTCGTTTTATTGTTTTATTTTCCAAGAATGTTACATCTCTAGCTTTAATACACTTTGTTGGACACTCAGGATCTATTAATCTGTATCCCTTTGTTTCCTCACAGTACCCAACAAATATGTAACTTTTGCATTTTGAATCTAGTTTTGATCTATTTGAATTAAGTGCATATGCAACAGAACCAAAGATTCGTAGGTGATTCAACAATACCTTTTTGCCACTCCATTTTTCTTCCGGAGTGCTCCCTAAAACTGCTTTTGTGGGACAACGATTCTTGATGTAGACAGCCGTGTTAACAGCTTCAGCCCAGAACTCCTTCTTCAGGCTTGCATCTTGGAGCATACATCTCGCTGCCTCCATAACAGTCCTGTTGGCACGCTCCGCCACTCCATTCTGCTGCGGGGTATGCGGGACGGTTGTCTGGTGCCGAATGCCAACAGTCCTTAGATATTCCTGAAAAACAGAACTCATGTACTCTCCACCATTATCACTTCTTAGGATCTTTATCCTTTTCCCAGTTTGGTTCTCCACTAAAGCCTTAAATTGTTTGAATCTATCAAACACCTCACTTTTTTGCTTCAGAAAATACACATAAGTCTTTCGGGTATAATCATCAATAAAGAGTAAGAAATATCTTGCTCCACTGAAAGATGAACATGGCATTGGGCCACAAAGGTCTGAGTGTATCAGTCCTAGCACTTCCTTAGCTCTGCTGAATGATTTCTTAGGAAAAGGTAACCTACTCTTTTTTCCTTCAATGCATGCAGTACATTGTTTATAATTTGAGTTATTATAAGAAATTCCAGAAACCATACCTTGTTTAAGGAGCTCCATACTTCTTCGGTTGAGATGTCCCAACCTACGGTGCCATACCTGTTCGGTTGCCTCAGTGACTGCCTCAGAAGCAGCATCAACGGTTTCCACACTGGTGCAGTTGGTCTCACATCCAACTGCTGCATTTGCTACTGATTTATTCTGTAAACAGACTTCAGAAATGCACTTATTCGACACTAATTCAGTCGTGTCGAGAACATAAGCACCATTTCTTAAAACAGCCCTAGCCACAACTACCCCATTGTCTAGTATTTGACAAGTACTGGAGCCGAACACTACCTCGTATCCCTTGTTTACCATAGAACTTACTGATAACAAGTTTGCAGTTAAATTTGGTACATAATGAACATCACTTATTGTTTTTGTAACACCATTCCTTAACTTCACTTTGACAGTTCCTCGTCCTGCTGTAAACAACTTTTCTCCGTTGGCCACTGTGACTTGTAATGACTTTTCTTCTACAAAGTCATTCATCATGCGCCTGTCTCGACACATATGGCTTGTAGCACCACTGTCCACATACCACAAATCACTCTGCACATTTACCGATAAAGCTGTAAGAAGCGCCTTCGACGTGTCCATTTTTGTATGATCAGTGTTTTTCTTTTTGTTCAACTTAGGGCAGTCTCTCTTGAAATGGCCTATCTTCTTACATCCAAAACATTTTGGTTGCTTCCTTGTGGCTGCCAGAGCGGTAACACATTCCTTCTTGTCATCGCGACGAAGTGTTTCCTGCAGTAACTTGGCTGATACGACTTCGCTTGACAATTTGATGTTGGAATTCTCTATTGCCATTATCAGTGGATCGTAGTCTTCGGTTAGTCCACTTAGTATGATAACAGCGATGAAATCATCTTGTAGTCCTGCTCCAATATCAGTCAGCTTTTGTGCGACGTCAGTGATTTTGCTTATGTAGCTCTCCATGTTTTGACACTCGTGTAATTTTGTACTAAATAACATCCGCAACAGACCTAATCTCCGACATAATCCTGTATCTTCGTATGCTTTCTGAAGATTTGTCCAAGCTTTGTGTGCTGTTTTTACGCTCCTGATGTGTACAAAAGCTGAAGGCTGCACCGACAAAGCGATCCGTGCTAGCGCTTTCTGATCCCTCTTGACATCATCAGGTTTCGCCGAGTCGACTTCCTTTTCAACAAAGTCCCATAGGTCTTCGTGAATCAAGACCATCTTCATCATGAACTTCCATGACTTGTAGTTTTCAATTCCTTTTAGTTTGTCCGTGATAAAAGACGACGACGTTGAAATATTCGCCATGGCGTAGTTTTATAGCGCGTGCTCAACAAAGAGGTTAAGTTTCTTATATCCCACTGCACCGCGGAATTTATAGAAATAATACTTTATTATTAACTAATAACGATGCTGGGCCCAAAACCTGAAGGATTATGGGCATAAAAGAAACTAACATAGCGGATTAAAGGAGATTTATTAATACTAAACGAGCAACCGGTACAGTCGAATCGTAGACAGAATAGCGAGAGAGAGTTTTGACAGGTGCGTTTATGCAGCTACTTAATGTATGGCGTTTACAAAGCAACCTATATTTTCTAACAATTTCCTCTTTATCTAAAAAGAGGCCACGGCTATCTGGTTTCCGTTTCCGGCCCCCATTACAGCGGCCTAATTGTATTTGTTTATAGGTATAAGACCTTTATGTGACTATTCGGTTGTGTTAAGGTTAAGTAGGAGTTACGGTGATTGGTTTGGACGTTGTTAATTACAAGACTAGTGTCAGTGTGTTAACTTGCTTTATGTTTAAAATAAAACTTTGGGTAAGATGGAATTAAACATTTATTAACTAGGCAAAATTACAAATTACGAACTTAATACACTTTAAATAGAATACAAAGTAACAATTAAAACTTAAAACTCGATGTCAAACTAAAAATAAATTAAAGTAAAAATAAACCTAATTATAGCTAAGCTAAATACGATTAAATTAAAACTAAATAAAAACTAAAAAAAGAAAGGGCCCCCGTGGCAAAGTACCACAGATGCTGGCAGCATTTCCTCGTTGTACTCGTATAGCAAATGGAATAAATGAATAAACATAAGTATATTTAAGATAAAATGAATAAGTGGAGAATCTATTTTCATTTTTATTTTCGAATTCTATTAAATTACAAGACTTATACTTTCTCATATTGTTAATGTTATTTTAGGTTTTATTCACTATTTCAAGATTTAGATTTACACACGCGGTCTCTCGTCAACCTTCATTCAGCTTTAATTACGCAGTCAGGTGAAAAGCAATATGGGTATCGACTTGAATTGTGAATTTTTTAATTTGTTTAAAAAAAAGCTTTTTGGCTGTAGTCACCAAATGAGATTAAAAAATCAATCGCCAAGTTAACAAACTTTTGACGCATTGAAGTCCTTTGAATGAAAAAAAGTCAAGAGAATGACAAACAAAACGGGCAGCAAGAAAAATGGGCTGTCAAAACCTGCGATGTCCCAAGCAGTAAGACTTAAATAGCATTTATATAGCTTGTCTTTACTTAGAATTTGGTTACTTTTACAACTTATAATTAATGTGAACATTACGATGCAACCACGTCGATAACCGATACTTTAATGAAATGCAATACTTTAATGTTAACATTAAAATACAACGACAGATACAGGTTTCTTAATATACGTCATCTGCTAATTTAAGTAATGATATAAATGTACATAAATATTAAGCATCTTAGTAATAAGCTTAGTTCATAAACAATGCCTTAGCTTATAAAATGATTAAGAAATACCTCAGGAGAAATACAAAAATGAATGCTTCATTATAAACTCGCTCGTCAAGCAAATGATGAAAAAGAGTCATTTTACGTAACGACGTCATTAATACTGTCGTGGAGAAATTGCCAAGTTATTTAGTAGACATAAAAATGCTGTTTCAGGACCCTTCATACTTTGTGGGGATGGATAAAAAGTTACTTGGATTAAAAATTATACGGGTTTTATTTCGGTTTAATAGGATGTTGCTGTGAGATTTATTGCCGTATAAAATACCTCGATAATTTAGTTTTTTAATTTTTAATATTTTTGGAGGTGTTTTTTTAATTTTTGTTCTGTGTTAAATTACAATGAAATCGGTTTAGTGGTTAAGCCGTGAAAGGAACAGACAAAGTTACTGTCACATTTATAATATTAGTATGGATTTAAAAACGTATAAAAAATTATAATTTAACAAAGCAAAATAGAGAAATCATACATATTATTGCAACAACTCAGGGCAACAAGGCAACTCTATTTCACTGTCTTAACAATAATTATAATATTATTGTCTGTATTTATAACATATTATATTATACAAATCCATCTTTACAAAAAATATACAGGCCTTTTTTACTGCAACTGAGCTCTAAAAGGAAAGTATCTAATAACCAATCCTCCTGTATGTATAAACTCCTGCTTCAGTTTTCGATAGACCGTTACACCCTGTATCTACTTGAAAGTCAAATGATGATTAGGGTCACGACAGCTGTAAACTACCAGATAGTGTCCAAGATGTAAAATGTAAATTTACTTAGTCGAGAGGGATTGCCTGGGACGGACGCAATAAACGGGAAAATTTTATGCCGGGTGCAGGCGGTATCGCTTTACGGGTTCGATGCCACTGGCTACATTTTGTATGCAATTTGATCAGGTCAGGTGTGTCCTGGGCACTGATAGTGTGGACATATTTAGAGCCGAACATGTTTATTCCAATACTAAATAGACTCGGTATCGTGTCATGGTACAGGGTGTGCTTAACACGCAAGCTGTGTTACAGTAGTTTTGTGTGAACTGTATCCTCTTGTCTTTGAAATTTAATATGCTCATAAAAAGAGAAAGATCACTTTAACGACTGTGCACGAGACTTTTCAAAGTAATTGAATTATACTGAAATGTGAATGATATTATAAGCATTTATTTATATGAAAAGATAATTGAAACTCGATAGTTGAAAAAATGCTTCGAAATTCCTGAAGAACTATTTAAAACTTCAAAATTTACCTACTAATGTTTTTTTAAGTTTACACAATCAATACTTCAATCATTCAATAAATAGGTACTTGAATTCACCTTGTTTAAGGACCAATCAAATTTTTTTATCGTCAAAAATTTGGTCAACGAAATAACTGTTATCTTTGCTTAAGAGTTCAATATTTTTAACCGGTAGGTACTTAAGAGTTTAAGTTAGCTCTAGAATTATCGATCTTAGAGCTATTTTGATATCTTAAGCCTAATAGATGCACTCAAAAAAATGAGAGCCAACAATGAGAGATTTTCTCTTAGTTGACAAAAAATGAATACAATAGTTAAGATATTAGTTATATCAACCAAAGCTGATAGTAACAACAGCAATTTCTTTAGTGATTCAACTAACATCTTAGTTCATGTATCTAACGTCTTGTCAGGCTCGTATGGAATCAAGACGCTTATGCACAATAATCACAATCTTGTTAGAATCGACCAATTTTTTTTTTCAATGTGTATTCTGTAAAAATACAGAAATCCTCCAATACGACCACTTTTTAAAACGAATAACTCTTGACTGGCAATCGATTTTTATTACACTTAAAAACCCATGCCAAAAAAAACATCATTTAAATCCAACAGACAAAGCCTTCTAAATTATAACACCCCTTTACTCACCACCAACAATAGTCACTCTATGTTAACCCCTCAACCTTCCCGGTATTATTTTTACCCAAAACCTGCCGGTAAACTTTTAATTGGGACAGCGGCACGGTTAACAGAACTAGTTAGCGGGCACTGTCCAAACCACTTAGTGGATTAACCCCCCGCTCGCTGTAGCAAGTGTTCCGAGCATTTACGGGTTACAAAATGTGTAGCACTTCTCGTAGTTTAGGCTACATTATCGCACTAGGCTATGCAAATAGTTAGAACAATAGTGTATTGTGTTAAGGGCGTTACTAACATAATGTGCTCTGTGTAATACTATTTATTCGCTAAAAGTGTTACCCGAGCGAAAGCGGGTTTGCTTCTAGTATAAATATAAATTATAGCAATGCATCTTTTTTATGTAAATTTTAAAGAGAATTGACACAGCTAGACTTTATCCAACCTAATGTTATAAAAGTGAATGTAACTGTGTGTCTTTGTTATGCTTTTACGGCTAAACTCCTTCACTCTGCAACGGCTGGACGGATTTGGATAAAATTTGGAATAGACATAGCTTATACTCTGGATTAACACATTTTATCCCAGAAAAATCTAATTTTTTTCAAGAGAATAGCGATAATCAAAATCTATGCAGACGAAGTCACGGGCAGAAGCTAGTGTTAACATAAATCACAGTAATTAATCGTTACATAAAGTAAAGTTTTTATAAAAATAAAGGAAGTAAACTTTTACTTCTACTTGTAGTTTTTTGTTCTGTAGCTATTCGGCAGAGCATTTACAGTCTTCAGTTGCCATCTTGAGATTGAATTCTTGAGATCACAAACTTTTTTTTTAAGCCGATGGCCTGTATGCTCATTCACTTCTCCACGCCAAAAAAAAAAGCGAACGGTGTCGTCATTAATAGCTTTGCCTCACCCAATAGCACTTTATCAATTCCTACGTTCCTAATTTATCTGGAGAATAAAGCTGTCGTGCCGAATAAATGCGGTAACATCGTTTGAAGCCGCAAATCAGACAAGCGGCGGTTATTATCTTACGGTTACAATTAGTCAAATAAATAATCTGCCGTCATACCAAATAACCTAACCAACAAAAAGTTGGAAAACCCCCGACATTGACATTTCACAGTTCAATACTTCAAAAACGGCTGAACCGATTTCGATATAAAATATCTAAGAACCACCGCTAGAAAACCTGCTTTCAAATAAAAAAAACCGCATCCAAATCGGTTCATCCATTTAAGAGCTACGGTGCCACAGACAGACACACACACACACACACACACACACACACACACACACACACACACGGGGGTTAAAAAGACATACATACCAAACATTTACCTACTGTATTGCCAAACGTCCTGATTTCTGCGGAACGTCCCGATTTTGAAGTGGCAGTGGGCCGGTCACTTGTGCCGCAGAACCGATAATCGCTGGAGTTATCGTATTCTTGAGTGGAGACCGCGAATCGGCAAACGTAGTGTAGGACGCCCTCGGACTAGGGGGAGCGACGATCTTCGCAAGGTGGCTGGCGAGAGCTGGATGAGAGTGCCCACGAATCGTGCTCGTTGGCGTGCAATGGGAGAGGCCTATGTCCAGCAGTGGGCTAATATAGGCTGATGATGATGATGATGATATTAACGAAGCAAAGTATCTTGCGAAGATATTCGCCCATAAAGGCTGGCACGTCGAAGCGCTCGTCGACAAACTCGCCATACGGTAGAGAATAGAAGCCCAAGTCCTATCGCATTTCCTTATTTAAGCGAGAGCTCTCCGGGCACTTACAGAATTGAATCCAAGCCCGCTAATGAATAGAGTGAGGGTAAAACTTCTAGCCTGCGGTAGATTCACGGAGATATATTAATTTTCAACTAGCTTTGTAACTTTCGAGTTCGACTCGTTTTTTCTAGAGAACCTGAAGTTAAGTGAGAAATGTATACAATTGCAATCTCAAGACCGCAGTCTTGAGCTTGCAAAAGTATTGTCAACCCTAAGGACTGAGATAGAATGCCTCTATGCTCGTCATTTCCATTTTAAGAGTTTTCTTCGTATGTGTAATGATTTGCATGAAAACAAATGTACCGCTACTATTTTTACCTGACTGCGCGATGCAAAGGAAAGTAATGTGTTTATCAGCCTTGTTTGTATGTATGTTTGTTCCTTTGTGGCGCTCTAGAAACAAAACGCGTGGACTGATTTCTGTGATGATTCTTGTGTCAATCGATTTGTCGCTAGGTATCTTGTAAGTATCATTAAAGATATGACAGTAATAAAAATTCTATATGGAAGCAACCAGACGCGATATTACAAAAGAAAAAAATATTGATGAATTGATGTTATCGTTGAATAGGTATTTAAAAATCATTCATAGGTTTCTTTCGTCATTTTTCATTTTGAATGATCATTTAGGGTTTATAACTATTTAGAGTTGGTTAGCAACTTATTTTACAGAAGATAAGATTTATTCTTTTTGTTTTGCATCAATCAATTTAGTACCGTATGAAATTTGAATTAAGAGTGAAGTGTCCATTAATGGTGCCTGTCAGCTAACAGTGTCTATCATTGTTGCTGTCACCCTATTCACACGAAGGTTAGGTTAAGTGAGGTAAAGTAGGCGATAATAGCGATTTCAAATGCCAGATGGGTGAAAACAATGTGATATAATTCAAGGGTAAACGAACCGATATACCTACGTTTATACATGTCTGTCTAGACATGACGCTATCATTGCGTCGTGCCTTGAATTATTTCCTTAGCTTTTAGGGATTCTGAGCAAATTGTAATTAGAATTGTATGTGAGTTATCGTCGGTGACATAAATACAGCGTAATGAACAAATTAAATAAGGTGCAAAATACACTTTATTAAGTAATTCAGTAAGGTAAATTTTGCAACTTATCGAATTTGTTGGTTACGCGGAATGCAGTAGGAATCACCGACGTTATAAAGGTTGTATAAATACAGAGGCCCTACTTCCATCCCTATCTCCATCTCTTTCTCTCGATTTAGTCTCGAATGTAACGAAACTTCGAACTTTGATTTTCAAAGTAGGGCTTCAGTCGCTATTTATAAGAGTTGAGTAAGACCAGGGCCTCTATTCAACACGGTAAAAACAATATTGTTTTTGATCCGTTATCGTATTGTCACCATCGTTTCATAGCTCTTATTTACTTGACAGTAATGGCGTCTGACGTCATAAAAATACCATGACAGGTCAACTACGATATCGTTTTTACCGTCGGTAATAGAGGCGCTGTCGTGATGTATTTTTTAAGGCAAGCAGAAGGTACACTTGCACACAGAACACCTGGGGGCTTAGTATGCTACGCGAGATTTACTGTCATATTTTACGTCATTCATATGAAAATAAGAAAATATGACATAACCGGTTTTACCGAAAACAAAACCAGTTTAACCATTTCATGTGATTATTAAGAATAACAATGGCTATATAATAAAGTGTACATTAAAAGATAGTTTTTTTTTAAATCCTTTATACCTACCCGGCAAACCGGTTTTGACATAACTTGAGAACCGGTTTTGTGACCCCTAGACATAACGGCACACTTTAAGATGCTTAGTAATAAAAGGACTTAATTCACTCAAAATACACTTTTATTTAAATCCTTAAATGTTTACACTTATAATATGGAATAGACATATTTGACAGTAAATCGCGTTTGACGAGGTTTGACGTATTCTCCTCGCCTCGCATGCTAAGCCCACTTATAGTAAGTGGGATTTAACTCCTATAAACATTTGAATTCTGAAAACTGCAATCTCAAGACTGCAATCTTAAGACTCTATATGCGTCGCCAAACCTGAGAACTATGATGGGGTTGGCCTTTTGGCAAAAATATGTTTGGCAAAATATATCGTTTCCCAAGTTTCATTTGCCAACCCACTTTTTTCTGTAACTATAAATATTTCAGCATTTTTATATAAATTAATCTAAGGGTTCCACACGAAAGTAACTGAAATAAATCCTGAAAAATAAAAACATAGCCTATGTTACTCGGGGAAAATGTAGCATTCTAATGGTCAAAGAATTTTTCAAATCGGTCCTGTGGTTTCAGAGCCTGTTCAATGCAAACAAACAAACAAACAAACAAACAAACAAACAAACAAACAAACAAATCTTTCCTCTTTATAATATTAGTGTAGATAATATTGCATCATCATAGGGTTTATTTCAGCCCATTCCATCCATGGAAAATGGCTCAATTGACTTGCAAGATTTGACCCTGACATCTAAAGTTAAATAATAGCTTGTAACTTGTAAAAAGAGTGCTTGTAGCTAAATTGGTAATGTTAAGATGAATATTTAGTGTAACAAGAATAAAAGTTTGGGAGCTACAAAGCCACAAATAGAAACACAGATACACATACAAACAGATACACACTAACAACACCAGCGGGCTTAGCACGCGAGGTGAGGATTATACGTCAAAATTCGTCAAACGAGATTTAGTGTCAAATATGTCTATTCCATATTCTAACGTAAGAGTAAACGTTTAAGGTTTTAAATAAAAGTGTAATTTGTGTGACTTGAGTCCTTTTATTACTAAGCATCTTGAAGTGGGATTTAATGTCATGATTATATGTCATTTTCGGTATTGCTAATTGACACTAATTCATGGATAACGTCAAATCTGACAGTAAATCTCGCCCCGCGTGCTAAGCCCGCTGGGGCACGTTTTATAAAGCTACAAGTTACAATTTTACAAGTCTAAACTGGCAACACTACTCAAATGGCCGGTCGTCATTGGTCGAGGTCGTGTCAAATGGAAACTTGTAACCTGTAAATTGTAATTTGTAGCTTTATAAAACAGACCACAGTTCTTTTTCAAGGGTTAAAAGGAAAAAAACTGCATTTTACTCCGCGAATTCAATAATGATATTTCTTTACGATTTCGCTCTGGCGATCAACTATTTAAACGATTTTATGACTTTAAACTAAATGGAGCGCGAATTCCGCAGTAAACCCGCACGACAACGAAGTCTGATGTAATCACTCCAAACATGCGCAGTATACAGTGGAAAACAGTACGGTGTTCATCAAAGTTGTCCCAGAAAAATGTTTTTTTTAATGTTTTTATGTCATAACCGCCATAATCTGCGTAGCTTAAGCCCGCTTTACATTTGGCTAAATTCAGTGTGCTGAATGAAAAAGACTCTAAAAAAAGACAAGTGTAAAGGCAGTTAGCATGTTAGTCAAGAGGACGCGCTTATCCCCTCCAAGCCGCCTGTCTAAATTTAGCACACTGAATTTAGCCAAATGTAAAGCGGGCTTTATAAAAATGGAATGATGCGGGTTTTTTTCAAAGCATTGACGATATCAGGGGCTTCAGGGGTGTTATTCTCTTAAAAACTGCGGTCGGTCGAACGAACGAACAAAACAGATTTTAGCCCGTGCATTCTGAATTAGGCAGCCTTACACGTTCGAGAAGCCATGCTGCCAATTTGAATACACGCGCTAAAACGTGTTTTGTTCGCTCTGACGGGACTACTTAAACTCGCCGCTTGGACATTCACTTGTTCGTCCGTCCGTTTGTCGTTGTTGAGAGAATCACACCCCAGCGCTGAGCGGCATTTCGACGTGTACCTTCTAATCTGTGTGCTGTCTAAAGCCGCACTCGCGTGTTCACCGGCGCACAATAAAAACGTCTTGGTGCGCGTTAACGTCAGTACATTTACTTAATAGGCTTGCCGGATCACGTCTGCCTCAGCTTTGTCCATATTATTTGAGATAGTTAAGTACAGGGTGGCCAACTTGGAGGTATACAACTTTTTTTTGCCACCATTTTGTTTTGGCGGTAAATATGATAGTTGTTGCATGAAAATTACTTTGTGGAGATACGGCAAATTTGTTATGGATCGTTTTACGACGGAACAACGTGATTTAATTATTAAAACGTTTTACTCAAAACTCTAAGAAAATTGCGGGCAATTTTTGGTAGAAATCACTTAAGTACCTTCGCGGCTAACAATAGCTCGTTTAGTGAATAAATTTGAGCAGTATGGCATCGTAACAGATAAAGCAGTTCCTTATCGTGTCAGAAAGCGTACTCAGCAGAATATCCAAATTGTTCGTCAAAGTGTAGCCGAAGAACCCACATTGTCTAGGCGACGTTCTCAACAACTCGGAATTAAGAGGACTTCTCTACAGACAATTTTGAAGAAAGACCTTTAAAACACGTTGTTCCGTCGTAAAACGATCCATAACAAATTTGCCGTATCTACACAAAGTAATTTTTATGTTACAACTGTCATATTTACCGCCAAAACAAAATGGTGGCAAAAAAAAGTTGTATACCTTCAAGTTGGCCACCCTGTATAATAAATAAATAAATATCACAATCTCAAACAAATTGACCTAGTAAAGTAATGAATATAAATACCTAAGTTATAATAAAATATAATTAGTTATATAAGATACATTAATGTATATTTCTCCTGTTAAATGTCATGCCGATTTAATTGTTAGTCCACCATTTATAATTGTATTCCGATTAGAAATGTTATAAAAATAAAGGCGGTAAAGCCTGAGAGCACACAATTTTCGCCTACAAACAGATAGTGCAGTTTGGCAGTACATTGTTTATTCCATGCCTGTTTTGATGAATAAATGTTTTTTTTCGTTCCAACTAGTTAAGCTCTAGATTTTTACTATGGGTACCTACTGCTATAGACAATTAGACAACGATAAACGTAATTTTAAAATAAATAAATATTTGTAAACGTAGAAAATATGAAAGATTCAAGAACAAATCACATTCTGGCCCGTTTCACGAAGCTACAAGTTACAATTTACAAGCGGAAGTCTCTTTCTAACTCGTACTGCTAGAAAGAGGGTTCCGCTTGTAATTTGTAACTTGTAGCTTCGTGAAACGGGCCACAGATGACCACTGACCGGCACATTTCACTTTCACTATTGGAAATAAAGTGGTGACCGGGGCGGCTAGTACGAGTGCTTGGAGAGATTGACAATTTCAGAGAGTGACCTCTCAGGCTCTTGATTTTATTCTTGACTATAGTCTGTTCATTTAGGTATTTAAAAAGATGTAAACAATCCAAACCACGTGGCATTGTTGAACAGCCAATCAAAACCGTTTAATCGAACTTTGACGTATCCGTGCTCTACTTCTATTGGCTGACGAACTATATCACGTGGGTTTTTTGTTTACATTTTTTTAAATACCTAAAAGTACAGACTATAGCTTCAGTTCAACGGGAAGTTAGGCTCCGCCACATTCGTATAAAAAGTACATGACACCTTAGAATCGGGAATTCTCGCCGAAAGTATCCAAAATTCTTAGTTAATCCAACTCGGTTCATCAAATGAAAAAAACCGGCCAAGTGCGAGTCGGACTCGCGCACCTAGGGTTCCGTATTTAAGATCATATGCTTGGTAACGACAAAAGAAATTACTCATTTTGTTATGAACTTTATTTTCTATGCAAATAAGGTCCATTTTGACTAGCCTAAATTTTAATAGGTACAGATTTTCAAAGTATATCTCTAAAAGACTGTAAATAATGAACACTTCATTTTATTTTTCCCATAAAATATAAGTAGGTAATTTCCATATTTTTCCATATTTTTTTATTAATAAACTTCGGAGATTAGTGTGGGAACGGTAATTTTTTGTACATTTTTGGCTATAAACCAAAAAGTACATCACGGTTTTTTTTTTAATAGTTTTGAAATATTCAGATTAAGTCCTTTCATATGACACCCCATTTGCTGTAACCAAACCACTTTCATTTTTGCACCGCCCATTCTAGACCCCTTTTCAATTATTTATAAAATTAATTTCATTATTTTTTTACTAAAACAGATATGGGCAAGCAACTATGCCAAATTTTAAGTTGATAGCATTAATAATTGCTGAGAAAACCTGCTGTGACATACAGACAGACAGACAGACGGACAACGAAGTCTCACCATAATGGTTCCCTTTTTACCATTTTGGCACGGAACCCTAAAAAAGGACAAATTATTTCAATATGAAACAAAGTAATATCAATTCTTTTATCAACGGATGCGTTGAAAAAAGCTACGGCGGCAATCCAATCCACTGTAGATTCAATATCCTTTTGAAAATGATTTCCCGATTTCCGTCACAATTTAAAATACAGTATTCCTCGTTGATTGGTGGTGAATTGGCACAAATGAATCCAGTGTTGACCTTTCGTCGGCCTTCGTTTCGGTTCTGAATAATCGAAACGAAATAATAAAATTGTGATTTCGTTTCGTTATGGCAACGTCAGGATGAAATGTAGGATTCGATACAATTTTAATTTGAAGTGTATTTACTCCTCGTACTTTCACATGTTTTAAATATTACATTTATTTTCAATAGCTTCTGCCTTCTGTAGATTTGAATTATCGCTTTTCCCTCGGGAAGTTGAAATGCCTTTGGACTAGTGGTCGGTATGACGTCATTTTTTGTGACGTAAAAAAGACCATGTGGCGGTTAAGCTCTTTAGCAGTTTGTTCATTTATTATCTCAGTAAATAATAAACAATAAAAAGAAATGGTTTGCTTTTTGAGCTTTTGAGACAAAACACCTAACTAAAATTGCTTTTCATGATACATTTTATTCTAAAAGGGGTATGAAATATAACTTAATAAAGCCAGGAGCTCTTTCGAAATAAAATCTCCAAAGTTATTGCGAGGTTCTTCTATGACAATAACTTTAACTCGTGGTTTTATTCGCGTAGAATAGGAACTTTATCGTAGTCTATAATTTAATTTTCTCTGTAAAGCGATGTATTTTCCACCATAGACAACAAAATCTATGTACTTATCTACATATTTATAGAGAAATATTCGCTCCTGTCATAATCATTAATTTGTTCATGTTTTATTAGTTACTATTTAACTTAGTATGTACGTAAAACACATTTTTAAACTAGGTATTGTGACCTTATAAAGCACCTATTTTAAAGGTTTGTAACGAGGTTGTTAGAACCTCCTTTTTACGTACCTGGCCACTCTTACATTTCGATCTAAATCTTTCCAAATTCAAAATTGTTTGATCTATTCGGATATCGATTTTTTAGCTCAGTCTCCAGAAAATTTGAAATAGAAGCAGACACAAGCTCGTGTCTGTGTATTTTACCCTCATAAAAATAATTTATTACTATTCAGTTATATTCTTATAATAACCATATTTTCTGAAATTAAATAATAAAAACACAAATTAGCGAAAAGTGATTCATGTATCATCTACAATATTACTCCTCCGTGTGGGTCTCAGAGATACTACCTACCCTATACCGTCAGAAATGGCTCTCCGGCGGGGAATCGAACCCCGGTCTCCCGCGTGACAGGCGGGGATACTTACCACTATACTACCGAAGAAATGGCTCTCCGGCTAACGAAGAATCGAGCGTGAATATTACCTATTACTACCTACCACCAGCAGCAAAATCTCCAGAATCACCAGCCAGACCAGATTACCAGTAACAGCATCAGCAGCGACAGCATCACCAGCAACAGCATCAGCAGCGACAGCATCATCAGCAACAGCATCAGCGGCAGCACCAACAACAGCAGCAGCAACACCAACAGCAACAACTCTAGCAGCAGCCACAGCGAATAGCAACAACAGTTTCTCAAGCTCAACAAGCGTGAATAACATCAAGATCAGACTATTAGTGTCAAATTCAGTGATAATTTAGTGTTGTTGTAATAATTATTTATTATACCCTTAGCATTCTTCAAGGACGACGTTTTACGTAAATATCATAACCATTATTAATCATTTCCCATTAATTCATTAATCCATTACTTCCCTACCATTTTCTTTTTCAGGACTATATTAATTTCTACATTACTTCCCTACCTTTTATTATATTAATTTTCAATACAACACACACAATTCAGTCGCAACACTAAACAAAACTCAAACAGTACACAATTCAAAAATAAATCACCCCATATTCAGACAGATATACAATCACGGTTCCGATTGGAACTAGCATAACTGGAAACATTCACTTGTGATAATCTCTATCGAGACACTTGTGCTTTGTGACCAGTAACACTTACGGCAGTACCGCAGGAGCATATCCTCGGTGTATCCAACACCAACTCTTGTCTTGAAGGTGACTTACCTAGGGCAACTAATGCCGCTTATCTAGAGGTCACTGGATTTACAACGTTGGCAATTCACTGACATACATTACTCAAACTATAAATAAATAATTATTTATTTATTAAAATATTTATTTCTTTAATAAAATTTATATTTATTTTAAATCTTCAAAGCTTTAAAAATGAACCCTCTTTTACTAAACAAACCAGAGCTTATTTACGAATTAAAATTACGCGGCACTCAAGTCACGACTTCTTCTACTGCCGACGAACTACGCCGACAGTTATCTCCAATTCTCGAAACCAGCCCCTCAGAATCCAATTCACAAAGCCCTTACTCTCCAGAGCAGGATATCGACGAGGTTGAGCGTAGCCTATCTTTGATTTCTTCCCGAATAGCCACAGTGCAACTCAGCAATACTCATCGTGAGAAAATAGCAACATACTTGATCCATTTACAACATAGAATAGATCGAGTTGATATTTCAACCGAATGCACCAAAAATACATTGGATGCATTTAAAAATATTTCCGAAATTTTTATTCAATGCCGTAAAGATTTTGACAATAAAACGTCAAATCTATCATCATCTTACCAGTCAGCAGTCTCTGTTCAGCCATTAACAGATTTAGACCTCCTTTCTCAAAAATTGACCAATCTCGTAGAAACTAGACCAAAGGACATCAAAAGATTTATTTATACAGGCCAAACTTGTCCAAGAGATTTTATCCAAAAAGTCGAAGAATTTGCGATTACACGCAACATAGATAACAAACGCCTTTATAATTACATCTATGACATTCTTCAAAATACTGCATTAGACTGGTTTCGTACAAAAAAAGATCAACTACCAGATTGGACAACTTTTAAACAGAATTTGATAAACGACTTCGAAATTAACGACTATGACTACAAATTAAAGAAAACTATTGACGGCCGCAAACAGTACAAAAACGAGAGAATCATAAATTATTTTACGTCTATGGAAACTCTTTTCTTAAAATTACAAAATCAACTTTCCGAACAGGAAAAAATCACCATTTTACGACGAAATATCAACCCCATTTACAGTTCTCGTTTACTTCCAGCTGACTTAACGGATATGACAACTTTCCTTAAGTCATGTAAATGGTACGAAAATTGTATTTATATGCAAAATAATGAAGAATATTATAAAAATTATTTCCAAACTCTACCATCAAATAAGGTAATTCATGATTCTCAAAACACACCTACGACTTCAAACACTACTTTCAAACCCACAATACCAGAGTTTCCTTATAATAAATACCCGTTTAATTCTTCATCACCAATATATTCCTTATCTACCCGTAACCCCAACCCAGTTATTAAACGATTCTCTTGCCCTCGCTGTAGAACTGATAACCACAATTTGGACAAATGTACATCAACAGCTACAGTTTGTTTTCGTTGTGGTAGAAAAGATACAACTTTTCCAAAGTGTACAAAATGTAATCCAACCCCTTCCTCTTCTATTTTAAATCCAAAAAACTAGTTCGCGAGAAAAGTATTGCATTAAAAACTACCACATCAGAATGGGAACTATGGCTTCAAAAACTTAAACTTTTTATGCAATCTTATAAATTAATACAACTTTGTCCGCTATTAACCAATCAAACCAAAAAACACAACAAAATGACGAACGCCCCTACATTAGAGTACAATCGAATAATCTTGCCTTGTACGGATTATTGGACAGTGGTAGTGCAATTACCATTTTAGGTAACAATTCCCATAAAGAATTATTAAATAATGGTCTGAAACTCAACTATAAACAGACTATTTCTGGTTCTGTAGCCAATGGAAATCCTATTCATTCTATAGGAACCATTCAATTACCTATAAATTTTAAAAACCAAGTTCATATTATTACTACTCATGTTATACCTTCTATTAACGAAAATTTCATTTTAGGCATCGACTTTTGGAAATTATTTAACTTAGCCCCCGACATATTACAAACAAACTCATTTAATTCGACACATCCAAAGACCTTACTTATTAACTCTGACAAAAAACAAATAATACATTACGAGACGATGACAGAGACTCAAAGACTGATTACAGATTCTGTTATAAACCAATTTCGTAACATTTCCACCGAAATACAACCTTTAGGTAAAACTCATTTAGTTGAACATTTTATTGACACAGGAGATCATCCCCCAATCAAACAACGTTGTTATCGCCTTTCTCCTGAGAAACAAAAAGCATTATGTACGGAAGTAGATAACATGCTAAAAATTAACGTTATCGAACCCTGTGCCAGTCCTTGGTTAAACCCAGTTGTTATAACTCCTAAAAAAGACGGAACCTGGCGTTTTTGTATAGATAGCCGTAAACTCAATTCTATTACTAAAAAAGACGCATACAAATTACCATTTATAAATGACATTATTGACAATCTTAAAAATGCAAAATTTCTCTCATCCATTGATATTGCAAAAGCCTTTTGGGAAGTTCCCCTTCGTCTTGAAGACCGTCCAAAGACTGCATTCTATATACCAGGTCGCGGTATGTTTCAGTTTAAGGTTATGCCATTCGGCTTAACTAATGCTCCAGCTACCCAACAACGATTCATGGACTCCCTCTTTGTCCCTGAAAACCTTGATAACTCAGTATTTTCCTACTTAGATGATATTATTATTATAAGCAGTTCATTCGAAGAACATATCTCACTTCTTAACAAGGTCTTACAAAAATTAAAAGACGCAAACATTACAGTAAATTTCCCAAAATGTTCTTTTTTTAGGAAAGAACTAAAATATTTGGGTTACATCATTAACGAACAAGGCCTTCAAACAGACCCTGAAAAAGTCAAAGCTAATTTAGACATACCCTCCCCAACTTCCCCACGTGAAGTAAAGAAATTCTTAGGAACAGCTAGTTGGTATCGTCGTTTTATTCCAAACTTCAGCTCTATAGTAGCCCCTCTGAATAAGCTTACTTCGACTTCAAAGAAATCACCTCCTTTCAAATGGAACTCTGAAGCTAATAATGCCTTCATCTTTATTAAAGAAGCTTTAGTCTCGACTCCAATCCTAGCTTGTCCTGACTTCTCCAAACCTTTTGCTGTCCACTGTGACGCGTCCGGATACGGAATCGGCAGTATGCTCACACAGGAACTAGATGGCGTTGAAAGACCCATAGCTTATATGAGTAAATCTCTAACCAGTACTCAAAGAAACTATTCTATTACAGAGAGAGAGCTCTTGAGCGTCATCTTATCACTTGAACATTGGCGTTGTTACCTAGATAATGGTCAAAAATTCACCATATATACTGATCACTCAGCTCTTCAGTGGTTTCTTCACCTTGATAATCCAACAGGACGTTTAGCTAGATGGAGTATTCGCCTATCAGCTTTTAACTTTGTTATAAAACACAAACGTGGTAAAGACCATTTAATTCCAGATACCCTATCAAGATCAGTTCCAATAAGTTCAATAACTTATTCAAGTTCTCATACAGATGACCCTTGGTATATATCTCTTTACTCGAGCTGCAGTTCAAACCCCACCTCCACCCCAGATTATATCATCGTTGATAACAAACTATATAAATACTCGCGTTCTAACACTCCTTTGAGATCAGAATACAATTGGAAACAAGTCATTCCAAAAGAATATAGAATCCCAATAATAACCGAAAATCATTCATCACCAACTTGTGCTCATTTTGGTACTTTTAAAACATATCAAAGATTAAAAGAAAAATACTTTTGGCCCGGAATGTACAGAGACGTATCAGATTTCATTTCTAAATGTGAGACTTGCTTGGCATACAAATATCAAAACCAGCCAAAAATCGGTTTAATGGGCAAACCTAAAGAATGCTCCCGCCCTTTTCAGTGTATATCCATTGATCTTATAGGTCCTTTACCCAAAACTTTCAAACACAACAGATATATTTTTGTAGTTACCTGTTGTTTTTCTAAATATTGCCTTATTTACCCATTAAAAAACTCTACATCTTCCGCTATTAAGCACATTTTAGAAGACTCAGTTTTCATGACTTATGGTATTCCAGAAACTATTATATTAGACAATGGTCCTCAATTCACAAGTCATGAAATAACAGAACTCTTCCAATTTTATAAAATACCCAAGATTCATTATACTCCTCGTTATTGTCCTCAGGTCAATACAGTAGAGCGATATAATAAAACCATCATTACAGCAATTTCTTCATTTATACACGATAATCATAGATCATGGGACTTAAACATTCACAAAATCCAATTTGCAATTAACACCTCAGTTAATGAATCCACTAAATATACCCCAGCTTTTCTTGTTTTCGGTCGGGAACCAGTCACTTGTGGTTCCGTTTATAAGACTAAGGACCTTTCATCTGACATTATATTCGCTCCCCGAGATGAATTCGCTGATAACTTAGGTTCCCTTAGCCCAATTCTTACTGAAGTCCAAGAACGTCTTCACAAAGCCCACCAAATTAATGCAAAATCTTACAATAAACATCACCAAAAGATAGACTTTAAAGAAAATGATATAGTTTGGAGACGAAACTATACCCTTAGTTCTTCAGATAAATATCATTCAGCTAAACTCTCTCCTAAATTTATTAAATGCGTTATTACTAAAAAGATTTCTTCCCTTGTCTACGAACTTTCAGATTTGTTTGGAAAACCTCTAGGACGTTGGCACGTTAGAGACATAAAACCAAACTCTAAAAACCTTAACCTTAACATATGTTAATATAAATACCAATCACTCGCAATACTTTTCTCTTTTTCTCTCTAATTAGGTATAATTTATAATTTAAGGTCTAATATAAGTATCATTATCTCTTCACGTTCATTCACTAAAACATTTCTTTCATTTCTTAAATTTGTTCTATTTTTAGAACAAAATAGTTAAATAATAATAATAATATATATTATATATATATATTATTTTCCTACGAGCCCTACCGCTCTTAGTTCTTATTCTTAGTACTTAACTATGTACTTTACTTCGGATCAACACCCTTACATAATTAAACTTCTTCTTCTGGAGCGGCTGACTACTCCCTATAAATAAGCCTTAGGTCATACTTTCTTTTCCAACCCTGGAGCGGTTGACAACTCGTTAAATAAGCCTTAGGTCATACTTTCTTTTCCAACCCTGGAGCGGTTGACAACTCGTTAAATAAGCCTTTAGTCATGTATTTCTTTTTAACCCAGAAGCGGTTGATTACTTATAAAAAATAAGCTTTACCTACGCCATGTTTCTCTTTTAGTGAGAACTTTACTTTTATAAAATACTTGTATATAGCAACTTTATCATCTTGACTACCTACATCAGCGGTTGGTGACTGATCCCTAATAAAGCCTACACCATTACGGGACCTTCTATGGAGTATATCTCTACCTAATTAATAGGAGAATACTCTACATGAGTGGTGTTATGACCTGCGATATATGCGGCCATAACTATGATTGGATGATGAATGTAAGGTGTATAATGAAAGTAATAGATTGCTTCCCACTGTACATACCCACTATATATTTCATTTTCACCTCACTCACCTCACTCATCTCATCCTACACCTCAACCACCATCATTTAATTTAAGATTCTTTTATACGAACTTAATGTAAAAGAAAAATCCTTCACTCCAAACTCAGGATTTTTCTTTCCAGGCCAGCCCGGTATTGTAACGAGGTTGTTAGAACCTCCTTTTTACGTACCTGGCCACTCTTACATTTCGATCTAAATCTTTCCAAATTCAAAATTGTTTGATCTATTCGGATATCGATTTTTTAGCTCAGTCTCCAGAAAATTTGAAATAGAAGCAGACACAAGCTCGTGTCTGTGTATTTTACCCTCATAAAAATAATTTATTACTATTCAGTTATATTCTTATAATAACCATATTTTCTGAAATTAAATAATAAAAACACAAATTAGCGAAAAGTGATTCATTTATCATCTACAATATTACTCCTCCGTGTGGGTCTCAGAGATACTACCCTATACCGTCAGAGGTTTAACCACTTCTCAGTACCAAATTCCATTCCAAATACGTTTCCGAACCATAGATGATTTACTGCGTTATAAACAAAGAAATTCCACATCACAGTCAAGTTCCTGGCTGCGTTCCAGGGTTGATATTCTATTAAGGAATACTTCATCGACGAACTCACCAACACGTGTTTTTTAGGCCTCCGTAAACTAGGAACCCTTACAGTTCCGTCTGTGTATCACACATTTTTAGGCGCGAGGCGAGAACAAGACGCAAAACAGTTTAATCACTTGAAAATTTACATGATATATTTTTTTTCTAACCTTAATTTCTTACTGTAGTTAAGTACAGTTTAAAAAAATACAACCACTGAAACGTAGAGAGATCATTTAAGGGTTAATATGGGTCTTGTTGCTTGAATAAAAGGTTTTATATTCTATTCTATTCTTTGTTCTATATTGTATTACTTTTAAATCGTAAGAAAGTTCAGTTGCAACTTTTCATCCTGGAAAATTAGACAATTCCCACGGAAATAAAGATGAATGACTTCTAAACGAACAAAGTCACAGACAAGAGCAAATAAAATAAAATAAATTCTATTGAATACGTACTCGTAACTGACATGGAAACTAGAACAAATGTTCGGATTTTAATTCCATATGAATGAAATTCCTTCGAATGCTGGTAAAGTTATGATTTTAAGTCGAATTCAGCGTCGACAGAGCTAGCTAAAGATTAGGACTTACCAATCCAAGTAACTTATACAGTTTAGCAACTTTATCTTTTGCTTATATCATAACCGTATTAACATAGTTTTAGAGATCAGTTTTAAAAGTTCAAATGTTTGAATAATCTGGTTTAGAAACACAATCAGTGCCCGTAACACGCCTGGTGTGTTCAAACTGCATACAATTCGTAGTTCTTGGCAGTGTCTTAGTTTATGTTGACTGGTCGATGAGGCGTATGGAAGAACGCAGCGATGTATGGTCGGGATTGTTTAGTATGTTGGCAGTTGCACGATTTGTTTTAAATGAAGGTTATGTTATTTAATAAACTATAGTTTTCCACTGAATGTATGTACCTGTCTTATACTAACATAATTATTGTAAAATACAATACAATACAATACTCGTTATAGCACATAACAGAAAGTTATCTCTTATCTTACACTGAACTAAACTGACTACACTGACCCCCGTATGGTTGTTGGGATAGAATAGTGCCACTCCATGTCTTCCCGTGGCTGTCGTAAGAGGCGCCTAAGGGAATAAAGGCTTGTAGTAATGTTAGGCGATGGGTTTAAACCTGTCGCTACGCTGATAATCATCTTAGCCTATTTGTGCAAAATGTGGTGACTAAATTATCAACAAGTTTTTAAAGTTGTAGGTAATTCTGCAGCTCTGCCTATCCCACTTTGGGATTACAGGCGAGAAGGTATGTATGTATGTGTTACTAAACTGACTACACGCGAACATGTCTTAGTTCTTGTGATACCTATTTCGGGTATATACATATATAACTGTCACAACGTCGAATTTTTGCGTCCAACTGTTTCTTTTGTCCGTATTTTCTTAAGTTACAGCTTAATGTGTTTGTAACTGGTGGACCATTTATTTCATATAACACATAAAAAATAAAAAATACAAAAACCTTAAAATATTAACTATAAATAAAATGATAACTGAAATCGTTTAACTTCCCAGCAGCCTATTATGCTTTTTCTTTTATTTATTTATTTATTTATTTATTAAAGACATGCCAACAGCATACATTATCTATTATACATAGTAGTTTTTTTTATTTTCTTTTATACATAGTACAAAACAAAGTCGCTTTCCGCGTCTGTCTGTCTATCCGCAAATTCCTCCTAAACCACGCAACGGATTTTGATGCGGTTTTCACCATCAGTAAGGTAATTTTTCACGACACATTTTGGTGTAGGTATTACTACTGCCCGCGGCTCCGTCCGTGAAGAATACGTAATTTTGCCATCCCACGGGAACGTCGGGAACATTGATTTATTTCAGGATTCAAGGTAGCTTAGCATGTGCTATTTCAGACTATAATCTATCTTTGTGCTAAATTTTATCTAAATCCGTTCAGCCGTCCTTTGTTTTGTGCAACAAAATAAATTAAATTAAAACTTGCGACCACGACTGTACAAAAGTTCAGAAGTGTTACTACTACTGCCCTCCTTAGAAAAAAGCCCATATGTCTCATAGAACCGCGTATGTATTAGTGACCTTATTTCTTAAGGAGGAGGGATAAATTTGCTTTGGTTATCAAATAGCGCATGCGTCCTTTTGATGAACTAAATTTAATAATTTGGATTCCCCACCGCTTTCTCTCTTTACTCGTGAACAAATCGAGAAATAAAAATAGTGCTTACGGAAGTTTTAACTTTGTCAGTAAACCTCAAGTAAAATATTTTTAGTTTCGTTTTAAGGGGTACAGATGCGGCAAAAAGTTTTTGGCGCAGAGAAATAAAAATGCTAGTATGTTGGTTTTGTTGGAATTTAATTTTAACTTTGCAGCGATTCGATTTTTATAGTCCCTTATTGATAAACTGGAATTGTGTTTTTGAAAGTTCATGTGTTGGATTGAAAGAGTTAGGTGAAAGTGAGTTTTTATTTTTATTTTACGGAGTAGAATAGAGGCCCAGGAAAACCTAAATGGAATGAAATATAATGTATGTGCTTATTGGCAAATTAAAAAAAATAACTTTTTCATTTCGGTGCGACATTAGTTCTATGGCATACCTAAGTACTACGGTACGCGCGCGATCTGACTGCAGTCGGGGCCTGAGGGGCTAGACAAGGCGCATTACGCTAGCTAGCGTTTCTATTCGTTACGTTTTTAAACCAATCGCGTCACTTGTAGATGACGTGATACGAAAAGTCACGTGATCTACCAGTGACGCGATTGGTTTACAAACGAAACGAATAGAAACGCTGGTTAGCGTAATGCATCTTGTCTAGCCCCTCTGAGGCGAAGGGCACCACGCCTCTCCTCTCTCGCATGCAGTGTGCTACACTGTATAGTGCAGTCCCATACTAGAACATTTCTAAGCTCGGCATTCAAATCGCGCAAGGACGTAGCTGACCCGTCAGACGTTGGCATGTCCCATTTTTTTGGAGTATTACCACAGAATAAGTAATAGTACAAGGTATTACTAACATAAAAAAAGTCTTAATCTCAAAATCAAGTGATGCACTGACTAATTAACACTATTTCATGTTTATCCAACGGGAACCTATCGGGCATACAAATAACCGGTTATTACTGGTTTTATCCGGTTATAACCGGTTTTAAACGGGTATTTTCATACAAAACGTCTAATAACCGGTTAAATTGCATTCCCTTAAATAGCTAGAGAGATGAAACTTATACAGTGTGTTTGTTTGTATTTCAATCGCAGCATAATGACAGATAATAAAAATAAAAACATAGGTATTAAAAACTAAAGTGGAAGTACCCCGTACAATAAACGTGTTTACTTATGCTTGATATTAATTGTAAGGTGATACTGAACCGTTCGTGTGCAAGTCCGTCTCGCACTTGGCCTTTATGTACTACGCCAGGTAACAAAATGTAAATTACAATGATCACGAGTGTAACTATTTGATTTCAGGATAATCAGTAACAATTAGTTCCTAATTAAGGCTGCTAGTCGAGTTAATTTGCTGATTGATTGGTAATTGTTTTGAACGATTCAATAAAGGTGTACTCTATTCCATGAATTATTTGAACGAATTTGGGCCTGTTTCACAATCGAAGGGTGAATTTATCTGCCATTTAAAGTTGGCTCTCTCCTTTGTCTATTTTCAAGTGCAAGAAAGAGAAAGGGCTAATTTTATCTGTCAAATATATTTTATTTGTCGATTGCAAATAAAAGTTACTTGTCCCATGTGACCCATGTCAAATTTCGTTAGTTCGAAAATGAATCTTATGTCGGTCAACTAAAGTCAAAAGTCACTTTGACAAATGTCCTAAACTTAGGTGGTGATTAAAGTTTTTTTTTAATTTACTTTCGAAACCCCTAAACAATCAATCACGGTGTTTGTGAATGGAGGATTATCGCCATTTTTAGTGATTGTGTACAGAAAATTTTTAGGTTATTTCCAACCTCAAAATGACAACTGAGTAAAAACGTTTAAAAAGAAACTGTGAAACGCAAGAATAAACAACCATAATGACACTCGAACTATAGACACCCTCACTCGCTCGCGTGCCTAAACATCTCGTGTCATTACGGCTTGTTTTAGTCCCTTGTTGAACAATCAACTATTAAGAGCTGTCATACAAATAAAGCTAATAAACACGTCCTAGTAAGTATTAATAGCCTTTATATGTACGTATAACGAAAAAAGGGAAACATTACATGTTATTGGAAATCGATTTATTCATGAAAACAACAATCCGTACTCTATATCATAATCATAATCCAGGTCTTCCGCCCCGGTCGCTGCCCCGAACCTTCTGGTGATATCTAACCCCAGATACGGCGCCAGTTCAGGGTACGCCACCGACAGCATCCGGGCAGCGCTGGGAGTCATCGTCTTAGTCAAAATAATGTCTCTAAACGTTGCATTCAGCATAAAGTTAGTATTTACTTCCTTGACCTGCTGAATCCTCTTCAATAAAATCTCATCCAAGGTCACCATCATATCCTCGTTTATTTCTTTCATAGAGTCCCTGTCCTTCTTAAACTTCTTCTTCATATACTTAATATACTTGTGCAAAGCCTTCGTTTTCTTTTTTCTTATCGCCGATCCGTTTTTATAAGCCTTGTTTAATACTCTCTCCACTTCTCTAATGATCTTATCGACTTGTTTTCGTATCCTCCTTTTCCGTCTTTCCCTTTTTTCCTTTCGACGCTTCTTTTCTCTTTCTTTTTTCTTTCGCATCTTTGTTTTAGTTTCACCTGCATCCGTGTCCGCGTTCTCGTGGTCAGTTTTTACGTCTGAATCTTCGAAGGACTCCTCAAATCCGTGGTACAAGTTGTATGTGTTTTGTTGCATGGCGCAGCAGATGAAATGGGTGCGTCCGCAGAAATAGTCTCCCCTGTAGATCCTGTATTCGGAGTCGCATTCTGCGGCTAGCATGCAAGTGCCCCAGGGCATGTCATACTTGTTCGGATCACCGCAAGGCACCCCCCATGGCCCTTTAAAAAAAATGGCACGGTATAAGCAAACAACCACATATGTATGTAGGGTATCCTGACTTTTAACCAAAAGTTAATTCGACAAACGTATCATTTTACAAATTTTCATTTCGCAAAAATGTAATTGTGCTTAAACCATTACATTACATAAGCTACATGGGCTTGTTAAATAAGTTAGGTTAGTTAGACTTTTGACCCCAAAAAATATACATGTGGTGGGAAATACATCTTTGCGAAATGAAAGTTTGTAAAATGACATTGTTTGCCAAATGATCATTTGGTAAAACATTATTTAACCCATATGTAGACATAACTAGACACAATAGCTAGTGTGCTTGAAATATGCTTTGTCTATATCTTACATTGTGATATTTACATAATTATGACAGAAAGGGCAACGTTTAACTACAATAGGTTTATAATATTATAATGCGTTTATAGAGGAGATTAATAAATAAATTCATCTGTAGGTGATTTGTTTAACAAAACCAATCAGCCGTAGATACTAACTAGATATTTAGTTTCTAAGCGGTTACCAGCGGCGGTATTGGTCTGCTTTTACATTTTTTTTAATTTATTATTTGATTATACAGAACTCTCGCTGTGTGAGTCTGACTCACACTTGACTGGTGTGGCCAGAAAATTAACAACGAAGAACTGCTTAACATGATTAAAGGGAAGAGGTGCTTATTGGAAAGGCCCAGTCCCAGTTGTCCGCACCCCTTTGTTCACACTGCGGACAACTGTTTTTTTTTTCCCATTTGTTCGCACTGCGGACAACTGGGAATAAGCCATTGGAAGCCGTTGGAAATAGAAGAGGGAAGATGCTAGGACACTTTTTACGACACTACGAATACACTAAGACCATAGTGGAAGGGAAAGTTGAAGGGAAGCGGAAGAAAGGAAGGCCAAGGAGAAACTTCGTCGAGTCGTATCAGGCTCTAAAAGAAAAGGTTCTTAAAGGAGAGCCATGGAAATTCCTCCACCGGCAAGAGCTCTTAAATTTAAGAAAAAGTTACCAAACCCTAAAAAGGCACAGGAATATTGGGGCTATTATATATATATATATATTTTTTCCCAGTAGTTCACAGTGAGGACAATTGGGAATTTTTATTCGATTTAAATTTCGAGGGTGTGGATAACTGGGACTTATCATTCCCAGTTGTCGACACTATGGACAATTGGTTTTTTTTTCCCGAATATTGTATACTCAAGTATTTATACTGTTGACCACGGTCGAGTTGACTCCCTAAGCCACTGCCCAAATAAACATTTATACTTAACTGTATAAAGGTTATATAACTATGAATTATTTTTTTACTTTAGGCTGTTTAACTTGG
Source organism: Acleris cristana (assembly GCA_948252455.1). Taxonomy (NCBI): domain Eukaryota; kingdom Metazoa; phylum Arthropoda; class Insecta; order Lepidoptera; family Tortricidae; genus Acleris; species Acleris cristana. The sequence continues at coordinate 13,372,684 of OX411789.1, forward strand.
TTGCATAGAGGCTGTATATCTGGCCATCGACGCTCTCATATTTACATAGAATAAAACAAAGTCGCTCCCCGCCGTCTGTCCCTCTGTATGTACGCTTAGATCTTGCAAACTACGCAACGGATTTTAATGCAGTTTTCATCAATAGATAGAGTGATTCAAGAGGAAGGATTCAATAAATTCTAGATTATGTACGGATGTTACAAAAAACTCAATTATATAATTAATCCCTAATAGTTTTTTCTCTACATTGTTATAGTCATTATCTTCATTCATCACGTCTTTTAATAAGGAGTTACTTAAAAATAACTTAATATCGACAACGTAGTGTGCCTTAGATAAATATAAAAAAAAAATTTTTTTTTTAAATATAATGCAATGGCACGGGTATGATAATCAATATTATCGTGTGATCCACACATATCGCTAAGTATATCACGAAATATTGATGCGTATCACAAGGATATCCAAACATTTTGAAATCCGTGATAAGTATTACAAGACCAGTATCGTGATAATATTGATCGTCTATTCCGTGCCAATAAGTATAGTACGCAAGCAAATAAAAGACACGGTTGCTTAAAATTGGACTTCTACGTACCTAGATGATATCGCCGTTTTCGTGTTTCAATTCTCTCAAGCTCAGAGGCCATTGCCAAGATGCACTACGCTAACTAGCGTTTCTATTCGTTTCGTTTTTAAACCAATCGCGTCACGCGTAGATGACGTGATACAAAAAGTCACGTGATCTACCAGTGACGCGATTGGTTTAAAAACGAAATGAATCGAAACGCTAGTTAGCTTAGTGCATCTTGGCAAGGCCCCAGGTCCTTACTTTGAAAACCGAAGTTCGAAGTTACGTTAGCTCCATCCATGTCACTCGTCATTCAAGACTTAAATCGAGAGGAAGGGTTGGAGTAAACGTATCTTCTTACTTCGATTTTCAAAGTAGGGCCTCTGAAGGCATTATGCCGGCGCTACACACTCGTCGAGATACCCCAAAACAGCACAAGAGCATACTGCTCTCGCTCGTTCTTATTTCGTCGGGTCTAGATATATCGGAATTCATAATGGTTTTTTCACATAATGTATAATTTCGCATAAAATCGTTTGACCTAAAATGGTTTTTATAATAGAAAGGGTTTTATTTTAATAATTATAAAAAACTAACCCAAACTAACCTAACCTAATCTACACAGTGGACGTTTAAATTAAATTCTGCAATGTCAGCCTAAAAAGGTGTTATGCGAAATGATACATTAGGACAAACGATATTTTGGATCGCGAATGACACCCCATTTTGTCTCGCGCCATGTCCGCTCCGGTCGATTTCAGTCCAAGGCTCTTAACAAATGTGTACAGCATTAAGACACCCGATTACAATGCATTGTCTGATGGAGTCTGGAAGGTGGCCGCAGAGGGAGCAGGACGAACAGAGCGGCCGCTCCAGAGACAAAGTCCTACGGACGTCTTAGTGGTTAAGAAAAGTAATTAGTCTAAATTAGGAGCAGGCAAGGGGATTTCGCTCCAAGCTAAAAACATGATCTCTGCTGCATTCAACATACACGCGGTAAGTTCTTCTTTTTCAAATTATTCTCGATAAGCAGGTGATTACTAATAGAAAATTACAGTTAATAAAGTACAGTCTGCAGCATGTCTCATACAAGACACAGTCAAAAACTTAGATCTTCAAAATAACACTTAACAGGCACGTTACGGCGATTTTAATGTTAATGTTAAGTCGGGTAAAAAGGAGACACATTTTATTTCTGGCAATCAATTTATTCAGGAAAACAATAAACCGTACTCAATATCATAATCTAGGTAGTCTTTCCCGGGTGCTGCTCCGGCTCTCCTGCTATGATCGACGCCGATATACGGCCCCAGCTCGGGGTACGCACCCACCAACATCCTGGCTCCGTTGGCAGTCATTAGCCCTTTCGTTATGATTTCTCTGAACGTATCATTCTGCATAAAGTTCTTATTAACATCCTTGACCTGCAGAATCCTCTTCATTACCTGTTCGTCCAATTTAATCATTTGAACCTCGTGAATATCTTTCACAGTATCCCTGTCCTTCCTATACTTCTTCTTCAGATACTGAATATACTTCTTCAATGTTTTCGTCTTCTTTCTTCTAATCGTGGTTCCGTTTCTATAAGCTTTGTTTAATATTTTCTCGACTTCTTTAACGATCTTTTTTATTTTTTTCTTTATCTTCTTCTTCCGCTGCTCCCTTATATCCTTGCGTTTTTTCTTTGCCTTTTGTTTGCTTTTTCGTTTCTTTTCTTTGGAGTCACCATCGCGCTCCTCGGTTTCAAAGCTTGTATCTTCGAACGAAACGTCGAAGCCTTGGTACAAGTCGTATGTGTTGGTTTGCAGCGAACAGCAGATGAAGTGGGTGCGTCCGCAGAAATAGTCTCCCCTGTAGATCCTGTATTCGGAGTCGCATTCTGCGGCTAGCATGCAAGTGCCCCAGGGCAGGTCATGCTTGTTCGGATCGCCGCACGGCACCCCCCATGGCCCTTAAAAAAAAAGGTGTGTTTATGGCATGGCAAACGAGCACACAGGCCAGCTGAGGGTAAGCTCCTAGCTCATTTAAATTTGCAATAACAAGAATGCAAATGCAAAACATCTCTGGAAATGGTATCATTGTGATAAACTGGTCAAATGCGAGTGGCAATCGCGCCATGAGGGTTTCCGTACAAACTCAATTATGGATGTAGAAACTCGATATTCTGCGAAACGTATCCCAACGATTTTTGTCTATCTTCGATAGCCAAACTTTACTTTAATAAAAAGTTAATCGTATTCAAGGACGATAATCTAACATTTCAGTGGAAATAATGATTCTCGGTTTATAAGATTACCAACGTTTTCTCGGCTGATTGTAGGATTTTTCAAAGTTAGAAAATAATACCAACAAACTTAGTGGGTTCTCTATACGAAACAAATTAATGCCGTTTTTGCTTGGTCTTCTTAAAAATTTAATCGTCCATTTCGGCCAGATAATGCCTATTCAAGTTAACTTATGCTTGAAGTTAATTAAGAAGGCATTATGTGACGTTAGATATATGACACAGTTGTCAAAGTTGGAGATAATTTCAGTCCAAATTTTCAGTTTAAAGACAAGTTTTTGCTGCCAACTGTAAGTACTTTCTTTCGCACAGTTATCATCTGCTTATCTAGAATTAACTAACAAGTCCAAACCCGGTGGGTCTAACTTTGCCACCTTCCAATTCCATTGTAAGATCAGTTACAAGTTTTTGCATTGCCTTTGGGTTTACATAACTCACTTGAAATTTCCTCCCACTTATTCCAATTACGAGAACTAATCGCGCGAGTAACGGAAGCTATCACCACCAACAATGATCAGAGGCCACTCTACTCAAAAAAATATTAAAAAATACTTACTAGCAGCAACCATGTTCAACATATCGCCCCTTGGCGCGGAAGTGTTCAATGCCTCCAGTTTCTTCGCCATCCATATCTCGTTCCACTCTTGCTTCCAATCCCTCAACTCCCTACTCGAACTGGAGTCCGAAGAAGACTCTTTTGCCCTTCTACCTGACATCTTGATCTTCCTTCTAATGTTGTTCATAACCGGGTCCATGCGGTAGATAGATTTATCAGACACCTTGTCATCCCTGTACCTTGTCGAAATAATTTCGTTCTTGTTATCCCATTTATATTTGTCCTTACTCCGAGCCTTTACCAACAGACGAGCTTTCTTCGCTTGTTTCACGTCTACTACATCTCGGTAATTTTTGTGTTCCGAACTTTTAAATTTGTAGCCCAGTATTTTCTCAGTGTGCGAAGGGAACTTGTGCTCCACGATCGTAGGCTCCTCTTGGAGCTCATCAGACTCCTTCAAATGGAAACTCTGACCCTCATGATCTCCTAAATGTTCTAGTTCTTGCACTTCTACATTCAAATTCAGGGATTTCTGGAGGAGCGCTATTAGGTCTTTCCTTATGGACGAATCGGACGATCCTTCATTTTTTTTGGATTGGGAAACCGCTGTTAAAAGCGCGGTCAGAATTAATATATAGATCTTCATGTTAGCCCCATGTTTCGAATCTGCCGTTTTACTTCGGTATTTGCTTTTAAAACACCTGTAAAAGCAAATAAAGTGAATGCGGAATTGCGAAACGTATCGCAGCTCGTAATATATTTTATGTTGGTTTTTATGAGGCGAAAATATTTGCATTTATAACCCGTCAAGTAGTTGGTGGGCTTACGCCATTCGAGAAGCTAGATAACGGTTCCTTATGTCGGTTTTTACAATAAAATATTAGAATGAAATCCTTATTCCTACTTCCTAAATATTAGTATAGTCTCAATGCGAATTTATATTTATTTTCTTTAGCTGAACAGATTTCCATAAGGATCGCCACGTATACAGTCTAGTACGGTCGGCCTTATAAGAAGCTGCACACTTTAGTGTTTTGTCACTTTAACGTCATGTTAGAACTGCTGCACTAATCTGTCAAAGGCGTTATAGCGACAAGGTACAAAAGTGTTCAGCTTCTTATAAGGCCGACTGTACCTACATGGAAACGTACATAGGATACCATTTATCCTGATATTCTTCAAGGAATTTAAGAAATCTTATAAATACAAGATAATATAAAAGGTAAACCTGACTGACTTAAGCCGGGTCCGCTGCGCCATGTTATTCGTGTTTTCCTAAAATGTTTGCCGCGAGGGATGGATAACATCCCCCGCGTTCGCCTGCGGGGGGGTGGACCTAACATGTTAGGTGTTAGAAAAACACGCATAACATGGCGCAGCGGACCCGGCTTTATATATCAACGCACAGCCGAAACTACTGTAAGTACCTAGAACTCAGCTACAGGGGTTCCTTTCATGATGTAAGTGAGCACTAAGAAAGGATTTTCCGAAAATCGACCCCCAACGGGAAGAAAAGGGGGGGTAGCGGGAAACTAATTCTACGCATACGAAGTCGCGGGCGTCCTCTAGTACAAGATATATGTGTATATAGACCCTTATCATCATCATTATCAGCCATGTCATGCGGGACATACGCCTCTACAATTGCACGCGACTCAGCCCTAGTTTTGGCTGTTCATCTAGTCGCTGCGCGACGGCAGCAACCCTTCGTATGTCATTGCTCCACCTAAGGCCTTTGTCTTTATCAGGTGGACCGACGACCGGGGCTTATTTAATTTATAATGCTTGTAATACTAATAGGTATGCAGGCCGCCTTCTTACGTATTACCGCCTTCTTTGGTATTTAAGCACGTCATGCTCGCTCAAAGGTCTTTGCGGCGGCATCGTTGATCCGGGCGCCACTTTCCCGAACACCATGGTTGAGGGGGGCGAAGGAGATACGTCATACTCGTAAACGAGGTGCTGTTTGTCCGGTCTGTTCACGTTTGCAAGGACTTGTTGATCAGTTAAATTATTCTAGTTAATGGCTTTTGACGTAGAGACTTCCTCGTATTGTTCTCCTGATCATTATTTTTAATTTAGGTAATGTTATGACCTTACATGCTTTAATGATTTTATTTATGCTACTTTTAATAATTATTATTTATTACTTTATCACCTTGATAATATATGTAACTTACTTTTTGTATTATTGTGTAGGTATGATTGAAAAAATGACCTTCTGCTGGAGTTTCTTGCGGCGCTTCTTCTCCGCAATAAGTAATGGTCTTGTCCGAAGCGCTAGTAGATTCACTCCATATTACTGACGTGAAAAAGAGCCCTCATATCTGGCCAAGTTACGGCGATTTTAATGTTAATGTTAAGTCAGGTAAAAAGGAGACACATTTTATTTCTGACAATCAATTTATTCAGGAAAACAATAAACCGTACTCAATATCATAATCTAGGTAATCTTTCCCGGGTGCTGCTCCGGCTCTCCTGGTATGATCGACGCCGATATACGGCCCCAGCTCGGGGTACGCACCCACCAACATCCTGGCTCCGTTGGCAGTCATTAGCCCTTTCGTTATGATTTCTCTGAACGTATCATTCTGCATAAAGTTCTTATTAACATCCTTGACCTGCAGAATCCTCTTCATTACCTGTTCGTCCAATTTAATCATTTGAACCTCGTGAATATCTTTCACAGTATCCCTGTCCTTCCTATACTTCTTCTTCAGATACTGAATATACTTCTTCAATGTTTTCGTCTTCTTTCTTCTAATCGTGGTTCCGTTTCTATAAGCTTTGTTTAATATTTTCTCGACTTCTTTAATGATCTTTTTTATTTTTTTCTTTATCTTCTTCTTCCGCTGCTCCCTTATATCCTTGCGTCTTTTCTTTGCCTTTTGTTTGTTTTTTCGTTTCTTTTCTTTGGAGTCACCATCGCGCTCCTCGGTTTCAAAGCTTGTATCTTCGAACGAAACGTCGAAGCCTTGGTACAAGTCGTATGTGTTGGTTTGCAGCGAACAGCAGATGAAGTGGGTGCGTCCGCAGAAATAGTCTCCCCTGTAGATCCTGTATTCGGAGTCGCATTCTGCGGCTAGCATGCAAGTGCCCCAGGGCAGGTCATGCTTGTTCGGATCGCCGCACGGCACCCCCCATGGCCCTTAAAAAAAAAGGTCTGTTTATGGCATGGCAAACGAGCACACAGGCCAGCTGAGGGTAAGCTCCTAGCTCATTTAAATTTGCAATAACAAGAATGCAAATGCAAAACATCTCTGGAAATGGTATCATTGTGATAAACTGGTCAAATGCGAGTGGCAATCGCGCCATGAGGGTTTCCGTACAAACTCAATTATGGATGTAGAAACTCGATATTCTGCCAAACGTATCCCAACGATTTTTGTCTATCTTCGATAGCCAAACTTTACTTTAATAAAAAGTTAATCGTATTCAAGGACGATAATCTAACATTTCAGTGGAAATAATGATTCTCGGTTTATAAGATTACCAACGTTTTCTCGGCTGATTGTAGGATTTTTCAAAGTTAGAAAATAATACCAACAAACTTAGTGGGTTCTCTATACGAAACAAATTAATGCCGTTTTTGCTTGGTCTTCTTAAAAATTTAATCGTCCAATTCGGCCGGATAATGCCTATTCAAGTTAACTTATGCTTGAAGTTAATTAAGAAGGCATTATGTGACGTTAGATATATGACACAGTTGTCAAAGTTGGAGATAATTTCAGTCCAAATTTTCAGTTTAAAGACAAGTTTTTGCTGCCAACTGTAGGTACTTTCTTTCGCACAGTTATCATCTGCTTATCTAGAATTAACTAACAAGTCCAAACCCGGTGGGTCTAACTTTGCCACCTTCCAATTCCATTGTAAGATCAGTTACAAGTTTTTGCATTGCCTTTGGGTTTACATAACTCACTTGAAATTTCCTCCCACTTATTCCAATTACGAGAACTAATCGCGCGAGTAACGGAAGCTATCACCGCCAACAATGATCAGAGGCCACTCTACTCAAAAAAATATTAAAAAATACTTACTAGCAGCAACCATGTTCAACATATCGCCCCTTGGCGCGGAAGTGTTCAATGCCTCCAGTTTCTTCGCCATCCATATCTCGTTCCACTCTTGCTTCCAATCCCTCAACTCCCTACTCGAACTGGAGTCCGAAGAAGACTCTTTTGCCCTTCTACCTGACATCTTGATCTTCCTTCTAATGTTGTTCATAACCGGGTCCATGCGGTAGATAGATTTATCAGACACCTTGTCATCCCTGTACCTTGTCGAAATAATTTCGTTCTTGTTATCCCATTTATATTTATCCTTACTCCGAGCCTTTACCAACAGACGAGCTTTCTTTGCTTGTTTCACGTCTACTACATCTCGGTAATTTTTTTGTTCCGAACTTTTAAATTTGTAGCCCAGTATTTTCTCAGTGTGTGAAGGGAACTTGTGCTCCACGATCGTAGGCTCCTCTTGGAGCTCATCAGACTCCTTCAAATGGAAACTCTGACCCTCATGATCTCCTAAATGTTCTAGTTCTTGCACTTCTACATTCAAATTCAGGGATTTCTGGAGGAGTGCTATTAGGTCTTTCCTTATGGATGAATCGGACGATCCTTCATTTTTTTTAGATTGGGAAACCGCTGTTAAAAGCGCGGCCTGAATTAATATATAGATCTTCATGTTAGCCCCATGTTTCGAATCTGCCGGTTTACTTCGGTATTTGCTTTTAAAACACCTGTAAAAGCAAATAAAGTGAATGCGGAATTGCGAAACGTATCGCAGCTCGTAATATATTTTATGTTGGTTTTTATGGGGCGAAAATATTTGCATTTATAACCCGTCAAGGAGTTGATGGGCTTACGCCATTCGAGAAGCTAGATAACGGTTCCTTATGTCGGTTTTTACAATAAAATATTAGTATGAAATCCTTATTCCTACTTTCTAAATATTAGTATAGTAGGTATCAATGCGAATTTATATTTATTTTCTTTAGCTGAACAGATTTCCATAAGGATTGCCACGTATAAAGTCTAGTACCTACATGGAAACGTACGTAGAATACCATTTATCCTGATATTCTTCAAGGAATTAAAGAAATCTTATAAATACAAAATATATGTGTATATAGACCCTTACCATCATCATTATCAGCCATGTCATGCTGGACATACGCCTCTACAGTTACACGCGACTCAGCCCTAGTTTTGGCTGTTCATCTAGTCGCTGCGCAACGGCAGCAACCCTTCGTATGTCATTGCTCCACCTAAGGTCTTTGTCTTTATCAGGTGGACCGACGACCGGGGCTTATTTAATTTATAATGCTTGTAATACTACTAGGTATGCAGGCCGCCTTCTCATGTATTACCGCCTTCTTTGGTATTTAAGCACGTCATGCTCGCTCAAAGGTCTTTGCGGCGGCATCGTTGATCCGGGCGCCACTTTCCCGAACACCATGGTTGAGAGGGGCGAATGAGATACGTCATACTCGTGAACGGGGTGCTGTTTGTGGGGTCCGGTCTGTTCACGTTTGCAAGGACTTGTTGATCAGTTAAATTATTCTAGTTAATGGCTATTGACGTAGAGACCTCGTCGTGTTGATCTCCCGATTATTATTTTTAATTTAGGTAATGTTATGACCTTACATGTTGTAATGACTTATTAATGCTAGTTTCATTTAATAATTATTATTTATTACTTTATCACCTTGATATGTAACTTACTTTTTAGTATTATTGTGTACGATTGATAAAATGACCTTCTGCTGGAGTTTCTTGCGGCGCTTCTTCTCCGCAATAATGGTCTTGTCCGAAGCGCTAGTAGATTCACTCCATTTTACCGACGTGAAAAAGAGCCCTCATATCTGGCCAATTTACTGAATAAATATTTTGAACTTTATTTTTATTTTGAACTGCAGTGACTATTTTGACGGCATCGTCTACATAAATAAAAGCGTACAGGACACGTAGGTAGCTGCTATTGTACCCGTATTATAGATACAACCGAGTTGATGGTGACTATAGCGGCCTTTACACGTAAAGTTCGGACCGCGGCAAACGCCACACGCCATTCCAATCTTCGTTCCGAACCGTACATTTTTTACTATTTTATTATTAGAGTTGCATTTACACATACGGTTCGGAACGAAGATTGGAACGGCGCGTGGCGTTTCCCGCGCGGCGCGCGCGGTCCGGACTTTACGTGTAATGGCCGCTAATGCCTACTAATGAGTTTTTCTTGTGAGGTAGAAAAACTGATGATGCTCTTACGGTAAATTGTGAGGAAACCTGCACATTTCTCTTACTGAATGTGTATGATGGATAGGGGAACGCCGAAGAAAGGGACCTACCTACATAAAACTTCAGGGGATTTTTGAATTTTTTTTGGTGTGTAAAGTTTACCAAAATGGTTTTGATTTTTAGGGTTCTGTACCCAAAGAGTAAAACGGGACCCTATTACTAAGACTCCACTGTCCGCCTGTCTGTCTGTCACCAGACTGTATCTCATGAACCGTGATAGCTAGACAGTTGAAATTCTAGCTAGACAGATGATTTATTTCTGTTGCCGCTATAACAACAAATACTAAAAGCAGAATAAAATAAATATTTAAGTGGGATTCCCAATATTCCCATATAACAAACGTGATTTTTTTTGCCGTTTTTTTCTCGATATTAATAACGGCAACTGGTATAGTGTCTAATGTTGTACCTTTAGATAATGGTACGGAACCCTTCGTGCGCGAGTCCGACTCGCACTCGGCCGGTTTTTTAATTGATTTCTACTACAAGTTCGTATTTTCGAATCTCACCAACGAGTAAAATTCACGCCTATGATATATATACGAGTGGCGCCAACGACTCGAAAACGAAATCACCGTTTGACTTAGTTATTTATTCAGATTTTTAGTAGGTTAGGTACGGTCGGGCTTATAAAAAGCTGCACACTTTTGTACCTTGTCACTTTAACGTCATGTTTGAACTGCTGCACTAATCTGTCAAAGGCGTTAAAGTGACAAGGTACTAAAGTGTGCAGCTTCTTTTAAGGCCGACTGTACTTGTACTTTTGGACGTACCTATCCTCGTAAGGCCCAGTGTGCAAAAGGATGTACATAATCAAGACAATTTAATTAGAACTGTGTTGCAATGAAAATAAGGTTTATTTTCCTATCTTTATAAACTGAAAATGGCATTAGTGAACAAACGTAATTGAACTTTATTACCTTGTTGGTAGATTCAAAGTCCCAATTACAAATAAGTCTGTTTGTAGTGTGGTGGGCCTTACAAGATTAATGGGGGGGAAGCGCAAATCTAGCGAGAATTACACATTTCGGGACAGTCCCCGATATCTAAAAATTATTAATGACATATACATATAGTTCGTTCATTCAAATAGTTTGCATGCTTTAATGTGCCGCTACGATTGGTACAAAGAAGCCGCTGCGGCGCGCAAAAAGCGGTGTCGGCAACTTCAAAGGGTTGCAATGCATGTTTAACCAACCAAACTAAAGTAAACTAATTCGTTAGTTTAGTTTTATTTATTTATTCATCAATAAAAAAATTCAATATATTTTACAATAATGGCATTATTGAACTTTATTGCCTTGATAGTAGATTCAAAGTCCCACTTACAAAAACTCCTTTCGGAGTATGGTGGGTCTTATGAGGTTAAAGCTCGGACCGACATACATGATCCAAGTGTATTCGTAAGGGTCTATCTTGATAAGATAAGATAAGATATTATGATGGTAGGCAAATTAAAGTATGTAGTAACTTACTAGTTTTTTTTAATTAAATAACTAATTTATAACCTCAACAATTGCTTGCGGTCGCTCCAACCACAATGGTTCCTTTTCCTTATTTACTGGGAGAGATTTCTTTGCGCTGCAAGTATTGCAGGTCCAAGTCAAAACCTTTTGTTTCTGTTTTCTCTTGATCTTCATTGTGGCGGTCTGTTTGTTGATCAACATACAACGGCACTTCTTGCAAATTTGTCTTTTTATATCAGGGTGCCTAAAGTCAGAAAAAAATTACATACATTAAATCACGCCTGTTTCCCAGACGGGTAGATAGATACAACTTCTTTCCACCTGCTACGATCTTGACAAATCTCTTTCGCTTCTTCCACATTCATACATGGAGTCATGCACACACGTCGGTTTAAAAATTAGAAATAATGATTAGAAATAAATAAATAATTAGAGATAATTTAAAAACATTTTTTTGTAGTTTTAAGTAAGATTAGAAAATATTTAATTTCGTTACTGTCATGATTATTTTTTGCTCATTGGAGCATAATTATTTGAATATAATTGGTTTGAAAGTTATTAAGAATTTCACATGATTTTGTAAAGTGTCAACAGATATTGCAAATGCTTCAACACTTACATTTTTAAAACATTCTTCTTAGCAACATTTACCATAAGATTTCCGTAGTAGGAAGATAATGCGGGATTCGTATTAACTATGTACTTGCTTATCTGAAAACACGAAGTAATTAGGAAGCCGAAATGAAAAAAAAATTACACAGTGTTGTGTCAAGACAAGTTTGTAATCAAACATACTAAATACACTAACTTGATACAAATAGTTGATTCGCTGGAATGAATCATTTCCTTGAACTTTTTTCATTGTTTACTTGTATTTAGAGAATATACAAGAACAATTTAATTCAATCAACCAATCACAAAAACATAACATAACCTTATTTCATGTTTTGACAATCAGCTGTTCCCTTGTCAAAACGTTTAGTTTCAATAATGGTACATTTAGCGTGGCATTTCTAGTTACTTTAAAAAGTACCATAGTCAAAATTCCAATACAAAAAACATAATGTTTTTATTTCTAAGATTTTTTTTCTTTTTTTTTCATTGCTATATTGATTGAAAATCTTTTGTTCCACAGCAGTGTCATTCTACTTGGGAAAATCTAAACGCTTTGATATTTCAAAGAAGTTTTTCTGTGACCATTAATGATAATATTTTTACTCAATAAATCACATTTTTTTCACATCTAGAAGGCCCTTTTCCATTTTAATCTTTGCTAAATTTCTCTCGAAACTCGCTCGGATCGCCATTATTGGTTAAATGCAAATTTGATCCAAATGCAAAATACTCCTCAGTGGATACTACATAAAAAAAAACTTGACTTAGGTATTGAAAATTTAAATTTTGTTTTGTAAAAAAAGTGCATATTTTCACGTAAAGAAAAGACAAATTTACTTTAGACGCAATAAAGTGGCTTTTTGAGTTGTCGTGTTTGTCTGTAAAATATTTATTGTTAAGTTTGTTACTTATGCCATCTTTGATCCATTGCCAAAATATTGAATAATGTTGTCGAAACATAAGTTTTTATCTAAATTAAATGCAAGAGGACATCTCCGCTTCAATGTATTTTCAACACAAGCACCTGTGGCAAAAATAGACATACCATTTTCTAATGAGTAAGTATTCCAATTCACTTTAGAGGTTAAGTAAGGTTAGATTTCTTATTTACTTTTATATTGAGTAAGTACAGCTTTACGCGGCATAGTTGGTAATTTTTTTAGTATTCTTCAGTACTATGTAACACATACTTTAATACAAGCTTTTAAAATGATTTCTGTAAAAAAACCCACTGCAAAGTACATCTAAACTTTTTAATAAATTAATAATTTTTAATGTTAATAAATTAATTTGTGCCACTCTGTCACAAAACCCTTATCCTTATATATTCATACTTTATGATCTGCTTAATAACTCTTCTTTCCCGCAGAACTTCCTTGAAACTCACAACAGGACAGTATGCGCGCTTCGCAGATGGCGCGTGCGTGGCTACCCTCGGGAACACCAGCGTGCTGGCCACAGTGGTGTCCCGGGCTAAACAGAGCACCAATTCCTTTTTGCCACTTGTTGTGGACTACCGGCAGAAAGCTGCAGCTGCCGGACGAATTCCTACTAACTTTCTGAGGAGGGAATTAGGTATTCTTTGAGTGTACGCTATGTTGAATAATGAGAATGTTATAATAAAATTGTAGATATTCATTTTTAGACTTCTCATTTTAATAATCTGTGCCATTTATATGTATCTACAAATCAATCAGTTTTATTATTAATAATAATAATTGGATTTGATTTTGATTTGAATACAGGCATAATTAAAAAGATCAACATGTTACTCATTTAAATAATGTTGTTTTTTTTTTACATTACTTATTGTGATCTCTTTAATATGTCTGAGTCTCACAGAAGATTAAATACAGGGTTGAAAGTCTGTTTCTTTTTAGTAATAATTTGTGTAATTTTGGATTACTCATGAATAGAAAACCAACAACAATAGAAAAAAAAAGTTTAACCATTACACAACTATAAATGAATGAAAGAAAATCTTATAACCATTCTAATTTAAATTTCAGGGGTTCCCCTAACTCCAATGTGTAAGTAGGTAAACATTGCGCGTGTGTACGCCATAGTTTGTTTTGGGGTAAGCCCCTGAACATATTTGGTTTGTTTATATTCAAAGTCTCTCTATCTCAACCCTGTATTAATATGTATTTATTTGTCCACTTTCGTCATTGTATACTTTTAAATATCTATCTAGTCTATTTATAAAATGAAAAATGGGAATTGCTATCAAGATAATCTATCCAAACTATAACAGATAATAATATCGTATTATTTCTCTTGCAGGACCCACAGAACGTGAGATCCTCACCTCCCGTCTGATCGACCGCTCTCTCCGCCCCCTTTTCCCTGGGAACTACTTCTATGACACCCAGGTAGTGTGCAACATGCTGGCGGTGGATGCCACCAACCCACCGGAGACAGTGGCTATCAACGCTGCCAGCGCTGCATTAGCATTGTCTGATGTACCGTGGGATGGTCCAGTAGGAGCAGTTAGGTAACACATTTTGCCACTAGCTTGTGATCATAAGCCACAAATTTACAATAAATTGATGGAAGTAATGTCCGACTGTGCCTAGTGGTAGTTTACACTCCCATATTCCGTCCATATTTATGACAGACGGCATTGTGGGACATGTCTCGCACAAGATTTAATGCATCCAATACTTTCCATTAGGTGACCCGCTAGTCTGGCTCTAGCAAAAATTAAACTTAACCTATAGTTACAATATTTCCCTTTCAGACTTGGTCTCATAGACAACGAGGTCTTAATAAACCCGACGCGCAAGGACCTAGCCTCGTCAGCGCTCAACCTGGTGGTGGCTGCGACCCGCAAAGACCTCGTCGTGATGCTGGAGGGCAGCGCCAATGATATCCTGCAGCAGGATCTACTCAAGGCCATCAAATTAGGTAGGAATGTAAGTCGGCTTGTCTTGTTTTTTATCATATTTCCAGATTTAAAGCTAGGCTTTTCAAGTTGAAGAGCAGAAGAAGGTTGAAGAGGTTATCTGGAGAAAGACAATTCGGCGCATTTTCTGGGACTCTAGACTACCAGGCACTTGTATAAGAGGTCCTATGTGGACTACAAATGCTGTTGTCCTGGTTGAGTCCATACATCGGAATTAAAATGATACTTTTCCAAATAGTATCACAATAGTCCTTTTTTTTCTAGGAACTAAAGAAGCGCAACATATAGTACGAGGTATCGAAAAACTTCAAAAAGAGCATGGCAAAAGAAAAAGGGAGTATGAAACTCAAGTGCCTCTCGCGCAGAACCTAGTGGACTCAGTCAAGACGCTCTCCAATATGAAGATTCGAGAGATTCTTAGGTAAGATTCAGTTTTTATAGCGTCACTCTCAGTCAAACCAAAATGGCGTTCCGACGGTTACAATTTTTTTTTTTATAGATTTATGTAATTTATCATACATAGACTATGTAACATAGTATCTATTTTACTTTCTCCAAAGATATCAATAAACTAATATATGAATACGAACGTATCCGAAAAAATACGATATCGTATGACTATTGGGAAAAAAAAAATCGGGTAGGCAAATAAAGTACACCAAAAATTTTGCTCTCATATTTATATTACTAAATTAATTATACACAACCGAAAATCAACAGTTTTTATTTACTTAATGTTTTAATTTAGCTCTAATTGCCGCCTTCAGCTAATTTCCTTTTCTAATACCTACCAACTAAGTGATTAGTCACTACCTGCACTTCACTTCACTTCACTTCACTTCATCTTGGTTTATCATTACTTCCTTGGCACTATGGACACCCTGAGTCAACTCAAGAAGAGCATGGAGGAAATGAAGGAGTTCTTCACAGCTAGGATGACTTCATTCGAAGGCACCGCCTCGAACATCAACACTGACCAAGCCTCGCTTGAGGAATTCAAGGTATTTAAGTCACTCATCTGGAAGGCAGTATCAAGCCTGCAGGCTCAGATGGAAATGGTGGCTCAATCTTTAGAGGATTTAGAGATGAGGTCCCGGGTCAAAGTACTGCTACTGCATGGCATTCCTGAAGTAGCAAATGAAACAGCAAAAGAGACTGCAGTTACTATATGCAACCAAAATCTGCAGGTTCACAGTGTCTCAGCGCAGTCACTTCAGGTATGTCATCGCCTCGGAAGGCTAAAAGATCATGCAAAACCTAGACCCCTCCTTTTGCGGTTTGCTTCCCTCGAGGTGCGGAACCTTGTGTGGTCCTCGAAGACCAAGCTTAAGGGCTCTGGTCTAACCATGTCGGAGTTCCTGACCGGTACTAGGCACTCTGTGTTTATGGAGGCGCGGCGGATACACGGAGTCAAGAACAGCTGGACGAGCGATGGGCGGATTGTCGTACTATGCGGCGACGGCTCCCGTCGACGAGTCACGACCCTGGCTGAGCTGCGAGTGCTGCCGGCTCCGGTGCCTTCGTCGGGATCGTCCGCTCCGTCATCATCATCAACTCCAGTGCAGGAGCCCGCCAAGCCACCTTCGCAGCGTGTCAGGCCCCCCAAACGGACAGTGACTGTAACCAAGCCTAAGTAGTATTTTGTTGTTGCCCTCTTTCGCTTTCTCATTATATTAAGGCACATCTACGGTTTTCTGGTTAGGTTTCTTTATCTATTCTTGTTACATGTTGGTAGGTATTTGTGCAGTGTCTACGTAACTTCCCGTCCGCCATTCTGTATTACTGTGTATCCCTACCTTCACTTTCACTTACTTTTTACTTTAATTTAACTCCTATTATTTTTAATTTTTTTACTCGCACAGTATGACGTTTGACGTTGACAGTTGGGTGACAGGGCCGATCGCGGTTTGTGGTTTTGCGTTTTGTTTGCTGTCTTGGTCGATGTTTGAGGATCAGCGGAGAAAATTATATTTTTATGAAATATATTTAAAATTCATAAATACTTTTTCTTGAAATCGTATGCTGTAATTAAAACTTTAATGTGTAATTGTATCTTGATATGTTCTACCGACTAACAGCCAAACTTGTTTTGTATCCATAACAGCTGATGGCGAGCGATTGAGTTTAAAGTTTGTTCGTTGCTGTTATTTTATTTTTAATCTTAAAATTGTAAAATTTTGATAGTATTATACATATAATTATATTTATATTATTTATTTAAATTGTTATATATTTATTTATGCTTACATGTCTGACGTTTTCGGCGCTAGTCATGATAGCGAATTCTTTTCTTTGTCTTCGTCAAGCCTTTACGACTCGCTAAGTGATTCATCTGATATGCCAGATCTCGGTGACCGATTGCATACCATTTTTACCACTTCTTCAAAACACTTTAGCGTTGTCCACATCAATGCACAGAGTATACCAGCTCACTTTCCTGACCTACTTTCAACCTTTTCTGATAAGAACATTCACGCCATACTCATTTCTGAGACATGGCTTAAGCCGTCCCTCTCATCTACCCTCTATCCTTTACCCGGTTACCAATTAATTCGCAACGACAGGACTGGGTTCAAAGATGGCGGCTTGAGTACCGTTCGCGGGGGTGGTGTTGCCATTTATTTAAAAAATGATATCGTTTGCGAAATTGTGGCTGAGTCCCCATCCGTGTACTCAAAGTCACCGGAATACTTATTTCTCAGCGTTTCCTTAAACCACACTAAACTACTTCTCGGGGTTTATTACAGTCCATCATCCAACATAAGCTATTTCGATGCATTTGAGAATGCGTTATCTGATCTCTGTCCCCAGTTCGAACATAGCGTAATCATGGGCGATTTTAATACATGCCTCATTAAAAACGACCTTCGCTCTTCTAAACTTCAGTCTCTAGTAAGTT
Organism: Acleris cristana; assembly: GCA_948252455.1. Classification (NCBI taxonomy): domain Eukaryota; kingdom Metazoa; phylum Arthropoda; class Insecta; order Lepidoptera; family Tortricidae; genus Acleris; species Acleris cristana. The sequence goes on from OX411789.1 coordinate 13,390,279, forward strand.
CACTGAATCTTAGTATTCTCCCTCTCGGTCCCACTCATTTCCCTCATAATGGGCCCCCTTCTCTTTTAGATCTTATTATAACCTCATCCCCTGATTTTGTCTCATTTCACGGCCAGTTTAATGCTGCTGCCTTTTCAAACCACGACCTTATTTACGCCTCTTTCAAAATTCGCCCCCCGAAACGTAGACACAAATTCGTCCTTCGCCGTAATCTTGGCGACATCAATCTGCAGGCTCTGCTCTCCGATCTTCACAACGCTGATTGGCAGTCTATCGAAACTTGCACTGACATCGACCTTAAACTTGAGATTTTCAACAGCACATTGCTTGCGATTTACGACCGACACGCCCCTCTGAAGCCGATGCGCGTCAAGCATTACCCTGCGCCGTGGCTGACCGAGGATATCAAAGCCCTGATGGCGAGGAGGAACCGCGCCCGCGTGAGGTTGCGCCACGATCCGTCTGAGAACAATCGTCATAAGTACGTCATGCTGCGAAATCGTTGCAACAAGAAGTGCCGGGAAGCAAGACGTTGTTATATCCATGAGTCTATTCAGAATTGTCCCCCCCATAAATTATGGAAATTTTTGAAGTCACTAGGGGTAGGCAAATCTCAAACTCACTCTTCTAATCATAAAATGAATCTCAACGCCCTGAATAAGCATTTTAGCTCTTCTCCGGTCACTTTAGACCCTTCCGTAAAGAATAATACATTATCTCTTCTTGCTACTGCCCCGAACCCCGACTTTCCCCCTTTTGATCTAGGATTAATTACTCCGAAGGAGACTATAGACCTTCTGAAGTCAATAAAAACCAAGGCCGTCGGTGAAGATGGCCTGAGCTTAGACATGCTCATGCTGGTGGCGGATTCCATTGCTCCTATCCTTTCCGACATTATCAACTTTTCCTTCTCTTCGGGCTGTTTCCCTACATTGTGGAAACTTGCTCATGTACTCCCTCTTCCAAAAGTGTCAAAACCTGCGTCCTTGTCCGATTATCGTCCTATTTCTATTCTCCCTGTACTTTCCAAAATAATAGAGCACTTTGTTAATCAAAGACTGTCTCGTTTCCTAAATATGCACAATCTTTTTAACCCCTTTCAATCTGGTTTCCGCCCCGGGCATAGCACTGTCACTGCTTTGGTCAAGGTCACCGACGACATTCGTTTAAACATAGAAAATAAACATCTGACTGTCCTGGTTTTGTTAGATTTCAGTAGTGCCTTCAATACAGTTGATTTCAATATTCTTCTCGGCATCCTCAAGACCCTGAATTTCTCTTTTTCGGCCCTTACGTGGTTTGAATCATACCTCCTTGGAAGGCGCCAGTGTGTTAAGATGGATGAAACTCATTCTGATTGGAATACTCTCACTGCTGGTGTCCCTCAGGGGGCTGTGCTCTCTCCTCTTCTTTTTTCAATTTTCATAAATGGTATAACAACCTCCCTTCTTTCTTCTTACCACTTATACGCTGACGATTTGCAGATTTATGCGGGGGCTAGTTTTGATGACTTCCCTTCCCTGATTGACCTTATCAATGACGATCTTGCGACGATCCAGAAATGGACCTCTAATTTTGGACTAAAGGTCAATGCAAAGAAGTCGCAGGCCATTGTTGTTGGAAGTCCCCACTTCATCTCGAAGCTGTCTGACGTTGTGATACCCAATTTGGTGTTTGACGGTACCATAATTCCCTTTTCCTCTACAGTTAAAAATTTGGGTATCACAATAGATCAGACACTTTCCTGGTCGACTCAGGTTACCGAAGTCAGTCGCAAGCTCTTCGCTTCACTTCATTCTCTCAGGCGACTGCAGAATTTTCTTCCTCAACATACCAAGATAACTTTAGCCCAATCTCTTCTTCTCCCTCTCTTAGACTACGCTGACGTTGCTTATATGGACCTCTCAGAACAACTCCTTGATAAACTTGAGCGACTCCAAAACGTGTGCATTCGATACATTTTCGGCCTACGTAAATACGATCATGTCTCCCACTTCCGTGCTCAGCTAAACTGGTTACCTATTCGGTTTCGCCGAAACGTTCACATCCTGTCGCTGCTTTTTAATACTATTTTTAATCCTCGTTCTCCCACCTACCTTTCTGAGCGATTTAGCTTCATGGCCACCGGCTCCCAAAACCGGTTGCGCTCTAAGGCCAATCTCACCCTCGCTTTCCCGTCCCACAAATCCAAATCCTATTCCAAATCCTTCTCGGTGCATTCTGTCAGGTTGTGGAATCGGCTACCAACTGGCATTAGGCAATCACAAACGGTAGATTCTCTAAAAGGCAAATTAAAGAAGTTCTGGCTTGACTCTATCTCCTAAATATCAACTATCCTCTAGGTACATAAAATGTAGTTTATGTATGTATATTTAAGTATTAATATATATTACTGTATCTATTTATGTAGGTATTTGAATGTATTTTTATTTTATTTATTATTGTTTATATTTATATATTTTTATTTTATTTGTTCTTCTAAATTAATTTGTACACTTGCTTACTCGATGCACAACCTTAACTTTTCTCAATCTCTCAAGGGTTAGCTGGAAGAGATCCCTTAAAGGGATAAGTTCGCCTTTGTACTTATTTTTATATTAATTGTATTGTTCTGTTTTTTTCTTTTGTACAATAAAGTGTTTACATACATACATACATACTATTCACCACTTCTGTAGTTGCACACAGTTTTTCCAGTTCCAGTCAAAGGCTATATGAGTAAATATTCCTCCATAGCGACCACTCGCACGACAAGACCTCCCGCGACCTGGCAGTCCAAGAGCTCCGTCAGACGGTGCTCAACCAGCTCCGGGAAGAAGCAGACCCTTCCCAGCTGCAGGACTGCTTCAACAGCCACCTGCGGCAGGTCTTCCGGGATATGATCTTCGAGACTGATGTACGCTGTGACGGCAGAAGATTGGACGAGCTCCGGAAGATCAGCTGCCAGGTACATTTCCATGTAGTAAGCACTCGCACCAGAGCTCTTAAAACCTGGCCCTCCAAGAGCTCCAGCAGACGGTGCTCAACCAGCTCCGGGATGAAGCAGACCCTTCCCAGCTGCAGGACTGCTTCAACAGCCACCTGCGGCAGGTGTTCCGGGATATGATCGAGACTGATGTATGCTGCGACAGAAGAAGACTGGACGAGCTCCGGAAGATTAGCTGCCAGGTACATTTCCATGTAGTAATCACTCGCACTAGAGCTCCCAAGACCTGACCGTCCAAGAGCTCCCGCAAACCGTCCTTACCCAGCTGCTTGATGAACCAGACCCGTTCGAGCTGCAGGTCTGCCTCAACACCCACCTGCGGCAGGTGGCAGGCAGTTGTTAGGGCTGTTAACCCAGGAAGATCAGCCGCCAGCAGACGGTGCTTCCCCAGCTCCAAGACGAAAACGTAACCCAGCTGCAGGACTGCTTCAACAGCCACCTCACCGGAAATTTGTAATTTATCTACATTGTAACTCGATCTCCTTTCCCAGGTCGGTCTCTACGAGCCCCTGCACGGCAGCGCGGTGTTCCAACGAGGACAGACTCAAGTGCTGTGCACCGTCGCGTTCGACTCGCCCGAGAGCGCGCTCAAGATGGACACGCTTACTATGCTGACTAGGTGAGTGGTGGACAGTCTTCAGAATATCTTAAATATTAATTAAGTAGGTTAACTTAGACTTGACTACCAAAAATATTAAGTCTTGTGGTGAGTAATGCCTTTCGATTAAAAAGTGTTTCCATAAAATAAAAGTACAGTCGAGTTCATAAAAATGTGTACACTTTACGAAAGTGTCACCTTGTCACTTTAATCGCTGTGACCATTTATATATGGCAGTTTAAGGGCCATTCTACTTTTCGTTGTGCAATTTACCACTGAGTTACCATGATTCTTCAACGATAATTGAGTAATTTGAGAGTTGTTTTTTTGGAAACCATTAAACTTAAACATTCTAAGTTTATGTTATTTATTTAGAAGCGGATTCATAACTTGGTATACTTTTTATCGGATGATAACAAATTAATTATGTACACTGAAAAGTAGAATGGCCCTTAAACATGACATTAAATAGACAAGGTACTAGAACAAACTCTATGTGAAACACTATGTGTATTTTGATCCAGCGGCATCAAAGAAAAAAGTTTCTTCCTCCACTACGAGTTCCCCTCGTACGCGACGGGCGAGGTGGGCCGCGCGGGCGCGCCCGGGCGCCGCGAGGCGGGCCACGGAGCCCTCGCCGAGCGCGGCCTCGTGCCCGTCGTGCCCGCGCAGCCCTACGCCGTCAGGCTCACGGCTGAAGTACTGGAGTCCAACGGTCAGTCATATAAAAACATAATATCAGGGGACAATATCGCACAAATTGATCTAGTCCCAAAATAAGCTACACAACGATAAACTTGCTTTCACATACATAAACTCACGCCTCCATGCCCAGAGTGGGGTAGCCAGAGCTACAGAATCGCCAACAACTCCAAAAACTTGTTGTCAATTCTGCAACCACATTTTGCACAAACTATAAACTTACTTATGTAGAGAAATCGTACTTAAATACATAGAAAACGTTCTAGAATCAGGAAAAAATACAAAAAACTAGTATATTTTAGATATACCCATACCTACAAATACCTCACAGGGGCTCTATTCTATTCGGTAAAACAATATTGCTTTGTTACTGTATTGTTTTTTACTTGGCCATAATTACTGTCAAGTAAATAAGAACTTATTATAACATTGACAACACGGTAACATTTCAACAGCAATATGGTTTTTCCGACTAGAATATAGCCCCTAATAAGCATAATTACATAACAATATGAAACTTAAACCACAGTAAACTCTTACACAGTAAGACGCTCAGGCCTGTTTTTAGAACACTTGGTTACGCTCCGCTTTCTTATTCCATTACCCGGATTCTATGAGATTTCATTGCGAAACAGTTGTATAAATAGCTTTATTTAAATCTGTTATACAAGTACAGTTGGCAGGAAAGCGCGTACTGAAAGATGTCTGTATTTCCTATTGCTTATGACTCGGCGTCCTTCAAAAGTAGGATTATTAGGTTTTTTTCTGTTAAAGCTTGCTTTATGGTCGATCTTGTGAACTTATAAGTTATAAGATAGTACTGATATCGTTAGCTGTATCAGAATACCACTTACAACGTAACCGAGGCGTGAAAACAGTTCTATAATGAATGTTTCCATAGTAATAACAATTCTTTTATAATTATTATAGCATTGTTATTACCATGGTTACGCGTATGAACAATGTCCAATGTCTTTCATTATTTACATGAGTACATTACTGCAGAGACATAGCCGAGGAGGATGTAATGAAATAGAAATAGAAAACATTTAGGGCCTGTTTCACAATCGACAAGTAAATTTATGTGCCAGTTAAAGTTAGCTCTCTCTTTGTCCATGGTCAAGTGTAAGAAAAGGAAAGGGCTAAATTTATGTGCCAGATACGCGTTACTTGATGATTGTGAAACAGGCCCTTAGTTTGCTTCATTTTAAATTTGAAATTTTATCAAATTTCCTGACCGCTACACGCTGCTACACTACATTAATGACGTTGTTTGTTTTTAATTTTACTCAAAAATGCTATGTAATCTTGCCATAACACCAGTAAAAAGGAGCCAGTAGGTTGACGTTCCTGGACAACTGGAAAAGTGTCCAGTAAAGTTGAGAAATTTCGAATTTGGAATCAAAAAGTGTCCAGTAAGTAAGTATGGAAATTCCATAACATATCATATTATTTGAATTTGGAACTATCTGTAAAGACTGTGAGAGCCTTCAAAAAGGCTACTTATACTACATGAAAAGTTAATCATTCAGCTCCAAAAGTACCAGGGCATCAGAAACCAAAAGCGTTATCTCGTTCAGACCAGACATCGCGCGATTTCTCTTCATTTCAGCATTGCTTGCTCCGCACCATCTCAGTTTTATGTGCGCCTATTACATCTCGGCCGGTATGACGAGATGTGAATCGTTAAAACAAAATTAAAAAACCGGGTAAGCGACCGGCTAAAGGCCCATTTAGATGGTACGAGTTTCTCTCTTCGAGTGTACGATTATCGTAGCACGAGAAAAAATATGTCATCATATAAACTACACGTACGATATCGTATGGCAAGGGGCGAAAATCGCCTCGCCTTATATGGTTGCAGTCTCCGTGTAAACACGTTAATTGACGGGTAAAACTCGTATGAAAATCGGTTCTGACCGATTCGTGCGATACTCGCATGAACTGTGAAAAAATGTCATACGAGAACCAGTTTAGATGAGTCGAGACATTGTCAGTAAATATCTCCGTAGAATGCAGCGTCTCGTGTAAACTATGTCGCCTGGCGATAATCTCCGTACGAGTATCGAATGACATTTTCGTAAACGAGTTTTTATTTCTCGCTTAATGTAACCATTTTTATACGATTCTCGCCCGGCGATTATTGCATACGATAATGTCATACGATTTCTCGCCCCAAAATGGGCGAGAAACTCGTACCATCTAAATGGGCCTTAAGAGTCGGACTAGCGCCCTGAGGGTTGTGCACATGTGGTCATCAATATTTTAACTTTTTTTTTTAAATCATTCTGCTTGTTCTATTTTTGAGTAAAGGCCCATTTAGATGGTACGAGTTTCTCGCCCATTTTGGGGCGAGAAATCGTATGACATTATCGTATGCAATAATCGCCGGGCGAGAATCGTATAAAAATGGTTACATTAAAGCGAGAAATAAAAACTCGTTTACGATGATGTCATTCGATACTCGCACGGAGATTATCGCCAGGCGACATAGTTTACACGAGACGCTACATTCTACGGAGATATTTGCTGACGACGTCTCGACTCATCTAAACTGGTTCTCGTATGACATTTTTTCACGTACATGCGAGTATCGCACGAATCGGTCAGAACCGATTTTCATACGAGTTTTACCCGTCAATTAACGTGTTTACACGGAGACTGCAACCATATAAGGCGAGGCGATTTTCGCCCCTTGCCATACGATATCGTACGTGTAGTTTATATGATGACATATTTTTTCTCGTGCTACGATAATCGTACACTTGAAGAGAGAAACTCGTACCATCTAAATGGGCCTTAAAGCACTATACATGCTTCGACCATTAAGAGCCATCCTGGACTCGTATGTATAAAAGCCCTCGCCTGGCGGCTCGGGCTTCTACCTCATACTCGTCCAGGAAGGCTCACTTACTGGTCTTTGCAGAATGAATGAATGAATGAATGATATTTATTTTCCAAAGTAAGTCACAGTATACATTGCATGTTATGTCAAAAGTACAAGAAATTACATTGGAATCGTCAAAAATATACACGAATTTTAATAAAATCAAAAATATAAGAAGTCAGGATAACAATAACAATATAAAACTAAGGAGTTATCACCGTCAAGGATCGTCTTAAAAATATAGCATGCAACCAAATTAGCAAGTTTTTTAAAATAAATAACATAATAAGTCAAAACGTCAAAAATAATACAACAACACATATTAAATCAAAACACTTTAAATAATTTATATACCTAATTATAACTTAAGTTCCATAAACTCTTTAACTGAGTATAATGGATTTTCCAATAAAAGGTTTTTCAGCCGGCGTCCAAATACTTCGTCGGATGGCTCATTCCTAAGTTCGGAGGGTAGACGTTCGTAAAAGGTGGGACCAATCACGCGCGGGTTCTTCCCTGCAAGTGCCATGCGACGGGGAACTGTTCTCAAACGCCCCGAGTGGCGGAGCTGCTTGCCGACTGCATGCACGCGGGCGAACATGTTAATATTTTTTCTGACGAACATTACAATTTCGTGAATATAAAGTGAGTAGTGCGTCATGATGCGGTGCGTCACAAAGAGATCCCTGCAAGAGTGTTTAGGTTTCACTCCAACTAATGTACGTACAGCACGTTTCTGCATTAGCATAACTCTGTTGGCATCCGTGGAGTTTCCCCATATAAGAGTACCGTACGACATAAGGGAGTGAAAATGTGCAAAATATACTTGCTTCAGTGCGTCATCCGAGATGAGGACCTTTAGCTTTCGCAACGCAAAGACTGCACTACTCAGTTTACCACACAGTTCATCGACATGGCACTTCCAGTTAAGGTTCGAGTCCAGAGTGAAACCAAGGAACCTACACTTGTCGCACATAGGCATCGGATTGTTAGGCACGCTCGGAGGAACAGCCAGACTACGTCCCGAAAATATCATAACGTTCGATTTTGCAACATTCAAAAGCAATCCATTTGTCGTGAACCACCCCTGTAGCTGCTCGCAAGCGTCATATATTTTTTCGTCGAGCTGTTCATACGTGCGCGCACTTACCACGACGGTCGTGTCATCTGCAAACAGCACTGAAAGGCCAGCTGTGATGGTGGTTGGAAGGTCGTTTATAAAAATTAAAAATAGAGTATTTCCTAACGCCAGTAATGTACTATTACGTCGTCCTGCAACCAATAACTTCGCGAACTGCTTTTGTAAGTAAGTAAGTTGGATATTTCCGAGCCTAATTGAGAAAATAATGATTATTAGTCAGTAAAGTGTTAACGCCCCCCCCCCCAGGCTCCAGCTCGATGGCGTCGGTGTGCGGCGGCTCGCTGGCGCTGCTGGACGCCGGCGTGCCGCTGGCCGCGCCCGCCGCCGGCGTCGCCGTCGGGCTCGTCACGCGGCCGCAGGGGGACGCGCACGCCGCCGACTACAGGATACTCACCGATCTGTTAGTGAGTCACTATTCAACTGTTCATACACCAATATTAGATAGTCGGGAAAATCCTTCTGTCCCGAACTAAGCTCTAGGCTTTCAAAAATCCAAAATACACATCCAGAACACAGACACTCAGAAACACTCCAGAGCCATCTAAGATGACCTCGTCGACAAATAATACCAGACCCTTCTCGTAGGTTAATCGCGTGTTAAACACACGGCGAGCAATCAAATTTTTTTTTTAATTATTTACGGGTAATATGAATGTCCAAACGTTAAAAATCTCCGTACTAAATCTAAAAGCTTTTTTGCCTTGTTACACTAAGGCTATACAACTCTCTCTCTCTCTCTCTCTCTCTCTCTCTCTCTCTCTCTCTCTCTCTCTCTTGCGTCCCACGTTTCACTGCCATCTGTTTCTGTTTCTATGGATCTTAGAAATCTGAAATAAACTATATTTTTATTGTTTATATGGACTGGTCTTATGACCAGGGGTCGGATTTTTCATCGCATGGTGAGATGAAAGAAAACTGTGGAGTCGATATTAAAGCTAAATTTTAATTCATATTCATACTCATACTCACCAATTTTCTTAGTCCCGTAATACTTTTGTCCCTTGTGCAGGTTGACAGATCGAAAATGTTAATCGAAAATTAATCTTACTGAATGTAATTAAAATTATTTGTGTAGTATGATTTGGGAAGTGTTAAGCCTTTTGCTTGGTAAAGGGCTACATTTACCCTGTAACTATATCAAATTAGTTAATCTTTTGTTTGGTTCAGACTACTTTGTTGCGGTAAACGTAATGCTAGGTACTAGCTGCTTTATCATAAATCATTTGCATGTCAATGTCATGTCAATCGTTCATGACGCGATGTGTCACTTAATTATTTATTGCAATCGGTACGTGCAATAATTACGTAAACAATTATGTCTGATCCGCATGTTTCTGCAATTTTGTACTGGATAGAACCTTACAAAGATCTAAAATACGATCATGAGAAATGTGTTGTGTCGTGTGTTTGTTGTGGAGTAGAGCTAACGCAATTAAAACACATATTTATTTTAAAACATGTTAATAGTATTCTCCACCAAACGAAATCTCAGCAAACGTCGTCTTTTATTCAGAGTTGGATAGAACCATTTCACGAGCTAAGGTACGATGCTGACCAATCAGCTATAGTGTGTACTCTGTGTGACATTACTATACCTAACTCAACTAAAAAAAGATAATGTCCTAAAGCACGTAAATTCTGCCCGACATCAAAATAAATTTTGCACTACGAACGACTTTTACATAGATCTCTGTTTGTTCTTGATTACATGCAATATCCCATGGAAAAGACTCAAACATCCCGAGTTTAGAAAGTTTATGAACAAGTATCTTTGTTGTAAATGTTCAAATAGAAAACTTCCAGAAGAATCTACTTTAAGAAAGATTTATCTTGAAAAAGTCTACACACCAATCATAAGTAAAATAAGAACTTCATTGAATGATTGTTACTTGTGGCTTTCAGTAGATGAAACGGTGGATACTGTTGGCAATTGCATTACTAATGTTATACAATTGTGATTTTGAAATGGACAATGCACATGCCATACCTTGTCAAGATTTTGAGGCACTCATTCCTATATCTACAAGTTTTATGGATATTGGAAACTAGGAGCATATTATAAAAGTAATATTTTATTTTACTTTTATTTACGATATAATTTATTTCTACTCATATGACTTATTTTATTTATAATTTAATTTCGTTCTTAATTAAATGAATGAGTATGAATATGAATTAAAATTTAGCTTTAATATCGACTCCACAGTTTTCTTTCATCTCACCATGCGATGGAAAATCCGACCCCTGCTTATGACGGTCTTGTAAATCAACCCTTTGAATTCGACCGGCATTATTTTGTCACATCCAGGGTATAGAGGACTACATGGGCGACATGGACTTCAAAATAGCGGGCACCAGTAAAGGGATCACCGCGCTGCAGGCCGACATCAAGATCCCCGGGCTCCCGCTCAAGGTCGTGATGGAGTCCGTGCAGCGCGCCTGCGACGCCAAGAGCGCCATCATCGGGATCATGAACCAGTGCATCAGCAAGCCGCGGTAAGTACCCATATGGCGCTGTGCATTAACCGTTTTCTTGACGATGTAACTATTATAAGATACATACCATAACATTCACTTTTTGTATCTTTTTTAAAATCCGAAGGCTTGAATCCATAACCTTTTTTATTTTTCCCAAGAAAACGGTTAATAACGTGAGGCGTTGAGGGGGGGACGGGGTGGAGCCGAATCTCATCAAATCTTACTTTGAAGGGAGGGGGTTTCTGCGAATATCACGTTTTTTTTTTCTATTCTATGCAAATTACACCTTATTGATGATTTATGAAACAAAGTCTCTTTTACAAGCTTTTATTTAACTTGCAATGTATGTATGTATGTTTGTATGTACGGGTCAAATCTTGCAAGTTAAATTTGACCCACTTCCCGTTAACGGAATGTGCCGAAATTTGAACCACGTCTGTAAACCCGATGACAAAACAATGTTATAGTATCTAAGAGGTGATCTGATGATGGAGTCGGAAGGTGGCGACAGGATCTCCGCTGTTCTTAACGCAGACCCACCGTGTTAGGACTCAATAGTTTGTTCAAAAAAGTAGTCGGCAACAAAAGCTTGACCCAAAAATGAGATTTTTGACAGAAACTTATGAATCTTGAACTTGTGACGGCTGTAGCCGTCGCGGCGTCACTGGCACGACTTTCGGCCAGTCTGGCCACTTTGACGGCCTGAGCCGTCCGTGGCGTTCAAAGGGTAAAAACAAGTGCGTATTGTTGCGTATTACAACGTCGTGATGTTTGTCCAGTCAGGGCCGCAAGGAGAACATGCCGGTGCTGGAGGAGCTGTCCGTGGAGGCGCACAAGCGCTCGCGCCTGCTCGGGCTCGGCGGCGGGAACCTCAAGCGGCTCTACGTCGAGACCGGCGTGCAGGTACTTCACTATTTTTTCTCCAATATACTCGGAAATGTTAGTCTGTCGAGCAAATTTACAATCGGCTCTAGTTATACTTAATAACTTATGACGTTTAGGAGAAATCATAGCACACTACCAAATTGGACCAAATTATTAAATATGTCGCGGAGATAGAGTCGGAATATCCGATTTTTGATCAATAATCATCACATTCCTACATGCATAGACTAACACTATGAGTGACAACACTTTTTTAGCTTTGCGCAGTTGAGCAAAAAGAACAGTAATATCAATAATTTTTCACCTTGTACCAATGAAAACTTAATGTTTAGCTATTGTTTACATGATAATTACTTACATCAAATGTCTAGAAAACACAACTTTACACAATTAATGTTCCCTTTTAATTTTTTAACAAGTACTTATTCCAAAATTAAAATACAACTCTCAGTTATAATTACTCCACTACCGATTAATAGTAGAATGACTAGGTCATAAAATTACTTAGGTAATCGCAAAATGACCACATCGCTTGTAGCCTATATCTCAAAATTCTGAGTCATAAAAATCACCACATTGTTGTATTTTTATTTAATGTCTTTCTTAACAAAGTTGACGGAGCCCATGGCCGCATGGCGGGGCTCCTATTCCTGGGCGGCTTGCCCTTCGGGCATTTGAAGTATCCTAAAAGACCTAACTTACCTAGTAACACATGCAAAGTGGTTTGCGACACGGACATTTTATAATGTAGACTTCAAGCGATGAGCCTGTAAATTTGCGACTTAGTTCTTCTAAGTCCATTCGCTTCTTTCAGATAACCCCAATAGACGAAACCAAGTACAGCGTATTCGCCCCGTCCCAAGCTGCCATGGACGAAGCCCGCGCGCGCATCGAGACCTGGCTGTCCACCGACAGGACCCCCGAGCTGGAGTTCGGCGCCATCTACAAGGCCAAGGTCGTGGAGGTCAAGGACATCGGTGTGCTGGTCACGCTGCACGCCGGCATGGCGCCCGCGCTGGTGCACAACTCGCAGCTGGATCATAGAAAGGTGAGTTGGGTTTTTTAAATGGAGGCTGACGTGGTCATAGATCTGATGGTAAGTGGCCTAAGAGGCCCTTGAACAAATAATATGTATCAGGAGGGAAATCTCACAAACTAACCTAATCTCAAACCAAGCTCAAGGATTCTATTATGCATATGACTTCGATCCAGCCTTCAGGTGTCTCGTTTTGTCTACGGTCAGTCTAGGTTTAAAAGTGAGGCATGTGCCACTGGGCCTCCCATCTGCCTTTGATATCGTTGGATTACGGACTTTCTTCGGCAATGGATCACCCCCTTTACCACTAACATCAGAACACAACACGAACAAATGAATGTACGAGTAGTAAATAATAAGATTCAGGCAAAAAAGTTGCCGACTTGTTCATATTGCATTGTGATTTTTTAATAGGCAAATAATTAAGTAAAATTGTCTCTTTTAATTACTGTTTATACAGTAGAATGAAATTAAAAAAAAAATCGTTTGATACACGTGCTGAAAAAAAATTTCACTCATCTCGAGTCTTGTCTCTAGCCTGCATCTCGAGCCAAGACACTTCGAGCCTTGTGTAAAATTACATACTTTCCGCACTGGCCGACTGGTATCAAAATGTACTATTATCTACACTCATATCATAAGTCCTCTATAATGCGTTCAGAATCCGTAGACAATGACCAGCATTACAAGATACTATATGTTTTCTTATCTGTAGCTGTAATGAAAAGTTAAAATTACGATACAACTTTTGATAAAGTAATGTTGTTCAAATTTGGAACATCTTCCAAAACCAACACAATTCAAATAGGGGGCCAATTCTAGTATCAATTAAACGTCGACTCTGTATATTTTAAGTAAAGTGTCGTACGCCATTTTGATTTCGAATGACATTAGAATAGGGACTTTGTTAGTTTGTCTATGATTTAAAAAAAAAACATTCATATTCGTGACACACGTTAATAGCTTTGCCGCCATTTTGTTTGTTTTGCCGCCTACTGAACGCATCTTAGAGTACTTATAATATGTGTGTAGATAAAGTAATGTATGCAACTGTACATAATTAGGCCTTAAAACACTCGTGTGATCTTATTATGAAACTCGCCTTCAGCTCGTTTCATAAAACCACACTCGTATTTTAAGGACCCTCTTTATGTATCAGTTACATAAAATACTATTATCCATATATATAAAAGGCAAAACTGACTTGACTTATATATCAACGCACAGCCGAAACTACTGGACCTAGAAACTTGAAATTTGGTACAGGGGTTCCTTACATGATGTAAGTGAGCACTAAGAAAGGGAAGAAATGGGGGGAGTAGCGGGAAACTAATTCTACGCGTACGAAGTCGCGGGCGTCCACTAGTCTACACTAATATTATAAAGAGGAAAGATTTGATTTTTTGTTTGTTTGTTTGTTTGTTTGTTTGAATTGAATAGGCTCCGAAACTACTGGACCGATTTAAAAAATTCTTTCACCATTAGATTCCTACATTATCCCTGATGAACATAGGCGATAGAATAATTTCCAAAAATTTAGGGATCCGTATAAAAACTTTGATAATGTAGCCCCAAGGTGTGAAAAAAAACCTTATATCGCATACACTGCGGAAACTATTGACAATAGAGCAAAGTGATGCAGTACCGTTTTAAAGAGGACATCAATATCTACAAAAAATGTGCATTACCATTTGTCTAATTATTACAGTTATGTCACAATAACTACTTTTTCATGGTAAAATATGCAATAGTTACGCCGGTACAAAATAGGCAACGTTATTCGTACGGTCACAAGCGTTAATTTGGGACCCATTTCAAGAAAAATAAGCTTGAAGTCGTCAATGTCATTAGAGAGGTCAAGTCATTTGTAACTTTTAGGAAACTCAACCTTATTGTTGTAGAATGTCAGATTGACTTTGGACCTAAGTTGGGTGCCTAATTTAATCTCGTGACTGTACCTTGGTATTAATCTTTTATATTGTAAGCTGGTACTCTTCTAGATAATGCACCCGTCAGCCCTCGGGCTGGGCGTGGGCTCGGAGATCCAGGTGAAATACTTCGGGCGAGACCCGGTGTCGGGCCAGGCGCGCCTCTCCCGGAAGGTGCTGACCTCGCCGCCGCCCGCCGTCGTCAGGAAGCTCGACAAGAGCTAGGCGGGGGCGAAGAGGACTTGTGATGGACGAGGCCATTAGTGTTTTGAATGTTGGGATTTGAGGGAAGAGAAGTTGAGGACTTTGAAGGCTACTTTTTAACTGCTCATACTTGATAATGAGATAGGAATTTGCCTAAACTTGACTCATATTCATTCATGCGTGAGTAGGGTTGAAAATACTTTATTTCTGACTTATGCGTAGAATGGATCGAAATTGATGACCGGAAGGCAGAATGAAGACTTCTGCGAAATTTCTGAACATGCGTGAAGTTTCAGTTCAGGTCAGTATGCTAAGAGCACAAAAAAGTATGTTTTCAAACAAACTAATAAATAAATTTGAAGAACAATTTGGAAATACTTTTATTTTACACATACTACTAACGTTATTTTCCTAAAAAAAAGTTGGCAACCCTATGCGTGAGTGAGATGGGAATACATTATTTAATGAACGTGCATCAAGTTTAGGCAAATTAGCTCGACCTATTCCGATCTCTGCTGATATAATTTTTGAGTCAAACTAATAAACATGAACACACACACACTTGAATACTTTTGAGAATCTGGTTTTGTAAAATTTGGTTTATCGGAAATGAGGCCTAATCAATTCGCTGCCGGCAACGCATTTAAGCGTTTTCCAGTGCCTTGAACGCATATATGTGCGATTTTAATGTGTACAATAAAAGGTTATATCAAAAGTATAATTTTAGCTTGGTATATTTTTTAGGAGCCAAGACTAGTTCTAGGCTGATCAAAATTATATTAACGTTGTTAAGCATTAGGAATCAAAGAAACAATGTCAAACCTACGATTGCTTTTAGGTATATAAAAAAAAATGAGATTTTTGTCTCAAAGTTTGACGCATCGGTTTCCTATTTTTATTTGTAAATTATCTGTAATAAGACTGACATTGTAAATGAGCTGCTATATCTTCTTTACATAGTATAAAACAAAGTCGCTTTCCGCGTCTGTCTTGTCTTATATCCGCAAGGTTGTTATCTATATAAATAAAAGGCAAACCTGACTTACTGACTTATATATCAACGCACAGCCGAAACTACTGTACCTAGAACCTTGAAATTTGGTACATGGGTTCCTTTCATGATGTGAGCACTAAGGTTTTCCGAAAATCGATCCCCAACGGGAAGAAATGGGGGGAGTAGTGGGAAACTAATTCTACGCGTACGAAGTCGCGGGCGTCTTCTAGTGTATAATATTTTTTGTTTTATAAACTGATGTTATACAAAACTCATAAACTAAGCTAATAAAGGGGGGGTCGCTAGTTATAAATATAATAATAGAACAAAAATTATCAATCATATATATAAAATAAAGTCAATAATTCTGTTTGTCTACTTACATAGTCTTACTACGCTACAGAGTGTGAATCGGTTTGTACCATCGTTTTTAGGCTGCTTGGGAAAGTTTTGTGTTTAATTCAAGTTATATGTGCATATTTCACAAATCCCACTTAGAAGCTAGGCTGCCAGCCAGCTGCTTTATTGTTGGCACCCTACCGATAATAGGCACTATGAACAAGGTAATAGACGCGATAAATCACTATAGTCATACCGTTCTGAGGCCCGATTTGACAGCTGCCAATGTAGTACAAAAATATACCCTCAAACTTTGTACTCAGTTGCAGCAAATCAGGCCTCTTAGAACGGCGCGACTATAGGTGCCGATGAATAAGCGACCCCACCCATATAGTATTTTGAGATAATACTGTTATTATGATACTTATGATATTGCAAAAAAACTACCTACATTTTAAGATTTCTAAATTCTAGTAAAACAATAACTGATGACCACCGCACGGGTAGCACAAGTTTGTATTTTCTCGCTTGTCGTTCAATGTGTCTCTATCGTTACTGACTAGATAGAAAGGGAGATCCGAGCGACAAAAGTCGCGGGCAACTTGTACTAGCCGTGCTGGCGACATGAAAAATAAGCAGTAAGTCTGTGTCGGTGGTTTTCTCAAAAAAAAAACATTTAGCATTTAGTTTGGCGTGAATGATACAATGTGATGTATGTTGATTCCCGATATTATATCGAAAACGATCGTTTTAAAACCAAATATTTCTTGTAAATAGTATGAATAAATTTTAAAAAAACTTACTGTGTTTTTATTGATGCCACCCCAAATGAAAAACGCTTATTGTTTTATTTGTATATTGAAAGAAATAATCTGTACAATCTACAGAAATAATTGTATCACAAAAGGACGTCTTGTCGAAGGCACTACATTATTATTCACATTTTATAAATAATCTACGAACAATACATAATTATTTGTCAACACCAACACTTAGTAAATACATTTATTCAATCATTTATAAAATCCCCGCTTACACCTACAACAAAGTGATTGTCAAAAAATAAAGGAATCAATAACAATACTTCTTTACAAGCGATTAAATATAATTACAGTACAAAAAACAAATAACGTCAAATTCCACGTTTATTTAATACTTGCAGTCTTTGATTTCGTTGTGACTACCAGCATTAATAACAAGGTAACTATTTACAATATATTCGATGAAAAAATAGATTATTCTTTGCTCTGCGCAGAGCTTACTCTAACCTAACACCGTGTACGGAAGTACAGTGGCAATGGAAACAGTTGGGGCCATAGGAGCCGCTGACACGTGGAAAAAGCTGCCGGAATATCAAAGGCGGCTAACAAAGCATTTTAAATCTAATATACCAATAGAGTATAATGCTTTGACTACTACATTGAAGTTAGGTGCCTTTTTTGCTATTACGGCAGAAAGGCGAAAGCTGCAGCTCTTATAGCAACAACTGGAGGAATATGAACCTATGCTTACAACTAATGGCAACTAGTAACGCGAATTCATCCCAACTTAACATGCCACAAACCCGCCAGGCGGGTTCGTTACATATAGCAATCAGAGGGTAGTTTTATAATATTAACAGACGAATTCGCGTCACTCTTTAACCGTTTAAAGACGGTTATAAGATCAAATTAACTGATAATAATCTGCTAAGTAACAAAATAGGCCAGTATCACATGGCAAGTATGTCAAGGCACACGCTATTGACTCGATTGAGATCATTCCGACTATCAGCTGCCGACCATTGCCACTATAGGAAGCTTGTGCTTGAGTAACATATAAAGCAACATTAAAATTAAATATACATAAATTGCGTCATAGCTCGTTTATCGAGCTGTAAATGGCGTTATTGGACTTTAAGCGTTTTTTTACGCTTAAATAAAAAAAATACTTATTACGTGTATGTCATGATTGCTACATACAATTATTATTCACATTCGCGACCGACCTATTCGAGCTGCATGCCAAATAAACAAAAATATATTGACTGACCCGACTCTCGAGTCGGCATGAGCCCGCCCGTCGGGTTCTCGGCCGGTAATGTGATGACACTCAGTCGTTACACACAAAGGCAAGATTATTCGAATGCAATTATTAATTTCAGCCTCGTTTTTACTATCCAATAATGTTATTAGAAATGCGTTCCATTTCTGAGTATTTTAGTCGAGACGAATTTCGTATTATAATGACGTCTGAAATAACCTCACGTCGTAAACAAAATCTTATTGCTACAATTTATACCCCATTTAGGCTCGCTTTTACACTATAAACATTTGTATATAAATATATTATGCATAACAATTTATTGCATGTAAATTCATTATTTTATAAACTCTGTGTTACTTGGTTCGGTGTAAAGTGCATCAATCGAAAATAGAAACGCGTGAAACCCTTTCCTTAGTAAAAAGGATGCGTAAAGTGTGAAAGTTTTCTAATTATTTAGTAAACACTTAACACTTTTGTAATGTCTCAATTACAGTCCAAATAAATCCGATTGGATTACATTATTCGATATACTTAGAGGTTTTTGGACTAAACCTTGTCTTTTCAATATAGACCTGTAACTCACTGGGCGAAGATTTTTTAATTTAACAGAAAAGTCTGTTTCGAATATCTAAACTATATTAAAGCGAAAAAAAAATCGCTTTAATATAGTTCACTGGCCGAAATCACTGAAACGTTGGACCCTTATGCCCTGATTCGCATTCAATACAAACTTGTTGATGTACACACTAACAATTGTTAGAACAGATCTCGTTAAAAACCCAAACGACATCGTACTATGTCAAATAAGTTCATCTTCATCTTGCTTTTTCTGTTAGCATATCAATATATACTGAATCCACACTAAGTAAGCATGATAAATATAATCTATGCCGACAAAATACGATGTCTTGAATCACTACATTATGTAATGTGAATATTTCAATCAACATGAATATTTCCAGTTCCAACCCGTTTGTGTTTTGTCTGAAATACGGCCACTTGGGTATGATAGACTTACAGTCCGCCAGCGGATTTTAGACTATCTGTTCATAGTATTAAAACCACGGAATAGAAAAAAACAGTGGAAGTGGCATGAGCTTCGCTTAGTATCAGACCTGTTGTCACCAATACTCAAACTATCATAAAAACATGTTTTTTTATGGTGTTGCTATCGTTTTTACATTCCAAAATAGCATAATAAGGCATGCTTCTGGATTTATTTCCTATTTTAGAAATAGGTATAGAAATATCTAAATAAGCGATCGCAGCATTCGCAGCAAAAGTATGGTAGGTTGCGCGGAATTCCACATAACCATGCCACACGTTACACGCCCACTTGACACTTCTACTGTTTTTTCTGTTCTGTGATTAAAACAGACAGCTGCATCCCTCTTAGCCTGGCAAGGTCACCTCAAGGTAGACTAGTTAAAAAGACAAGGTACAGTCAGGGGCATTCCCGGTCGACCACCTCTAAGGTGATATTCGTTTGCGCGTTCGACGCGTATCTACCTGAGCACTGTAGGATTAGCTAGCTGCAACGAACAAGCCAAAATTTTCTTAAGTGTACGACCGCGAATGTCCCTGACTGTACGTAATTGAGACATGTACAAGACTTACTGGCTGAGTCCGAACAACTTTAAAGCGTTGAAGGCGGTGGCGAGCGCCACGTCCTCGGGGCTCGCGCCCAGGAAGCCCGCCACGAGCTCCACGATGGCGGGCAGCGCGCAGGGCTCGTTGCGCTGGAACGTGCAGTACCGGTTCACGAAGGCCATGGATCTGGGAGGGAGATGAAACGTATTAAGGGTTATGAAGCGACGCCACAGTCGCGTAGCTGTAAAAAAAACCATACTTTACCCCTGGTTTCGATAATATCTACAACATATTCAAAAATCGTCGAAACCGGACTTGATTTAGGGGGTTAGAAACGTTACCGCATTTTGTATGGAGATTTTTCAGTTTCACAATTCACAATTCTACAGGCTCTTAACAGAATATCAGGTGCAAAGTGCAATTTGGAATACACTCTTGTCTTGTTTGTAGAACTTAATTTGAAACAATAAATATTTCTTACTTAATACTCTTTTACGCATCAGTAGGCACAAAACTAAATAATAAAAAATACGGCGTATTTCAAATAAGACCATCATCAAAAAGTTATCAAAGTGACTAAACATTTTGATTTACAAAATTTCGTTTATTGAATTTTGATTCCTCTTACTTCATACAAGTTTAAAATTGGTTCGACCTCAGCAATAGCAGCAGCAAAAAATCTAATGTACCTAACAATAAACGCGTTCCTATCACAATAACCTTTTTACAACATAATTCCACGAGAAAAAAACTTCTAAAATGGATCGTATCTTGCAGCCATTGCTGTCAAAAAAACAAATGACGTCAACAATAATGACCGACAATTGTTGCAGCAAAAAAAAACACGCAACTATCATGATGGTACTTCACTCGGCGTTGGGTATTCGTGTATTGTTAATATTTAACACAATCGCAATGTGAAGACAAATAATGCCAATGAAGAATACACGTTATACCACGTCATTGTTGGTTTTTTGCTTGAATCGGGTGCGCCAAAGTTCATATAAAATTGCAACTCCGATTATTGGAACTCCGAAATTTTTTCTCATACCATTTTACACCATAATGATCACTCTTCATACTCTTCATAATATTTTTTAATACTAATGATCGGAACTCATACTCATCTGAACTTATAACGCCAATATTCATGGAACCGTACACTTTTCAGAATTTCTTAAGTATCTTAAGTGTAGATAAAATTAGGTTAGGTTAGGTTAGATTTATAACAATCCTCAAAAAGTAACAGTTTCTTAAAAAAATGCATTATGAGTTGCGATAATTATGACTTAAAAAAGTATGAACAAAAAATTATGGGCAAAACTTTTCGAAGAAATGATGAGTATACACACAAATCGTTATTTGTATAAAAAATCTAAAGACCAATTTTATATGAGCCAATATGGACCCGCTTGAATCATAAGTAAAAACTGCAATTAAGTACGCAGTGAAACCGTCTTCACATGGCTATATTAATTCTGCATCCCAAACTTATTTGACATTTGTTATTGGGATTCTGCATTTCCTAATTTAACTGTCAATCATAAGAATAAAGGATATTTCACTTTGCACCTTTGTTTACATGGCCATTTTAAACGAACGAATTGACTAACCTCTCTGTCAACGAGTCTTTGACATGCAGCGGCAATTTCGAGGCCCTCATGTTAGGGTACATGAACGGCGAATCAGTCTCCACCAACAGCTTGTCCAGCGGCAATATCCTCTCGGACAGCAGCCTCCTGATGCCCCCATCGGACTTATCCTTACAGATATAGCCAGTAATGCCGATGTAGAACCCCCTCTCGATGTACTTGAGCCCCTGTTCAACGGAGCCAGCGAAGGAGTGGATGACTATGGGAGGCAGGCGGTTTCCAAACTCATCGAGGATCTTTATAAGGTCGTCTTGGGCTTCCTTTTCGTGAACGAACAGTGGTTTGCTTAGGTCGCATGCGATTTCCACCTGAAAACAAAAGGCATTCTTATACAAATTGACCTAGTCCCACACTGAGGTATAGGTGTGTGCTATGGGTACTTGAACGCGAAATATTTAAATAGGAATAGTTTGCTTGTGTGAACGAAATGTAATTTATTAAATTTATTAAATTATTCAGTAAATTGGCAGCATCAGGGTTAGTGTTAAATGAAATAATGGGGCCAATTCGGATTAATGTTCTCTAATTTTAAATATCTGTAAACCTAAATTTCGAAATGTCAAACTTGATTCTTGTCTAACAATATAATAAAACGTCTCTAAAAAGTTAAAAATAAATCCTTATCAAATGATGAATGTGCCATTTCAAACAAATAAAAGAATTTTCCAAATCGGACCAGTGAGTAATCGGGGAACATACATTGAAAAAAAAACCGACTAACTGAGAACCTTTTTCTTGTTTGATGTCGGTTAAAAACAGAGTCTGATCTTTATAAATTTAGTTTTATATTAAAAATTAGTAAACACTGATCCAAATTGGCCCCAATGAGATCATATTTATGACACCATTTCGTTCTTGAATCACCATCATTCATTTCATATAATGTTTTATTTACTTCGGTGAATGTTAATACACAGGACAAGTTAAGACAGGCGTTTACACGTACGGCAAATAAAACGAACAGCATATCAGAGATTCAAGTTTGTATACCAACTTCCGCCTATCATCTCAATGCGTGCCGCTTACAAAAATACCCCCGGATGTACTTGTACATGCAACAAATTCCAACAAAATAGGACCAATTTTGTCATCCGGGTCACCTATTCATCAAACGAGAAACATGTCTGACCTCGCTCGGTTGTGGCTCTCGAGTCCAAAGTCGCCAATAGATGAGACTTTATTACACGTTCAATAGTACAATGAATAGCGCTATCAAATACCTACCAACGCCAGAGGTGAACCATTTCCAGAGTTAGTCTTAATTGGTATTATTGTTTATTTATAATAAACAATTTAGAGTAACTGTTTGGTTAATAAGGCTTATTTAACACAGGATTGATCCGCATTTGTTATTGTTTTCGTTGTAGCAACTACGCTGCGCCATTGTGATAGATCGGTAGTCCAATATGATGTCAACTCAACAGTAGTCCAAATGCATTATTAAAATATTTGATCAGTAAATTCAAAAGCATATCGCGGGAGAAGAAACAATACCTCCTATGTACATTAAGTTTCAGAACGAAATAAAAGTACATAATCTTCCTTAATCCGTTCCGTCCGTTCGCCGTCCTAACTTTAAAGAGCTGTATCTTTTGAACCGTAATAGAAAGCGGGTTGTTTTTTTTCCCGTGTGTGGTGTGTGCGGTTATGAGTTTGTGTTATTACGGCGGATTTAAGGTTCGACCGCACCGGTGCTTAACTGTGCGTATCCGTCTTTTGTTTACGCAAGGACACCGTATTTTACGCAGCGGTGGGGTCGCACCTTTACTAACTAAGGAAAACAATGAAAGAAAGTGAACAAATAAATTATATTTTCCTTTCATGTATCGTAAAAATGGTAATACATATGTACAAGCGTCAAATTTGGTATGATTTTAGTACAAACCCTAAAGAAAAACAACAAATACTAAAAAATGGTCAAGTGCGAGTTGGGTTAGCAAATTGTATAAAGAGGCCTTTGGTTTGTTCGCGATTTTCAGTAAGATCACCTGGTCCCCTACCTATTAGTTTTGTACGTGGGGGATCCTACCAGGTGATCTTACTGGACATCGCGGGTTTTTTTTAGGTTATTCCTAAGTTTAAGGTCAACTCACACCGAGACGTGACGCGACGCGCAAATTTTAATAGTGACTCAAAATATACATTATTTACTAAACGAAAAGGTACACATTTCATTGTGAGATTTCAAGTATTTCAACGCTGGTGCAACGTATTCTGAATTCTCAAAATGAAATGTGTACCTTTTCGTGTAGTAAATAGTGTATATTTTGAGTCGCTCTATAAAAAATGTGCACGCAGCGTCGCGGCGCGTCTCGGTGTGAGTTGACCCTTAGGGGCTAAAAAAATAGAACCTGAGGCCCGTTTCACGAAGCTACAAGTTACAAATTACAAGCGGAAGTCTCTTTCTAACTCCTTTTGCCAGAAAGAGAGTTCCGCTTGTAATTTGTAACTTGTAGCTTCGTGAAACGGGCCACAGGAATACATATCAGGAACACGTAGGTCCGCGGGGCCCGTAGCATTTGCTACTCTTGCTACGTCCTTAATCCGCCACTGGCGCCGGTACGGAACCCTTGGTGCGCGAGTCCGACTCGCACTTGACCGGTTTTTGACCTGCGCGTCACAGCTGATATGGTTAATACAGATCAAAGTCACTACACACGACTGCAACCACGCATCTCGTAAATGAATATAACCTTACGAGCAAATTGATTGCGAATGTCTGCTTGGAGGGTAAACAGACGCTTTGGAACAGTAGAGGTCATTCTTCAATCATGTGCACTAATTAGAGTAATTAGTATAAGTATCACTACTTACACAGTTATAGAAAATGGAGCTAAAATGTGAAGCAATTTGCGGATGTTATGCAATGTCGATCTTTTAACTTCAAAGTTCAGAGCGCTATAGACCGTACGGCCTAATTATTAGGTCACAATATAAGTTCTGCCGCCTTTTTTGTGACACCACTTAAAAAAAAGCAAGCGACTGTTGTTGCTGACCAATTCTAAATCATTATAAACCCTAAAGGATCGTTCAAAATCAAAAATGATTAAAGAAATCTAAAGACGACTTTTAAATACCTATTCAACGATGCTGCTACTGCATTTATGGACTTTTGAATTAAAATTAATGCGTTCAATACAGCTTTGTGATTGGTCCTTTTTGACCGACCTTTTGTTTATGAGACGATTTGACCCACATGTGCGTTCGTGCGCACTGTGAGACCTCATAGTGACGTTTGTGAATACGGGTGTAATTCTCCTTTGCATAAAATTTGCTATTTCCTATATTTAAGGTAGTTGTCGTCCATGTGGCTTTCGTTTTTTCCACCGTGCATAATTCTATGATTTTAATCTAGAATGTTCGGTCGATAGGTTGAATGCCGTACACGTGATAGTCTATCTGTAAAGTATTTATAAATATGTGCCGTGTTGCATTGATAAACTATTGTTATTGTTGTTGTTCAGAGTCAGAGCATTCCTAACACATTATGAACCGCGCATTCTTTGTTCCCCCAGATGAACGAGGCACTTATAGGTACGGTCGGCAAAATACAACCACCAACTTCAATTTCTTCTGTACTTCGTAAAACAATAAGTTTGAAAGATTGAACTTTTCAAAAGAATTTGTATCAAAAACGAAAGTCTTCTTATTTGGCCGACTGTACAGAACACCAGTCAGTCAATAGCCAGATGCTAAAATTCTATCAAGGCCGGGCACCACAGCGTTTTTTACTTGCCGACAATATTCTCCTACTTTTTTCTATCATAATTAGACCGATCGCAAAAACGTGGGTCGAGCCATCAACACAGGAGAAAAAAAAAGTTCAGAAAACAATATTAGATTAAGCATTTTTAAGCGAAACTCTTGTTCCCTAAACAGTAGTGCAGCCGATATTTCGTTTATTTTTGGATTGCTTGATAAGCATTTCACTCATAACATAAGCAAGATCACTATCACTATTATAATCTTAACAACAACAATATGACAAAGGATTTTAAAAAGTGATAAAACAGTGTTTATGCTCTATGATCATTGACAATGAGGGCCCTGCCAAGATGCACTACGCTATCTATCGTTTCTATTCGTTTCGTTTTTATTAAACCAATCGCGTCACTGGTAGATGACGTGATACGAAAAGTCAAGTGATCTACCAGTGACGCGATTGGTTAAAAGCGAAACGAATAGAAACGCTAGTTAGCGTAGTGCATCTTGATCATTTCACATGAAGAAGATAAATCCAATCAGTCAATGCACTTCAACAATTAGCTACATTAGTTTCCTAAATTAAGTTGCCTATTAGTCATTAAGGGTTCCGTACTCCCACGGTGCCTACATCATCTTATTACTAAGCCTCTGCTGTTTGTCAATCTGTTTGTATGTCAGCAGGCTGTATCTTATGAACCATAAAAGCTAGATATTTCAAATAGTAAAATAAAACAAGTTACAAATTGAACCCCATAAAAGAAAACCGGCTCAGTGCGAGTTGAACTCGCTTGGAGAGGGTTCCGTACTGTACATACGTAATTTTATAATATTTTTTTTTGGTCGAATTCCAATAGATTTTACTGTAATTTACAAGCAATGAACTATATTTTGTATTTTCAAAATTTTATGCTTAGTAGTTTCGGAGATCAGGGGGGAATGATACATTTTCGTCTTCTTTCATGAATAAAATCAAAACTATTTATTTTACAATAATAAAAATATATATTTGAGGTCCTAATAACGAGCCCTTTCATTTGATACACACACAAACATTGCAATTTTTTTTTTTTTTCATAATTTGACACATATTTAAAAAAAAATACTTTGCACATCTGTGTTTGGGCCATCAATTTACATGTGTACCAAATTTCAACTCAATTGGTCCAGTAGTTTCGGAGCAAATTGGCTGTGACAGACAGACATAATGTGTATCAAATTTCAACTAAATCGGTCCAGTAGTTTCGAAGCAAATTGGCTGTGGCAGACAGACGCACGAGGGTCCTATAAGGGTTCTGGTTTTCATTTTTGGTACGGAACCCTAAAAGTGGGTTTCGAAGCGCTTGAACAGTTTTTTGTTTGTTGAAGTATTATATTTAAGAATATTATTTGTAGACAGAGCCAAAATCGAAATTTCAATGTACCTAAACTTCTTTACCAAAACTACACTTTACTTCAAGCTACAAATTTGCGGTAAAAAACAATGTGGACTAAAAAAATTGTTTTAGAAATTAGGATATTTATGCAAAGTTTACATACCTGGCGTTTAAAAACTTCCCTCTGTACACCCGGTTCTGAGAAGTCCTTGCTGTAGTTCAAGCCGCACTCCCCTATGGCTACGCACTCAGGAGCCCTGGCTGTCTCATGCAGCTCTGCCCACATGTCGTCTTCAATCATTGACTTTGCATCGTGAGGGTGAACACCTGGTTAAACATTCCGTATTAGACAAAACAAAACCAAGAAAAAATAAAATGAAACGATTTATTATAGCTAAACTGTAAACCGTCTGAGAAAAACAAATTATAGAGTTTATTTTGCGATTGTTTCACAACCCAAGACCGCAGCTGTATTTTTGAAAATGCAGTTAGCCCAGTTGGTAGTGACTAACTACAAAGCTAGCGGCCTCGGGTTTGATTCCCAATCAGTGCAAATATTTTTGTGTATTTGTTTTGGAGTCTTTGGGTGTTTTCTATGTATGTAAGTGTTTATTTCTTAATATAAGTATGCTTTTTTTAGTATGTGTATCTAAGGAATAATATGTAAAACTACTGTGTTGAGTTAAGAGGGAAATAAGTCTTTGGGCATGTATGTTGCTTTTTTTTGTTTTACCCATAGTACAAACTTCAAGCTTAGTTTGGGATTATATAAATTTGTGTTAGATTATCCCACTGATATTTATTTATTTATTATTTTGTTGACCGGTCTTAATTTGGTCTCCTGTTGCATAATAATTCTATTTTAAGACAGATGCAGCCATAGGCCTGAGCCTTTTATTCTAAAAAAGGCACCAAATGAGATACAAAAGAACATTAGAATGATTGGGAGACTTACCAGCAGTGGAGTAAATGGTTCCGGGGTAAAGGCGAGTCAGTCTTAGGGCTTCTTTGCTGTTTTTTACTGAAGTACCTGTGACCATGATTTTTTGGACACCTAGAAACAAACTCGATTTGAAAATGAATGATTACATAAACAGTTTTTTTCATGTTCGCAATATTGCACTAACACGTAACTCATTATGAAGTAAAAAGCACTTTCGTCACATAATTCATTTCTGCTAGTTAACTCCAAAATCAGGCCAATAAATAAACAGCTGGTATTTACTGCCGCAATTACTAAGTACGCATGCATATGAATAAATTACAGCGTGAATACTATCTAAATCGCGAACATTCACCACCGTAAACTAATAAACAACTGCGGATTTACTGGACATGCACTCGAAACTAGGGCATTACACTTCTCGTAACGACTCACCTGCATCTTTTGCCCTTTGCACGACTGAGTCGAGATCACGGCCGTATTTCTTGTTGGTCAAATTAGCGCCCACATCGACAACAATAAGATTTTCATAACATCCTTTCAAGTCTTGGACATTTTTAGTATTTTCAGACGTCATCTTCGATTTATTTTGTGAAGCTTATATGTTCGGTGTTTATCTAATAGAAGAGATAACATTAGCTTCCGTACGAAACTCAAACATTAAATTTCATGAAAATGCACTCACCAATTGTATCAAACACTCCTGCAAAATAAGCCTCTTGAATTCTAATAACTAGCAACAACGTACACCCTCTTCACTGAGCTGCCACCATGTTTTTGAGCTGAAATTTGTTCTCGATTTTCATTTTCCTGAAATGCTTATCTATAAGGTGGAAATTTTTCTTTATCACTTGCGATTGGCTGTTCACATACAATGTAAGTATTCTATTGGTCAATTTAAAAATGTTGACAAGTGGTCGAGAATGACGTTGCGTTTAGATCAACACCTCCGGATTAGCGTTGAGCGACTTGAGCGTACTATTGAACTTTTTAGAAGTAGTTCCATGTATTTTTTTGCAGACCCATCTTCAATGTATACATTCAAAATTACTCACTTAACAAAAATCTTTACATGTAAACATCTAAACATACATATTTACATCTTTATATTGTAAAATATAACATCTTTGTAAACCTGTTACTATATAATAATGTAATTTGGACCACGTCTTCTTCTTTTTTTTTATTAATGGCGGTCCACCGCTGTATAATTTCGCAGTGATTTGTTTTTTTTTTTGTAATTTGTACTTTCAATTAACGTTCGAGGTTCTACTGACAAATCTGACAGATGACAGTTATGTTATGTGACAGCTCTGACCTCACTGACTCTGACAGACAGGAGTACAGCAGCTGCCAGAAATAGAAAATAAAACACAAATTCGCAATCAATTTATTAATATGTGACGACGTTTTTAAAACCCTTTCAAACGAATCGAACAAAATATCAGAAAAGTAAAGTACCTGGATCTGGTATAGAAAAACTAATCCGAAGTACCTAAACAACTAGTAATAATGGGTGTTATGACATTTGTATCGAAGAACCTAATCGCGATAGTGATGGTGCCGTCCATCTTCGGCGCACACTACACCTGGTACAAACTACAGGAGGACGACAGACTGGTCTCCAGGCGCGAGCGGGAAAGGCTCCCGTTGTATACAGTGAGTTCTAACCCCTTGATGTCGCTAAGGATATATTTGTGTGATTGTCAGGAATTGTTCCAGAGTCTTGGATGTTTTCTATGTATTCAAGTATTTCTCTATAAACATATAAGTAAGTTCATTGTCTAGTACCCATATTACAAGCCTAGAGCAGAGTGGGACTATGTCAATCGGGTTAGATTGTCCCCTACTTTTTTTTATTGAATGAACTTTAATACCCTGGCTGGCTGTAGGTCAATCAATCAATCAATCAATGAGCCTCTCTTCCTGAGCTTAATTTGTAGTGCATTTGTTTTTAAAGTATGTTTCCTAGCTCAGTGTGCCTCTTGGCAAAGGCCTCTAACATTTTCCATTGATTTCTGTTGATAGGCTGTAGGTAGTGTATCTGAATTGTTTTGATGCAATATGATTGGTAGTATCCCTTCCTATGAAGCTAGCAGTCCCAGGGGCTCTACTTTGAAATCAGTAATTCGAACTTCGGATCGCCCCGTCACTTTCTTGCGAATTAGTGACGCGTTGAGAGCAAAAGGGATAGCAATAGATGAAGTTCGAATTACGGATTTCAAAGTAGAGCCTCTGGTGTGATTCTGAGTAAGGGCAAATATTTGTACGATGAGCATGTATATCTTTGTCAGCCTTGGATGTTTTGTATCTATTTAAGTATGTAATTCTCTCTATAAATATATGTATTGTCTAGTACCCGTAGTGCAAGCCTAGAACTTAGTTTGGCAATAGATTAATTTATGTGCGGTTGTCACCTAACATTTAATTTATATTCAATAGAATCTTTTAATGGAGCGCCTTATAATGGATTTTA
Source organism: Acleris cristana (assembly GCA_948252455.1). Lineage (NCBI taxonomy): Eukaryota > Metazoa > Arthropoda > Insecta > Lepidoptera > Tortricidae > Acleris > Acleris cristana. Next base: position 13,420,221 of record OX411789.1, read on the forward strand.
ACCCTTAATAAGGCACCGTTAAAGTAAAAATACTTGGCCAAAATTAAATACAGTCATGGAATCGCAAGTCTCTAAAGAGTAATAATAGATGATGTTATATTTCAGGAAAATAAAATATATTTATTTTATAAAATACATTTAGTATCATGAAATGTAGGTAGTAAAGTTCAATTTCAGCTTATTGTAATGTGGTCAATATAGAGCCTCTGCCTTATTAACCACATTACAATAAGCTGAATAGCCTGTGTCTTGTTCTTGACAGTATTTTTTTTTCAGTTTTTCAGGAAACTTGGTGGATACGTTGATTAACAGAAAAAAAATGGAAGAAATCTTGTGAATAAACAACATAAGAAGCTCAGCCAACTTGTGTAGAAATAAACTCAGTTAAGTATTTTAAATTATTGTGGCCGTGTGTCGTAGCAAGTTAGATTATTAAAGAAATTTATAGTTTTCTTGTTGATTTATTCCATTTTACCTACATACGTATACCAATTGTTGACACTTTCAGCCTAGTTGGTAGTGACCCTGACTACAATGCTAGCAACATGCAACATCTTACACCCGTATTCACAAACGTCACTATGAAGTCTCACAGTGCTCACGAACGCACAGGGTGGTTCAAATCTCATAAACAAAAGGTCGGACAAAAAGGACCAATCACAAAGCTGTATTGTACGCAGTGCGTTTACTCAGTGAAGGATCCCTTAAGTATTGTTTGTGACATACGGGTGTTAGCCTATTTGTGCAAAATGTGGTTACTGAATTATCCACAAGTTTTTAAAGTTGTAGGTAATTCTGTAGCTGGGATTACAGGCGTGACAGTATGTAAAGTATTGAAATCAAAGGATGGTTCTTTGTTGTACAGTCAAGGTTAAAAATAAATATCCGCACAAAGTTGCAAAAATATGTACACATAGACCTTATTGCCTTAGTAATAAGGTCTGTGTACATATTTTTGAGAGTTTGTGGTGTATATAAATATTGGTGACCTTGAATGTACAAATGAATACACAATTTAAACATAACATAACTTATTTAGTTTAGTGTATCGACCAAAATATACTCAAAAAACGCTGACGCACCGTAAACATAGTGAGTGTATTGACGTGACTTATGCGTCACGTTTTTAACGCATACCACGCACACCGGTGCTCAAAATACGCTGACGCACGATTAACGCAGTGAGGTGACTTACTTGGTGTGGCCGGTATGCGTCATTGATTGTCGGTTCACTTAAAAATATAAATAAAACAATTTAAAAAACAGACAGCATTTATTGCGTACGAGTCACATGGTGGGAAGGAAACAGCCTTAGTCACAGGTGACAAATTCGACGTTTACTTTCTGCTGTCGGGCGGAAGGAAACTAGTCTGGATGATGGACATTCTGGGGAATGAGGATTGTCCGCACATTTGTTAAGTTAAGAGGGATTGTATGGTGACGGCATAGTTCAAAGGTGACGACATCGATGGCTTCGATAAGACGAGTCCGGTGGCAGCACGTTTGTCAGTGCAAATGTCATCTGGTGGGCAGGTGACATTTTACCGGTAATGGCACCGATGTGTCACCTTTTGCTGGTTGATTTATTTATTTATTTCAATTTGTTGTCGTGTGGTAGTACGTTTGCGACGCCGGCACTGCAAGTTGAAAGGTGACGACATCGATGTTACACCTGCTGGCTACAGACGGGATGAGACGCGTCTGGTAGCGACACGTTTGCGGCGTTAGCAACGCAAGCATCACAAGCCAGGTGACGTCCAAGTTCAAAGGTGACAACGACGATGTGTCACCTACTGCTGGCTATAGATGGGATGAGACGAGTCTGTTTGCGGCGCTAGCGGTGCAGGTCATATGGTGGGTAGGTGACGCCCTAGTTCGAAGGTGACGACATCGATGTGTCACCTGCTGCTGGCTGCAGACGGGATGAGACGAGTTTGGTAGCGGCACGACAGCGGCGCTAGCGGCGCGAGGGTCATATGGTAGGGAGGTGGCTGCGCGCGTCCTCCTTCTTGCCCTTCAGCGGCGCTGCCCGTTCCACGTGCAGCGCGGGCAGCAGTGGGGATGACTGTACCTGCAGACCAGCGTAAGTAGGTTCGGTCACAGATAAAATTGCCGGTGCAGCGGTTTGCGGTTTTGCCGGTGGTAGGACCTTTTGCCGGGTCCGTCCGGATCGCTACCACCATCTTATACATTAACCTACCGCCAAACCGCAGTGTTCGCATTTTTGTGTTCCGGTTTGGGGATAAGACGAAGCTTTGATTGGACAGCTACATCATTTTTTTAAGAATTCCAAAATTTGACGGTTACTTTATCGAATGAAAAAGGCTACTCTAATTTATTCGAGTCATGATGCTACAAACTACCGTAGGTACCTACTTAATTAAAAATTATATTTATAAAGAACCAACTACCTTATCTACTGAAATTTCTATTATCTAAACTTCATAATTATAATTGATGCCACTAACAACGTTGACTGCTTAGAAAATATTGAACCTATATTGAGTTACGAGAGACACTATTACCTAAGTAGGTACCTAATTAAATGTGATAAATTATCATGAAAATTTATATTTTAATAAATACAACTAGAGATTTGTCAAGATCGTAGCAGGTGAAAAGAAGTGGTCTCTGCCTACCCCTCTGGGAAACAGGTATTTAAAACTACTTAAAGTCCCTCAATAATCTTATAGTGCCTATCTATAAACATAGATTATGGCAATATTACATGGGATATTACTTAACTCAACAATCCATTACTATAAATGATGGTGACATGAAACTAACCTACCAACAATCGAACCAGTGTACATCGTACATCGGTTGGTTTACCTCAACACTTAGCTCAACACATCATTTCTTTGACTTTTTATCTGACTTGGACGACGCGTTGGTCGTCGCGAACCCCGTCGTGTTAGTGGGGACACGATAGACCTAAAATGATGAAGGCAACTGAAAACTCCGGTTCGAAGGACCAATAAGTGCCGTACAATAAAGCCACAGTTCACGTTCTCCGGCATAAAGAAAGAGTGAAAGAAAATAATTTATTGCCATACCAGTCTTAGAATAAAGATTATACAGAATACAAACATTACAAAGAGAAACGCCATAGACGTAGGTACCTACTTATAAAAAAATAAAATCCGCCACGGTTAAAAGCAAAAAACAATGTTCAATCATTTTTAGGGTTCCTTACCAAAATGGTAAAAAAGGAACCCTTATGGTGAGACTTCGGTGTGTGTCTGTCTGTCTGTATGTCACTGCACTTTATCTCTGAAACTATAGAACCTATCAACTCGACATTTAGCATAGTTGTATAACTTGCTTGCCTGCATCTGATGAAATTATTTTTCTAAATATTTGAAAAGGAGTCTAGAATGGGGGGTTGAAAAATGAAAGTGATTTGATTATAGCAAACAGGATGTCATATTGAAGTGCTCAATCTGAAAATTTCAAACCTGTTTTTTTATAATGTTCACTGACGGACTTTTTGATTTATAGCCAAAAATGTACAAAAAACGACCGTTTAATTTTGAAAAACAAATGAGTAGGAGTTGAATTTTAATGTTAACGTCGACTCCAAAGCTTGCTTTAGTCTTACCAATGAAAACTCCGAACCCTGCTGTACCCTTACCATGAGTTACAATTACCGTACTCGCTAGCGAATCGAATGCTCTGTCCCTCACAGTATTCTTAATAGAATACGAGGGACAGAGCATCCGACTTGCTAGCGAGTACAGTAATTGATAAGATTTCATATTTTCAAGACTTTAATTTTATTCGTTCTATAGATACTGTTTGGAAGGAGGAAGACACTAATAGTTTTAATTTTTCCCTAGGATGAATAATTATTTTATTATTCATTTATTAAGATGTACTTATTCTAAAAGGGCGTAATTTCATTTCTACGACACAATGGACATATTACGTTAGGCCAGTCTGTATAAAAAAAGCCCTTCTTTTTTTTTTATAATGGCGCTCCACCGATAGTTATTTAAGTATCTATTTGTTTGTCAATAGTGTCAATGTCAAATTTAGAATTATGACAGTTTTTTTTCTCGTGAAAAAGGCAATGGTATTATATCTATTCGGGCGTAGTATTGATAAAATTCGATATTTTTTTCAACTTTAAATTGAAATAAATATTTTGCCGTGTTCAGGAGGCAAAATCCTTTCGATTCCTATAGTAATTTGCAGGTGTCACCAAAATGAAATGTTGTCAATTGTAGCTCATGGTAAGGGTACTAATAACTTGGTGTAGAAAGGTAATGTGTACAGATAGGGGTATACCTGCACCCGGCGGGACCGCTCGAACTCCGCGTGGTCGGAGTGCGGCACGGTGAAGAGGAAGTTCTCGAAGATTGGATGCCGCAGCAGCTGCTCGCACGTCCACCGCATCATTGGGTCCTTGTCCAGGCATCTCTGGGGACATAGCGGCTGGTACAGCTTTCGTAGTCGATGGGGCGGGGAGGATGGGATATGTACAGTTGGGAGGCTATCTAGATAAATGGCAGTGTGTCGGGCCTCGGCCTAGTTCGCAAAGCAAATATTAACGACAAACCGTCCGTGTGTGGTTACGCGAACCATTTCGGGACACTTTTGACCCCCTAATAACACGAAATCTATTTAACATAAACACTGATTTAGCTTATTTATTAAGATCCCTTTGATATACTAGAATCCTGATAAATACAGCAGAAACGGTTATTTAACATATTAAAGTGCCATGGCACACTTGTCACAAAACCTTTCGCCCAAAATAAGGACTAATCGTAGGTCAATTAATAAATATTGTTCATAAAATGTAACTAGTACATACTGACTCAGTCAGTTTGTATTCGTTAGATTGGTCCCGATAAGCTGATGATAGCAAAATAAACTCCTGTGGGCTTAGCATGCGAGGCAAGGAGAATACGTCAAACCTCGTCAAAGGCGATTTAGTGTCAAACATGTCTATTCCATATTCTAACATAAGGGTAAACATTTAAGGTTTTAAATGAAAGTTTATCCTGTGTGAATTGAGTCCTTTTATTACTAAGCATCTTAAAGTGTGACATTCTGTCATATTTTCTTATTTTCATAGGAATGACGTAAAATATGACAGCAAATCTCGCGTAGCATACTAAGCCCCCAGGTGGTAAAAAAAGTAGTAACAATTTTTTAATCCATTATTTCTCTTAGCCTGAGGGAGAGAAAAGAGAGAAAGAGAGAGACAGAGAGAGTAATAGGAAAGTATGTCATACTAGGTGGAGCTACGATCTTCGCAAGGTGGCTGGCAAGAGCTGAATGAGAGTGGCCGGAGATCGTGCTCGGTGGCGTGCAAAGGGAGAGGCCTACGTCCAGCAGTGGACATAGGCTGATGATGATGATGATGATACTTTCTCTTAAAATCTTAATACCATTAGTTTCTTACATGTAAAAAGCTCAGAATCAGTTCGTTGCGGGAGTATCGATGCGGTATTTTGGTTTCCAGGGGCTCTAGCTTCGAGGGCTCTGGTAGCTCCATGCCCTGAAATAACAGCACACAATCAGAGCGGAGATTCTAAACGGTAAAAAAAAATGTTTTAAAAATAAGATAACTAAACGTTCCGTTTAATACCTTTGGGTACGGATCTCAAAAAATAAGTATTTTATGATTTAGACCTGGGGCCCTAACATGGCTGCGTTTATCGCGTGATAAAGTTTAGATAAGGCATTCTTCACCTTTTGACACGTACTTAAATAAACAAGTACGACAGTGACGGATGCTTTATCCACACTTGACACGTGATATAGACGCAACCCTACTAAGCCCACAGGGCCCGTATTATGGTCGTCTTTATCGCGATGGATAAAGCTTCCGTCACTCTCGCACATACGTACTGGTGAGAAAGTGACAGATGTTTTATCTACGCTTATCTACGTCGATAAACACGACCATATTCGGCCCGCAGAAATGATGGTTGATCGAAAAGTAAGAAAAGAACTTACATTACCATAAATATGGAAGGTCATGAAGATGTTCATTACCAAAATTGAATGCACACTGGGGTCCTTGTGAAAAAGGGAAGTCGACTTAACTCGTAATAAAAAAGGATAATTATATTACATGAATGGAGTATACTAGACTTAAACCCTTTTTAACTTGATCTTCGGAAGACTTATCCCCTTTTTCACTAGGACCCCAGTGTTCTCCATTATCCACAGTTCCTCAGAACTCCCGCATCTCACCTGGAAGAAGGAGTTCTGCGAGAAGATGGTCATGTGCCTCGGCAGCAGGTCGCCCAGGGTCCGGCGGATCAGGTAGAGCTGGTCCAGGTCGCTCTTGCCGGGCCACAGCGCCTCGCTGGACAGTAGCTCGGCAAACACGCAGCCTAGGATGCCCACTAGTTAAAAGTTGCTGCCCTCATGAGCCAAAAAGCGATATCTAAAACTCAATAGCCAATGTAGATACAACCCTCTCCCGTTAGTAATACGGTTGCACTTGCTAGAGGAGTTGTCAGAGATACCGCCATTTGTCTTAGCAGCACGGGTAGCATACGTTGAATTTTCTCACTTGTCGCTCAGTGCGTTTCTATCGTTACTGACTTGATAGAAAGGGAGATCCGAGCGACAACCAAGCAGCTTTTGCACGGGCAAGGCGAGACAAGAATTATCTCGCCGGCCAATTTGCCAAGCTATAGCTAAAGCTATAAGTTTGCTGCCGTTGCAGGGTTCTTATTGTGTACTACTAACTCCTCGGTGTAGCCCTTGTAGTTTATGGAGGAAATGCTTTAACCAACGACATTATGATAGATGATATGAAAGTTAAAATAAAGCGCGGCGTAGACATGAAATAAACATTGCAGAAGTTGACTGCTGCCTTACTTTAACACCTGTTCCAGAGCAAGGAGCACAATTTTTTATTGCCGCTTTTTCTTACTTAAAAGTTAGAGTAATAAGAGCAGTAAACTTCTGCAATGTTTATTGCTAATCCACGCCGCTTAGGAGTTTAAGTTCGCGGTCTAATCAGATTAATCAAAAAAAAAGAAGAAAAATATTTATTGATACATTGAAAAGAGCAAAAATAACAATGGCCCTGCCGCACTTATGTACCACAGCGCCTTGATGAAGAGGAGCTACGTCAACAAGCAGTCTGGGGAGTGCGGGTTAAATCAATTTCAGGCACTTAACATTTTCTAGTTTGTGAAGGACTACCTTTTAATGGTCTATCTAGGTCACATTCTCAAGAACTAACTGAAGAAAATTGTGATGGGCAAAGTTGAGAGGGCAACAAAGAGAGACCGTTCAAACTATACGCGTACTCGTTTATAATCCCTTTATTGCATTGCATATTGAAAAGAACAGACCAAAGGCCAAAAGTCCTCTCTTTTTGGTCTCGCCCTGCCCTACCTTCACCACCCACGAGCAGCTCCGGCGCGCGGTACCAGCGCGTCGCCACGTAGTCCTTGTAGCTCCCCCGAGGGCCTGGACATGTTAGTGGAGAAACTGTCTGCTGCTACACACTCACCTATGGCCCACACGTCGACCGGCATACTGTACATGGTGTCGCCCACGAGCAGCTATGGCGCGCGGTACCAGCACGTCGCCACGTAGTCCGTGTAGCTCTCCCCGGGGCCTGGACATGTTAGTGGACGCACTGTCTGCTGCTACACACTCACCTATGGCCCACACGTCGAACGGCATACTTTACATGGTGTCGCCCACGAGCAGCTCCGGCGCGCGGTACCAGCGCGTCGCCATTAGTCCTTGTAGCTCCCCCCAGGGCCTGGACATGTTAGTGCAGAAACTGTCTGCTGCTATACACTCACCTATGGCCCACACGTCGACCGGCATGCTGTACATGGTGTCGCCCACGAGCAGCTCCGGCGCTCGGTACCAGCGCGTCGCCACGTAGTCCGTGTAGCTCTCCCCGGGGCCTGGACATGTTAGTGGACGCACTGTCTGCTGCTACACACTCACCTATGGCCCACACGTCGAACGGCATACTTTACATGGTGTCGCCCACGAGCAGCTCCGGCGCGCGGTACCAGCGCGTCGCCACGTAGTCCTTGTAGCTCCCCCCAGGGCCTGGACATGTTAGTGGAGAAACTGTCTGCTGCTACACACTCACCTATGGCCCACACGTCGACCGGCATGCTGTACATGGTGTCGCCCACGAGCAGCTCCGGCGCGCGGTACCAGCGCGTCGCCACGTAGTCCGTGTAGCTCTCCCCGGGGCCTGGACATGTTAGTGGAATGACGCTGTTAGCTACACTTTAGCGGACGGGCTACGATAAAAAAAACCGCACATCGATGTACCTCCAAGATAGTCATTTGCTACACGGGTACTTTAGGTTAAAACAATCACTTTGAGCGGTAATTCTTATAAATATTCACATGCTTGGGGCAGCAATGACATCATATTTTTTTGTATGGGGATTGTTTTTTTTTCTTCTAAATCCTATGTGTGTAGTTTAAAATGGGAGGGCTTCTTGAGCCGATTCTAAAAACATACTACACACACCACTTCCTTTCGGACATCTGTTTTCTAAAAATCTAAGAAATAAGTAGGTATTTTCAAAACAAACCGCAAGTTTGGGCTCCTACGAGGGGTGATCAATAAGTTTTGAGAATCAGTATGAACCATCCACTTAATGATATTCTTTTAATGTGGAATATACCACGGCACTAATCAAAATTAAATTAGAGAAAAAAAATATACATTATTCATTTGTTTTTCTGCGAGAGCTAAACAAAAAACATCTGTATGAACAATTTTACAAGATGGCAAAAATAAGAGTTCGTTTTGTAATACTTTGGAGCGGTGTGGAGAAAGTTCTTTTACACTAATAAAAAATATTGTTATTAAAAATGAAACCTTGATTTATCATTATGATTTAAAGGATTAATAAGTTATCATTGCAGTGGTATTTTTATCTCCAGCTCTGTAACCAAATTTTAGGGTGGTTTTTTCGGCCTTTTCCAGGACTATTGGGGCCTACAAATAAATAATGTGACATTCGTTTTTAGCAATTGAGTTCAAATAATCTAGGAGAGTTATATAACATTATTCTATCATAGTTATGGGAAAATATTAAAAATAAGATGAAGAAAAAAAAAACGAATTTGCGGCAGGAATTGTGCTTCAGAGCCTTCTAATTGACAAGGGTGCTGCTCATCGACCAAAGATCAGAACTGATAACCGCTGTCCTCGTTATTTAGCCCTAACTTTCGACTACTACTTCTCATTCACCGATGTTCAAAAAAAACTATATAATAATCACGAGCTGGTGATGACTTAGGGAAGGTACAAAATTTGACCATTTAGAACTCCAAAAGTAAAATTATTTTTATAGTGGCAAAATAAAACAATTGAATGAAGTTAATAAGTGTTTGGAAATATAGAAAGTGTGCTTATTCCAATTAAAATATAACGATTTATATATTTCCCATTTTTAATACCGATTATCAAAACTTATGGATCACCCCTCGCATAATAACGGCTTAGTAGATTTTTGTAAAACAAAAGGGCCAATATCTATATATCCAACATATCCAGGCACTTTGGCAGAAAATCAATCGTCATTTGCATGTTAATTACAGTACTTAGTCCAAGTTTTATCGACTAGGAACAAGGTCTAGGTTTTATTAAGCTTATCCAACGAAACCATCAGAATTAGCATATCGGAGTTATCAGGGAGGTCGATGGAAACACGCTACCGTTAAGATAGCAGTTAGGTAAAGTCGACTGTTCTGCCCTTTATAAAAAGGACTCATGCGCAATTCGATAATCAAAGCAAATTAAACACCCTACGTAAAGAAATAAGGTCACTTATACACTTATGCGTTTCTATGAGACATGCGCTCTTTTTTCGAAGGAGGGCAGTATTACAAAGGGACGTATCCACTTTTCAACCTTATTGCATTTTAATAGGGTCCATCTCTTTGTAGTCGACTGTACCTACAACCTACAAGGATAGTTTTACAACGAATATTTTCCTTGATTGAGGACTAGAGGACGCCCGCGACTTCGTAGCTTCGTACCTACGCGTAGAATTAGTTTCCCGCTCCTATCTAATTTTTTTAACTGCGGGCCTGGTATGGCTGCGTCTAAATTGCGCGTCAAATGTGGATAAAGGGCCTTTTCACTAAAAAGTGTACCCAATTGGGGACTGAAATTAAGGAACTTTAACTTTGTCAGTTTTGTGACGAAAATTAGCCATACATTGTGGCCGTCAATGTATGGCTAATTTTCGTCACCAAACTGACAAAGTTAAAGTTTCTTAATTTCAGTCCTTAACTGGGTACACTTTTTAGTGAAAACGCCCTAAAGCATCCGTCACTCTCGTACTTATATTAAGTGTCAGAAGGTGACGGATGCCTTATCCAAACTTTATCACGTGATAAACGCAGCTATATTAGGGCCCCTGGAGCTGCATTGGATGCATATATACCTACCCGCCCCGATGGGGGTCAGGACGGATTATGTCCGACTTGCACGGACTTAAACCTCCGGAGCGTTGCACCAATCGCTTTAGGAGTGGGCTCCCGGACCGCTATAGCACCAAAACGGTTTACATAGAGTTTAAATGGGGGTAAAGACCCCCATTTAAACTCTATGTAAACGTAGAATAACCTTGGAATATCTAAATGTAGCTAAGCCATGCTTTGTCCTTATTTTTCGAATTCAAATGTCACAATGACAGTTAAGAACAAAGCACGGCTTAGCTACTCCAAGGTTATTCCACGTTTATTAGGAAGGGAATTAGGGAATAAATTTCCAAAAATCCCTTTTTAGGATATCCGAGGAATATTCCCTCTAAATTTAAACTCCCTACGTCCACCGATTTCGGCAGTGCGTTGATCAATCAGCCTGTATATTTCTTCGTTTACATATAATAGATTGCGTTGCGAGTCAACTGAGGTCCTAGTCAAAGTCTTCTGAAGATCAAGTGAAAAAAGGTGTAAGTCTAGTATACTCCGTTATGTATATCCCTTCGAGTGGCAAGCAGCCGTATAACGGCTGCTGTCAAAAAACAACGAATACTTTATGACATTAACTCAAAATTCAAATTTAAACTAACTATAGTTCACTTGCCGCTTGAAGGGATAAACTATTTTTAGGGTTCCGTAGCCAAATGGCAAAAAACGGAACCCTTATAGATTCGTCATGTCTGTCCGTCCGTCCGTCCGTCTGTCCGTCCGTATGTCACAGCCACTTTTTTCCGTAACTATAAGAGCTATGGATACTATGGAAACTTTGTAAGTAGATGTATTCGGTGAACCGCATTAAGATTTTCATACAAAAATAGAAAAAAAAACAATAAATTTTTGGGGTTCCCCATGCTTAGAACTGAAACTCAATTATTTTTTTTCATCGAACCCATACTTTTGGGTTATCTATGGATAGTTTAGTTTAGTTTAGTTTTATTTATTGCATAAAACAATTACATTATAAATTACATATAATTTACATGCATTGATCTATGTTCGTCAAAATAGATACAATAATTAAAACAAAATAAAAGTAGCAGTCATAACATACCTAAATAATTAAATTTGACAAATAACAGAAAACTAGAAAACTATACTAATACTAAGTCAAGTACCTAATACAAACACAACATCAAATTAGAGAACCCTAGAACTACAGTTTAATGTCAATAAATTCGCTAACTGAATAAAATGCATTCTCCAATAAAAGGTTCTTTAGTCGACGGTTAAATGTTTCATCATTTGATTCACATTTTAAATCAGTGGGGAGGTGCTCATAGAACATCATAGATAGTGGATAGGTCTTCAAAAATGATATTGAGGTTTTTAATATAATTTTTTTCTAAACTGAATAGTTTGCGCGAGAGACGCTTCCAAAGTGGAAAAATGTGTGTCCCCCCCCTGTAACTTCTAAAATAAGGGAATGATAAATGTACTTAAAAATAATATATGATGTACATTACCATGCAAACTTCCACCGAAAATTGGTTTGAACGAGATCTAATAATTAGTTTTTTTTTAATACGTTATAAATCGTAAACCGCATTTTACCTTTCATTCAATCAACTCAAATATAATAAAGAATTAAGAAAAACATTTATTTCGATGTATAGTGGTACGGAACCATACGTGCGCGAGTCCGACTCGCACTTGGCCGGTTTTTTATTACGAGTTAAGTCGACTGGTACCAGTTTTCACGAGGACCCAGTAGTCAACCATCACTAAAGAGCTTACTGATAAATTGCATCCATTTATATTTAGCCTAATCGACGAAGTTTCCACGCTGAGCTATTCCTGTCTGTGCAATCAAAACTTTGCTAAATAGGTTCTAAGAATAACCTCGCATGCACGCAACAATACATGTGTAAAAGTTAGTCGCTTCAGAGGCTCTACTTTAAAAATTATCTATCCCTGTCACTCTTCATTCGAGTCTAAAGCACTATTTCCACCAAACGGTCCGCAACGGATCGGAACGGAAAGAATTTTATGGTCTTTAAAAGATGTTAAATTATGTACACAGTATTTAAAGTCTATATTACCAAGCCGCGCACAGCAACTTGACCGCGGGCCTCTTACGCGACACGCGATCGTAGCCGAAAGTATGCTGCGACGTGCGATCGGCTCCGTCATAAATAGACGATAATAATTTTAATAGACGCGATCGGCTGTCGCCGCATCCTTCCGTACGAGTATCCTTTCTATGCGATGCGATGCGATGGTGGAAATCATCGTTTAATCGAGGGAAAGTAGGGATGAAGCTAACGTAATTTCAAACTTGATTTTCGAAATAGAGCCTCAGCCTTGCGCTTGTTTACATAAAAGGCTACACAGACAAAGAGATTGGTGGTCGAAGGATCTTTTGCAGGATCGGTCCATACCACCCTACCGCTACTACCATCTCACCCTGAAAAACAGCTGAGTTCGCATTGTGATACCGTTTTCAACGGTGGGTCAGGGTTCTATTTTGGCTAGTACCTAAGCTAATCAACTCATTCGTTGCCCCGGACTCCGAAGTTCATACAGGAGCGACAAAAAAACTAGATTAAAACTGTATGCATTTTATGTTTATTAATAAGTTGATTGATTGACCGCTAGGACTCGTTTGTCAATAGCTTATAACTTGTATTTCAAGCGGAAATCTCTTTCCATCACTATCTAAGAGAGACTTCCACTTGTGTTACAAGTTACAAGCTTTTGATAAACGGGCCCCAGGTCGTGATCTCGGCCCTTCTATGTTCCCTCCACAACTCCGGTGGCAAAGGATGTGGCAAAGGGCAAGGGGTTAACGCCCTCAACACACGCGACGCTATATTATTTGAACAAAAAAAATGCAAAAAAATTGGTTGACGTGCAACTGAGCTAAGAAAAAAATAGGACTTTAACATTTTATGAATGTATCCACGGGTCTCTCTTATAGGAGGCGTTAAAAGCCATATTGTCTTTGAGCTGGTATCGTAAAACGTTGATAGCTCTTATTTACCTACTTGAAAGTAATGGCGTCCGAATAAAAAACAATACCGTAACACGTCAAAGATAATATGGTTTTTAGGGTCCCGTAGTCAAACTTATATTTTCGCCATGTCCGTCCGTCAGCAGCTTAGCTCAGATACTTAGTTCTAGAAAGCTGTAATTTGGCATGAATATACATATTAGTCTCGCCGACAAAGTGGTGGTATAAAACCTTGAAAACAAATTAACTACGAAAACAGAAGCCTTAACAGCTTGTCATGAAGTGACAGGGCTAGTTAATTAAAAAAATTCGGACAGCGGGCAAAACCGCGGGCAAAGCTGGTAGTTTTACCGAAAATATGAGTTGTCAAAGGCGGGGGCAAAGAGCGGAACCTACACGTTAATAAACGACGGTTATGCAAATATAGGTATTTACTTCAAAATATTTAGTTAAATAACAATGTGTCAGAATAAATTAACATGCTTTTACTATACCTACATGCTTCTATTTGAATATTTTATTCATTAATTTATTCGTTGACTACAACAATGAATAATCACTTGTAGCAAATAATGTTGGTAACTCAAACTCTGAACTCTAAACTCTGAAGTATTATTAATTATTAAATAGTAAGCTAATTATAGACTTTCGCAAATTGTATTTATTTTTGAGGTGTCGTAACTTGAGGGTGCCCGCGACTTCGTAAGCGTGGAATTACTTTCCCGCTACTCCCTTTATTTTAACCCCTTACATTATTCACTTACATTATTTTAGTATCGTATAGTTAGTTAGTTATCGTATCCGTCAATACAATACGCAGCCGAACGCGATAATGGGCAGCCCTGACTGGCTATCAGTTCCCGGCTGGCCACGTTGCTCGCCCATCATTGCTTGTGGCACGTACGTTTAGGCGCGCACACATACAAGCCGCACGATATACCACGTTAAAAGATGTTCTACTGTTTTGTTCATACTGTGCCAGTGTTGTAAAGTAAACTGCGAGACTTTCGCAACACTCGCTAAAGAGAGTTAGAGCAACGTCCGTTGCGAAAAACGCTTGGACACTTCAGTTAGTGGGTGCACTACAACACGAAATATTTTTTTCTGAATTTCATAAGGAGCTTCAAAATTCCGATTTAAAAACTCGCCAAATCAACGCTTTACCGAATTTGAGTTTCACGAAGCATCAAAATCACGATTGTTCAATTTCTAGAGTATCTGATATCAGACTTATTAAAATCCCGATTTTCATATAATACCCGTCCGATTATATAAATTTCCGAATTTTCCCATTGCATTGATAGAATGATACTTTTGACAAGCTTTTATTTAACTTATATAATTTTCAAGTCAATCTTGAACAATTCCGTTAATGAAATGGGCTGAATTTTGTCAATTCTGCGATGGCTCGCGAGTTCATGTATACGCGAGTCCATGCGAAAGCTCCCGCAAGCTTGTCATTCTTATTGATATTAATGGCGAGAGTACGACGGCTGGCGATAGACATTTTTGGTGGTAGAATAGCAACATAAGATTACTTTTCCGATGTCAGTAGGTACAGTCGCCATCAGATATATTGGAGCGGCCGAGGTAGTCAAATATTTCTGAGCAGCAATAAATTTCAATAAATTATTTACGGTAAATAAGGTCAATAACATCTGAACATCCAATTCGCCACAAATATATGAGCAGTGGTTTTTCAATTAAATCTGAACACACAACGAGACAATAATATCTGAAAGCACAACTCGTCAAAGTTATCTGCACAGACAGGGTGATCATAAATATCTGAACATTTAAGGAAAATGTACCTTAAAGCAATAGGCATACAGTTTAAAGGTAATCCTACAGATGTAATGAATTTTCCTTTTACAAAATAAGTAGGTATACAAAATATAAATCTGCGAAAAGCAACTTCACGGTCTTGTTACAAGAGACACATTTGAATAAAATATTTGGCAATTCACAAAAACGGTAACATAACTGTCATTGCATATAATTCACTGCGTGTCTTTATCAAATGTAAATAATATGTAATATTGAAGCTGCCAAATGAAAATAGGTACGAATGCTTTGCAATATTTCATCCGTCAGTCGCCATGGCCTAGCGGTTTAGTAATTAGAAATCATAATTATAATACCGTTGCGTCAGGGTTCAAATCCACAATTGTGCTTTTTTTTTGTATTTTATTAAGAATTAATGTTATTTTTTTCTAATTTATTATTTTTATTTAATGAAAACTGTAAACAAACTTAACATCAACATTTATAGAAACTCGTTAGTTTTCAAAACTACAAAAAAAACAAAACAAGCCAAGCCAAGCCAAGCCAAGTGAGTTCAAGCCTCCGTACCGCTCAATTTTCTTGATGATTCCGAATATATATTTTTTTACAAAAAGATGGTCTTTGATTTTGTATAAACGGCCATACATTGCTACTTTAAGGGGTAAAATTGTAATGATCATAGTTCATAGCAAGTAATAAACACTTCATTACACACGTGCAAACTCTTTAGAAGAGTTTCATACTTCAAACTAATACTAGATAATACTCGTACTTTTTCGATTCCGTCGAAGTTGACAACTATCTAGCAATTGTTATCGTCTTGTCATATGTATTCCAGCGTAGTACGTTAAAGAATTTTAAACTGTATGCCTATTGCTTTAAGGTACATTTTCCTTAAATGTTCAGATATTTATGATCACCCTGTCTGTGCAGATAACTTTGACGAGTTGTGCTTTCAGATAATATTGTCTCGTTGTGTGTTCAAATTTAATTGAAAAACCACTGCTCATATATTTGTGGCGAATTGGATGTTCAGATGTTATTGACCTTATTTACCGTAAAGAATTTATTGAAATTTATTGCTGCTCAGAAATATTTGAGTACCTCGGCCGCTCCAATATATCTGATGGCGACTGTACACTTGATGTGTGCACCTCATGTGTGCCACGGCCGCTCATTTCGCGAGCACACGAAAGGTTGCATCGTTGTCACAATCGATAAATAACCAATAACACTCGGATCGATTTGTTTGCTGAGTAAACTATTTGCTCGCATACGCATTGATTCAAGTTCTCTAGGCCACTGTCGGCAATCGATTTATTTATGAAGGACGTAAATACGTATACTATGTCCTGCCCTAAACAAGTGTAACGAAAAGAAACCCCAACTACTCTCCAGCAAAGTACAATTTGGAAAAGGTATAGGTCGTCGGTCCTCGCACGGCCCGTTTTATTGAATTTGCTTTTGGTGGCTCGCTGCGTATATAGGTACATAATATGGTCGAGATCGAGATACTATGGTCGAGGCACGCTTATACCTACGCGCAATATATATTTATTTGAAGACAAACTACTGTTTATACTGTGCCTGGCTCATCAGCATTTCTATAACAGCCTACAACACTCCTTGAGTGGCGTTTAGCCTACAGGGTCAGGGCCACAAAGAAACATGGATACATACAAACAAACGGTCACGCCTCTTTCCCGTATAGGGGTAAGCAGAGATCACTTCCTTCCACTTGCTACAATCTAACAAATTGCCCTCGCTTCCTCCACATTCATAAGTGTCTTCATACACGTGCGTCGGTTTAGGCTCTCCTGACCTGGCCCTTTCTTAATACGTCCCCGATCTAATCGTGGAACGTTCGCCTTGGCCTTCCCCTTCCAACATTCCCATACAGGCTTTCCGCGTCTGTCTATATTTCTGTCTTTCTATCTCCGCTAACTCCTAAAACACGCAATGGATTTATATAGATGTGGTTTTCACCATCAGTTAGATAATTTTTCACGGGTTTTCATGTGTATTAAGTTCTGGTTTAACCACAGGTGTTACAGAAAACTCACATGAACTGAAGCGAAGCGAGGGAACCTGTCTAATTATCTATCACGGTTTTAAAGATAACAGCTCTTACAAATAAAAACAAGACGGACAGACAGGCAGCGAAATCATATTAAAAGGGTCTCATTTAGCCCCTAAGGAACCCTAAAAAAGTATTGACTTAAAACCAAACATGGATCTAGATATTCTAGATCCTAGTCAGCCGGTCTCTCTAATGTCAAAGTTCATACCGGTAAACATACCACAGATAAACTAAACTGTTCTTTATTCAAAACAAATAAGGTTCAATGCTGGGTGGGTGCCAAGTGTGTCAGACACGTGAACGTCGTACGCGCCGGTGTTTGCTTCACTCACGTTTTGCAACTCAAAGGAAATGGCATGTCTGTTGCCTAGCGGGCTGTGCAACTTTAGCGTAGGGGAAGGCTATATATCCAGCCCTATGGTAGATAATTGAAACCCAATCGATACAATTTTTGCTGCCGACCGTAGTAGAGATCATGCAAATTTTCAATCTTGTTTTCACTTTTGTTGTAGCTCGTTGCCATGGTGACGTCTCCTGGGTCACTCTTTAAAACTATGATTTCAAAAGGCATAAGTCCACTAAAAATCAGTTTTATTGGCAATTACAAACCCGTTATTTTATAGCTTTTCTCCTGAGTGTGCTAGAAGTACTTATTATAAGTAACATTTTTTCTAAGAAACTGTATCACTGTTGTCTCCTGGCTTACGGGACGGAATAACAACAACAAAAAGTTGATCCACCCTTTTATACATTCATCATTTGCTCATCGGGACGAACGAACCTAACGAATCCCAATTCGATAATTTAGTTCTACGTCAATTACGGTGTAGATTCTGGTGCCTCCTTCCTACTAAATTATCTATCAGATCAGCTCTTAGATACCATAATACTGCATTGCTAGAGGTGAGACGTACTAGGCAAATCACGCGTCCACAAAAAGACTAGGTCCAAAGACTAGTTCCACGAGTATTTAGAAGTACGCGGCTTATGAGTAAAATATTTGATTCCGAGTCTCTCCGAGTTGCAAGTGTTGCGAGTCTTAAGTATTAGGTAAGAGGTTTTTCTCGGTACGCGGCCGCTGACGTCCGGCCCGGGTTTTAGTAACTGAGAGTTTGAGAGTACGTATTTAATATATATTTCATATAATAACTCGAAAACTTGTAAAAGTAAGACTCAGTATAGAATTGATAGAAGTTTCAGTATAATCCAATATTATGTTTTGTGTCAATATTATGGCGGTTACAAAAAATGGTCCACACACACGCATTGAATTGGGTTAAAATGATCCATACACAATTCTTGAATTGAAAAAAGTTAGTTCTTTTATTTAATCTTTCTTCGCCCGGTGAAACGAGTCTTTACCTACTCCAAATACACCGCGCTGTTTTCGCGTCCTGATCCCGATACGTGTAAAGACTCGGTACGCGTTGGCGCACTCTGATGGGATCGCGTATTTGGACGTCCAAGCAAAAACCTATTCCAAAAACCTATTCCAGTATATATATACGTCTCACCTCTACTGCATTGCCTTCGGGTTTACTTACGTATGTGTGTGGCAAGTGGTTCAAAATATACTTGCAAGACTCAACCGAAATGAGTTACATACGAACAAGGCAAGTTAAATGAACGCTTGTAAAAAACAGAGTTATTTTTTCCCATCTCAGTAGTAAGGGAAACTGAAAGACGTTGTTTTTTCGCTCTTTTCACAATGTAAATTCTACTAGATGTTTGTCACTTGGAAAACACCGAAGGCCAAACAAATACCTACCTTGTCCAAAACATTAAAATCCTGACAATTGAATGTGAATGATATGTTTTTTCAATGGCTGTCTACTTAAATGTAAAAAAATATGACATCGCAATTGTAAATACCTATGAAAATTAACAGTGGCGTTTAGGTTGTAAAAAACCGGCCAAGTGCCAGTAGGAGTCGCGACGTAGGGTTCCGTACCATTGCTGTATGGAGAGCTGTCTTTCATTTTTAATTTAATTTACTTTACTTACTCACTTTTAGAAAATTTCACGTGTACGGTTCAAGAGATATGGCGATTGTTAAGAAAAATAAAAATAAGAAACAATCACTTCTCGTTTTTTATAAAATACACCTAGTGCATTTGGTCTCTAATATATGAAACAGGGTAAGTTTCTGAAATGACAGTCGTTTTTCTGACCCTTTGTAATGAGACTAATCATTAATGACAATGACATAATTCATCAGCTAAAACAATACCGCTTAGTAATCATAACGGAAATAACTAATATGCTTAACGCGTCACAGAACGTTCAATATTTGTTTTATCAAAGACGTCACACAAATATTATGTTACTACTGAACTAACAGTAGTAACGATCATAACATATCGTGTTTAAAAGATTTATCAAAAGTATTTGCTCATATAATTTGCATACGTAACCCGACAAACAATAAGTTAAAAATATGATAAATTGGTATTACACGTTCACTATGCTATTATTATTAGGCTAAGTACCAATATCACCAAACGATGTTAAATTTACATACATACATACATTAAATCACGCCCGTTTTCCAGAGGGGTAGGCAGAGACCACTTCTGTCTTTCCACCTGCTACGATCTTGACAAATCTCTTTCGCTTCTTCCACATTCATACATCGAGTCATGCACGCACGTCGGTTTTAAATTTAAACAATGTTAATTAACTGAACTGTTAGTTTATACATTTTGACAGCTGTTAACGCTCTAATCGTCCGTTAGGTGGTTAACATAGTTTGGTAAAATTGGTACTTAGCCTACTACAGCTTATTGGTACAGTACCAATTTCACCAAACGATGTTAACCACTAAGGGCCGATTCGACCAAACTGGAACAAGACTTAATCCGAGATTAGACCATACAAATTCGGCGTTTAATCTAGGTATAAGACCTTATTCCAGTTTGATCGAATCGAATTAACAGACGATTAGAGCGTTAACAGCTGTCAAAATGCATGAACTAAGTAACGGTCGATTAACATTGGTCATTGGTCGGTTGGTTTTTTTGATTAAATTTAACATCGTATCGTGAAATTGGTACTAAGGTAGGTATTCCTACTAACAAATACATGTCATGTTATCAAATACTTACTAACACTACCGTACGAAATTTGATCGGTCCCGAATATTATTTTGATCATGAGCTTTTGACGTACAGTCAACCAATTTGATTCCTAGGCCACTATTGACTTTGTCAATGTGACGTTGTAAACCAAATCATAAGAAGTCTGTAACGTTTGGTTGTCAACGTCACTTTAACATAGTCCAAAGTGGCCTAGAAATCAAATTGGTTGACTGTACATACATTGTACATATTACGTTGTCACCTCGTAAGGGCCATGTCAAATTTCGTTAGTTCGAAAAAGAATCTTGTGTCGGTCAACTAAAGTCTTTTTTCAGTGTTTCTAAGCGTAACTTGGCCCCTATGAAATACAGTAGAAACACGTAAACCCTTGCCTTTCAGGGCATAGCAATATGTGGGATCGAGGCAAAGCTTTTAACAACTACATCCTACAAAACCAAACGTAACATTGCCTTAAAACCCAAACTGATAAACAATCACGCAAGTATACTTGCGAGCAAAGAAATAGAGACACTTTCTATGGAAAATCAGGGTAGTGATTCTCTTAAAAGCAAAGGTGAGCGAATGCAGGAGTGAAGTCCAAGCGGCGAGTTTAAGTAGACCCGTCAGAGCGAGCAAAACACATATTAGCGGGTGCATTCTCAATTAGGCAGCCTTATACGTTCGAGAAGCCATGTTGCCAAATTGAATGCACGCGCTGAAATGTGTTGTGTTCGCTTTGACGGGACTACTTAAACTCGCCGCTTGGACATTCACTCCTGCGTTCGCTCACCTTTGCTTTTGAAAGAATCACTACCCTGTACTAAATGGCTCGATTTCTTTGCTCGCAAGTGTATATCGTTTGTCAATAAAACTTAAACTGTATGACAACGATAAAGATTTGATTTTATTACACTCTATATGAATGTTGCGTGCTCGCCGCTCGTAGGAGCATTCTCATTCAGTTACAAAGCTGCAGGGGGAATGGCCACAGCATAGAGCACTTGAATTAAGTAAATTCCAAGTATATTCTGCTGTTATGTACTTTAATTGGTTAAGTCACGCAAGGCCGCGGGCTCCTACCACAGCTCCTACTTAGGTAATCTAGATTGTACTAAAGTCAATGGCCAGTTTGACCAAAGCCATTATTTGTAGCAGTTAAATCAACATCGCAGTACGTACGTTGTTTTACCTCACTAAAGGGAGGATTTCAAAAAAAGTGTACATAGTTAAGAACTCAAATTAAGATACGATAACATTAGCGGTGAGTCACTGCGAGTTTATTTGTAAAACTACATACTGTCAACGAACTATCAATAAATTACAGCAATTATTAAAATTCTGAATTCTGTGACTAATGGCGGATTTCACCAAGCGAGAATAAGGTCTTATACCTAGATTAAACGCCGAATTTGTATAGACTAATCTCGGAGTAAGTCTTATTCCAGTTTGGTGAAATGCGGCCTAATAAGAAACATTAAACGTATTGTCCAAATTGAAAACGAGCTACTTACTTATATGGTTATCTATCAAACATACCAGAAAAATGCAAGTAAATGCAAAGTAATAATTTACGAATGTATTAAAGTGTAAATAGTTACTAGCTCTCTTTCTGAAGTCCTGGCCGAAGGGAATCATGGTGTGCACCGAGTATTCTGAGGAGCAGCTGCCACCTGGAGGGGAGAGGAGGGGGTTATGGGAAGATAGGTAAAGGTGGGAGAGAGGTATACCTAATAAATCCGAGTAGCCAGAGGTTGAGGACTGAAAAATGAAAAACTTAATAAAAGTGGCAACTTGCAGCCAACTCCGACACTTAAGCGTTTTCTTGACTTTCATGATCGACGAACTATCGAGTCCAGCGCTTCTCAAGAGGAGAACACTGGCTTCCCTACACAACCAAAACGCCGGATGAGCGTATGAATTACTTTCTTTTATACTTACTGACTTTTCTTTTGGAAGGTATTATTCAGAAATGTATGTTATCATAAATTCTGTGTTTTGTCAAGTCCTAACTTCCCGATGTACTAACTATACCCATTGCATACAAAGATTTTTTTCCGTATTTTGTAACTTTTGAAATGATACCTCGTTGGTTATTTTTCATTTTGTCTGTATGTATAGCGTCTAACACCCTAATGAAGAAGAAGACATTTTGTTCTACTGTAGTCAGGTCTGAACTAAGTACTTCTATTAATACATACTTGTATGAAGTACGCGGACACTTACGAGGCTAATCTGACCAATGCCTTCAAAAGACAAGGTCAACGGGCCAAAACCAATTGGAATAGGCCTATTATGGTCGTGTTTATCGAGGGAGATAAAACATCTGTCATGCTCTGACCAGTATGTAAGTGCGAGAGCGACGGATGCTTTATCCGCCGCGACAAAGGCAACCATAATACGGGCTCGGCAGGCTTATTGTCTAACGCACTCGCAATCACAATCGTTTCCATTGTGACAGTCCGAAGGCGAGTCTGCTTTCATAATGAAAACAACTGTTCCTCTTTGAAGTCGATTGCGATTGCGGGTGCGTTAGTCAATAGGCCAGCAGCGGGCCTAGTATGGCGCGTCTATATCACGTGTCAAATGTGGATAAAGCATCCGTCACTCTCGTACTTATTTACGTGTCAGAAGGTGACGGATGCCTTATCCACACTTTGTCACGCGATAAACGCAGCCATATTAGGCCTTCAGGACTTAGACTATTAAACATAGCGGTACGCACTGATCATCCTCGCGAAGCCGAAGTCGCAGAGCTTGACGACGCCGTCGCTGGTCAGCAGGATGTTCTCCGGCTTCACATCCCGATGGATGCAGTTGTGCCGGTGGCAGTACGCCACGCTCTGCAGCGTTTGCCAGATTATCTGCTTCGAGAGCAGCTCGGGGCAGCCCTGCGGAGGAGATGGTTGTGAGAAGATGCTGAAGCGAAATTCCATAGACGTGCGTGTCCAATACTGCTCTGCTAAACCAATTAACAGTATCTCATTTTCAATTGCCGAAATAGATTCAAACCTCTTCTCTATGTACTGAGGTTGTGATTGCTACGAAGATTTTATTCGTGATGCTGCTATTTGGCTTAGTAGGGTAGAATATAAAACAACGCCTAACGCTGTTGAGGCAGCGCGTCGGAGATGTCGCCGCGATAATGAGTAAACGGTGCGCCTCCTTTCGGGTGAGGCTCCGAGCCAGCCCCAAAAGGATGGCGCCGGTGGACGCAGTTGCACGTTTTCGCACGAGCGTGAAAAGTATATAGTCCTTTAATTATAAATGTACTTAATTAAAATTTTAGAAGATAAACAATATGTATTTGTATCTACTAACATTCGTTTGTTTACAAACAATGTAATTTAGTGTAACTAACCAATTATATGTCTTTGTCTGAAAAAAATGATTTCATTTGATTTGATAGATCGATCCAGAGGTTCTGGGCACATGCATTTAAAACCTAGTTTAACTCTAAATAAAGAACTTGACCTGACCTGAGTAGGGCCAGGTTTGAAAGACATATTTTCAGTACTCTCTCTAATTTCTACGACGCACTTAGCCTAGTGGTGAACTCAGTAAATAATAATAATAATAAAAAAAATGTTTTCTTTTTAAATAAACCTCTATCCTCGTGCCTATCGGGGGTACTTTAATGGAATATATAATTGAAACTTTAAGATGACATTGCTTAGGGCTTAGTTTGCTTTGTTTCTTATATCCTTTCCAAATGAAAGATGAAGGCATGAGGAAAGCATGATACTTTTATCAAAACAGCTTTTCAAAAAAATCCTGTTCTCAATTTCATGACGTGACAATGACAGCTCCAAGCTGACAGTTCAGTGTTCAGGGCGTGGTTAATTTGAAACCCAGGACCTATAGGAACTCCTAGACTTTGTAATTTACACCGATTTGTCACCTGTCGCAGTCGGGATTATGAAATAGGCTGCCCATCAGGCCTGTCGTCACGTTTGTGAAACAGTAACAAGTAGGGTCGAGCCGTTACGCCGGATAGTGATAATTAAACCTGCAAACGCACTAAGGCGTCGTAGAGCGGAAGCGGCGCGGCCCATTACTAAAACCATCTCCGCCACGCCTTTCATAATGCTATATCGTCCCTTTACTTTCCCAACCTCTTATCTGATCGAATATTTTGACAGGAAAGTAGGCTTTACAAACCTTGGAACGTGAGTGTTTTTTCTATCTAACTATGCGAGTAGATAAGAGATTGAGAAAGTAAAGGGACGACATGTTTGATTTTTGACAGCCGACGCAAAACGACGTGTTTATATATCTGTGTATGTGTCCTGTCTGTGGCACTGTAGCTCCTAAAAGGGTGGACCAATTTGGATGCAATCCTTTCTTGAAAGAAACCTGGTTAATCAGGATGATTCTTAACTTGGATTCATTAAAGTAGAGGTCGCTATTTTATAAGAGGTAAAAAAACCGGCCAAGTGAGAGTTGAACTCGCGTGGAGAGGGTTCCGTACACACGTTTTTTTTATATCATTCTTATAAGTTTTCCTGTAATCTACAAGCAATTAACTATATTTTGTATTTTTTTCAAAATTTTAGACTCAGTAGTTTCGGAGATCAGGGAGGAGAATGGTCAATTTCCGTCTTTTTCATGAATATAATCAAAACTATTTATTTTACAATAAAAACAGAAATATATTTGAGATCTTCATAACGGGCCCTTACATTTGATATATAGTAAAAACTTTGTTTTTAATTTCCTAATTTGTTCCACCAAAATAACCGTTATTAAAAAAAAAATCTTACTTTGCTCATCTGTGTTTGGGTCATCAATTTACATATATGTACCAAATTTCAACTCAATCGGTCCAGTATTTTCGGAGAAAATTGGCTGTGACAGACGGAAGGACAGAAAGACGCACGAGTGATCCTATAAGGGTTCCGTTATACATTTTTTGTACGGAACCATAAAAAAAAAATGCAATCGATAGTTTCTAGCGGTGGTTCTTGCCTAGGTTTTATGAAAATCTGTCGGGCCGTTTAAGAGATATCAGCTCTGAAAGAAGGGGACACCATTATATCGAGGTTTTTATCTATCTATAATAGTTATATCGTCATTGATGCGGCAATTTCGTGTAACTAACAAACTAAATAAGATTCAAAATACACATTAGCAAGTAAGTCAGTAAGGTACATTTTGCAACATATTGAAGTGGTTAGTTACGCGATATTGCAGTATCACCGACGATATCTCAAATCTATCACAGCGTGGTTAGCTTGAAAGGAAGTCGGCGCTTGCGCAACAGTAACCGCTGTATACAAGGTCAAGACTCATGTTGCCTCATCGGACGTGTTTCCTTTCGCTGGCTATGTACCACATTCTAACTTATAAGGCCCTCGTAGTGGAGACATCTGTCAAAGTCATCTTTTAAACTTTAAGCCAGAGGCTTCCAAAGTGTGCACCGGCGAATGATGAGGAACATTTATAATGTGAAAGCACAATTGCCATCAAATTGAATGAATTGTATCATACTTATCACATTCATAGTGCAAAATATCGATTTCTAACCCTCAAAATGAAATTTCCGTCATATTTTTTTACTTTCAGAGGGGACTGTCAGGAGGCTGCACAAGACAGGGATGCGTGGAAGGACGAGAGGGAGGCCTGGCCCAGCCAGCAGTGGGACACTTTAGGCTAACGATTAAAAATGAAATAAATCCGTTTTTGTACCTGTGGCCTTAGCATGCGAGGCGAGGAGAATACGTGAAACCTCGTCAAACGCGATTTAGTGTCAAATATGTCTATTCCATATTCTAACTTAAGGGTAAACATTGAAGGTTTTAAATAAAAGGTTATTTTGTGTGAATTGAGTCCTTTTTAATAAAAGGACACTTTAAGATGCTTAGTAATCTAAGCATCTTAAAGTGTGACGTTATGTCATATTTTCTTATTTTCATATGAATGACGTAAAATATGACAGTAAATCTCGCGTAGCATACTAAGCCCCCTGGTGAATATTGTTACTAAGGTCCTGTAAAAAACTGTGGTAAAAAATTAAACCTCAAATTATGATGCAAATTGCAAAAGTTTGGGAATCCTTGGAGCAATAAATACGATAAGAAATTAAGCAACTATAATGTTTAATGTACTTAAAACCTTAGGAGGTAAAAGGTTAAAGGTTAGAGGTAGCTACAATCAATATCTTGAACCTTTGAGGCAAAGGGCAACTGTTTCAATGGATTTTCTACCACATTACATTTATAAACCATTAATTGCTCATACAACAGTTAAGATGGTGCGTAAATCGTATGCGTATGAGTAACTCCAGGTTACCTAAAGCAGACTTTACACACATTCACAGCTGAAGAAAGGAAAGCGAAAAACTGGAAGCCAGTTTCCATGTATATCACACGCGAGGACAATTGTTCGGTTAATGAGATTTACTTACTCTGGTGGACTAAACAGAAGCACATAGGGTTAGCTCCACGCGCATCTGTCAAGTCCACGCTACTAGGTTGTCTAATCCTTAACCAGGCTGACAGGTCACACGTCACAGTAGAGATTCAGCTTTAGGTACTAACATACAAGGTACTATTGAGTTGATTTAATGTGGTACACATGGATCCCTTGCCTGGTCAAGGGTACATTGGTCAAGGACAGTGGCAAGTAGGTACAGTGCCAAGGACAGTGGAGTGAAAAAACCGGCCAAGTGCGAGTCGGACTCGCGCACGAAGGGTTCCGTACTATCTATACAACATTCATTAGCAAAAAACGGCAAAAAAATCACGTTTGTTATATGGGAGCCCCCCTCAAATATTTATTTTATTCTGTTTTTAGTATTTGTTGTTATAACAGAAATACATCTTCTGTGAAAATTTCAACTGTCTAGCTATCACAGTTCGTGAGATACAGCCTGGTGTCAGACAGACAGACGGACAGCGGAGTCTTAGTAATAGGGTCCCGTTTTTAACTTTTTACCCTTTTGGTACGGAACCCTAAAAATAGAATTCGATTCTATTTGAATCCACTGGCAAGGCAACTTTATTCGCTACTGTCTGATAGGTTTACACTGTCTACTGTCCACTGTTGACCAATGTAAATCGGGCTTTAAAGCGGCATCTCAAGACATGTGAAACTAATAAGACGTAACACGTCAGCCTAGCCCTAGCCAAGATGCATTACGCTGACTAGCGTTTCTATTCGTTTCGTTTTTAAACCAATCGCGTCGCTGGTAGATGACTTGATACGAAAAGTCACGTGATCTACCAGTGACGCGATTGGTGTCAAAATAAAATGAATAGAAACGCTAGTTTTAAAATTATGCATCTTGGTTAGAGCCACCGTTATTTGGTTGGTGGCATCGGTACCTGAAGCCCCGAAAGGGGCTCAAACAATTTTGTGATGGTCTCGTTAAATATAATTTTGGGAACCACGGATTCTATTGACTAATATTTCGCTTTTTTATGTATCTGTAAATATTTCAGGATTTATTTCAGTACCATCGTGTAGAACCCTGTAGGTTGTGAACCCTGGAGTTGGCAAATGAAACGGTTGGGAAACGATACAATTTGGCAAACATATTTCGCCGAAACAAGGGTAACACGCCACATGCAAAAGTATGGATGCCGCCTATTAGCAGATCAAATTCACAATTACATATTCCACTTAACGTTTCGGTTATTAATAATAAACAAAGGGAAAGTTTTATTTCAAATAACGATTAACTATAGGTACTAGTTCTTCGAAGAATTTTATTTAAGCGGCAAGTAAAACATTCTTGATACAATCTCAATTTTTACCTAACATAATTAAGCTAAATAAAAAATAATGAGAATAATGGCTTTCGAGGAAAAATGCCGCGTAAAACATTTTTGTTGTTGTTTCAAGAAATTTCTTCGCTAGTCTTTCATTACGAAGAAACTCACTTGTGTAACCTTAAGCGTGTCATACATAATTAAATATATAAAAGCCGCATTTTTTAATTTAAATCATTTAAGCATTCCGTCAATTCGTAACTAAGTATCATTATTGTTAATAAGCGCCGCAATAAAAACCTAAAAGGACCTATGTCCGTCAATCCAGGTAAGGCATTCGTTCAGTTATTGATCAAATTCTAGTTTAAGCAATTATTTTTTGTGCGATGAAGATGATAATTACTCAATAGAACACAAAACACAATTGGTAAGTCAAACTAAGACTTACAATCTCACACCCATATTCGCAAACGTCACTATGAGGTCTCACATGCTCACGAACGCACAGGGTGGTTCAAATCGTCTCATAAACAAAAGGTCGGTCAAAAAGGACCAATCACAAAGCTGTATTGAACGCAGTGCGTTTACTCAGTGAAAGATCCCTTAAGTATTGTTTGTGAATACGGGTGTTACGGTTCCGCTGCAAATGCTTGCCAACCCTGAGGACCAAGATGCCTCTGCGTTAGTCACTTGTTTTGAATCTAACCCTTTATCGGTCTTAAATGTTTAACGCTAAGAATTACACCTTCTCCTGGACAAAGGGACGATATCCAATATTTACTTTGGCAAGAAATGATATGTTAGGTAGGTACTAAAACTTCACAAGCATAATGCTGTTAGTACCTACGTTGTGTAACGATTTGCAGCTCTATTTGTATAATGATATAAAAAACCGGCCAAGTGCGAGTCTTACTCGCGCACGAAGGGTTCCGTACCATTATCTATACAACATTAGCAGAAAACGGAAAAAAACGCACAGTATTATTTTGTTGTTATAGCGGCAACAGAAACACATCTTCTGTGAAAATTTCAATCGTCTAGCTATGACGGTTCGTGATATACAGCCTGGTGACAGACAGACAAACGGACAGCGGAGTCTTAGTAATAGGGTCCCGTTTTTACCCTTTGGGTACGGAACCCTAAAAATGAAATGTTCAAACGTGAGAATATGAAACGGTTAGGCCAGGCACAATGTTTTGTTTATATACGATCGCGGAATAGAAAAAACAGTGGAAGTGGCATGAGCTTCGCTTAGTATCAGATTTGTTGTCGCCAATACTCAAACTATCATAAAAACAACACGCCACCATGGAAAATGTTGTTGGTGCGGCTATCGTTTTTACACTTCAAAATAGCACAATAAGGCATGCTTCTGGATTTATTTCCTATTTTAGAAATATCGAAATATCGAAATAAGCGATCGCGACAAAAGTATGGTAGGTTATGCGGAACTCCGTATAACTATGCCACACGTTACACGCCCACTTGACACTTCTACTGTTTTTTTCTGTTCTTTGTATACGATCGACGGTATACCTATACTGCGATAGCACTTAGAAGATGCTTCGGGTTTGTACTTGTCTCTCACTCGCTCTCATACGATCTTATTAAGAGCGAGTGAGAGAGAGGTACAAAACTGAAGCATTTTCTAAGTGCTCAAAGACTGTAACATGTGTGAGAGAATTATATGAGCGTGATTCATAACTAGATAATGTATGTGCTAAGCAAGCAGGTCAAGTATTTTAATCACAAATTCCAGCTTCTTTCAATTATGGCGTGGAACCCTGATCAACAAGCAAAATTTAAAAACCTACCCCCGCAATGTATCAGGACCATGACTGAGGAGTTGAATATGCGTTATCGTGATAAGTTTTGGGTAAGTACGAGAGTTACGGATGCTTTATCCACATTTGACGCGCGATATAGACGCAGCCATACCAGGCCCGCAGGGAACGTAATATGGTGGCCTTTAACGCAGTTATCGCGACATATCGGTTAGAGAGTGAGAGATGTCTTATCCACGTTTATCCTTATCGACAAACTCGTAATTTAGTAGCGTTTCCATCTTGGCTACGGTCCTTGGACGCGGCACCATTCAAGAATCACAACCCGACCCACGCCCGTTTTGTGCTTTATTCATAAAAAACCCCGGTATCTTGGGGCACTTACGCTGTTTTATTGTAGGGATTGAATTTTTATTTATCGATTATCTAAATGTCGATGCCATTCTACTTAGTACAATCACCAGGTACTAAAAAATAATGGGATAAATAAAAGTCGCGGGTGTTCGTTAATCCCTGTTTATCATAGTTTTTCCACAATAATTAAGTACATCAGGTTATCGCATCTCGTAATAGTAATGAGGTTATCCAATATCCACCCTTTTTTAATCAAAACGTTTTAATACCTAATTAAGCAGCGATTTAAAAGGCAAAAAATCAATCGCTTGGTTGCATAATATAAACTACAAACATCGATATAGAGACGGTCGATAAAATAAAAATTCAATCCCTACAAAAAAGCGACGTAGTGCCCCGAGATGAAGGGGTCTATTCATAAACACTAGCATTGCATGTCCGAACCGTTTTAGAAGTTATTTAATTACAGAAATCCTCGACCGCGTCGTCTGCATCTCAATATGCAGTAACGTCATCTCACCTCGGCCCTTATCAATTCCAACTTGATAGGAATACATAACGAAGCCCTTTACCGGATTATTTGCGTAAACTGTACATTATTCTTACGTGTACAGATAATCCTTGAGAGATATGTAAATTTTGTTACAGGACCAACATATTCGTGAATATTAAGGATGATAATGATGATATAATCTTATTAGAGTCGTATTAGTTAACATCTATTCTACTGAGTTAAACAATATTGTCATTGACGGGTTATTTTTTCAACTCGGCCGCCATTATAGGTACTGTCAAGTAAATAAGAGCTATCGTAACGTTGACAATATGATAAGTATGATAAAACTACAAAGGCAATATTTCACTGATTTTTCCGCCAATTTGTACACGACTACATTCTTTTTTACATGAGTCATCATCATCATCATCATCAGCCGCAAGACGTCCATTGCTGGACAAAGGTCTTCCCCAAGGTTTTCCACAACGATCGGTCCTCTGCTGCTGTCATCCAGCGGTTTCCCGCGACCTTTATCAGATCGTCGGTCCACCTTGTGGAAGGCCTGCCGACACTTCGTCTCCTTCGAGGAACGTGGATCGTGGAAGCGTTTTACATAAGTGGGCTAAGTATATTCCTGTGTCAGGGGTCGTCCCATTTATATTTCATCAAAATCTGATCTGGTCTGGTCACAAATCCGGTTTATTCTTTTTAAAGGGTGTCCCTCGGAATCCCTAATAACGTTTGTCCTAACGCATCGTTTGTCCGAATTATCATTTGTCCTAAATTGGTTTTCAACTGAGTGAGACAACTTTTCAAGTTCTCTCTGCGGTTAGGTTAGGTACCTAAGGATTGTATTATAAATTTATAAACAACACTAAAATGTTTTAAAATTCAACCGGAAAGGCTTTAGGATCAATGAAAATTCGAACAAATGATGCATTAGGACAAATGACGATTAGGGATTCCATAGGGGAACCGTTTTTAAACATAACTCTATTAGATACGGGACAATGTACTGGAAGCTAGCGCTCTGTAAGGGTAATATTTTAAACAGCCCACCCCGTGCGTATTCTTGTCTCAAAATAGGTACCTTTTTTGTACTTTGTAATCCTATTTTTTCAAAATAATATACGGATCGTCTATCTATCTATTTTACATGCTAACTCACACATATAAAAACACAAAGTCAAAACCATTTAGATATATCTGGAACCTGACGCAATAGCGGTATTCTGCTTAAAAACACGCTAAAATATAATGATTTATAACCGAGACCTATACAAGACATGCCGCAAACCGGTATAAAAGAAAACGCTAGTTCATTACGCGCTAAAATTAGAAATCTACCATAATGAATGCCAAATATATTCAGGTAATTATGGTTGGATACGAAAATAGCAGGTATAACAAATGGCGGCGATATTCCACCTCAATTTGGTACAAAAACCGAACAAGGGTGAGTTAAACTCGCGCGGAGAGGGTACCGTACGTTTTGAGAAGTTTCCTATGTTACTTTAAATGACTTTAATCTATAGGTAAAGAACTATTTTCCGTATTTTTGTTTTAATTTTAGTCTATCTGGTGGTTTCGGAGATAAGGGGTTTTTGCCTCTTTTCTTAAATAACTTTAAATAGTACATTACTTAACAAGGGCTGTAAAAGAAAGAAAGCCCGAAATCGCAGGTATTTGAGACCCGAGCCGTAGGCGAGGGTTGTAAATATGCGATAGAGGGCTTTCTTTTTTACTGCCCGTGATAAGTACACAATTTTACGTCTTCACCTGGCCACAATGCGAGTTTTACCGTGCGCGCAGCGTGCGATAAAACTCACATGCGTGCGATAAAACTCACATTATGACCAGGTATTACTATTTTATTTCAAATTAATGAAATATATATTTAAGATTTTCCACACCAAGCCCTTTCATAATATGATATGTCACACAATACATTTTGCAAAACTTTTATCCCCCCATTTATTTACGTTATTGTCCGTCTTCAGACCACAGACTTACGTACGTGTGCGAAATTTCAACTCAGTCAGTCCAGAGTTTCGCAGAAAATTGGCCGCGACGGACGGACGGACAGTCAGACCAAGGGTTCCGTTTTTTCCTTTTTAGTTACGAAACCCCAAAAACCTTTGAAGTTAACAAAACATATCGGCATTACAGGTCACGGCCAAGTTCTAACCTTTACCCCGCAAATCAGTCCCATGCAAAACTAAGGTTAAACAAACAGAAGAAAATGTCACGACACGCGATGAATAATGACTGTGACAATTTAGTTTTCTTTCCCGGTAACTTATTTATGACCTATTAACTTCGGCGTTGTTTGCTCGAAAACGAATAATGAGTCAGATAGATTTTGCTTTGTACCTAAACAATATCTATCCAGTGGATCTCGTGAACATTTAGATTACATTTAGGAACCCTAATATTGAAAAATGCATGATGATTGCATGTTATTTATTATGTCTAATGATCAGGGTTCGGAGTTTTCATAGCACGGTAAGACGAAAGAGAGCTGTGGAGTCGACATCAATATTAAAATTTAACTCTTACTCATACTCATACTCATTTGTTTATTTAATTCCAAAATGTTTTTATATTCGCCCTGAGTCTCTGTGTAAAGCTGCTAAGCGAAGTAATGAAAGATTACAATTTTAAACAAAATGATTATCATATCCATACTATTTAACATTAATCTCACAATGTTATGAATATTAAAAGTGAAACTCATTATACATTTTTATTATAAAATTAAATATTTCAATTAAATAAACGAATGAGTATGAGTATGAGTAAGAGTTGATTTTTAATGTTAATGTCCACTCCACAGCTCTCTTTCGTCTTACCGTGCTAAGAAATCTCTGAACCCTGCTGATGATGTACACAGCTGATGTCATAATAAAAAATTAAAACCCAGCTGCCTGCGAGTAGTATGACGCACCCTTATAATTACACACATTACACAACTAACACAACCTATGACTTAAACGTTCTTGACAAATCATATTATTAATAACTAGAGGACGCCCGCGACTTCGTACGCGTAGAATTAGTTTCCCGCTACTCCCCCCATTTCTTCCCGTTGGGAGTCGGTTTTCGGGAAATCCTTTCTTAGTGCTCACTTACATCATGAAAGGAGCCCCTGTACCAAATTTCAAGTTTCTAGGGACAGTAGTTTCGGCTGTGCGTTGATATATAAGTCAGTCAGGTTTGCCTTTTATATATATAATAAAGAAGATAGATAGGTCTAGGTAATAATTGAGGAGCCAGAGTGGGAACGTCCGATTTTTGATCACACATTTACCTATAAATGTTTTAGTTTTGCGCAGTCGGGTAATAACACGGGTACTTATGGTTTTTTATGCAACCGTCACATAATGAAGGCTCTAGAGATGCGGGTGGCGCATTTAGTACACGAAGCGTAGCCGTAACAGTGTGCATGGCCCCGTAAAGTTCGCATGCTCAATACCATCTCCTTTGAGTAGAATTAGCTATCTCAAGCAGATATTTAATGTGGTAAAGGTAGTCAAAACTACGAATTACTTTTATCCGAATATTCAGTTGTCCTAATTTTAATTTTCCTGAAAGGGCTCCCTTTGTTTTCCCATAACTTTAGTTATCCTAATTTCACTTGCCATAATGGTTGTGGTAATAATAATCGTTTGTCCTAATGATTAATTGACATAATGTTTATCGACCTATTTTCTCTTGACATAATGTTTTTGTTCCTAATAATCGTTTGTCCTAATGATTAACTTGAGCTTTTAATTTTTGCCATAACCTTTGTAATCCTAATTATCATTTATCCTAATGATAACGTGATATAATGTTATGTACCTAATGTCATAGTATAAATAGAGAAGTAGCTCGTCTTCAAACAAAGGTACATCGCGCGGCTT
Organism: Acleris cristana; assembly: GCA_948252455.1. Taxonomy (NCBI): domain Eukaryota; kingdom Metazoa; phylum Arthropoda; class Insecta; order Lepidoptera; family Tortricidae; genus Acleris; species Acleris cristana. Next base: position 13,454,816 of record OX411789.1, read on the forward strand.
GCACGTGTGCGTTACGCCGACCGTACGGCTGTGGGCGGGGCGAACGTCGCACACGAAACTACAAGCAGAGGTGCGGGTATGGTGATTAGACGGGGTCGCGGCGTCATTGCGTTCGGTCACGTTTGGTTGTTTGTAGGTAGTGCGCGTTAAATTAAAACATCGAGCGACAATGTCTTTGTAGAAAACTAGAAAATATTGTTCAGTTTACGGGTGTTTAAATAATGGTTTAAGAAATCCGGAGCTATCGTTTTTCCACATACCTTTTGAGTCGGAAAGGTATACCTACCTACATACCTATTTAGAGTTTGTGTTGTGAAGAATGCTGTTTATTTTTTATATTTACCTATAGCTTATTATAGCCCACTTGCAGCTTTTGTTAAATCTATTTTATTGTCAGCGTGACATTTTCATTCGTTTCAAAACGCCTAAACTGTGCCCTAAACCTAGCTTAGGTAGGTACTATCAGACCATTGGAACCTTGACCCACCATAGAACTGTGTCACAGAGACGTTATGATTCAAGTTATAAGAAGTGTCAAACAAATTGTTTTATAATGTCACTGTGACTCCGTTCTATGGTGGGTCAGGGTTCCATTGGGCTGATAGTACAACTATCCAGATTTAATAAAAGCTGCTAGTGATTAATGTAAATAACTACTCAATTAATTAGGTATTTCGTACCGGCTTGCCTGTAGATACCTATAGATAACTAATTAGGTGAAATAAATACATATTAAGTAGGTAATTTAAGTTAATGAGTGTGACGTGTCAGTTAACATGTCACGACGTGGATGGCCTAGGTAGATGGTAGTGACCTAGTGACTAAGTACTGTTTACGAAGCTAGCGGTCCTCGGTTCGATTCCCGGTCAGGGCAAATATTTGTGTGATGATTGCGAGTAGGTATTTGTTTCAGAGTCTTAGGTGTTTTATATGTACCTATATAGTAATATTAAGTATGTATTTGTCACTACATAGGTAAGTATGTTTATCGTTACATAGTACCCAAAGTACAAGCCTAGAACCTAGTTTGGGACTACCTAGGTCAATTTGTGTAAGATTTTCCCGTAACATTATTATTCAGATATTTATTCAATGTTGTGTAATACCGCGCGGCGCGAGCTGCCAATGCTCAAAGAAAGACGCGCGGCGGCGGTGCGTGCCGCCAATAATAGGTAAGTACCTAGTCAAAGGAAGCCGCCTTGCGCGAAAGCGGCATTATCAAAAGGTCGAAAAGGAATTTACATATCACATCAGCATCACATACCTTTAAACATACTAATTAATATTTTGGTGTCAACTGATAAAAGTATGTACTATCAGCCCAATGGAACCCTGACCCACCATAGAACGGTGTCACAGTGACATTATGTGCGCTTCGCGCCTTGACGCAACTCTAACCTAACCTAACCTACCCTATAAGTAAAGGTGAGATTTACATGTATAATTAGCTATATAACCTGATCTTTTTTTTAAATAATAATTATACATAGTATATCAAATGGCATTATTGTTTTTCCTTGTTTTTCGTTATTCACTTTTGCTTATTTTTCAGTTTGTCGATCACTCCATATAAATTTAGGACAATCGATATTATAATAAAGCGCAATCGTAATAATAAAATTAGTGTTGTTAACTTTTATGACTACCAAAATTAGGACGTTAAAGATTATGGCGAGCACAATTATGACTAAAATGTTTTAGGACAATCGATACATTATGGGAATTAAGCATTATGGGTACTGAACATTATGGCTAACATCCATTATGACAAAAGTGTTATGGCAAATGACTTTAGGACAAAAATTACTATGGCAAAAGAAGGAACCCCTCCTGAAAGCTATGTTACGTTGGAGCTATTTTAGATTAAATGCATAATTCAATACTCCTTAGAAAAAAGGTCGTATTCTTAAGATGGGGGGTTAAATTTGCTTTGACTATCAAATTGCATATGCATCCTTTTTATTTAAATAGCTCTAAGTAGATTAGGTTAGGTTTGATTTTTAAGCGATATCAAAAAACAAAAATTCTATCAAAGCTTTATCAAAGCGTATTTTCCTAGTTTCGAATGCAATATTTGAAACTAGGAAAATACGGAATTTTGATGAATGCTGAATTATGAACCATAATGTGGTTCCCCTCCATGTCCCTTTTTTTACGCTGTATTGTGACCAGACAAGACTCTCAGCTTTTGCTGGAAACTTTTATATCTATATATCGAGGGTTGAGCGGTCAAACCCGATAAGTCGACATTGTATTGTTGTGTCAAAAATATTTTTTATTGAATACATCAAGACAATTGAAATTCGAACAAACAATTATTTCGATTTATCGGGTTTGACCGCTCAACCCTCGATATATATATATATATATATATATATATATATATATATATATATATAAGGCAAAACTGACTGACTTATATATCAACGCACAGCCGAAACTACTGTACCTAGAAACTTGAAATTTGGTACAGGGGTTCCTTTCATGATGTAAGTGAGCACTAAGTAAGGATTTTTTTCGAAAATCGACCCCCAACGGGAAGAAGGGGAAGTAGCGGAAAACTAATTCTACGCGTACGAAGTCGCGGGCGTCCTCTAGTCCTACATATATTATTAGTAGGGTTTTTATTAGCGGAGGACTTCCTAAGTCCGGTGGTGTAAACAAGGTCGGGTCGCTCTCGCCAGCGTTACCGGGTCACTCACGTGCGGCCTCCGTAACGCGTCGGTTAGCGTCACGGAATAGAAAAAACAATGGAAGTGGCATGAGCTTCGCTTTGTATCAGACCTGTTGTCGCCAATACTCAAACTATCATAAAAACAACACGCCACCATGGAAAATGTTTTTGATGCGGCTATCGTTTTTACATTCCAAAATAGCACAATAAGGCATGCTTCTGGATTTATTTCCTGTTTTAGAAATATCGAAATATTGAAATATCGAAATAAGCGATCGCGGCAAAAGTATGGTAGGTTATGCGGAACTCCGCATAACCATGCCACACGTTACACGCCTACTTGACACTTCCACTGTTTTTTCTGTTCTGTGGTTAGCGTATATAATGCGACGAATGCTAAGCAGAGTATGTACAGTCACCCAATAAAAATGTTGAGCATACTTAGCACCTTGTCATTGTGACTGCCATTGTTATTGTCATACTTGTCATTTGATGTTCAGTTCGAAGTGTATTATGACAGTGCACTAAAGTGTTCACCATTTGCGTCGTACATCAGAGTATGCCAAGTTTTATCAAAATATCATCAAAATCCTACAGGGTAGTGATTCTATCAAAAGCAAAGATGAGCGAACGCAGGAGAGAATGTCCAAGCGGCGAGTTTAAGTAGTCCCGTCAAAGCGAACAAAACACATCTCAGCGCGTGTATTCAATTTGGCAGCATGGCTTCACGACCGTATAAAGCTGCCTAATTGAGAATGCTACTCAGTTGTGTAGGAGGACTTCCTAGGTCCGGTGGTGTCAACAAGGTCGGGTCGCTCTCGCCAGCGTTACCGCGGGTCACTCACGTGCGGCCTCCGTAACGCGTCGGTTAGCGTACTGTTCGACGAATGCTAAGCAGAGTATACATAGAACTAACATCCGCTTGTTGCATGGGAAGTAGAGCGTCGGTGGCCTAGTGGCTTAGGGGGTCGACTCGTGATCGTAAGGTACCGAATTGGAACCCCCGCGGTCACCATGTATGTACCAATGAGTTTTTCTAACTTAAGTGCATTACCCGATGCTCTTACGGTGAAGGGAAAACATCGTGAGGAAACCTGCACATGCTCGAAGGCTGAGTGTATTAGAGGGTAATTGCACAAAAGATCCTAAAGGGTCTAAGTGTATCCGAAAGGGCCCATCTGTAAGATAAGATAACATGGCTGAAAAGCAGCGGTTGCGAGTTTTTACTCGATAAGTAAGACATGTTATCGTATTGTCAACGTTATGGTAACTCTTATTTACTTGATAGTAAGGGCGTCCGAGTTAAAAACAATAGGTACCATAACAACACGTCAAAAACAATATTAAGATTTTACCCAGTCTAGAGCCCTTGTAGCGTTAATCAATTTCATGGGCGCCATTTTACGTTACACTACTAATATCATAAATAGGAAAGATGTGTATATTTGTATGTTTGTAACGAATAAATTCAGAACCTACTGGACCAATTTCAAAAATTCTTTCACCATTAGAATGCTACATTATCCCTGAGTAACATAGGCTATGTTTAATTTTTCCGTGCCGACGGAGTCGCGGGCAACAGCTAGATTATACATATTTTTTATTCTTTAAAGAAAAAACACTTCCATACAATAAATGTATGAAGAGGTTGTGTTCTCAGCCTTACGCACCACGTGCGTATTGGAGCACGAGATGTAATCTACTTTCTTTCTGCTACTTGAGTTAAGGTCAATGAGGCGACAGACACTTACCTTACTCAATCACGCCAGAACGGTTGAACGGATTTGGTTGAAATTTGGCACGGAAATAGATATATAATAATTAATAGATAGAGAGAGTTCCCGCGGGATAACAAAACTTGACAGTATTGGCGAGTTTATTACTAGAGGTATAAGAGTGTGTCAGATATTTTTGCGCCCAATGCTGGATAGTATATTATTACTGGTGACTGTACACTCAAACACTTAAATTTGTGACCCACCTTAGGTCCAAAGTCATCTGACATTCCACAGCAATAAGGATGAGTTTCCTATAAGTTACAAATGACTTGGCATCTCTAATGACATTGACGACTTCAAGCGATTTTTTTGCTGAAATGGGTGACTTACGCCTATAGGTAAATCATATAAAGACTAATTGAACGGAAGTTAAGAAGACATTGATATTTTTAGTATGGAAAGGAAGTTATCTAACCTTAACCATAAGAATAAATACTATTAGAAGGGTAACTTCATCCCCACTACGCGCGCTCGAGCGTGGGCTGTCAACAGTCCAGGACTACTTAGCGCAGCAAACACTAGCGGGTTGCCACCCATCGGCGCTTGAAGTAAACTTGCAACAATATTTCAAATGAAACTCTCAAAGGCGCCACTGTCTACGCCAACTGTAGTTTTACCATACGAAATTGTTAGTTCCGTATTTGACCACGTACTTTACGATAATTGTGGGATGATATCCACGAAGTTTGAATCTTTATTTATTATATTTTGTAACGTAAACACATTAAGTAAAGAGCGTAAAAATGAAAGAATTAAATAAATACATTATTTACCAATTTTATGTTTTAGCCAATATTAATCGTAATTGAGTAAGTCTAAGTATTTCAGTGGTTAGTGGTTTTTTTTATAAAAGAAAGAGTTGCTAAATTAATTAATAAAATGCACGAATACTTTTTACATAGGTATGTAAATTAATTTTATTGGCTTTCCGTTGGTTCTTACAACTTTATATCTGATTGAAATTGTACGGACATTTTAATTTTATTGAGTAATGATTAAGTAAGTCAGCAATGGGAGGGTTTATCGTATAGTTTTACAGGCAAATGAACTAATTCTATGGAAACGAGGTGGCGGGTTCAGTTAGTATTATATACTTGTGACAACCCTAATTTTGCGATAGGCGAGAGAGCGGTAAGGCGGGGCGTGGGGCGCTGTAGGTAATTATTTGACGGCTTTGCTGTCAAATCCATACAAGGACGCCGAAGATGCCCTTCTAATAGTATTTATTCTTATGCCTTAACGTTTAAAACGTCAAGGTAAAAGACCTTATTTATTACTATTTATTACAACGTACTTATCTCTTATTTTTATTACATTTTAAAGGACTTCACTTCACGTATGAGATCACATTCAAGGTGTAATGTAATAAATATGTAGCGATACTTTTTCCGAAATAAGTAATAAGAGAATAGAGAATGCCAGCCAGTTTAGATTTTTGGCTTATCGTATTCTTCATTAAAAACAAAAAATTGCTTTAAAAAAATCATGTCGATACGTCAAATACTTTTCGAGATATTGAATTTTAAACTTCGTATGCGGCGCTCGAAACTCGGCGGCTAGCGCTCACGGATGATGACGTCATCGTTCAACTGCGGTACGCGCCCTTATATGAACGAGTAAGTTTACAGGGCTATATATTTTTAACCGTAATAAGTAGCCAGTTGAAATTTTCACAGAATACGTGTTATTATAAAATCTATCGTTTAAAACTATAAAATGAACAATAAATCAAATCCCAAGAGGGGTCCCCATACAAGAAGCATGAAAAATAATCTTTTGTTTTAGCATCTTTATACGGATTGTATTTTTATAATGACTTCTTATTTTGATGCTATTTTAAGCTTAAATTGTGGTCTAATTTTCATTGTTTACGACTAAGTAGCAATCTTGAGTAAAACTTCTACAAATATGCGACAAAACTGATTTTATCAACACGATGGTTTAGGCGGTCACCCATACTGTTTTAGACTACGCTTGTAGTTGTTTAACTTTGTAAGTCGTAATACTCGTAATTATTTTTACGAATTCGTTTTGATGTTACTATGGTAGTTATGGTTAGGTATCTATTGTTTTGTATTACATACAGTTTAACTAAACAAACTTTCTGTCACTGACCGGCTTTTCTGTTTGTAATGTTTGTCGAGTAAGTTGGTTAAGTAAATAAAATTAGAATAATAAATAGGCACTTTTAATTTTGGGTTCACCGTTTTTTACATAAAAATACCAATAAAGTATGTTGATAGCTAAGGTGAAACATGCCAAAAATTTAAAACCAAGTGCGAGACGCGGGACACAGGCGGCCGAGCCTGCAGCGGTTGGTACTGTAGAGTACAAAGATATGTATACATTTGTGGCCCTTATTTCAATGGAATAAGGTGAAAAAGTGTATACATATCTTTGTACTCGACTGTACTATTCAACAATATTATGATTCACGCAGTTCGCTATATACGCGGTCTCGTACAGCGTACCCGTAGTTTTAAGTGATCTTACTCGTTTAAAATGTCGGAGCCGTAGAAGTCAAGATTGTCCTCTATTGTACCAAAGTGTAACAAAGGGCGTTGGTCCCACAAAAAAAAACCAACACACACTACCTTGAGTGAGGAACCTGGTAGCGCCCGCGCGCGAAATTTGAAATCGATGTAATGAATACACGAAGTATCAGAACTACTACTAGGTCAATCAAAAAATCATGTTTTATAGTTCGTTCTTTTATACGGTAGCGATATTAATTCTACATTACTTAACACGAAATTTGTAAAGAAAGGCTTACCACCAAAGTTAAGCAACCACCGCTTACCTAAACATCGTGTTGATTTAAACTAGGCACTTTTAAACATATTTGTAAGAGATTTACTACAGTTTACTGTTTGGTCGTAAACTATATATGTTAGTATGGAGTTTAGATTATCATTTAAGCTTAATGTGACACCGAAATAAAAAGATATCATACAAATACAACCCGTATTTCGTCTTCCAAAGTTAAGCAACTACACGCGTAGTCTAAAACAGGATGGGTGACCGCCTAAACCATCGTGTTGATATAAAATCAGTTTTGTCACATATTTGCCGAAGTTTTACTTAAGATTGCTATTTAGTCGTAAACAATGAAAATTAGACTACAATTTAAGTTTAAAATAGCATCAAAATAGGAAGCCATTATAAAAATACAATCCGTATAAAAATGCTAAAAATAAAGATTTTTTTTCATGTTTCTTGTATGGGGACCCCTCTTGGGATTTGATTTATTGTTCATTTTATAGTTTTAAACGATAGATTTTATAATAACACGTATTCTGTGAAAATTTCAACTGGCTACTTATTACGGTTAAAAATATATAGCCCTGTAAACTTACTCGTTCATATAAGGGCGCGTACCGCAGTTGAACGATGACGTCTCTCAAGCAAGATGGCGTCCACGCGCTTTAATATTATTGACCCAAATTTCAAACGTTTGTAGAATCAAAACTACTGGGTCTATTTGAATGAAATAAAAAGTATTATGTTTGTTTATTTATAAACATTACTGTTACAAAGTTTCAAGCGATTTGGCGTACCTACTGACATTCTTCATTGACTTGTCAAAACATACATTTATAAATTAAATAATGTTGTTCCGTTATGGCCTTATAAAGCTCTTATAGGATTAACCTTGCTGCGTTAGTAACTTAAAAATCCGTTCTGTCAGATAGAAATGTGAACGCCAGGAAGTAGGTAATTATTATATTGTGTGACAATGTTAAGGAAATAAATAATTAAAAGAAATTATTTGTACATGTACAAAGTTTTATAATTACCTTCAGTCTAGTGGCATGACCGGTTAAAAAGATTATTTGAAAGTGTATTTTTTTCATAAAATTGGATGGTAGTAGTCACCAGCAATAATATATTATCCTACACTGGGCGCAAAAATATCTGACTCGATACCCGCTCCCCTACTCCCCCCATTTCTTCCCGTTGGGGATCGATTTTCGGAAAATCCTTTCTTAGTGCTCACTGACGTCATAAAGAACCCCTGGACCAAATTTCAACTTTCTAGGTACAGTAGTTTCGGCTGTGCGTTGATATATAGGTAAGTCAGTACGCGCCGCCCAACGCCACACGCGTCGTCCAGCTGCAGGGTCTCCATAAACAAGCCTATTCTAACTACTATTGTACTCACACCGGGGTGTTTCTCGAGCTCGTTCAGAACCGTGTGGTCGCAGTACTCGAACACGAGGTGCAGCTTGCGCTTGCGCCGGAACACCTCGATCAGGTTCACCAGGTTCGGGTGCTTCAGGTTCTGAAGCAATAACAACATGTGAATGAGGTAATCAGGTGAATCTTAAGTTGGAATTACACAAATTCACAAACAATACTTAAGGGATCATTCACTGAGTAAACGCACTGCGTTCAATACAGTTTTGTGATTGGTCCTTTTGTTTATGAGACGATTTGAACCACCCTGTGCGTTCGTGAGCACTGTAAGACCTCATAGTGACGTTTGTGAATACCGGTGTAAGTTTATGAGCAATTATTGCCCGTCAAATTACACCAAACTAGCGACCCGCACCCACCTTTGCTTCGTGTCGGTTAACGGTTTTCTGTCTCACCCGTACATAACCAGAAGGCCTAATATGGTTGCGTTTATCGCGTGAGAAAATGTGGATAAAATATCCGTCACTTTTTGACACGTAGGTATACATATAAGTACGAGAGTAACGGATGCTTTACCCACATTTTGTCACGCGATATAGACGCAGCCATACCCCGCGGAGCTGATAGATTTATACGGCCCAACCGATGTTTATCAAATAAGCTAAGAACCACCCGGATCAAAGATCTTCTCTTTACGGAAATCAACAGGGGATTTCACTAAGCGCACCTTTGCCTCAAACAATATTACTCCACCGGATTTAATTGCATTGGCAAACCCAGCTGCGTTTTTGATCCTAGATCAGAGTTTAATACGATCAATTTAAATTGTCTTGACTTTGGGAAAATCTGTAACGGTTAGGGGATTCCACAACGCGTTAACCTTTGCGGAGATCAACCAAGTATAGCTATTTGCTTGGAAACGTGTATTGCATAACGTTTAGACTAATTAGGTATCCAAAATTAGAAGCGACGGGTGAGCTCATGCGGGGATCTTTTGAATAAATTAACATCATTGTATTGTACAAAACACTGCAGATCAACGGATATATCGGAATAATGGCGGATTTCACCAAGCGAGAATAAGGTCTTATACCTAGATTAAAGGCCGAATTTGTATAGACTAATCTCGGAGTAAGTCTTATTCCAGTTTGGTGAAATGCGGCCTAAGTCAATGTTTTATGAAGCCAGGGATACTCTAGATGACATGTGTCGGCGACATGTCGCGATCGGCGAAGCCGGCCGATTACGCCTGACATATCTGGCGACATCGCGTGACTTATGTCTGTAGCGACGTCAGGCGAAGTCGCGCGACTTCGCGAAACTTCGCCCCACACACAGATTTAATGAGACATGCTAAGAAATGGAAAGCGAGCTTTCTTCATGTGTCGTGTCATGTCATGTCATCGATACAAGGCATACTAAAGAAGAGAATGAACTGATCCAGTGAATTCCACCCTTAACTTCGTGGTCACTTACCATTAGGTGAGATAGAGAAGGTTAATAGCCGGTTAGTCTTTTCACAATACATTATTGCAGATAGAGGGAAGAGAGTCGTTGCGGGACGAGTATGAGTTAGCGCTCCCTTGACCGAGTCTCGGCCGCCCTATACTGGGTATTTTTTTAACAATTCACAAATTTTAACATATGAGGGATTTTGTATCGTTAATATAATATAATTACAACAACAAAATCAGTTTTTTTTTTTTAAATTATCCTACTTTTACCTTCTCGTGTGGGCACCAAGTTATTCTAAAAAATCACTTTTTAAAAACCTCAAGAGTAAAAACCTTTTTACAACACGCCCCTATTCTCGCAACCCTGCATATAACAACGAAGGAATGGCAATAAACAACGCAGACGGAGTCGCGGGCAACCGCTAGTAAACCATAAATATTTAACGAATCCATTTGTCAGTGCGTCACACAGGGTGGTCACCGTAATTTACTGCCGCTAGAATATTCATGTGCGACCTAAACCCTATGCGGGGACAGCATTGATAACCCGTAATTGCCGATATTGATCTCTAAATACAAGGCTACTCGTAGTATTATTCAAAGCCATAACGTAGCCATAAAGTTTTGGAACAAAGCAAAGTATACCAATGACCCGTTAATGTAGGTATTGTGGGTAGTGAGGCCTCCGATATGTTAGATCAATATCCCAAAATCGTTATTTCCTAGATGCAGAATTTCCATATAGCTCTTACTTTTTGACAGTAATGGCGGCCAAGTTAAAAACAATACGAAAACACATCAACAGAATGGATAATTATTGTCTAGTGCCACAAAGGTCTTGTAGGTTTCGTTTTTTTAACTCATCCATGAATATGTTTTGGTGGAAATAATTACAAAATTATACAAGCAACAATAACCCATGACGCGCACGCGCCTGTCATCGGGGTCAAAGATGGCCGCCATCTCACAAAACAATCCATTTTCTCATTCTTTGAAGGTATCAAAGATTTGAAGTGTAATTTCTATAAAATATTTATTGTTTATTCCTACACATTTCCTACTTAGCAGTTTTTCTACTTTAAGGTTAGGTTCAGACGGCGACTATACGATCCGATTTTATCACGTAACCACGGGAAGAAAAAAAAACTCGGAACGATATTTTCCCGCATAGATTCCGTGTATATTTAACATATTTTCTAATGTCACTGCTCTATTCGATAAAATCTCGTGTACGAAAAAAACTCGCCGTCTGAACCTAAGTAGCCTTACTTATTCAAGTCTAAAAGCAACTGAATCCATAGTACTTACACAGTCAATCAAATTTATTCCTAGGCTACTAATGGACGTTTGCGTAGGTACATGGAATACCTAGGCCAAGAACATTTTTCCTTGCCTAGGCCAAAATATTATAGGCGAAACTAAGTAAGTTGTATAAGTAAAATGTGGTCACAGAATTATCAACAAGTATTTGGAGTTGTTGGTGAGTCTGTGGCTCTGCCTACCCCACGCTGGGAATGAAGGCGTGAGTTTATGTATGTATGTAAGTAAGTTGTCCTTTCCGGGTTTTTATAAATTTTTAAATGTTGTTGTTGAATGTTTATTACGAATAAATAAAACAATGAACAATGACACTGACCTAGCTTCACGTTCAATGCTACTGCATCATATTTAAAATTTAAATACTTAGCTCTACCACATTGTTTGTACTACATAGAATATTGATTATGAAAGGTTAAGCGAGGTCTTCTTATACTTTCCTCAGAACTGTCAGCGCTCTGAATACTTTCCTGGAGCGCTCATTCAATTTCAATTGATTGGCAGAATGGAAGGAGGTGGAAGGACGGAAAGGAGACTTTTGCCCAGCAGTGGGACATTACAGGCTGTTAAACACATAATTAAATACCTAATTTCATCATTGATCTTAGTCCGCGGTATGAATTTCATCATGTAGGTATCATGTAGGTACTTATACAAAATTTCAGTTTTGTAACTTTGATAAGTAGTTTTTCCTCCGTTAGTTATAAGTAGGTAATTATTATTTTACGTACCTCATAAATTAATCTCAACCAGAAAAGAGACAATAAAAAAGAAATTAACGTAAAAAAACCCGTAACAACCGCACGGAAAAGTTTCATGCTTCACGGCAATACGTCTTGAAACCAATAGTTGTTCAACACCACACGTAACAAGTGTTTAAAGTGTTACGTCCCATCATGAAGACAAAGAGCTGTAGCTAATAAAGAACGATCATTGTCGGGTTACAACGCTAACTGAACAATGCTGAATTGTGGTTAACCCCTTATTCAAATTGGTCACTCCCAAAGGCGCTTCGAAGAATGTACAGTCATTAACACGCTTGTAATATTTGTTTCACGGGCCTGTTTCACAATCGACAAGTAAATTTTATGTGCCAGTTAAATTTAGCTCTCTCCTTGTCTATGTTTAAGTGTAAGAAAAGGGCTACATTTATGTGTCAGATATGCTTTACTTGACGATTGTGACACAGGCCCTAAGCACGTTCACTCAAAATTCAAAATATTTATTCAGTAAATTGGCCCACATGAGGGGGAGTGAATCGGACAAGACCATCATTGCGGAACCCGCTTTGAATAGAGTCCAGAAAGCTTATCAACATCTACATTAAGTGTCCCGTTTCTACATAGGTATTCTGATACTCCGTAGTGCAAGCTGTATAGTCAACCTCGGACCTCGGTGGTACCTTTATTGCAAATTAATTTACTCAATCAAAATTTCAATAGTGTCATATCAACAATAAGCATCATACCCGAAGCATTTGGATCTTACGTCTGAGATAGATGCTTTGAAAATGATCTGCCCCGAGATCACTCTCACCTTCGAGGAAAGTACACCTTGTCTATTACCTTTTTAGCATCCACATCTTGCGGAAGAGCGGGTTGTCATCATTCCGTATGTCGCCGTCGCCACGGCTGTCCGCTGGTGCATCGGCTGTGAGCTGCCTACCCATAGCATCCGATCTCCCACAGCGCGAACTTGCGGATGAGTAGGTAGTCATCGTTCTCGATGGCAACCACCTAGACAGCGTCCCGGTTGTCTAACTTTTTCCCTCCAAAGTTAGCAGATGTAAGTTGCCTACCTTTATCCGGATCTCCCACAGCGCGATCTTGCAGATGATCGAGTCGTCCCCGTTCTTGACGAATTTCTTCACTACAACCACCTCGCTGTTGTGTCGCAGTAGTTCATTGGTCTACTGACGGTTAGTTGCCTACCTTTAGCATCCGGATCTCCCGCAGCGCGATCTTGCGGATGAGCGGGTCGTCCTCGTTCTCGACGAACTTCTTCACTGCGACCACCTCGCTGTTGTCGCAGTAGTTCATTGGTCTACCGACTGTTAGTTGCCTACCTTTAGCATCCGGATCTCCCGCAGCGCGATCTTGCGGATGAGCGGGTCGTCCTCGTTCTCGACGAACTTCTTGACGGCGACCACCTCGCCGGTGTCGCGGTTGCGGCACTTGTATACCAGCCCGTACGAGCCCTCGCCTAGCTTCGCCAGTTTCTCGTACCGTTCCATCGCGCGGCTGCTTGCGCGCGATCTGTAACAAGCAATGTATCTAGTTTTATGACTTCCTTAAACTACGACACACGTAGGACGTGCATGGCATCAAACCAAGCGAACGTGAAAAATACCTCTTACGTTTAGAAGAGAATGGAATCACTTTATTTCAGGCAACAAGGCCCATATTTACAAATACCTTACACTTAAAATGCATAAAAATATATCACTTAAAATTAACATTTAACTAGCCGGCGGCCACGAAATCACCGAAATATGGACTATAATATATTTGAGGCACATCGAAATTTTAACAAAGCAAAGTTCGTGACTAAAAAAAAATATTGTCAAAAAGACAGATCATTCCGCTGGGACATTTTACCTGCCAGATGATGATGATGTTCAACCTTGAACTTGCCGGGAAAGTATCCTAAATATAGAAAATTTAACTCAAGGAAACCTATTTATTTAAAAAAATAAGTGCATCACAGAATTGCTTTCCTTAACCAATAATCGAACAAACTTAAAATGCTCGGAAAATGAACAGTTCCCGCGCAACAACTGGTACCTAATAAAGGAACTAAGGCAAATAAAGTCGGGCAAGTTCAACATGATAAATAAGCGGTTTACCCTTGTTTCATCGACAATCATTTCATAGAACGTATCATTTCGCAGAAATTTCGTTTCATAGAAAGCTCCTTTCTTCTGAACCCGTGTAGATTTCAGTTCATCTTGTGATGGTTACGAAAACCTAACCTAACCTAACCTAACCTAACCTAACCTAACCTAACCTAAGCGACGTCAATTATATTTAAGATAACCTGAACTCGACACTGGTTCAGCAGAAAATAGCTTTCTGTGAAACGAAAATTCTGCGAAGTGAAACAAGGCGACACCTAAATCAGCATTATTAAACTAGAACGTACTTCCCAGTGACAATTTGTGGTGAAATAAGGGTCCGATTCACTTCCCCGATCATGATCCACGACTGAAATTTTGCCCATTAAGAGTTGAAAACATTGGTTCAACTCGATCAAGATTTATCCCGTTATCATTTTATATCTAAAATTTTAATTGAAAAATAGGTCAATGAGTTTTTTCATAACCGAATAATGAGCAGATTCGTTGAGAGATTTTTCTCAACAACATGACAATAGAAGAGTTTGGCATAAAATGTCAGCCAAAAGTCTATGTGTTAGTGTAGGTTTTTTTTATAAAATAAGTTTTAGGTGAGAAGGTCATAACCACATAGTCTGAGGATGCTGAGTCGATGAGAAATGGTGTTCTGGGGGGTTATTATGACAGCTATGCAGTTTAGTTTACGCTGAGAGAAACGGACAGAGCTATATAACAGCTGTGTCCTTTACGCTCGCCGTAAAATGAACTGCATAGTTACGTCATAATAACTTAATAACCCCCCTCATCTTGCTTGGACCCACTGATCTGTATGGACTGACTTTGTGTACTTTATATTGTACTCAAGTAGGTACCTATTTATTTATCTCTATGATTAAGTTTATAGTTCTTAAGTTCAAACTTAGAGCTGGACATAGCAATATTCAAGTTAGTACATAATTACAAAACTAAAATTACACTTTTAAAACTTAATTATATTTTAAAACTAAAAAGCTATATCTAAAAAAGGGCCCTGCGGCATTGTCCCGAAGATGCTGGCAGCATTTCCTCGCTGGATAGTTAAACTTATGCGTTGAGCGAGGAAACTGCCAGCTCTTCGGTCTCCCGTGACGTCAATGAGCCTCTTCGAAATTTCCTTGAAGAGGCTTTGAGCGCTAGGACCCCACGGACCAAGGGTCTCGACGCCGAATGGAACAAACATATATTCTGGGCCGACACCACTATATTTGCGTACCTTTCTACTTAAAGCTTAGTTCTGGAGTAGGACAATTTGTGTGAGGCTTAGGTGTGAGGTTGACCCCTGATGTACTTATTACAATAGGATCTTAATTTGTGTTTCCGAGTCTTGGATTTTTTCTATGTATTTAAGCATTTATATCGTTGTCTTTTTAGTACCCATAGTACAAGCATAGAGCTTAGTTTGGGACTAGGTCAATTTGTGTGAGATCGTTCCTTGATATTTTATTTAATAATATTTATATTCACCGCTTCCGAATCTACAAAGATTCTAAAGCTTTATGATGAATAGTTTATTACTGAAGATGAGCAATTATCCAATCATCTATATGAATCATATCATTATGTTATTTAAGTAAATTTTTGTAGGTACGCAGCGCAGAAACCATGTTATTAAAATTATTAAGTAACAGTAATCGATAATGTCAGGTAAGCATTCATTGTTTCGAAGAATTAATTATGCAATTATGCCTAGATGTTATTATAATATATTACGCTGACATTTTGAACCGTAATTTTAATTGCATAACCTGGTATTTATTATCTTTCAAAGGTTTGCTTCACACTTGTACGTAAGTATAGATAGCGAAAATACGTATCTAACATGCCTCTTTGATAACAATGTATTTTTACAAATATATTTACAGGTGTTGGAGATATGTTTATATCAGTTTTATCTGATTGCCAGTGATTGCTCTTCGAAACATGTCTAGCGTAATCTACCTACGTCCCACAGCTGGGCAATTTTTTCCACTTATAATTAGGTCGAAAAAGGAAGTTAGGTTTAGGTTATTAATGTTATAAGTTTTGCAGCAGGCCCGAAGAGCTAAACCGCACAGAAGTAGGAGCTCCGCGATAGCAGAGCTCCGTCGACACTATCAAATTAATTTCTAGAATGGAAAAAATGCGTCACGGAAAAACGAGCCAGTGAAAAAACATGACAGTGAAAAATTGAGATTGGAAAAAGTGGGAATAGAAATTCTGCAACCAATAAAATTTGATTTTCGGAAATTATGAGCCACACTCCTGCGTGGGAGCACTTTTGTCAAAATCAAATATCAAAAATCAAAATCAAAATTTGTTTATTTGCCAATTGGCAGTCTCAGTGGTTGAGGACTTTTAAGGGTTCTGTACCAAAATTATAAAAAGGTTCCCATAAGGTGAGACTTTGGTTTCTGTCTGTCTGTCTGTCTGTATGTATGTCACAGCAGTTTTTCTCTGAAACTATAGAAGAAATTTGCCGTTTAAAATTTGCCGTAGTATGTAGAACTTGCTTGCCCGCATGTGTTTTTTGTAAAAACAATAAGTTATGAAATTTAATACTGTTTTTAAATATTTGAAAAGGGGTCTATAATAGGGTGTTAAAAATGAAAGTGTGTGCGTCTTAAGAAAGGGCTCAATCTGCATATTTCGAAACAAATGTTCTGTTATTTTCCGTGACGTAGGGACTCGTTGATTTATAGCCAAAACTGTACAAAAAAATGTCCGTCCGACATGGAGTGACACTATTCTAACCCGGCAATCAAACGGGTTAAATATCTTATTAAAAAACTAATTATTAAAATAACACCGTGTGAGATGTCACGTAGTGTAGTTATGAAATTAATTGCTCAATTAACATTAACGACTCGGTTTTATGGCATTCTTAAAGGCCAATTAGGGAACTATTATCAGTATGCAATAATGCAATCTGTGTAAGTGTTGCATCCTCACTGCTGCAGCCATCCGAAATGAATCTTCAGTCGAGATGAAATGCATATTTTTCTTTTATTTGACAAATTTTGTCTCCCCTTAAACCTAATTCAATCCCTTTTTATGACTTTTTATGTATGCAAAAACATATATATATGATAGGTACTATTAAATGTTAAAACTAAACTTATTTAAATTAAAATAAAACTAAGCTACCCAAATATTAAAGATGTAAATAATAATCACCACTATAAAAAGAACACCCCCCCGCAGCAGGTCCGCTAGCGGCATGGTCCCTATGACACTGGCTGCATTATCTCCAAATCTTTTGGTAGAGGTAAGCCCCAGCTCTAGGATCTCATGAGGTGTCTGATAGGTACTTATTGTGGTTATTGTGTTATTTAGTAAGTAAATGATAACTTCAGAGAAAACTATTTTGAGTTCGAGTCGGTAATAATATTTTTAGCAAAAATGAACTTGTAAGCATAAATAGATGTCGTTGCGTTTATTTATTTTTTAACAAAATTGTTAATAGTTACTTAGTTGTGACATATATGTATCACCGTGTGCATTGTAGGGTTAAGATTTTCTAATACCTTGTAGATGTTATGAAACCGTTACTACCTACACAAAATCTATCTCAATTAAAAAACAAAAAAACCGCCTTCAAAAACGCAAAAAATAACTTCTACTACTAGGTACTTAGTAGTAGGTACCTATCCTATTAGGTTAGTCCAACTGAAGTCGGCTTTTGTTGAAAATATTGTGGTCGCCGACTTCAGTTAGACTAACCTAATAGGATAGGTACCTACTACTAAGTACCTAGTAGTAGAAGTTATTTTTTGCGTTTTTGAAGGCGGTTTTTTTGTTTTTTAAAACATTTATTTTATTTTACACTTTTTAGTGATCATAATAAGCTTATGTAGTCCCACTTCTTAGTTGATATATGAAACTTTAAGACATTTCAAGCTCGCCGCAAGCAACGCCGCGGGAAAATCATAGTCATTTTAAAACAATTAAATGTGCTTCGTTGTAGTCGCTCAACTATCTTAATCGAGATATCTTATCGCCACCCTTGAAATCGGTACCGTTGAGGAGTTCCGGTGGCCATCTGTGGTCTTCATCATCAGTTCCGCTTCACCAAGTGACACTTTCTGAATGCAAATGCTACACTTGCTACTAAAAATACTAAAATCGCCATATGTTTGCATACAATATTTGAGGAGTTCCCTCAATTCCTCACTGATCCCTTCATCAGATTCAGATTTGCTGACAATGGGACCACCTCGGAAGTATACTCTATCAAAACAAAAAAGAATTTTTAAAATCGGTCCACAATTGACGGAGTAATCGGTGAACATACATAAAAAAAAAAATACATACAGTGGAACGTATAACCTCCTCCTTTTTTGAAGTCGGTTAAAAAACAACAAGTACTTACTATGAACTAATTCACTAAGTTATTTGGTGCTTTCTTAGGTCATTGTAGTAGGTAGGTCCCTGTCACTCGTCACGCGAGATTAAATCGAGGGAAAGGGATGGAGCTAACGTAACCGAACTTCAATTTTTATAAATGTTTTAAAAAACAAAAAACCGCCTTCAAAAACGCAAAAAATAACTTCTACTCCTAGGTACTTAGTAGTAGGTACCTATCCTATTAGGTTAGTCTAACTGAAGTCGGCGACCACAATATTTTCAACAAAAAGCCGACTTCAGTTGGACTAACCTAATAGGATAGGTACCTACTACTAAGTACCTAGGAGTAGAAGTTATTTTTTGCGTTTTTGAAGGCGGTTTTTTGTTTTTTAAAACATTTATTTTTAAAACAATTAAATGTGCTTCGTTGTAGTCGCTCAACTATCTTAATCGAGATATCTTACTCGTATCGCCACCCTTGAAATCGGTACCGTTAAGGAGTTCCGGTGGCCATCTGTGGTCTTCATCATCAGTTCCGCTTCACCAAGTGACACTTTCTGAATGCAAATGCTTCACTTGTTACTAAAAATACTAAAATCGCTATATGTTTGCATACAATATTTGAGGAGTTCCCTCAATTCCTCACTGATCCCTTCATCAGATTCAGTTTTGCTGACAATGGGACCACCTCTGAAGTATACTCTGTCAAACCAAAAAAGAATTTTTAAAATCGGTCCACAATTGACGGAGTAATCGGTGAACATACATAAAAAAAAAAAAAATACATACAGTGGAACGTATAACCTCCTCCTTTTTTGAAGTCGGTTAAAAATAGGGTTTCTGTCACGTCGACTCTCAGTAATTGCAGTATTTACAATCACCACAATCAAACATAGCCGAAGAGAGCGTTAACCATCGCCGCATAATGCTGGCACACAGCCAGCTAGGCCCATTAAATAGGAGTAATGTATGTGCGGCAAACTGCAGCATAAAGAATCCCCCTCACCTTTTTAAAATACGCTGACGCTTGACGCTATGTAACTGAGCTCGAGTCTTTTAAGGGTTCCGTACAAAAAATGAAAACACGGAACCCTTATAGGGTCACTCGTGCGTCTGTCTGTCCGTCTGTCTGTCGCAGCCAATTTGCTCAGGAAGTGCCGGACCGATCGTTTTTCCTCATTTTAAATTTTCTCCGTTCGCTTGTTTCCCACTTTGAATTTTTAGCAACCGCATATTTTCCATTTAGGATTTTTCCCACTTTTTCATTGTAATTAAGTTGAAATTATCGAAATACGTACATAGGTTTAGGTTATGTTAGTTTTGCAGAAGGCCCGAAGGGCCAAAGCACCCAGAAATAGGAGCTCCGCAACAGCGCAGTTCTGTCGAATTAGTAAAATTGATGTTGAATTGAGAAAACATTCAAGTAGGGAAAATTCAAAATGGAAAATATGCAATTGGTAAAAACATACAATGGGAAGAAATGCGATTGGAGAAAAAATAAATGGGGTAAAATGTGAATGGAAAGTTTGCTACGCGGAATTATTCAGTTAGGGTAACTGATGTATGTTGTTACATTACACTAATAGTCCCTCTGTTTTCGTTGGAGTGTTAAAAAACAATGTACAGAGCCTTTCTACTTTGGATTCCCCTTTGGTTAAGAGCCCCCTTGGCTTTGATATTGTAATCATACTGCTGACGTTATAACAACTCCTGCTACGTCAATAATATAATTACAATATCGAAGCCGGACGGGCTATAGCAAAGTAGAATAAAAGCAGATATAAATCATACTTACGTCTTAGAACCTTGTCATTCTGATTGTCAACTGAACATCAAATATACAATGAAAATCACAATGACAAGGTTTTAAACGCCGCGGCGCCGTCTCAAGATGCGTCAGAAATGTCAATTTTGTATGACTTGACGTTTAGTGTGATATACAGGGTGTCTGAAAAACCTTTCAACATTTTTTAACAGTAGGTAGAGTGGATGATTTGGATCATCCCTACATTGGTATTTATGTTTATGTATAGATATTGAGATTGTTATCGTAGCCAAAACTAGTTTTTTATGACGTAAATGTTAAGTACTTTATTAGCCATCTGGCGAAACCATAATATAAGCCCTGGTGAGGGGTCCTAGATACTTGTATTCTTACAGGGTGTTAGGCAGAAGGTTGGATAAACTTCAGGGACTAACTCTGTACGTCATACTTACAACTTTTATTGTTATCGGACCAACATCCAAATCGCGAAGAAAAAAACAGCTGTTCCATACATTTCGGCTGTTTAGCTCTCAAAGTTTGTATGGAACAGCTGTTTATTTTTCGCGTTTGGATGTTGGTCCCATAATAAAAGTTGATGAGTATGACCTACAGAGTTAGTCCGTGAAGTTTGTCCAACCTTTTACCTAACACCCTGTTTAATGGTTGCTGGTAGGGTAGAGTTATAGTAACTCTACTACTTATACATATTTATAATCTACTATAGTAGAGTCGAAGGGAAACGATATTCCGAAAACATGTTTTTATCTGAGAATTATGGACGTGTTAGGCCTGGTTCCCACTATGCCGGATCCGGCAATTTTGCCGAGGCTGTACAATTTATATGAAGCTGTTCACATTATGCGGTGTGAAAAGCCACGGCATAATGTGAACAGCTTCATATAAATTGTACAGCCACTACCCTTACCGGATCCGGGAAAATTCCCGGATCCGGCATGGTGGGAACCAGGCCTTAGGTTTTTACTCTAAATACCCAAGTTTTTATTATAACTATTTTAGTGCACTACTAGAGCTTAGCTAATTCAAGTAATGCACTAGTATAGTAGTAAAATATATGTATACTGTGTATTTTTTTTACCGCCATTTACATCCATTTCAGCTTAAGTCAGAAAGCAAACGAATACGAATAAATGACTAGTGAATCCTACGTGACGTGACTTTTAATAAATTACAATTTATCAATGATATTATCATTCCTCAGAAAGAAAACCAAACTCCAAAATATCTTGATTTCCGTTGTTGATTTCTATAAACTAAGGCAGTATCAAGAAAGTTCTTTGGTCTGTGATTATGCGCTCCGCGTCATAACTCTCATATTTGGCTTTTAATAATTAAAGGAGAAAGCTTACCTTCTCGGCAACAGAGGCAGGTTGTTACCGAATAGCCACAGCCTCTTATCACCGAACCATTTCTCCATACAGGATGCCACGTTGTTCCACAGTTTGAATTCTGAATTCGCGATAGCACAAGCGAATTATTCATTCACGTTCCCGTTTGCACACAGTTCGCATTCCCGCCAAAATATGTGTCAAATTACGCGTTATTTTTTTTTAATTTTATAGCCGCGTTCTTTTCACGCTGAGGTGTTTTCTCCGCGAAAGCTGCCAGCCTTTTAGTTGTACTATAGAGTAATATCGATCGAGGTTTTGTTTACAGTTTGGGTCGAGCTGTGTACATGACAACCACGGTGGTAGGGTGTGATAGACTGGGAGTGCCTGCTACTTGAATCGTAGGTTTTTTTCTACATCCCAAAGTATGATCGTGTTTAACTAAAGTACTGAGTTGTTTCTTATATGGAAACCGCACGCACTGGTAAAATATCGCTTTCATAAATAATAGTTAAATGTGTCGGAGGTAAGTTTTGGCCTATTTTATTTCGTCTTCATTGTGTCGATAAAGAATACTTGATAATTAACTACGGCTCCTGGCCTAAAATACTTTCATGACCTTAGCCATTTGAAATCGAAGTTAATAAACGTAGCTAGGTTAGCTACGGCTCAAAACTTTTTCCCGTTTTTTTTATCTTTTACGCGTAGCCTTGGTTTCATAACAAAGAACTTCTAAATTGAATGTATTTATTTGAGCTATTGCTGTAAGAGAAATATATCAATACAATACCTATTGAATGAATTGTATTTGATGCTAGAACACAAATGTAGGTATAAAAGAAAAGTAATGCAATGCACGAGTATGTGCTCTGCTCATGTATGTAAACATTTTATTCTACAAAAATAAGTCAAAATAATGCAAGTGATCATAAGGCGAACTTATTCCTTTAAAAAATAATTCCCAGTACCTAAACCTTAGAGCGATGAATTGGTTTCCTATTTAAAATAACTGAAACAATACAAAATTCCCATATTATAAAGGAAACTGCAAAAATGCGTCCTTACTACACTTACTTACCTCTACACTACATACGATAAACCATTCCATAAAAACAAACAAAATACGATACGACCCATTGTTTATGGAAAACCAGCTTCTATATCAACTATTACCCCAAGATTACCCCCAATACATAAACTCCTTCAGTGGGTTCATACTTTTACTATTCAATTTAAAACACTACACTACATACCCCTGCCTCATTCACTCTTCAGTTAAAATAGCACATTAGGAAAACGAGGGCTAACGTGCTAATTTCGAATTTGGAAGCCACACCACAGGTAACCGTTGTCTCATTTACGACAGTTATTAAAAAGTTATGCCGCCGTCGATCGTCGAAGCACAAGGTCATCTAAACTTGGCACTACTTCCGCAAGACTTCCGCAGTTCGTTTGGCACGCGCAGGGCTGGGCAAAATACTTGCATTGCTTTAATTGAAATACAAATTACAAAATACTATCTCGCAAGTATTTAAAATACGAAATACAAAATATCTATAAGTAATGTATTTGAAATATAAAATACAAAATACAGTGTTTTAGCGAGTTTTATTTGAAATACAAAATACAAATTACAAAATATTATTAAGAATAAAAAATGACCCAGCCCAGCATGGGCTAAAAAGCAGAATAAAAGAAGATTAATCAGTAAAACCAATTCTAAATATCGACATAGGTATTTAGCGGTCGCCATTTTGCTTACGAAAGCTATCGAGCGCTATTTTCTTCAGAACGCACCCATTAGTAAGATCGCCAAATGAAGGTTAAATGTATTTATGTTAAAATGTATTTTGAAGCCACAAGTATTTGAAATACTAACTACAAAATACCTCGGCGTCAGGTATTTGAAATACGAATTACAAATTACATTTTGAGCACGTAATTGAAATACAAATACCAAATACGTATTTGTATTTCAATTACGTATTTTAATTACAAGTAATTCAAATACTGCCCAACCCTGGGCACGCGTAAACCTTTTCGTATAAAATATACGCTTTAATATTATGCTAATGATTAAATGTCAAAGTTCAACCACAAAATACGATATACGATCAAGCAAAAACAACCGGTGTGCGAGTTGATTTTGCAGTTGGGCGGCATGGGTAAAGATAGTTTAGAAATAATTACGGTGCTGTTAGGTAGGTTTCTATTTGTTTCTAATAACGGCCCGATGTTCCGACGATATTAAAAATAATGGTGGTCCACGATGGACCAGACTAAATCATAAAAAGGCAAATTGGAAGAAGCTTGGAGAGATCAACCAATGCCTTTTTTAACTAACTGGAACTCTCATTGGTCAGTGATACGGTTGTGTACAGTAGATTGCACACATTAATAATAAGGTATGAGGGAACGTGGTCGTCCTTTTGTGGTTTGGATTTCAAACAAACCTGATGAGTGGTATCGGAGGCCAGGGTCTGAAGAAAGCACACTGCCCAAGACAGAGCCCTACTTTGAAAATCGAAGTTCGAAGTCAGGTACGTTAGCTTAGCTCCCATCCCTTTCTCTCGAATTAGTCTCGTCTCGAGTGACGAGTGTCAAGGACTCCGCATTCGAAGTTTCGATTTAGTGGTTCGTGGTCGTGGTAACCTCCCCGGAGCTCTACTATAATAAAAAACGAAGTTCGAAGTTACACCGTATGGTACACGGTACGGACACACAGACAGACATTCCAAAAAAAAAGATACCCTTTCTTTTGAGTCGGGTGTAACTATACACATACTTATTTAAAATAAAAGAAAAGCAGAAGCTGCTGAGTGATGATGTTAAGCAATGGGTTGTTGTGCAATTCAAGATTATCGATCCATTTCCTGCCATAACTTAATATTGCGAAATCGCATTAAAAAATGAAATGCGATCACGCGAGAACCGTTGAATTCGTCAGCCGCCAATTGTGAACGCACCCGTCGCTATTGTTTTGTTTCGTTCACGCCGCTCGCACGAGCGCGAACGAAACGTCGCTCGCTCCTCCGCTCATTCTGTCAAATCGTGTCAAACGTAGCGGTATACGTTTTCGCTGTGTCCGTCTGCTAATTCGATCAATGATTTTGTTATTGTTGTGATGTGACCGCACATCGAAATGCAAACATTTCAGCCGGCGGGCGTTCGGCAATAAAAATATAATCAGTGTTGTGCGGAATGGATTACGTGTGAAATCGCCGCGAGTTAATATTGTCATGAAATATCAATTTTGGTTTTGCAAAATAGACCGTTTGGCGAGGTCAGGTGATTCCGGAGTGAAACTTGCGAACTGATGCGTTCTCTCGTCAGCTCTGTGGTTTCTGGAAGCTTCGAGTGTTGTGTTTGGTGATTCAAAAAGCTCAAAAAGCTAGCCACCATGGGGTCAACGGGACTCACATTGGCAGACTTGCCAAATATTTTTATTATGATCGGCGCCCTGGTCGCGCTGTTCGCTATGCTTGTTATTTTGCTCAGGTGAGTCACTCGGCCGTTATAAATAGATGTTATTTGTTTTCCCACTATCATTATTATCTGCTGGTTTTGTCCTCTAAATAGGTTACAGTTAAATATAACTCCAGATTCCAGATATAAATATTTTTATAGTTGAAACTATGCTCACTTGCAAACAACATTATTTTAAATAATAATCTCAACCCAATTGAGCGCTGATTCCGAATTAAACAATCAGTATCTTGCATAACAAATTTTACTATGGGAAATTACTGAGAAAAGGTAATGTATGAGTTGTACTATTTCAAAATACAATACTTACACTACTCTTACATAGATTTACAATTAAGGGCTGATTTTTCAATCCCCAGATAAAGCTATCCGGAAGGTAAATTTTAGCTCTATCCTTTTCTTTCATATGACTTCAGAAAAGGATAGTAATACATTTAACTGACGGATAGTTTTATCTGGGGATTGAAAAATCAGCCATAAAACAAATAAAAATGTTCTAAAAAATATGAAAATTACTGTATTATCATTCAGTGCAAGAATTCTTTAAATGCCATACATAAACTACCTATGTGTTTTTTATGTCTAACTCAATATTAAAATTCTATGTTTCAAGCACAATGCATTATTGGTTATTAAAATGAACAACTAAACCAAAGACATGGTATAAAATATTTTTGTAAAGAAATAAAGTGTTTTGACAATGGCATGGCAATATTTCCTATGTTGAAAATTTGTTAAAGTAATCTTAATCTGTTTGATAAGCATTAGTACAGAGTTCCATAATGTTAAAACAGATGTTTAAACGTCAAACAATTTCTTATGGTTGTCAAATTAATTCATTTTAGGTTAAGCTCATTCAGGCATTTTTAAGTAAAAATATAAAATCCTTGCAAATTTAAATCAAGGTTAAGAGTCTTATCACTTTATTAAGCAATGAATAGATGAAATTTCGAACTGAGATAGGCCAGTGCCTAGTGCTTGATTTATAACATAAAATTGCTTATTCATAACCAGATTACAATTTTACATCAAATTCCCAAAACATCAGATTTGAAATCTTGCGTAATTAGGTATAAACAAATAGCTTCTGCCCGCAACTTCGTCTGCATAGTTTTGGGAGGGAAGTAATTAAATGGTCAGCCGTTATTAAAATTGATCAGCAAAAAAAATCAGCAATTAATTCATTTGGGCAGCATAAAAAGATTTGGGTGGCAATAAATAAAAATCGGGCTACAACTCTTTGTTCAGCAAACAATTTATAAATGGGTAACATTTAAAACAATTTCGATCAGCTTTTTTTGTCATTTGTCTGCCTAATAAACAGTCGAGCTGCAAAATAATTATTTGGGCAGCAAGATTTTACAATTGGTCAGCAGAGAAAACATGTCTGTAAGCAGTTTAATTAAGAGGTATGCATATTAAAATAATGGTCATCTATAATATAGATGTGGATTGCGTTTAGTTTGAAAAGTCAGCAGTGTTTACAAGTTAAGTTTTGTCACACAATTTTCTATCACAATCACACCCTAGATTAACCAAAATTTGTATCATAAATATGAGGTAGGTTAGGTTAGGTTCGTTTTTATATCAGGCCCGGAGGGCCAGAACAACCCAGAAATAGGAGATCCGCGTGAGCGGAGCTCCGTCGACTCTGTTAAATTTGTAAATTTGATGGTGGGTTTGGGATGTGTGTGTTGCCGGCACGGCAGTAAATTTGTTAATTACACCTTTGTGTACACAACTGTACCCAAAAGTGTATCTATTAGGAAACACTGGCTAAAGGCGAACTTTTTTCAAGGGTGTATCTGCGAGGAAAGTGTGCCCTAGAGGAATAATCTATATATATAAAAGGCTAAACTGACTGACTGACATATCAACGCACAACCGAAACTACTGTACCTAGAAACTTGAAATTTGTTACATGGGTTCCTTTCATGATGTAAGTGAGCACTAAGAAAGGATTTTCCGAAAATCTACCCCCAACGGGAACAAATGGGGGGGAGTAGCGGGAAACTAATTCTACGCGTACGAAGTCGCGGGCGTCCTCTAGTTCTATATAAATTGAATAATTTACAAAAAAAGAGAGTATATTTGAATGAACTTTGTAATAGTTGCGCCCATTTTGTTGATGACCAATTTGATTTTATTGCTTCCTTTTTTCTGCTGGACAAAATGAATTATTTTGCTTACCTTCTGATTGCTTACCAAAATTTAATTATCTGTGGTTCGTTCAATGCAGCTCAAATATTTAATTTGCTGACCAAAATAATTTAGAGCAGCCCAATATGTCATTAATTGCTGACAGATTTATATATGTTTGCTAACCATAAGTTGCTTACCAA
This sequence comes from Acleris cristana, assembly GCA_948252455.1. Lineage (NCBI taxonomy): Eukaryota > Metazoa > Arthropoda > Insecta > Lepidoptera > Tortricidae > Acleris > Acleris cristana. The sequence continues at coordinate 13,482,310 of OX411789.1, forward strand.
CTAGCTATTTTGGCTGACCAAATACATATTTCTGTTCACCAAAATGAGAATATTTTGCTGACCGGTTAATTGATACCCGTTTTGGGATACCGATCCAATAGAATGAGATTAGTGTTTACAAATTCTGGTATTTTGGGAATAAACTCATAAATTAGGTAGCAAAAATACTTCTCCGATGGTATCACATGAATGTTAATTTTTTTCCATGCAGATAAAGTTACAGTAAAATGCTAATTGTGAATATTTACACCCTGGGTCCTGAATCAGCTTTACAGTAGTTTACTGTTCATTGCAGTAGCTGCTCCTATTTTCTATCATGATAATTAAGACTAGTGAAGTATTGGTGGCCTAGTTTTCTTAAAGAGTTGACTAGTTATCATAAGGTGCCCAATTCGAACCACAGCAGTCACCATATGCCACGAGTTTCTTTATCTTAAGTACATTACCACATGCTCTTACGGTAAAGGAAAGAGCTTGGGAGAGGGAGAGAGTAATTGCACATAGGATTCTAAAAGTTCCAAGCGTATCTGTAGGATAAGAATCTTGATTGCAAATTCAACTTTGTCATTCAGTTTACTCGGCTCATATTTTAATAACATTGGCTTCTCATTGACTTGGGGATTACACTTAATATGTTTTTTTTTACCTTAAGATTTAATTAATGCCACACTTTGTAGCAACAATCACCCATTGTTATGTCTATAATGGACAAATAGGAATATTACTAGTGATTGGATTAGGTAGTGCAATTTCAAAAGATAATTGAGTTTTAACATGTAATATGAATGTGAACCTGCAATAAATTGAAGAATTAGTTATCTAAATGTTATTTTATATTAAACTAGCGACCCGCCCTCGCTTCGCTTCGGTTTATTTGAGTTTTCTATAACACCCGAACAATAAACCAGCTTTTATAGTACATAAAAAAACCTTCCTCTTGAATCACTCTGTCTATTAAAAAAAAACCTCATCAAATCCGTTGCGTAGTTTTAAAGATCAAAGCATACATAGGGACAGACTGACAGCGTTAAGCGACTTTGTTTTATACTATGTAGTGATATGTATAGAAATTATTTAGTATTTCTAAATACTTTACCTGATTTGCCCTATGGATGCTTTATTTGTGTTTTGTTTGCCTTAATAGGAATCCTGAACTAACATTAAATAAATGTTATGATTATGAGTTTGAATTTTAAATCCCTGGGTATATCCATATTAGCATAATGATAAGGGTTGTTCACTCCAAATTTCACTACCTAATGATTAGGTCCTAATCCAATCACTGAATATTACCTAAAAAAGTAATAACACCAATAACAACATAGACAGCCAATGTCTAAGTATTATTTTTTTAACTTATGATAATATTATTTGGATTTGGACTTCTATTTCATAGGTACCTAACCTACCTAGTGTTTGTTGGGGTGATTGTTTAAAAAAAAGTTATTAATATTAATTTTATCTTATAATCAGGTCTTTTTGCTGGATGTTGATGGTGATTAAGTGAAATCATCTGATTTTAATGACAATTTCAATATTTTAATCATCCATCACATGTTTGTTAATTTAGTTTGACTGTTAATTTGTATGCTGTCTGTGTTGAGTTTCTCAAAACATAAATTATATTTTAAATTAGGGCAGATGAATACTTAATATGTGTAGTATCTTTTCTTATCAATATAGCTAAGGTTATTCAATATCAACAAATGATAATAATGATATCATATACCAAAGGGCAGTGGACAAACAACTAATTATCTTAGTATTATTTACAAGACACTGCATCAAATTGCCACTTTGACAGGGTTTAATACATCTATTACGATTTGGTTTTTTTTTTGGTGTGGGTACAAATCTTTAATTCATTGTATTTTCCCGAAATACCTATAGTCCATACCAATTGACTTGTCTTATTTAGTAAACACTTTTATAACCTCAAAATGCATCCTAAAATGCCCTTTTTCTGGTGAATAAAGCAACTAGAGACCACATTTTGCACACCATTTTCCTGATTTTACATCATGGATGGGTTTTTTTTATGACAAAATCGTTATTTTAGGCGAAAAGGGGACATTTTGAGGTTTACTAAATAAGACAAGTCAAATAGTATGGCCTTTACCTACATTCTGATCTGTTTGCATTTGACTTGACATTGGCAACGTTGTACCGCTGGACAGAAGGCATTATTGCAAAACTTTAAAGCTTTTTAAAGCATTATTTACCTAGGTACCTATTCAAAGGTTTTTGAGTTACAAATTAATTATGTATAAGATATCTTACCTACCTACCTACCTACCTACTAAAGAGGCAGTTTGGTTAATAATTACGAAACGTTAGCCTAGTTGGTAGTGAGTCTAGTTAGTGATCCTGCCTTCAAAGTTAGCGGTCCCAGGTTCAAATCCCGGTAAGTGCACCTTTTTGTGTGATGAGTGCGAATAACTATTTGTTCCCAACTCTTAGAGGTTTTCTATGTATTTAAGTATGTATTTCTCTATATACTTAAGTTTGTTTATCATTGTATAGTACCCATACCATACTACAAGCTTAGTTTGGGACTAGGTCAATTTGTGTGAGATTGTCCCCTGATATTTATTTTTACTTTAATTATAATTTTACAACTAATGAAATAATTTGTGTACCTATTGCCTTTGATATTTTTTCATATGAATTTTTCAATTTATTCAAAATGCCATAAGACTGCCATTTCGTTTTTTCCTCCTAATGGAATAGGTGCCACAAGTGGGTGGACTAATTAGTGGGTTTTCTAATTGCCTCAGTTATTGTTGCAACTTGCAACAATTATCTATTGTTTCGTCAATAATAGCTTAGACTAGACTAAAGCTCTGACGTTTATCTGTGACGATAATTATAATCTCATAGTTTTAGCCGGCAACTTCATAGGTTATACACTTCATTTTTTGCTGTTCCCTTAGATAACGAGTAAAGTAAAAAATAGGTACTTCCGAACTAAGTCATCCATATATGTTAAAAAAAATACCCCCTCTCTCATTACTATGAATAAAATATTATACTCCCCTCATTGGAGAAAGTGCGTATGTCTCATAGAACCGCGTATGTATTAGTGACCTTATTTCTTAAGATGGGGGGTTAAATTTACTTTAACTATCAAATTGCGCATACGTCCTTTTTATTTATTTAGGAGGGCAGTATAGCCTATGTCATCCTTACAGCCAAGACAAATCTAACAAAACCTCATCAAAATCCATCAAGCCGTTTAAGGTGCAGAGCGTGCCAAAGAAATATATTTAAATACATACATACATTTAATTCGGAAAACATAACCTTCTCTCTGACGCAGTTCCGTGCAAACATTAATAGAACAATACAAAAACACAATTGAAATACTTATTGAACACAACAAAATAAACAATTCTTGTAAGACAAAAAAACCTAATAGATTACTTTTAAAAAATAGGTACACGAGCATCCAACAGCGGTTTTTACTAAAACAGATGATAACTTAGTAGGTACCTACTTAACACTATGTAACATGCATCATACTTTTTGAAAACTTCCTACTGAGATTTTCCCAATGTGCTACAAAATGGGGCTTTTAAAAAAATGAAATTGCCATTGCCGTCTGCTGTTGCCGTCTGCTAACCAGCGACAGTGGCCGGTCACTCTTGTCTACATCGGAGTCGTACCTTAAGACACTACCTACAGGGGCCTGTTTTATAAAGCTACAAATTACAATTTACAGGTTACAACTTTCCATCTGACACAACCTCGACCAATGATGACCAGCCATTTAAGCAGTGTTGCCAGTTTAGACCTGTAAAATTGTTAAAATTGTAGCTTTATAAAACGTGCCCCAGGTTCTTATAGCAACCCTACATAGGTACGTCCAGGGCAAACCCGAAGGGAGCCCTAATTTAATCTCTTCTTTCCCAAGCGTACAATGTTTTAAGTAAGACCGATATCCGTGACCGAAAACTTGCTCAACAATGAATACAAAGAATCTCCAGTTTAAGTGATGTGTTGTAGCTCGACCTTTGTGAAATGGGGCTGACATTGTGTAATGTTTCTATGTTAATGAGTAAAATGACACAAGACATAACAAAAGAATCTTAACTACAAAGTTTTTGCAAGCTAGCAACACAAAACTGACTTTTACGCTCGATTGGCTGTCAACTCAACTAAACTTTCCTCCATAGGTAAAGGTCACAGGCGGGCAAACTTTGACTTTGAATGGAAGCGATTAATACTTATGTACTGTTAATGTGTGTGGACGTAATATAGCCGGTAAAATTACTATAATCATTTAGAGGCATTTTATCTGTAAATTTCTGAAATTTCCATACTGTCAAAATGCGTTAAAGTTTCTCTCTCCTTAAACCTAGTCCGATTTTTTTTTTTAATATGTTGTGGATATTATGAAAAACTAGGTCTGGGCTCAGATTCTAAACTTTAAAAACCATATCGTATTGTCAACGTTTTGATAGCTCTTATTTACTTGACAGCAATGACGGCCGATTTAAAAACAATACCATATGGTTTTTACCGCCTAGAATAGAGGCCCAGTACGTTTTCCTTTCCAAAAATATTTCTGGAAAGAAAAAAAAAGAAAAACGGGAACTTGGTTTTTTTGACAGCTACGCGATATAAGCGTCTCCTAAAGATCCTCTTAAGGTTGCTAACGCATTAGCAATCTTGGAATCCCATATGGCCATAGTCCATAGGCCTCATAGCCCACTTACCATAAGTCAATCTGTGCCTGGATCTTACTGCAAAGAAGACAGGCTTCGGTAGGTACGTGCTTAAAACGATACTGATCTTTTTCCTCCTTGCAGGAACATGGAGTTCATCGGTATAGTAGGAGAGGGACGGCACGATGCGTGGAGCCACGCAATGCAGCCGCCACGCCTGCTCATGCAAAGGGTGCACATTCCTTTCACCTTCAAACTAGAGGAGAACCACCCTATTGGGTACAACGGTATGTAGATCTATCCTATTCAGTATTACCTAGCACAAGCTTTACTTAGTGACGATTACGTGTCGCTCAGTGCCTCTCTTTTGTTATTGACTAGCTAGAGCGGGGTTACTAATCTACAACCAGTCACGAGCATGTTGTGCTAGCCGACTAGGAGATATTAGAACCATAAAGCTTTCGCGATAGCTCGCTAGCTTTGGCATATAATTGTTCTGAATGTTCTGCTCAAAAAAACTTGACTCGATGGGGATGTGCAAGTATCTTCATAATGGATTTGTTTTCTGGTCTAAGCGGTCTAATAGTTACACTGACTACGAAGTCAGATGGTTCTATTCTTTACTTGTTAAATCTTTATTGCGCGGCAGTAAACAATGTAGAACAAAAAGTGAACTTCATGCCTAGTAGCATCGTGAAATCTGATCTCTTTCTCTGAGTCTTTTAGTGCGTCAAAGACGTCAAGAAGACACGGTCATGTTAGTCATCCTAATTTAGGCAGTTTAGGGATTTCTTGAGGTTTCCATCTGCAGAATCTGGAAGTAAGAGCGGGGCTATTACGTCAGTGGGGTAATTACGTCGAGTGGTTATATCTCCCGTTTTAAAGTTCGTATCGAAAAGTTATCTATTGACAAGTAGATATTTTTGTTCTCTACTTCACTCTTCGATACTAACTTTAGAACGGGAGTTAAGGCCACTTGACGTAATTTCCCCACTGACGTAATAGCCCCGCTTGACCTATATAAATATTTAATAGGTAGGCCGTGTTAAAAATAATTAAAACCTCTAATAATATTAGACATGGTAATTTCCAAGACACCTTGAATTCTGATCGACTGTTTGATTTAATTTGGTCATTGTATTGTAATGCGTTTTTTATTGGGTTTTGATTAGTTTCAAAACGATTACCATTTCGCGACATCAACCGGTGTTAAAACGAATTGTTTACACCATCGGGTGCGAACCGAGATGCTAATCGACGACTGTGCCGGTCACCGAGTTACCCATTTCTTGAACACAATGAGACATTTGAGTGGATTGTGGAGGGCAATTCGAACGTTTGTTTAGTAACTGGAACTTTCTGGTTATAAACTACACCAGGCTTCACCTGCCATTTGTAATTAAATCGAGAAAAGGAAGTTTGAACATCGATATTTAAAGTAGCCCCTGTATGGAAAATAAATAATTTTATATTCGCCGATACTTTCTTCAATTATTACCCCGATTACCGACTGCGAATCCAAAGCGAAGCATGAAGTTTTTTTTATAGCCATAAAATGCAAACGAGCGAACGGACCACCTGATGGTGAGCAGTCACCGTCGCCCATAAACATGAGCAATGCCAGGGGCAGAACCAAATCGCTGTCTTACGGTTTTTTTTTTTAAAGCCTCGTTTAAAGGAGGAAATATAAGTACAGATGCAGTAAATAATCATCGTGCATCGTATTTTAGTCGGATATTTTTTATTTTGCTTTCTCTATTAGCTTATCGATACTTACCAAATCTGACTGAGAGGGCGAAATAAATACGATCATTCCCGACCAAATACGATGTCGTATGTTTATTCACTACATCTGTTTACGTTATGTAAGAAACTGTTCAACCGATTTTCTCAAAGAGCGTGTCCATGTTATGTGGGAAACGTGCGAATAGGGTTACCAGAAACCAATTTCAAAATATCTGACAAAATGCCTGTTTTGCGAATAAAATTCCTGATGCTCGGGTCGGGGTCGCGTGTGGGAGAGGAAGATTGCCCTGCCCGGCGGTGTTTTTTTTTTACTGTTTAATTGTGGACAGTACAAGGATAATGTCTAGGTACTGTTTAGTGTGAATTATTTAAAAAAAAAAACATTTACAGAACTGTGTACGTGTTAACAAAAGTACAGAACCGGGTTTTGTTTTATTAATAGATAAAAAATCCTCACATTTTCGTAGTCCGGCCGCGTTCCTGACAAATGCCCAAAATTCCTGATATATCAGAAAACATCCTGACATCTGGTAACCCACCGTGCGAGTGTTATTTGTTTATTTACTTTATGTTAACTACATAATCAAATACAGTATAAATTACGCAAATAGGATTCATAGCCTAACCGATTATGAGCAATATGCTGTACATAGTTAACTATGTAATGTATGTATGTATGTAAACACTTTATTGTACTAAAACAATTACATTACACAAAGACAAAAATTACAGAAATACAAGTAGTATACAAAGGCGAACTTATCCCTTTAAGGAATCTCTTCCAGATAACCTTTGGGCGAGAGAGAAATGCGGCAAACAAATCAATACACATACAAATCTCGCGCGATATATACCTACGGCATTAGGCTTTAGAAAATATGTGAAACATTTATGGCTTACCAAGGCCACGGATATTAGCACAGACATTCAAATACGTTTTTGCATGTCTGTGCAAGTTATTTGAGGGCAATCTTTTCCAGTTGGTAGTGTTGCCAACTGATAACTAGGGTCGCTTTTCGCGCCTTTTTACCCGACTCGTCCGACTGCCGAAGAAGGGTATTGTTTTTGGTTGAATGTATTTATGGTTCTTTGTTACCTCTTAGTGGCCGAACTGAGGTTGTACAACTACATAATAATGGTGGTGGTAGTCGGTAGTTATCACGGAATATAAAAAAACGATGGAAGTGGCATGAGCTTCGCTTAGTATCGCAAACCATCATAATAAAAGCAACACATTTTTTTGGTACGGCTATCGTTTTTACATTCCAAAATAGCACAATAAGGCATGCTTCTGGATTTATTTCCTATTTTAGAAATATCGAAATATCGAAATAAGCGATCGCGGCAAAAGTATGGTAGGTTGCGCGGAACTCCGCATAACCATGCCACACGTTACACCCCCACTTGACACTTCTACTGTTTTTTCTGTTCTGTGGTAGTTCACCATCTTGCCATTTAACCTATCGGAAATCAGCAGTGCTCCTAAACTACGCAACGGATTTTGATGCAGTGGTCACTATCAGTTAGGTGATATTACACGGAACGTTTCTATATATAAAAATGTTTGGTTTTATGTACGTATGTTACAGAAAACTCCCATAAACCGAAGCGAAGCGAGGGCGGGTCGCTAGTTACCCATAAATAAATGCCTTAATTATTCATATCATAACCCCTTCAAATCAATACACAATATATTTTTCATCAATACAGTAAACCCTCAATATCCCAAACCAAACCAACATTAAAATTTCACCCCTAACCCTTCGCATTTAAACATAATATAGCACTTATAATAATTCAAGTTGTGTCCGTTTTGTTCTAGACTGGTATAACTGAGAAATGGCCGCTAATAGTCTTCTATAACCGTAAACTGGTTGCTAGGTGAAAGCCAATTTGAAATAGAAAGTACACAGCTATCTCCTTGGGTGATGTCATGGTACCCCTTTCGATTACGACGTTAGTTTAACTAACATACGACTATAAGACATTATTATGTAACTACTAGCGGCCCGCCCTCGCTTCGCTTCGTTCTGTGTTTTCTGTAACACCCGTATATAAAACAGAATTTATGATACATGAAAACCTTCCTGGAAAAAATGTCTAACTGATGGTGAAAACTGCTTCGAAATCGGTTGCGTGGTTTAGGAGGAATTAGCAGATATACAGACACGTGGGAAGCAACTTTGTTTTATATTATGTAAAGGTTAAACTCACTATAAACCTATTTTAGTTAAAGTGTGTCCCTTTCGTTTATTTTCAAGCATAGAGCCATTCCATCTTGGTTCTCAGAGTTGGCGATGCCCAGGGTTCGAAAAAATCCGATATTTATTATAAATATCCGATTAAGGTCAAGCGGGGCTATTGTGACAAAGGGGTCAATGTATCTCTTAATTTTTTCAAGGGAATTCAACGCTTTAAAACTATTTTATGCTTCCTTTTATAGAAATTATGGTACTTAAACTAGTATAAAAGGACGCAAAAAATGTTTTTTCTACTCGCGTACTATAAACCGCTAATATTGATATTGTTAATGGTGTCAGAATACCACCTATAGCGTAACCGAAGAGTAAAAACAATTCTATAATTAGCGTTGCCATGGTAATAACAGTTCTATAATTTATTATAGCATTGTTATTACCATGGTAACGGTCATTCCGGATATCAGTCTTGGCGTTTAGTTAACACTTGACATCCTAATAATTTGTATAATAAACCGTTAAAAACATTTAACACCAATTAAAATTACCTATATTAAAAATAAAATTAATTTTGAGACTAAATATGTGTTTAGAATTGCATTTTTATTAAGTTACTAAAAATAGATGAGTAATATCCATCGATTTGTTATTTGGTTACCATGGTTACGTTCAATATGGATATCAACAAAATGGCGTTTTGTTTGGCATTCCAACTTTTATGATAAATTGTCAGGACTGTTTTAGTACCTAACTATTAAAAATTGCATGCAACTTGTAAACATTTAGCAATAAAATTTACAAACTATTAACGCCAATCGGAATAATGAAAATGACTTTGCTAACAAGTAATTTGTTAGCAGAAAAATCGAGTGAAGTATACGAGAAAAGTTAGCGATTGTTTATTTTTGTCATTATCATTCTAAGCTTGTAGAAAAAGTTATGTATGCAACGGTACATAATTAGCTCTTAAGGTACTCGTGCCTATAATTAGAGCGCTCGCAAGCTCGCGCTCTAACCTCGGCGCTCGTACCTTAAGAAGCTTCATTATGTACCAGTTACATAAATAACTATTAAAACGTTGAATTCCCTTTAAAAAAATTAAAATATGTTTTTATTCCTCTATCACAATAGCCCCGCTTGACCTTATTTGATATTTGGTATATATACGATATATATTGGATAAATATCAATGCATCATATTTTTATTATAAATATCAAAATATCCGATATTTCATATCATGCGATTGCGATTGCATGAAATGAATACGAACGAAACTAGGTGAATCCCCGAAACTTCGAGTTCGGTGACAGAAGTTAAAGTAAAACATTTTACTCTAGTTTTGCCTGTTTAAATATCTTATAGAAAAAATGCTTTTCAAAATAAATATCCATTGATATAGGTATGTATATCAACGTATATATCCGCCGATATATATCAAGATATATCCATATCATGATATATATCGGCGAACCCTGGGCGACGCATTTACGGTCTTAGGACTGCAGTCTTAAGATTGTAGTGTTGAGAATGCAAATTTCTGTGGGTCACAGATCCCACTTAACATAAGGTGGCCTGTGTGCTCGAGATAGCCTTCTCAAGGTCATACAAAATAAAAGTTAATACATTAATTTACTTACGATTCCTTTTTTTAAATTAGGTAGGTACATGTTCTTCATGCATGATAATTAATTAAATGAGTTAATTGAGCAAGACAATCGTTTTATACTTAACCTTTGCCGTTCGACCTGTGACACGTGATTTTATATTTACATGAAGTTATTTATTAACCACCAACAAAAAAGGGTTTTACAAAAGTCGGCTGTTATTTAAGGAATCTCTTCCAAAATGTTTTTTTTTAATATCAGGATTGTTCTCGTATGGTTTTTTTTTATATTGTTTGCATTCAAAGTTAGTTTTTAATGCGAACAACAACTAAAAAAAAGCAGTTTCATTGCTCTAGGATTATATCATCAATTGAAAATTTACTTTGTTCATTCGTGGTCATGAGTCATCATGACCACTGGCCGTTTTTAAGTTTTTGCCAAAACTCGTCTGACAACTATATCTTGTAACCATTTTTGTAATTGATATTCCAATGTTGGTCCGGATCGCAACAAAAAAAACATGGGTATCTAACAGGATGTTGCTAGAACGAGACATGAAATGAGGACCCAGCAACTTCAAAGGTACACCATAAACAATTGAATGTCTGGGGCACTTTTTATAAAGCTACAAGTAGTTCACAGGTTTAAATTGGTAACACTGCTCAAATGGCTGGTCGTCATTGGTCGAGGTTGTGTCAAATGGAAACTTGTAACCTGTAAATTGTAATTTGTAGCTTATTCCATACCGATAATAGGATGTTCTGATAAAAGTCATGCTTATAGAGGGTTTGTCTCGGAAGCATTTTTTTTCTTTTTGGTTTTTATTTACTGAGAAAAAGAAGATCGTTTAAGTATTATCAGTGTTTGCTACGCCTGCTTTGGACTAGTGGTCGGATTGATGTCAGTTTGTTTGTAACCACGTTCCGCGTATCTACTTGTTGTAATGTAGAAAAGTCCGTCCATGTGGTGTTTAAGCTCTTTAGCCAATAGCGGAAATTTGTTTATTTTGTCAGTAAATAGGAACAAAAAATAGAGTTGCACCTTTTAAAAAGGTTCCTATTGTCAATTCAATGTACCTATAGATTGCAAAGTCGACAAGAGCTTAGGTCACCAGGCTTTAAATAAGCTACGCCATGTACGTACAGGGTTGGTGTAGGTTGATAAAAACCAAACGGCCACTAGGGCTAGTAGAATAGAGTTCTACTTGGTAAAATTATATCGCCTTTGACATGTAATCGTATTGTCAACGTTACGATAGCTCTTATTTACTTGACAGTAATGGCGGCCGAGTTAAAAACACTCGTAAATAAAATAGAGGCTCAGCTGCATTAGAACTTTTTATGGTATGGAGATGGAAAACGAGCGCCAAAATTCACAAATTTTTGATTTCGGGTTAGGTCTCTATAGTAATAAATATATGTTTCGAAGTCGATGCTAAAATGTTGAATTTATTGGGTCTTATCTTGTGTCATCTTATCTTATTGGTGGGGTCCTTACGGATACACTTCGACCCTATGGGATCTTTTGTCTAATTACCCCTCTTTTAGCGCTTAATCCAATGCAGCCTCCACCCGCCTTTGAATTAGGTCACTATAATTCTAAAGGTGCGTTTATGCCACCAGCGAGCTCCATCCTGGACTTCAATCATCATTTATCAGCTCATGGACTCAGGAACAGGCCGCCGCCATACTGGTTAGAGGGAAGCCACAAGAGCTTTTAACGTTGTTGTACAGTCAACCAATTTGATTTCTAGGTCACTATGGACTTTGTCAACGTGACGTTGTAAACCAAATCATAGAAAGTCTCTTACGTTTTGGTTGACAACGTCACTTTAACATAGTCCAAAGTGGACTAGAAATCAAATTGGTTGACTGTACATAATAATAAGAACGATATGCCATGCCACATGATGCGTTGAAACACTTGCGTAGCTCGTTGAAATCACGCGGCGTCGCTCTTACAGGTCCTTCAATTTTCATGTTATTTGCACGTGAAATCACTATACATGTAAAGACTTCCGGAATTGTTATCTAAGATATTCGCTACGCAACTTTATCAAATCCCGGTAGCATTAAGTCACGTGTTCGTTTATTATTAGCGAGTGCGCCCGCACTGGGTGCGCGGGCGCAGGTTCAATGAACTTGCTCCTTTAGGCTGGACACGTTGGGCGCCAACGACACGCCCTGCGTGCTAAGATTGTATGCAATCACGATTACGTGGCAGGGAACCGTGTAGGTATACATGACATGTGGTACGTTTGTACGCGATCAGGGCCCGTATTATTATCGCCTTTATAAATATTATTATAAAGCATTCGTCACTCTCGCACTTACATACTGTACCGTTACCACGAGTTACAATTACCGTACTCGCTAGCGAGTCGAATGCTATCTGTCCCTCGCAGACCTCGCAGTATTCTTATAGAGTGCGAGGGACAGAGCATTCGACACGCTGGCGACTCTGGCGAGTAAGGTAATGGTGGTAAGGGTACTGGTCAGAAAGAGACAGATCTTTATCCACAATAAACACGACCATATATATGTATACAACATAACACGGCTTGCAGGAAATCCCTATGAATTGTTAAGTAAGAGATTGAGGCCGCGTGTTGTCTAAACATTGTCTTTTTAGAGTCCCGTAGCAAAACAGAACCCTTATACTACCTATCGTCATTTCTGCGCCTCTATTCTAGTCGGTATAAACGATATCGTAGTTTACCTGTTAAGGTATTGTTATGACGTCAGCCGTCATTACTGTCAAGAAAATAAGAGCTACCAATACGTTGAAAATACGATAACAGGACAAAGACCTGCCTATGAAACTAGTGGTCGCGGGTTCAAATCCTGGTAAGGGCGGATATACTATAAGTTTTGTTTGATATAACTAATATCATGAATAGTGTATTCATTTTATGTCAACTACGAGAAAACCTCTCTTGGTTAGCTCACATTTTTTTGAGTGTAGGTCATTTTTTGTACGATTGCGCTCTGATAATTATTTATTTATTTTGCGCAGCGAGTATTATTAAAATGATAATGTTGAAGACATATTTTGTGAAACGTAAACGATTTTTACAGAAGTTATTGAATTACACCTATTGTGTTACGGAACCCTAAATGAATGCGCGGTCGACCGACACATGGTCGGTTTTCTATTCAAAGCGTTAGAGAAAGGAACAAGCCAACTAATCGTTAGTCACTGCGACCCATGAAAATATAAAACCAGGGTACAATAATAATTGTACAGTACAGTACAGTTAAGACAGTTACCGACGCTAATAAATAAAAATTATCAATCTACATTTTGCGCGCGACGCCTTCCGCGTTAGAGGTCATTTGCGACTATTTCCCCGGGAACTTTCTAAATCTCCGCTATAAAAGTACTTCATATCCGTTTCCGGGGTATAAACTACGTCCTTACCAAAAAAATTCCTCGATCAGTTGAGGCGTTGAACCCGGAACAAACAGACAAACTGACATTTGCATTTATAATATTAGTATGGTAATCCTTACAAACAACTAACCTTTCTAACTAAGAGAAAATTAAAGAGTCGCATTGACAGATGATTCCCGACTTAATGACTTACTTTACTAGCTGTTACCTGATCCGTCAGCATAGAAGTCTTTAATCGCTATTCCCTAGGAAACGGTCCGTTTTCCGGGATAAAAGTAGCCTTTGTGTTAGTGTATTTGATGATTTGGTCGAGTGACTGGCGGGAGCATGCAATCAGAGGGGAAGAATGGTGAAAAAGAGTGGAGGCCGCGTGTGAAAACTGAAACTAGAAAAAGTCGGGTTGTAAATTATTATTAAAATGTTTTTTTTTTTCACGGAAATTCCCTTAACGTCAATGAATATGACGAATCTTTCCGATAGATATACAACTTTCTACAATAAAAGATATAAATGCACCTTTTAAAGTTTGACTTTTATATGAAAAACGCATGGGTGCTTATCTAACACCTTTGACCTAGGCTGTATGCATATCAAAAGATCATCACAAGTTATACTTACATACAATAATTACAGGGAATTTGTGAAACTTTCAAAACTGGATACTATGCTGTTACATGTAATTAACCCCCGACATAAAAAGATGGGTGTTTTGAGTTTAAAATGTGTATCTGTGTATGTGTGTGTCTATCTATGGCATCATCCCAAACGCTTGTGGGTCATAATTTACTCACAAAAACAAAAGTTGTCTCCCCTGTGGTCAATAGTTAAAGGGTTGTGTGCATATAATTTATGTTTTTATTTGCTAGGACTAAAGTAGACCTGACGCCGTTTATGAGGATGTGGGTTCAGCCAGAAAATTAAGCCTTGAAAACGTTAACTTCGGCTAACCTAACCTAACCTAACCTAAATCTGCGTATGACCCATGTACCGATTTGGATGGTTCTTAGCTAGTTTCATCAAAATCGATTGGGCCGTTTAAGAGATAAGGAGCTCTGAAATAAGGGGTCGCGAATACTATATTTACAGAATTGGAATGTACAAAGGCGAACCTTTTAAGAGATCTCTTCCAGCTAACCTTTTGTGATTGAGTAAAATAAGAAAAGTAGTAAGTGGTAGACATAGGGATTATACATATAGGGATTGTGATTGATTATAATAGGGTTTTTTGTCTATTTAATAGTTTTATAATAATTTTGTGTGCCATTCCATTAACACGTCAGATGTTTAGTAATTAATTTAAGGTATTTAAAGGTCAGTTTCATTGGTTTAGTTGCATCAATGTATAAAATAACTCGTTTTTCTGATGAAATTGTTATATACATTATAAATTAACTCTAGCTCGAGTAGGATTTTAACATATGAGGAATCGTTAAATTCTTCTTGATATTGGGAGTGACATTGGCTAATAATTTGATCAAAGTTACTGAAAGAGTAATGAGAGGGTTGTTTACATTATTTAACATATGTTGACGACGATATAAACAATTCAATAGTTCGATTTGTTAGATCATTTTCACACTAAGCATTTTTCAAAATAGTTAATTTTCACCTTTTTCATGATAGCGAATTTTCATATTCGCTTTTCTTCATTTAGCGTTTTTCATATAGCGTTATTTAATGTTAGCGTTTATTTTAATCGCTAAAATTACCAGTAGATTATTTTATTAGGCCGCATTTCACCAAACTGGAATAAGACGAAAACGAATACCCTACACTTTAAATAGTCTACCCGAAGACATCCGATCAGAACCTAATTTACACAAATTTAAAAGGCTGCTTAAAAAACATCTACTTCATTTATTATAAAATAAATTATAAAATAAATATAAATAAAGCTAGTATTAAGGAACCAAATTGTTACTATTAAGTTTAAAAGGACTCAGCTGCAGTCAAACTGTTGTGACAGTTTTGCAGACTATTTTTTAAGAAAAATATGTAATTTTTTTGGTTAATAAATAAACAATAATAATAAAAAAAAAAAAAAAAAAAGACTTACTCCGAGATTAGTCTATACAAATTCGGCGTTTAATCTAGGTATAAGACCTTATTCTCGCTTGGAGAAATCCGCCATTAGTCACATTTTTTTCCATTCCAAAAATCTAATTTGACAGTGTCGACGGAGCTCCGCTTGGCGGAGCTCCTATTTCTGGGTTATTATGGCCTGATATAAAAACCTGAACCTAACCTAATCTACCTTCGTATCATGATGTAACGGGAAAATTTGCGATTGTGAAAAATCACGACTATGAAAAAATGCGAATAGGGAAAAAAATAGGTACATGACGAGAAGCGATTATAAAAATTCGCTACTATGAAAAAATGCTTGTTGTGAAAATGATCTAACAAACCCTTAGTTCATTAGTTTCATTACGTTTTAATCAGTTTCAACCCGTCCATTGTCCACGCTAAAGACACAAGTATAACTGCCTAACTATGACTAGGACGAGTAGGTTGCAATCGCCCACATGGCGCTAAAACAGTGAAAGGTCGCGGCCTAGACGCGACATGTTAGTAAACTTAGAACCTCTGCTGCAGTGTTTATAAATTGATATCTAAAAGCGTCGCACGGTCGACCGTGATAACTTGACCTCTATACCCGTTGCAACTGTGGGATATGACATATGAATTATGCTGGTTTAGGTCTGATTTATAGGCAATACTTTACGTACACGTGCACTCCATGGAGCATAACATAACTTCAGATTGAAAACGATCTAGGGGAAACTGGTCTATCATCAGGCTTTCTATTTGCGCATCTTCAGTACCTAAAAAGCTAATTTTCCCGAAGATAACAACTTGAGAAATCGATCTTGAGTGGAGAATATAAATGCATATATCTAGGGCAATTTTCTTCTATGCAGAACAATTATTACAAATAATTTGTGCAATAAAGACTTGACTTACTTAACTTATTTACTTTCGTTGGGTTCTTTATTTTAAACGTTTAGCATTACCTATTTTGACTTTGTTCAAATAGCATAATAAACGTTCAGACATACGTTGAAAGATAACATATACTAATTGAGAACATCCTCTTATATTTTGAAGTCTATTAAAATAACACTGAATTGTCATAACCTAATAACATAACCATCATTTTGTTGTTGTTGTGTTGTTAAGATGTTTCAAGAAATTATGCACTTCGTTGTTACGCATTATAATTGTTGTATAAGTTTTGTTGTACACATCGAAATTATGCAATTCGGTTTAATGCAACTTTAAAATTAGTACATTAGTTGTTATACAAGTCAATACACACCCAATAATTATGTGTTTTACCCTAAGTATAATAATAATAAATAATTTTACATGTTCAAGAAGTGTGATGCATATCGGTTTAAAATAATTTATACAAGTTTAAGAGCGAACAAGAAACTATATATATTCGAAGGTCTTTTCTCGAACGTGCTGTTTGTAATGTTATGCTTTTTAAAGCAGTTTTGTCCTCTGATTTCAAATGGTTACAGTGACTCCATGGTACAAACGAACATTCTTCGATGAGAAAATCTTTAACGAGTAGGTACAGGAAACGTTGAACTCTACGTTTGTAATGTGCATCGTTCGTCAGAAAGGTCAGTTAAAAGACTTGCCTATGCAAGTGAAGTGAAGTGCTTGTCTATTCTATATAGCAAAATCATTTTATGTTCTCGTAATCATACTTAGGTATTTCGGTTTCATCAATTTAAAGTACTATTAAATCTTAAATCTTCATGAACTGTTAGTCAATGCAGTTTAGGGCCTGTTGTTTGATCAGTAGTTAACTCAACTAATGGTTAAAATTCTAAAAAGGAACCGAAAATTTGACACTTTTCCTTGAGATTTAACCATTAGTAACGATTTTTAACGAATAGTTAGTTTAACTATACTGATCTGATAAATTTAAAAGGTAAACTAAAATGTAAAAGTGCTACCATTGAAAATAGGACAGGAAAATGCTGGAGCGATACCTGGGGACTGGAATATAAATAGACGGAAAGACATAAGGAAGAGGGAAAAAAGTTTTTTTAAGAATGTACATGGGGCAAAAGGTATTTGGTAATTAACGCTTTATTAAACGGCCATGTGAAGGAGAAAGCAGAATTCGGAATTCGGGGAAAAAAATTATCCACCGGCAAACGCAAAGCTTATGGGTGGAGTCACAGAGAAATTGGCTTTTTTGTTCGGAGAAGAAATTATCTTCAGCCAATTTTTTACGCACGACTAAACATTAATATTAGTTGTTTTTTTGTTACTAGCGAACATGATTTAATTTATGCGGAAGGTTAACTTGGCCATTTTGTTTTGATCATAAATGTTCCGCCTGGAATTGCTATTTATTTTTCATGCACGTGATTTGTAGACTATTTTCCAAGAAACACGGGCCGATATTTCTTTGTTGCACAAATCGCGCAGTTTGTGGTTATAGTCTTTGTTGGGGAATCGTAAAAATACAATGTTAAGTGGGTACTGCGTTGAAAAACGATTTCTCTTTGGTTTTAAATGTGCAATGTATTAACAATGACAGATTCCATGGTTCTCCAATAACTTCCTTTGTTCGAATCGAGCAATCCATTCCGCCTGTACAATGGAGCAAAGACAACGGCCTCTACAATCCATACAGCTTAATAGTTATTTATGTAACTAAGTATATAAATAAATATCAGGGGACAATGTCACACCAATTGATCTAGTCCCAAGCTAAGCTCTAGGCTTGTACTATGGGTACTAAATAGACAACGATTTAAATACTTATATAGAGAAATACGTAGAAAACATCCAAGACTCAGGAATAAATATTCGCGCTCATACACAAATATCTGCCGGGATTTGAACCCAGGTCCGCTAGCTTCGTAGGCATGGTCACTACCAACTAGGCCAGCGCGTCGTCAAACTGATACATAATGACTACACTAACGGACAAAAAAACGGGTCAGAGTTCGTTTTTCATACAAACGAGGCTATTTCGAAGCCTTGGTTACTTGCCAGGGGTTGTTATGAGTGAGGTTTAATGGTGGATACTCTGAGGTTCAAGAGAGGAGATCAAAAGTTCTTCACCTACCTACCTGATCGCACAATCATTTAACACTACAACGAGAGAGTTTGGGTCAGCATTTGGATTTCCTTACATTTTATTGCCATTTTAGATGTTTTTCTGAACATGCACAATTCCGGCGTGAACCGCAGATTCAATCAGTTGGGTATCCTAGGCACTCTGGAAGCCCTGTATCAATGCTCGGGGTATCCATCTTCAGATTTCACTAAAAGCATCTACTGGCGAGGAACCAAGGCTTCGAAATAGCCTCTTTAGTATGAAAAACGCACTCTGACCCGTTTTTTTTGTCCTTGAGTGTATAATGAGAGGTCTTCGCAAGATGTGTTAAGTAGCGAACCGTTAAGAAATAAAATTATTGAGTTCACAACTCTTTATGTACATGTTTGCGTATGATTCATCTGTTTTTTCGAATTTCGCGTGTCAATTAAGTTAAGGATGTAAGGTAACCAAACAAAAAAACCGTTAAAGCCCGGCTATCTGACCGCTACTTCACTATCCCGACAGTGACAGGTGACAACTCGGTCGACATACGTAGTTGAGATAATGAAGCTCAGTGGCGTAAAATTGTAAAATGCGTCGACTTTGACTTTGACTTTGCGTCCGCTTAGAATCGTTTATCGGTATTTCCTTGGAAACTGACAAATGTTCCGGGATTCAAAGTACCTACGGTCAAACTCAGGGACCCTAATATAGCTGCGTTTATTGCGTGACAAAGTTTAGACAAGGAATCTGTCACCTTCTGACACGTAAATAAGTACGAGAGTGACGGATGCTTTATCCACATTTGACACGCGATATTGACGCAGGCCCGCAGAAGTAGCTACATATTTTACCTTTAATACTTTACTGCGACATGGTACTAAATCGTACAGTTCTGAGTTCGACTTTACCCACTGTACCCTATGGCCGTCTCCTGGTCATACCTACCTACTGTACAAAATTCATGTCGATTGGTCCAAGCGTTGAATCGTGAAAACGGAACAAACAATCGCTTCGCTTCGCTTCGGTTTATCTCAAGTTTCTTTAACAGCCGTACATAAACCAGAAATAATGCTTCCGTGATACATTATCTAACTGACGGTGAAATCCACATCGAAATCCGTTGCGTGGTTTAGGAGGAGTTAGCTGATATACAGACAGACAGACGCAGAAAGGGACTTTGTTTTTACTCTAAAAAGATTAAACCCCTTATTCACAAACTCACCATCAACCTATTTCAGTTAAAGTTTGTCCCTTCCTTCCGTTGAATTTACTAGCATAGAGCCATCCCATCTTAGTCCTCAGAGTTGGTGACGCATTTGCGGTCTTAGGATTGCAGTCTTAAGATTGCAGT
This sequence comes from Acleris cristana, assembly GCA_948252455.1. Lineage (NCBI taxonomy): Eukaryota > Metazoa > Arthropoda > Insecta > Lepidoptera > Tortricidae > Acleris > Acleris cristana. Next base: position 13,502,344 of record OX411789.1, read on the forward strand.
CTTGAAAATGCATGCTCGTTTGCCTTCTCAATGTCATGAAGAAGTAAAACTAAGAAGTTTCACCAGTCGCCCGGTCAGGTTTGTTTACAAGGTCTCCATTCATATTTCCCCACATATCAAGCAGCACTCCTCTCATCGCCCATTATTGATATTTGTATCAGAACTCGTTTGGCAGTACTTTCTCCATCCGTTAATTTATTTAACATTGATGTGCTGCTGCCGGTTTGAAGGGCAGGGTAAAGAACTGAGACAAGGTTATCTTATCTTCATACAAAATGAACTTATCACCGGCTTTGTCATTGATATTTTAGGACCGTTTGTTTACTTATGTGAATGACATTGTTTTTTTAAATTGAATTGACTCTTTTTTAACTTGGTTAAAAATCTATATATATAAAAGAAGAAACTGACTGATCTATCAACGCACAGCCCAAACCGCTGGGTCTAGAGATTCCAAATTTGGCACGTAGGTTCCTTATGAGGTATGGGGGTGCACTTTTTAGAAATAAAAAAAAAAAGATAAAAGATGTTTATTCAGTAAGTAGGCCGCAAGGGCACTTTTACACGTCAAAATCTACCAGCACTTCGCAAGAGACCACTGCTGAGAAGAAACGCCGCCGCAAGAGCGCACGATTTCTTCCCCGTCACGGCCGGTGCGAGTCTGTCTTAAAATTGTGTTTGAAAATAGTACATTATTTCCTAGGCAGGGAAGTAGGCAATTGCGGGCGGCGTATTGGTAAATACGGAGCCCGCAATTGCCGTTCCTGCCGAGGCAGATATAGCGCTTTTCTCAAAAATCGCAAGAAATGAAAAAAACACACTCTTTACCGCCTTTTTGTTTATGACAAGGAAAAACGCAAGCTTTGTTTTTAAAAAAACAGAAGCTATTCCGGACACAGATAAAAAAGTTATGTTTCGAATAAAATATGGATGTATAAGACTTGTGCCCTCATTTTATTATGACCCTTTTCACTTTTTAAAAAGTTACAAGCTAGATTGTAATGGAATTTGTATGCAACATTGCAGGCTTGTGTAGCGAGCAAGCAATGTTTTTTTTTTAAATTCGAGATATGTCAGTAAACTGTGTACCTACTTTGCGTCTCAATATGTAGATAGTAATGTCAACATTAGCGGACATTTTTGAGAAAAGGAAATTTATAAGACTCTTCTGGAAAGGGCGGTTCGTAAATATACAACGATGCCTTACCCGCGGGTCGGCCGGTAAATTGTTACATTACAAGTAAAGCCCAGTGGGATTTTAAGACAATGCCATTTTGTGCTGCCTCGTGTGGCAAATGAGCTGTCATCCTGTTTGTATTCTCCGTCGAAATCGAAGGCCATTTTACATGTTTGGTCGTGTCACGCGTGTATATTTAAATTGTTAAATATGTATCTTTAAATATGATGTTCTGGGAATTGGTTTGTAGACTGAGAGCGCAATGTATTTGACCCGATGTCATTTAATAACGTATTTGGAGCGGCACAGTGATAATAAATTTTAAAACGAATTGGTTACGCTTATAGCGTCATAGCTGTTATAGTTTAAAGAAGTGTTTAGTGGATTTACTAAAGCAGTCGTAAAGAGTTGAAAAAGGTAAAGGTAAATAAAAAACCTTTTCTTTTCTGTGATGAGTCTGAACTTTAATGATAGCGTTGACAAATGTAAAAGATGACAAGTTACTCTTAATTTAAAAACCAGATGATGACTTCATAAATACCAACTATAAAAAAATATACTTAATAAGCCAGTAATAACAGTTTAAAAAAATATTCGCATCCCGATCAGTTTGAATCTTGATGAGTTAAAAACGTGCTTGCGATAAACACGCTATAACAACTTCCGTAAGTCAGACAATCAGACGGATAAGTCTCAAGGTCGATGCATCATATTAAGTTCAGCACTAAACCTAATTTATTACACCATTGAGGGTAATTGACGGGACTAACTCAGACGTTTGAGATAACGATGTCATTGTTATAGATGTCAACGATTATGGCGTGCCAGGCCATAGTGTTGTCTGATATTGTTACCTATACGTATAAATCGCTAGGAAGCGTGAACTTCCACAAGAACGATTTGACGTGTTCTTTTTAAAATTCGCTGCCATAATCGTTGAAAAATTAACACTGCTTGAGCCTGGTCGCCCGTTACTAACTGCAGGGCGTATACGTTAGGTACATGTGGGGCCGTCTCTGGCGTTTTTTATAATGCAATTAGATGATGCAATTAGCAAAGGATGAAGTACTAAATTTGAAACTTCGAATACCCCATATCATTTACTCGTCACTCGTCACTGAATCGATAAAAAGAGATGGAGCTAACGTAACTTTGAACTTGGACTTTTAAAGTAGGGCCCCGAAACCGAACTTGGCAGAGATCTTAAGGGGACCCTTATGTCCAACATTGATGGATGGACGGGCTTCAGCTACCATGATAATAATTTAACCTCTTTCGGCCCACGATACAACGAATTTTGTCAATGGAATACCTATGAGCCTATAGCGAATATCATAGAGTTAATTTTCTATTTCAATTGTCATAAAAACAAAAGTTAATTCAGTAAGTTAATTCTTTTATCCTTTAAATTGATTTATTAATTAGTGTAAGTGGTTTGTAATCGTACTAGTTAATAAAATATATGAATTAAGGAAAATCAATTTTATTTCCTTTACAGTGGATCTTTATCCCAATGGCTGTATCATGTAGATTTTTTGTAAGCCTTATGAGGATAAAAAGTGATGATTATACGCGAAATTGTATAGACCCAGCCAAATGGATATAATATCCAATAAAAAATGTGTACCAAAGGTGTCCGTGGGAGTCAACTCGACTCTATTAATGGATCCTGCAATTACTCTTACCGTCCGGAAGGTGACGATTGAAATTGCATCGTTGCGACGCGGTTGCAACACTTGCAACATAACATTGAACTGCAGGAACTACGCAACCATCACTGCTGCTCTGCCTAATATTTTTCGTTCAACCCATGCTTCTGTTTTTTAAACGTTTTGCATTTTGAGATGTAGAATTTCATCCTAGAGTGTCAAGCTAAGAGAGTTTGAAAGTGCGATTACTTCCTATAATATGGATGCTTGACTTGACATCTTCATTTCCATTTAAATTGACGACGCCAATTCGCTGCTATTGGCAAATTCTTTTAGTTTGGGCAACGAACGTTTATTACGAGTTTTTTTTGTGTTTTAAGTTTTCCATTTTCCGACCATTATTTTATCCGTATAAGTAGATATGTACATCATTTGTCCTTTGTGCCCTGTGTTGTGTCCGTAGTAGTCACCAGCAATAATATATTATGCAACATTGGCCGCAAAAATATCTGACTAGCTCTTATACCTCTAGTAATAAAGACGTGTTAGATATTTTTGCGCCCAATGTTGGATAATATATTATTGCTGGTGACTGTACAAGCCTAGGGCTAATTTTGGGACTTGTGTAATTTATGTTAGAGTGTAGAGTGTCCTCTATTTTTATAATATTTTTTGCCAACAAACAGATTACATACACTGATTTATAAATCTCTGTCTCATTCATTTATTGTTCTCACGTAGTGTTATCCTATATGTTTAGTAGTGTGTCCTGCCATATCAAATTTAATATTGTTCAATTGGTTAACCGCTGCCAATAGCGGTTGAAGGGACAGAATCGTAATAACAACGTTCCTAACGTTATGACATAAAGAGATAACTGTATCATTACTTAGTTATCACTCATTAATAAATATATGTGAACAAGAGAATTAAATGGATTCAAGCCAGTCCAGCAGTGGACGTCTTTCTGCTGGAATGATGATGATGAAGAGAATTAATATATAATTATGTTTTATGGCACGCTTATAGCTTTTATTAAAGTTATTTTAGCCACGGTCAAAGGTTTAAAACAAAACCATATGCTCCTAATTGGCTATTAATAATTTTACGATTATCTAAGGCTAAGAGCGGACTGCTATGACGTCACCGTTTAACCTAATGAAATCGCACGAGACAAATGCGTGTAGAGAAGTCGTAGTATTTTTAATTCAAACTGTATGACGTGTTCACGATACCCATGTTTAGTCAGGTGTCTACGACCTCTGCAATGTTATTGCAAAATAAACATGTTTTTGCGTTCAGTAACGAAAGTAAAATCAGTTTTCGTTGCATTTTATGAAGATGTAAATTTTAAACGATTGTTATAACGCATACTAATATGATTCACACTTGTTTGAAATTTGACGCTTGTTTGCAATACCATGACGAGACTACAAAAACAAACAAGTTATAAAAGAAAAAGGTTTCTTGTATTGGGAACTTTCTTTTTTTATTGGTATTAAATACGCCGTGGTAATATGTAATTATCATTATAATCGGAATGCCGAGTCTGCACTTCGTTTACGTAGTACGTACTGTTTACAACACGTGTTGTTGAATATTTCAGTAAAACTAGTAACTAGTGTGTTTTAACGCTGTGAATTATTTATACAACACGGCCTGGCTACAAGGCGACTATAACAGGCTACGTAGATACGATAGTACATAATAAACATTGTTAAGGAAATACCTTACTCCTTGTAGAATATGTATATTATAGTATTTTTTTCCGCGTTGCGAAAAGTGGGGTGTTATATATGTTTGACGCCTGTCTCTCTGTTTCTTTCAGTAGCATCGTAGTTTCCAAACAAGTGGACTGATTCTGAGACAGTTTTTTTATGTTAGCAAACTAATTAAGCTTGGGTGGTTTTAGCTAGATTTGATAAAAATCGGTTTAAAAGAGTTATAAACTCTGAAAAAAGTTGTCACAATTGGGTCGAGGGTTTATTATCGTTTTATTGTTAACATAATTTTGATTTTTTGAATTAATATTAAGTTACGTTTAATTAATATTGTTGTAAGGATAAGGTCGCTTGCCTATTTTGTTTTTATAATAGTATTTTGATTTGTTTTTATAAAATAACAATATAAAATTAAAATACTGTAATATGAACTTCTTCATAGTTCGATAACTAACCATCTTCGTTTTTCTATAAAACACTAGTGACAAATATACTGTCAGTTGCAATTGCAACTGCGATAGCGATGACTAGGCGAACGCTTTTAAGAAGCTGGGAACATACGTACAAATACATATTCTTACTGAACTAGTATCTTAAACATTACTACGCAAGACGCCTATTGTTGTGTGTTCCGCGTTTTTCCTATTATCCTATTTTCAATTCCTGATAATCAATCACATAGCGTTAGTTACAACCAGCCCCTGGCCTACAAATTTATAACAATACTTCCTAAAATAACTTCGCGAAAACCGTGTCAACAAAAACGCCTCTATCTATGTTAATGTATTAAAGTATTCTGCTGTCGGTATTATTATTATGTTTCACTACTAAAAGGCACTATTGCGAACATCAACGCGTTAACCGCCCGTGAGGCACATGTGTGTCATGAATCCATACAAATTACTATAACGGGCAACGAATTTTGTAAGGCGCGGCTTGCCTACACTTAGCATGGCAAAAGTCGTGGATTGAATTTCCGGACGATTTAATATCCTTTCTAAGCCTGTGTCGCTAATGCTATCACTTAAAAATGAACTTTATTCGCTATTGTCAAGGTTTTATTTACGTAGGAGGATGATAGCACTAGAAAGTAAGTATTAGGCTCACTAAAGTAAGTCCTTGTTATGTCTGCTGTTTAACTCTGAATATTTAATTAATCGTAACTTGGGATGATCTGTACTTTCACTCTACTAGACTACTAGATAACGATAAACATAAATATCAGGGTATAATCTCACACAAATTGACCTATATTTAGTCCCAAACTAAGCTCTAGGCTTGAACTATAAGCGTACTTATATGTATAGATTAAATGCATACTTAAATACGTAGAAAACATCCAAGACTCAGAAACAAATACACGCGCTGATCACATAAATATTTGCCCTTACCGGGAATCGAACCTAGGACCTCTAGGTTCGTAGGCAGGGTCACTGCCAACTAGGGTAACTTTTCGGCTAGGTTTTTCGTTTTGTTTTGAGCCTTTGTTGGCTCTGTATCGAATTAAGTCACTGTTTTGACGAGACTAAGGTAATATTTGACGCGTGTTTTATAAGCACCGCACGCTTCACATTATCTTTAATTAAATTCAAGGCTGTTCTTTGAATATATTTTGTGATGGTTTTTAATCGATTGGATTTAAGTTAGCAATGTTTTTGTCAACATTCCGTAGTTTTGCACCAAAGAATTTACAGTTCACTGTTATAATTATTAACCAACCGACACGGACTCATTAACTGCAACGGTTTGTTTGAAAGTTTTTCGTAAATTGATGTAAGTAGTTTATTTTGACCTAGACAAAGCCTCTGTTAACTCTAGGTACAGTTCTAACTATTTAGAACTGTACCTGTACAAATACATATTCTTACTGAACTAGTATCTTAAACATTACTACGCAAGACGCCTATTGTTGTGTGTTCCGCGTTTTTCCTATTATCCTATTTTCAATTCCTGATAATCAATCACATAGCGTTAGTTACAACCAGCCCCTGGCCTACAAATTTATAACAATACTTCCTAAAATAACTTCGCGAAAACCGTGTCAACAAAAACGCCTCTATCTATGTTAATGTATTAAAGTATTCTGCTGTCGGTATTATTATTATGTTTCACTACTAAAAGGCACTATTGCGAACATCAACGCGTTAACCGCCCGTGAGGCACATGTGTGTCATGAATCCATACAAATTACTATAACGGGCAACGAATTTTGTAAGGCGCGGCTTGCCTACACTTAGCATGGCAAAAGTCGTGGATTGAATTTCCGGACGATTTAATATCCTTTCTAAGCCTGTGTCGCTAATGCTATCACTTAAAAATGAACTTTATTCGCTATTGTCAAGGTTTTATTTACGTAGGAGGATGATAGCACTAGAAAGTAAGTATTAGGCTCACTAAAGTAAGTCCTTGTTATGTCTGCTGTTTAACTCTGAATATTTAATTAATCGTAACTTGGGATGATCTGTACTTTCACTCTACTAGACTACTAGATAACGATAAACATAAATATCAGGGTATAATCTCACACAAATTGACCTATATTTAGTCCCAAACTAAGCTCTAGGCTTGAACTATAAGCGTACTTATATGTATAGATTAAATGCATACTTAAATACGTAGAAAACATCCAAGACTCAGAAACAAATACACGCGCTGATCACATAAATATTTGCCCTTACCGGGAATCGAACCTAGGACCTCTAGGTTCGTAGGCAGGGTCACTGCCAACTAGGGTAACTTTTCGGCTAGGTTTTTCGTTTTGTTTTGAGCCTTTGTTGGCTCTGTATCGAATTAAGTCACTGTTTTGACGAGACTAAGGTAATATTTGACGCGTGTTTTATAAGCACCGCACGCTTCACATTATCTTTAATTAAATTCAAGGCTGTTCTTTGAATATATTTTGTGATGGTTTTTAATCGATTGGATTTAAGTTAGCAATGTTTTTGTCAACATTCCGTAGTTTTGCACCAAAGAATTTACAGTTCACTGTTATAATTATTAACCAACCGACACGGACTCATTAACTGCAACGGTTTGTTTGAAAGTTTTTCGTAAATTGATGTAAGTAGTTTATTTTGACCTAGACAAAGCCTCTGTTAACTCTAGGTACAGTTCTAAATAGATTTGTTATTATTAAGAGCCGTTATTATATTTATAACAAAAGAGGTTCGCTAATAAATTAATCCAAGCAAATTAAAAAGTTCCCGAACACATTTCACAAGTACGGTCACGAGCGTTAATTTGGCACCCATTTCAAGAAAAATATGCTTGAAGTCGTCAATGTCATTAGAGATGTCAAGTCATTTGTAACTTTTAGGAAACTCAACCAACCAACAACAATATCGGCTTCATTTTGCTAGCAATTTAGACGATCGATTCCTTTTTCGTCATATTCTTGTTTCGACACGTTCTTATCTTAAAGCAAATTATAAATAAATGATTTATTTTATTATTCAAATGCAGTATTAAGCAGTATGTATTGTTTAGTATAACTTCGACATTCCGATGTAAACTTAATGCGTCCAAACAAGAATGTGTCCAATCATAGGAATATGTCGAAAAAGGCATCCATCATTCAAAATACCTGGCACTAAAACTATTAGCACTGCAAAAACACCGTTTTCTAACAACTTCCTTGATTTTGTTTAGTTTCCGGAGCCATTATCATTAACGAAGTCACAGCGTTAGCCGCCTCCGAACCGCAACTGCGGTGCACCGCGAACGAAGCGACGTAAATTATACGCAGTTCACCAACCTTGAGATAGTTTTAATGTAGAATAGAAAGGGTGTTTATGCTAACTGATAGGACAATGGGTATAAATATATCGTGGTACCAGGCCCAATAGACATCTATACATAGAAAAAAACAAAGTCGCTTCCTGTCGTCTGTCCATCTGTATGTACGCTTAGATCTTTTATACTACGCAACGGATTTTAATGTCGTTTTCACCATCAGTTAGAAAATCTTTCAGTGAAGGTTTTTATCACGGAATAGAGAAAACAGTGGAAGTGGCATGAGCTTCGCTTAATATCAGACCTGTTGTCGCCAATACGCAAACTATCATAAAAACAACACGCCACCATGGAAAATGTTTTTGGTGCGGCTATCGTTTTTACACTCCAAAATAGCACAATGAGGCATGCTTCTGTATTTATTTCATATTTTAGAAATATCGAAATAAGTATCGAAATATCGAAATAAGCGATCGCGGCAAAAGAATGGTAGGTTATGCGGAACTCCGCGAGGAGAGGATTGAATCTTCTTTGGCAATTGATCTGAGATACTTTTTATTCGCTTAGGAGGGCAGATTTGTAGAACAAAGATAACCAGGTCGCTTGTTTCCATTTGCTGTTCCATTTGTATGACCTGTTCAAAGATACCACCATGATTGCTATTGAGCGGTAAAATGCCCATTGTCTTTAGGCGTAATTGTACATGCACCTTCATAGTCATCATATTGTCAGCAGAATCATAGACCACCTCTATGACCTATACTGTTGTCCACCTCAATAGTCGTCACAGACGGATCAGATGTAGTGATTATTAGTGAATAATCGACCTAGTATTTGGTCGGAACTGTTCGTATCTTTCTCTCTCAGTCAACTTTAGTACATATCGATAAGCAAATTGAAAAAGCAAGCCGAATTACGAACTTAACTGCACTACACCTCTACTCTGTTTCGTCGTGTTAAAAGAGCGGTAACCTCACACGTGCGCTCAATTAACACTCAATTGTTTATAAAACTATGCATGTGTATCATTGACACTAGTGACATAATGTGTAAAGTAGACGACTCTACGTCAAAAGCCACAACTAGAATAATTTTGAACAACAAGTCCTTGTAAACGTGAACAAAACGGACCCCACAAACAGTAATCTCCAGATTCCTGGTTAACATATTACTGTCCATCTTCCTTAAGTCCTCAGCCATTCAAGATTTCTTCAATGAACCCTTTCCTTTTTGCAGGCATCAGCAGCGTGGTGTCCTCGACAGTTCGCTACTCACACGCGAGCTGGTGGGGGGCGCCGGTCACGGAGCTCCATGCCACGCTGTGGGGCTCCTTGCCTGAGATCCTCGCCTCGCCGCATCTTAGCTTCACCAGGTAGCATTGGCATTGACTTAACATAACATGTAAACTAAGGGCATATTTAAGACACTCATCTTATTCAGGTTAGATGCCCGTGTCGTTACAGGACAAGACTTAGAAAACTGTTATTTGGAAGAGTTAAAAAAAAAGATAGATGTTTATTCAGTAAGTAGGCCGCACGGGCACTTTTACACGTCAAAAATCTACCAACGCTTCGCAAGAGACCACTGCTGAGAAGAAACGCCGCAAGAAACTCAACAGTCAGTCGTTTTTTAAACATTGCTTATGATATGATATTATACAACGAAAAAAAAAAAGCTTAACCTAGCATTATATAAAACAATGAATGTAACAAAAAATATGTATATATATATATATATATATATATCATGCGTAGTTGAGCAGGAAAATGTGGCGTTTTAAGACGAGCGTCTCTCTATAGATAAGTTTACGTTATGGTTTACGGTTCTAATAGACTCATAAATAATGAGACTTGAAAAATGCAAATCATGTTAAAAATCAGATGTAGAACGTAAATGAAAGGCATTCAAAAACGTATATGAATCAAATTGTTTGCTGTATTTCGGTGTGGGGATACAACCGGTGAAATTACTTGCATAGAGGCATTGCTTCTTAGTCCTCAGGGTTGGCAACGCATTTGCGGTCTTAGGATTGCAGTTCTGAGAGTGCAAATGAATGACAGATCTTAATTACTATCAGATGGCCTGTGTGCTCGTGCGCCTTCTCCATGCCATAAAGAAAATACAGGGTATTCTCGAGTTGTAATAGAACTAATAGAAGTTATGCTCCTTTATTTTTGAACTGGTACAGCTAGAGCGGTTTGAGTCACGCTAAAAGAACGCGGACCTTGCGCACTCTTGTTTATATTCAATCACTATTCGAATATGAATGCATGCATTGAAGGTTAGAGTTTTTTTAACATGATACGAGGCAATTACGCATTATAAAAAAAAACTGTTTATGTCTCCCTATTGCTTTAAGAAGGAGCGTGTAACAATCTCAATATCTTTGAAATCAAACTAAAACAAAACATTTTACTGTGTGTCTTCTTTCTTCAGGCTTTTTACGACATGTTCATATATTTTTTTATCGTTTTCGTCATAAGAAATATAGAAACTAGAAATTTTGCATCAGCTCTCCCTATAAAATTTAACTTGCCCTTTTTTGGCAAGGTAGAACACCTTGCAGTGCGCCCTCGGTCTATAAGGCCCTAACGGATCCACTTCCAAAATGGAAGTAGGCAGTTACCTTTCTCTCGATTAAATAATAACTGTAGTGCTTTTATTCACTTACTTGTTATTTAGGGCCTCTGAGCCATCATCTTCGAGGCGTTTAAGCTAAAATGTATGTCAAACATATTAAAGAGATCACAACAGGTTACTCACATAAATAATGTCGAAAATGGCTCGACATGTTTGATCGTTGGCCGCGTCTGCTCATGATTAGGGACTCCGGACGATTATTGGGGACATTTGAGTCCGCCTATAATTGGACTCAAATGGCGGCAAATGGGCTCACTGCATTTGTGCAGGTTTGAACGACCAAGATGCAGATACCGTGTTCACTTGTGAACATTTTGAACAGTAAATGGTCATTGCTGCGTGCCCCATCTTGCCCCCCTATTGGTACCCCATCTTACCCACGGGGGTACCCCATCTTACCCTAGGGGTGGGGCATGATGGGGACGGGGTGTATTTGTGATATTTTTATTTTTTTTGTTGTTTATTAGACTGCCAAATACACGTTAACAATGAAGACTGATTATCAACGAAGATTATAAGAATGTCCATAGGCGACGGTGACCTTTTTCGTTCAAGTCTGCCTGTTTGTTCATCGATGATGGCAATAATAAAACGAAAAGTATTTGTAGTCTCCTTCCTTCATGCTCTTATTGGGATAAAGTTTTATAGCTTCCTGCTCATCATAGCCTTACTCCTTGATTATAAATTTAAATATTTACTCTGCATAATAACATTTAAATCAGGAAATGATCTTTATAAAAACCGGTCGTCTAAATTTGTATCGCCTAGCGTTTGGCGTGCATTATAAAATGTATAAATTATAAACAGCATCGTAGCAGGTGGAAAGAAGTGGTCTCTGCCTACCCCTCTGGGAAACAGGCGTGATTTAATGTATGTATGTATGTATAAACAGCATGGCTCATTATCTTTTATCTACCTTTCATTATATAAAAACTTAAAATAGCTTTGTTAGTCTTGGGTTATTTGTGCTTTTTTTACTTGATGATTATGTTTTTGCCTCTTCTATGACTGCTAAATATTCCAAAAATATTCTTAATTGTATTAAAAGCGCTTTTGAAAACATTGTTCAGAAGTAACGAAGACTTAAAAGAAATAAGTATAACATAGTGAAGATGAAAAACCAAAGAATGGTTAACTGGTAGACTATGCCTTGCGGCATTAAGTTCGCCTCTTGTATTCTGAATTTCTGAGGGCACTTGGAATGAAGATTAAATAAATAAATAAATAGGTTGTAGATTAATTTTTTGCAAAGTTTGAAAAGTAGGCAACTAGATGTACAGTCAACAGCATAAATAAGTGATCATTTATGTACCTTGTCACTTTAACGTCGTGTGAAACGATTGAAAGCGACAAAGTACATAAATGATCACTTATTTATGCTGTTTACTGTACTTTTAAATATACCAGTCCATGTATAAAATGTAAAGGTCAAGCATATTCCAAATAATGAAGCTATTATTAAAATTGAATACCCATGGGATACTTTTTTGAAAGAATCATGAAATACGCGAAATCTTCTATATATATTTCTTCTAATATATAATTTTCTCGTGTCAAAGTGTTTGTGCCAAAACTCCTCCGAAACTGCTTGACCGATTCTTATGAAATCTTGTGTGTATATTCAGTAGGTCTGAGAATAGGACGTAAACTATATTTCATAAAGTTTGTATGAAAAAAACAACACACCCGGGCGACTCCGGCCCGGGCGCGGACAGCTAGTATAATATAAAAGAAGATACTGGCTGACTGATCGATCAACGCACAGCCGAAACCACTGGACCTAGAGACGTGAAATTTGGAGGGAATATTCCTTGGATATCCTAGGGTGCTTAAAATAGGAGGAGTAAGTACCTACTTAGCGAAATCTAATTTTCAACGCGTACAAAGTCCTTATTTCTTTTAGTATAAAAACTTATTCAGGTCATTGTCAATAGTCTTATACCAACGCCAATAGGTACCTGAAATCTAATAAAGTAATCTGAGAGGGGTTTGTGGGCGAGATGATTTTGCGATCCCCGCGGCCTGATTGTTACAGATCGTACATCAACCTCGGAGGCTGGCTACCCACACGCCTCCCACGAGGTTCCTTGGCTTTTAGACAGCTTTTGATCATTTTACACAAACTACATTATATTATAATAGGGTTTTAATGGCGTAATTTAGCATTTTCATTGAACGTGCTTGACCTTGGTTGTTGTTACAAAAAGACATCAAAGTGTCGAGACTTTATGAAATATATTTAGTATTTTACCAGGGAAGAAAAAAGAACCATTGAAATAAAAAATATTACGCAAAAATAAACAAAGAACACGGGTATTAATTCAAGAAGACAAACAATAACAAAGACTGGCTTATCCCTTTAAGGGATTAGTTTTAGCTAGCTTGAGAAACGTTATGACAAACAAATCTAAGATAGTGATCTTGAAAGTCATTTCTTAATATTTGACAGCAAACACACTAACTGTTGGCAACCGTTTGGACTACCGAAGTGCTTAGGTCACGGCCTCTTGGCCACTGCGGTACGATAACATACGATACATGGACGATTTGCATGCGTTTTATGCAAGGAAAGTGCTGTATTAAACTGCAGTGTCGATTACATTAGTTCGATAACGTTTTTAATCTTTGTATTACGTAAGGATTGAAATTGTTGTAATAATGTTAGACTTCTTTTATTTTAAAGTCAATTTTGCTCTCCTAAGTTTAAGTATTCTTAGGTAGGAGGCATTCCTTCTTAGTTCTCAAGTTTGGCAACGCATCTTGAGATTGTAATCTTGAGAATGCCAATGTCTATAGGTCTTGGATCACACATTGCATCAGGTGGCATGTGTGCTCGTTTGCCTTCTCTATTATGATCCATAACCAATTCAAATCTCTCAGTCTTGCTAACCTAGCCTACTTAAATTTTCCTCACTTGTGCAATTAAGCCTTGCTTTAGCCATTTCAACCAACCTGATTACTATGTTGAGTGGAATGTATGACGCCTAATTCAGGCTCCAGCGATAGAGGCAGCACGATTGTACGAGGTCAGCGCTAAGGCCCCACGTGCCGGCCGATATTATAGAAATGCTAGTGAAACAGGGCAGTACCTAAACCGAGTGAGGAGGCATCTGAAGTTAACGGAACGATTGAACTTTGAATATTTTTAATCGCAAAGGGTCTTGAGTTTCCGCCTCTGCATTCCGTCCAAGCTGTAAGCGTCTAGATTGACCATAAGATGTACGGCATTTCTTATCAATTGTATGCCTTTCTAATTATAATTTATGCAACTGTCGCGTAAAAAACATGTAAGTAGATGTCTTTGTTAAACAACCCATTTAGCTGTTTACAAGTGTTTGGTTTTAGCAGTTGATATCAGATACATTAAAGATATTAAGGTAAATTAGCATTATTCTAACCCAAGGTAATGAGGATACTGTAACAACAATAAAGTTAAGTTACGTTAGATTACGATAGATGATCACTTGCGAATGTGATAAGACCTTACACAATTACCTGGGCCTCTATTTTAGGCAGTTAAAACCATATCATCTTTGACCTGTTATCGTATTGTCAACGTTTTGATAGCTCTTATTTACTTAACAGTAATGGCGGCCAGGTTAAAAACAATACCATAACAGGTCAAATACGATATGGTTTTACCGCCTAGAATAGACGCCCTGATCTCATCCGCAATTCTAGTTTTCTCTAGCGATCACGGATCAGCCGTATTATAGGTCAGGTTCTTTAATCGACTCTATTTCCTTATTTACCTGCCGTTTCAATATAAACGTCACAGTTAGGAAGTCGATTTTATCGCTACACCAAGGTGTTATTTTTTACTTATCGGTTCAATTTCAATTAACACTAGTAAGTTAATATATTGAACAATATAGGATAGAGGGAAATTTACTTGTGTTCGATTTATTAAGCGTGAGTTAACCTTGAGAAGAACGTTTTTTTTTTAGTAGTAATACGTATATAAACTATGGATCAGTACTATACCGCAAAAAAAAAATTGAACAGTCGAAAGCGGGTGTCTCTCAGAATCCCTAACAACGTTTGTCCTAAAGATAAAGATAAAGACAAGATAAAGACATTTATTCAGTAAGTAGGCTGCACGGGCACTTTTACACGTCAAGAATCTACCAGCGCTTCTTAATCCTAACATATCGTTTGTCCCAATTTTCATTTGCCCAAAACTGGTTTTCAGATAAGTGAGGCAACTTTTTAAGTTAGTATATCTGCGGTTCGGTTAGGTTAGGGTTGTATTATATCAGCACTAAAAAGTTTTAAAAATGTAAGCGGAAATGGCTTTAGGATAAACGGAAATTCGGACAAACGATGCATTAGGACAAATGACTATTAGGGATTCTATAGAACCGTCGAAAGCATATATATTGACATTACTCGCGTCAAATATTATGTATACTACTTATAGACCTTATTTTTTTTATTTTACCCAACCTACAAGTATTGTTTTACAATTTATCGCAATCGTTTACGACAAATTTACGATTTGTGTTGAACCAGGTTTTATAGCAACGCGCGTAAATTGAATTTTTTATCGTCGTTTTTCCATTAAATCAAATCAATGGTATCGTTGAATTAAAGTTTACCCATAAACTTCAGTTTGGGGTTGCATCGTAAATCTCAAACCTATTAGCTTACAAAAACATAGGTCTTGGAAACAAACTGTGGCGATACACATGGGCTTAGTAAAGGGGAAGGTTCACTATTGTTTTACCGTATCATCATTTGGAAAACTATATCATATTAAAAACTTTAATTTCGCATAGAGGTACTTCCCGCCGCATTGTTTTTTTTATAATCAAAAGTCTAACCTAACCATATTTATAACCACTTCTATTTAAGCACAAATACATTTTTGCGAAATTATACCTTTGGTCAATTTGGACAAATGTACGGACCCCAAATAATGACTTTAGCGATTCACAATTTCAAGGAATAGGTTAACATTAGGGCTTGCAGTCTAAGTACTCAATGTGTAGACCAGAAGTGAAATTTTAGGGCTTTTCGGAATTATCCCATCCATAAGCAGTCCCGAAATCTTAAGACTGCAAGCCCTAGTTTACAGGCCTACATTTTTGCAATTTTTTTTAGGAATGCTGTTTTCGACAAATCCATTTAGGGTTGTCATACAAAACATTCGAAGTTGGCAATACATTTTCTTTCCAATTTGCAATGCGAATTTTATGAAAATAGTAATTGGAATGCAAAATTAATTGAATTAATGGTGATGACAAATATTGCCAAAACTACAAACAGACATAACGTACTCGTAGAATGATCTCATTTGCAATTTTAATCTATTCGTACAGGAGGTTACACTTACTTTTTATTTATTCTACTGAATGTCAGAAACAGTATTATTGTAGCAATAAGAATAATCTGTCCTTCGTTGAAGTCAGATCCATTCCATTTTCGAAGCAGTAACAAACCAAAAATTCTCAACTTCCTAATTAACAAGTCAATGGATCGCTTTTGGTAAAAATGACGATAACTCAAACGGACGTTAAACTTTGTAGATTTGCCAATTTAAACGACACAACTGCAGCATCATCCAATATCTTAAAGGTTGCCGGTTGTACAATAAATTTAAATAACATCCTCATTTATTCTTTACGGATGCAACCGAAAAAGGACACGGTGTAAAAAATACAGTAATGTAGCCTATCTGATGGCTCCTTAATCATACATCTCGGTTGGTTCGTTGGCCAAAGAACTGTTTACAATTTTAAGAGCAGCTACCACTTATGACGGGTTATTTTATGTGTCGAATAGTATATGTCGGCATTTAATCACCTGGGCCAGTATTATGGTCGCCTTTATCGCGGTGGATATCATCCGTCAATTCCGTCTCTCTCACTTACATACTGGTCAGAATGTAACGGATGTTTTGTCCACGTTTATCCACATCGATAAACACGACCATAATAGACCCGCTGATAACAAACGATATATCTATACATACTCTTCCTCGAGTCGTAACTGACTGACGAATGACGTAGAGCTTAAACCGCTAAACTGAAAGGATTTTTCTAAAATCGACATCTAAAACAGGAAGAAATAGGAATAGCAGCGGAAAACTAATTCTCGTTCGTAGTCGCAGGCGTCTTCGCTTGATTACGACATGCTAACGCCGCGCAAGTTCACGACATTATTGGAGAGGTCATGGCCTCCGAGACGAGAAATCACTATCTTTTACGTCCAGCGCAGCCTTTCACCAATCAAACTCTAACTGCCGCACTCAGAGACGTCAATTAAATTTAATGCTTGTTAAGTGACGTGTTGTCTTATTCTATTGCTGTAGCAAAGAAAGTGACAGCAGCAACTTTAATGAATCATTAAATTAAGTTGACGTCTCTGAGTGCGGCAGTAACTCAAATTCAGACTCACTGCAACACAACAGACATAGTACAAAAAAACAGGATAAGATCAAACAATCATTGATTAAAATCTCCTGCTGGACAGCGTGCCCTAAAGATCCCCAATAATCAGCTGTTCTCCGCGACTTACAGATCGGTCCACCTTGTGGGAGGCCTGCCAACTGCGATAAATAAATATCTAGGTCGGCCGACCACAATTGGCAACCTAATACCATTCATACTAACTAATTCATCTCAGTAGCAAAATTTATTGGTTAACGACATCGCTTCGAGTTCGTTAACGAGTTCTATATCTTAGTAGACATACTTGTCTATGGATGGACACTCGAGCAACGCGCAAGGAGAATAATAAATAAATACTTAAATCACTTTCACTACAAAAACGTAGGATACTTTTTTATCCCGAAACATTTCATAATTCCTATGGAATCGTAGAACGAGTCATAAGCGGACGAAGTCGCGGGCAAAGGCTATGGACAAGCGCATTCTGTTTGCAACGATGTAAATCTTTATTTTTTTAACGATGCATGCAATTATTAAAGGCTTTTGTTTATTTAAATGCTTAAAAGTCTTGAACAAACCTGGCCGCCCTTGGGAGGTGTTGCTTTGTTTTGGCCGGGGCGTTCAACCCAGTATGAATCACTACGTGCGCGTGCGCTTGTCATGTAAATTGACACGTGTGTTTAAAAAAACAGTTATAAGTAAATAACAGTGGGTTAGTGTGACAAATGTTCGCGTTTACATAAGATTTGAGCTGGTTTCTAGTCGCGCGACTAGGCAGTGCGACTGCCGCGCGACTAATCCGCGCGACTAAACCGCCTAATGTGAAAGCGCTCTATGAGCGACTACTGACCTTCCGTCAGAATAGCACCCATGGAGCTACGTGAAGATGAGATTATACCTAAAGGATTGCTCAATACTCCTAGACTAGCATAGTCAAGCCTTATGTTCCATGATTCAATCGGTATCTTTCACAAGGGCTAAGGAGGTCAGATGGCAGTTGCCCCATTGTAACAACCGGCTAAGCTAGGATCATGCCAATGTCTACCTTCGTGAGGTAATGGGTTATGGCAAGGTATAAGGACCAATGCAGAGGTACTGCTCGAAACGGGCGAAACTTAAAGCCCTGTCCCTTTCTCTCGATCACGTAATAACTGTAGTGTGATGGGGATAGAGCTTCCGAAGTTAAGTGTTCAGTAACTTAACAAAGTCAGAAGTATTGGTATGTTTTTTCTTTCTACCTTTCCACGATTTGGCTATTCGTACTGCACATCTTCTTGATTTGTAATTTGTTTTACTTGTGCCTATTTGCTCGCGAATAACTTGTTTATACCTAGTTATAGTCTTTTTAATCCACGGCAGCGCGCACTGCCACTGAAATTTACGTCGCACAGTTTCGTCAATGTTCGTAAAAATAAAACAACGGGGCGCGCCGTCGTGCATTGAATAGACTTTAATCCCGGTATGAAGTGTACCCCTCTATGTAATCCATATAAGTCCTAAAATAATAACAGCGTGCTATGTGCTGTGCAGGTCTAGCTTTTCATGCTTCGTTTGTTAATCTTTTAAAAGCGGGCCGGGCCGACTCGTGGCAACCACGTTTAAGTTATCGACCCACTTGCCGTTCTATAACCGGTTTCAAGGAATTAGATGGAATGAGTCCTTCATTCGAAGTTTGTTTTATATTTATAGCGTACCTATTTTAACGTAAACAGACTAAAAAGTCAAAGCGAGGGGAACCTAACAGCCGGACATAATGTTTTTGGAATGTACAGTCGCGCCTTATCTGATCGAAGAGTTAGATAGAAAAAACACTGAGGGTCCAAGGTTTGTAAAGACTACTTTCCTATCAAAATATTCGATCATATAAGAGGTTTAGAAAGTAAAGGGACGATATGTAGTTGCACACTTTAATGCTTTGTCAATTTAACTTAATGTTTGAATTGCTGCTCTAATGTGTTAAACTCGTTAAAGCGACAAGGTACGAAGCGGTAAGGGTGCAGCATGTGCATAGGCCGACTGTACTACATCAATTGCTTCTAATCCTCACGGGAACGCATTTAGCTGGACGTATACGTCTCTATCAAATATATTCAAATATACAAGCTGTTTACTCACTCTTAATGCCGTTAACAATAGAGTCAAACTTAAATATTTTTGTATATCGCGTAGGTATGTTCCATAATATTTCATGGCTACTGTACCTATATGCGATATGTGTCAGGACTACATTGGCATTCCAAAACTTCTTTATACTTTAGACCAGGTCCAGACGGAGCGTTCCGCGCGCGTGAGCACTCGCGTGTAGACACTCGCGCGTTTCCAAACAAAGACCAGCATCTGGACGCGATGTATGTAGCTCTAGTACCTCGGGAACGCGCGAGTGTATACGCGCGAGTGCTCACGCGCGCAAAACGCTCCGTCTGGACCTGGTCTTACTTATGGGGGATGTTGCCTGTGCGTTGCGTTAACGCCGCTTCGTTTTCCTACATTATAAATTAGAACGACATGCCACACGATGAAACACTTGCGTCGCTCTATGTTAAAATCACAGCACTGCGACGACGCAACGCACCATGGCATCCCTCAAAGCGATTTGAGTAAAAGATAAAAAAAGATAAAAGATGTTTATTCAGTAAGTAGGCCGCACGGGCACTTTTACACGTCAATAATCTACCAGCGCTTCGCAAGAGACCACTGCTGAGAAGAAACGCCGCAAGAAACTCAACAGTCAGTCGTTTTTTAAACATTTCTTATGATATGATATTATACAACGAAAAATAAAACTTAACCTAGTATTATATAAAACAATGAATGTAACAAAAATATGTCTATATATATAATGCGTAGTTGAGCAGGAAAATGTGTCAAAACTCAAAATTTCTACAAGAACTCATAAATAGTAAATATAAGAAATAAATAAAAATTAAAAATTATACTTACCTATGACGGTGCAAAACAACACATAATTAGTTTCGATACATTCCCCTACAGAAACCGTGTCCCCTAGACAATACACAATGTTTATATATTGGTATGATTAGGTTATTATTAAGATATTTAGGTGTTTAATTTAGGCCAAGCATTTTTATCTGTTAGATAGTCTTCGACCCTATAGTAAGCTTTAGACATCAACGACTTTTTCAAGTAATTTTTAAGTACTGGAAATGGTAACTTTAAAACTTCGTCAGGTAATTTATTATAGAAATGAATGCATTGACCTACAAATGATTTATATACCTTACGGACACGAATTTTTTTAATAGCAATTTTATTCTTATTTCTTGTATTCAAATTATGTATGTCACAATTCTTAGAGTTTCCGTGCTAACCATAAATGTTGTTTTCAGAAACAATCCACACGACGAGCGGTCGCTCCGGCTGAGCCGTGCGGAGCCCCTGGAGCTGGGGCCGCCGCCGCGCGCCTGCTACCCGCTCGTGGTGATACTGGCGCGTGACCCGCGCGACACGCGGGAACTGCGACCCGACGACACGGTAACGATCCTTATAAGATAACTCGCTATGTCAGCATCATTAGTATACCTACCCTTACCATGAGTTACAATTACCTTACTCGCTAGCGAGTCGAATGCTCTGTCCCTCGCAGTCTATAAGAATACTTGCGAGGTCTGCGAGGGACAGAGTTTCGACTCGCTTGCAAGTACGTTAATTGTAACTCAAGGTACAATAGGGTAAGACTAAAGCAAGATATGGAGTCGACATTAACATCAAAACTGGCGTCATACTCATACTCATACTCGATTATTTATAGCATTCTACAGGTTAAATTAGTAATCCTACTAATATTATAAATGCGAATGTTCGTGTATGTGTGTGTGTTAGTTTGTTCCAGGAAAGAATGCGCAGAAGATGATGAGGGAAGAATGTAAATTTTAACTGGTGCCTGGGGGCTCCAAGAAACCGATTAGGATTCGAAGACTAAAGGGCTTTTGGCTTTAACCTTATAAAAAATCATTGCCACAGATCTTACGAAGGTATCTGGGGGTCTGACAATGTGTTAAGGTAGTGTTTCCTTGATTCCAGGTGGCGCTAGTGAGCGTGATCCACATCAGGGACGACCAGTGCCCGCTGCCGAGCGGCATCCTCGCGCAGTACCTGAAGCAGGCCAACGGGCATCTATCCTGTCTCAAGGTATACAGTGAGGATTTGTTGCCACGGTCGAACTCGGCAGTAGCTGTACATTTCAGTACCTTGTTGCAGTAACGTATTAAAGTGAGAGCGGTTTGAATTTAGTACATCAATAGCTACGAAAAGTTACAAAAAATTATAGCAATTTCTGAGTTTGACCGTGTCTTTCGATTCAGAGAAAGGTTTATTAAGTGTTAGAACGATTATATAGGCAGTTGGAACAATCTAGAATGGTTCCTGTAACAGCTATGCTCATATTACTACGAATTACACTTGTCTCTTTGATCTTTTATAAATATACCAGCGACCCGCCCTCGCTTCGCTTCGGTTTGTGTGAGTTTTCTGTAACACCCGTACATAATCCAAAATGTTTTATACATTAAAACCTTCCTCTTGAATCACTCTATCTATTTAAAAAAACCGCATCAAAATCCGTTGCGTAGTTTTAAAGATCTAAGCATACAAAGGGACAGACAGACAGACAGACAGCGGGAAGCGACTTTGTTTTATACTATGTAGTGATAATTGATACAAATCTTACGCCGAAATTATTATGAACTCTTTTCATATGCTTTGCTTGAAAGTAAAGTAATTGGTTGAAATTACAAAATATGTCGTTCTCAGAGATCATCCTATGTTGAACAAACTATTGTTTTATTTTTTATGGTGTTCAATAAAAAATATTGCATTGTATTGTTTAGTTATTATTCTTGTTTGACGCCAAGCGACTATGCATATTATTGTAGAGGCCTAAAAGCAAGCGCTTGCTGGACAAGCATAAGAAAGCCGATTCAAAGGCAAGGCCGCGTCAATATACAAGTCCAGCTTTCAATCCAATCGCACAGTCCAGTCCACCGCTTTTTTCACACCTACTCCCAAAGAATCGTAAATGTAAAACGTTTTGAAGACAAACACAATTATATCTGAGATCGTTTGAGACAAGTTTGATGTAATTTCAGCAACTGTACGTGACGGGCGAGCAGTGCGACGAGGCGGAGCGCTACGCGGGCGACTCGGCGCTGTGCTGCGTGTGCGCCTCCGCGCCGCTGTCGCGCGCGCTGCTGCCCTGCCGCCACGCCTGCCTGTGCGCACACTGCCTGCGTGAGTACACTACACACACACGAACACGGTCGCATATTTTCATTGTTAACGCTGTCATAATGAGAAACGTGTCTAATAAATTGTGTTACATTATCCCTTAAGGCCGAGTCACACCGGATGCGTGCGCGTGCGCGTTCTACTGCGTTGTATTGTATATTTTGAATCCTCATACAATATGTCACACCGCTTGCGTGACACGTGTCACTAAGTTGCATATTTTACCCACGAAGTTGCACCCTACAATACGCAACCATATAATGTCAACTTAAGTAGCAGAGCCATTGTGGATTGTAAAAAAGTACTATAGCCGTACTGCACAGGCGAGTTCATATATATATGTATCGTTATCTATGAAAAGGGACCTTATTGTCGATGGCGCTTCGGCCATTATTAACGATGCTCCGATATAAATACAACGTCGCGTGACGCAGTGCGGCGTAAGAGCCATCGACACTAAAGGTCCCTTTTCGTAGATAACGCCACATATAGGAGGAATAACGATATGTAATCTCACGTATTAAATAATTAGAAATTATTGCAGCATAAAAATGTATTCCTGTCTTATCGAGGCGGAATGATCATATCATACGTCACAAATTAAGGAAAATTAGCTACCAATTCCCCACGAATGATGATGCAACATACAATTTTAGATGTCGTACGGGTCGACCGCAGAAGATTTATTTGTTGTAGGTAGAATTTGTTGAAAACAAAAAGCAAATTTCAAAACCCCGATTATTTTAATGTATTTATTTATTAATTACTCATGCTGTATATATGTTTGGAATCACCTGTCAAACGATAGAGGATGACGATGACAGGTTTTAAATTAGCCATATTGGCTTAAGAAAGTCCTCGTACCTTACTAGTAAAATGTAGGCCATCCGGCCTAGTTGAAGATGCATAACGCTTAGTTAGAGATTTACGAAAATAGACAAAACGGAACGTAACGATGACGTAAGCTGATGACAGTGATGATGACAGATCGCAACGTTTGCATCTGACAGATCACAGAAGTTAGCAGCGTTTGATATTTGCTAGTCTCTACGAAGGAAGAAAGAACCTACTATCATAAATGTCAAAAACTTGGTACCCCTTCGGGCATTTCAAGTTACCTAAAACGAACCTAACCTACCTAGTAAAGCAAACTAAGTGGTCATTTTGTAACTCGAAATTTTGGAGATGTAGTCGCCAAGCGATCTGGTCGTATTGCGATCTAGACACAAAGCGATGTAGTCAGATCGAGATGTAGTCACAAAGCGACCTGAGGGCTTATTGTCTAACGCACTCGCAATCACGATCGTTTTCATTTTGAAAATCGAAGGCTTGTCTGCATACAAAATGAAAACAATTGCTCCACTTCGAAGCCTGTTGCGATTGCGAGTGCGTTAGACAATAAGCCCTCTGGTCGTATTTGCTACCTAGCCCTAACGAGATGGTGTACCTAAAGCTTCTATACCAAAAACTTTACTTTCCTTGCGCAGTCACGTAAAAACTATTTAAATTGAAAGAACCGTGTCAAAGTATGAATCGTCATTTAAAATTGAATTAAAATGTGATTACTACTTAATACTTAATTATTTCGGCGCACGTTTGACCAGCCCTATTACCAAGTAAATTTTAATTATGATTTAATTACAATTACATAATTATCGAGCTACGTGACCGGCGCCATGCACTACGGCACGGGCCCCATTAGGGCACGATGATATCGTTAATTAAATTAGTAATTGACAACTGTTAATTAATTAATAAACAATTATGGAACCTGTTAGACCTAGGCAAGTTTTAAACTCGATCATCATTATCATAACAACTGGAACGCGTTCGCTACCGAAATCTTTATCTTCATTACA
The DNA here is from genome assembly GCA_948252455.1 of Acleris cristana. Lineage (NCBI taxonomy): Eukaryota > Metazoa > Arthropoda > Insecta > Lepidoptera > Tortricidae > Acleris > Acleris cristana. The sequence continues at coordinate 13,526,758 of OX411789.1, forward strand.
TGGTATAAAACAAAGTCGCTTCCCGATGTACGCTAATCTTTCAAACTACGCAGCGGATTTTAATGCGGTTTTCATCAATAGATACTCGTAGATGTCTTTTTTGGATTATGAACGAGTGTTACAGAATACTTATATAGACCGAAGCGGAGCGAGGGCGGGTCGCTAGTTACAAAGTATAAAACAAAGTCGCTTTCAGTGTCTGTTTGTCTGTCTATATATCCGCTAACTCCTCCTAAACCAAGCAACGGATTTTGATGCAGTTTTCACCATCAGTTAGATTTTTTTTACGGAAGATTGGTGTATAAAAAATTCTGGCGTGTTACAAAAAACTCATATAAACGCAAGCAGAGCGAGGGCGGGTTGCTAGTTACCGTATATACGTTTCAGTAACCGTTTAAAAAAATCTATAACTACTGATTCGTCATGGTCACAACACGATAAACGCATTGTTTTTAAATCGGCCGCTACTACTATCTAATCTAGTAAATAATTGCTATCATAACGTTTATAATATGGTTACATGTCAAAAGCAATATGGTTTATCCGACTAGAACAGAGCCCCTGATTGAAAATCTGGTTCTATATTATGCCCTATTCCCCAATATTGCCCATTCATTATTTAATTTAAGACCTACTATGCTCTTGATGTTGGAGTAATTACTTTTTCTGTTATCTTATCTATCAACTCTTTCATCTCGAGATACGACACGACATTGACCTTCTGTTTTTAACATTATGACTGTTTTTGTTTTCATTTTTGGAAGCATGTCTTTCGTTTTTATATCTATACTAATCTATACTAATATTATAAAGAGGAAAGATTTGATTGTTTGTTTGTTTGAATTGAATAGGCTCTGAAACCACTGGACCAATTTGAAAAATTCTTTCACCATTAGTATTCTAAATTATCCTTGATGAACATAGGCTATGTGTTATTTTTCTGCGCGTACGAAGTCGCGGGCATCAGCTAGTTTCCTATAAGATTGAATTTAAGGATATAACCGCTTTATTCTTCTGGGAATAAGATCAATGTCTCAAGTCCGTTCCAAGTGTTGCAACACTTGCATACGTGCAGAGGTCAGATACATTAAACCATATACCTCATGACATCAGTCCGACTGGTTCCGATGAGCCCGCTGACCATTGGAGCTGGGCTAAAGGCTTATTGATTAAGTAGTTAATTCTGGTCACGCTCGGGCCTTGGCCGTCGCGGTTGCGTGGACACACCGTGTGCTATGCTAGTGAGAAGAAGTGGATGGGTAACGGAGGGAATATAGGTCATTTTGGAGTTCTGTTCCATGCCAAAACCAAAAAACAATATGTTAAATTGTTATGTTCTGTCAGACGAAGTAAACTGACATTTGACGTGTCATTATTTTGTTATTAAGTAAGGGCCGTGATGTCCAGTAAGATCACCTGGTAGGATCCCCCACGTACAAAACTAATAGGTAGGGGATTCTACCAGGTGATCTTACTGGACATCGCGATGTTAGGGCCAGGTCAGGAGTACCCTAAACCGACGCACGTGTATGAAGAGACTTATGAGTGTGGAGGGAAGTTTGTCTGAATCGTAGCAAGTGGAAGGAAGTGGTCTCTGCCCTTACGGGAAAGAGGCGTGATTGTATATTATATATGTATGTATGTATTATTTTGTTGCAAATTCTTACTCTAACACCCATATTCACAAACAATACTTAAGGGATCCTTGATCCTTCACTGAGTAAACGCACTGCGTTCAATACAGCTTTGTGATTTGTCCTTTTTGACCTTTTGTTTATGAAACGATTTGAACCACCCTGTGCGTTCGTCAGCACTGTGAGACCTCATAGTGACGTTTGTGAATACGGGTGTAAGTGTCTAATCAAAACTGCTGCTTTAACATCAACAATTTATATAAGATAAAGCAATGTGAAATAAAGATGTACAACTAGTATAACACAACTTTTACTTTAGCGCTTGTCTCTCACTTTCTTTTGTTATAGACTAGGACTCTAGGTAGACTAGACGATGACCGAGCGACAAACAAATCGCGGGCGAGGGGAACTATAATAGCCGCCCGCCTCGCACACAGTATGTCGCGTCCTTTTCCCTCGTATGCTCATCGCGTCCCGACGAGCCGTAATAATATAAATCACAGCCTCTGCCAATGTCACGCTGCAGCCATCATCGAGGACTAGCATGGTAAAACGATCGTGGACTTTAATTGTTGAGCCGCGTAGAACCTTGTCGCAGAAACACAATAACTCAATTTTTTATGACGACGCGACTAACCTGAGATCGGCGTCAATAGAACTTGCAAAAGATGTAAACAAAACCAAACGAACCAATTCACCATGATTACTCGATAATCACGTACTTTTAAAGATCAAGTGAGATTCAACGATTTATACACAAAATCATTATTTTCATATTATATTTAAGATGAAATAACTATTAATTATACGTTATTTTTAATAAAAACACGCTTGGTGAATATTTGAGGTTATGTGTCAAATTTGTTTACAAAATTCGCAAATTCTATTGACGGCGACCTTAATTGGTAGTGACCCTGCCTACCAAGCTTGAGGTCCCGGAGTCAAGCCACAGGTAAGGGCAAATATTTATGTTCAGAACACGAGTATTCGTTACTAGTTCTTTATGTTGTCTAATTATTTCTCTATGTAAGTATGTATATCGGTTTGTATAGTATAGTTGAGAGGTTAGTTTGACACAAGGTGAATTTGTATGAGATTTTCCTCTATTTATTATTGGTCTTCCTCCTTGTTACTTGACATTAATCTTTATAGTAAGGTTATATAGTAAATCTATATTTTTCCGTTCAGTCATAAAGTTAAATATTAAATTGCGTGTTTTATTCTCAACATGTTAACGAAGCTTAGTTTGATTGTACTGCAAAAGCTCTAATAACTAGACGGATATATCGCGTCAAATATATGTATAAACCTTATTATTATCGGCATAGGGGCGTGTTTTGGAAACGTATATATATTTGACTTTTGACTAAATTTTTCCATCCTGCACTATTATTCGGACAATCCCTGTCACAGTCGTATTTCGTAATTTCAAATTTCATTTCTCTTAACTCCCCCGTGTGATTGCCGGGGTAGCACAGTGCCACTCCATGTCTTCCCGTGAATGTCGTAAGAGGCGACTAAGGGAATAAAGGCTTGTAGTACTGTTAGGCGATGGGCTTGCAACCTGACACTAATACGCTGGGAAAACATCTTAGCCTATTTCTGCAAAATGTGGTTACAGAATTATCAACGAGTTTTTAGAGTTGTAGGTAATTCTGTAGCTCTGCCTGCCCCACTCTGGGAACGAAGGCGTGAGTTATGTTTATGTAACTCTACTCGAAAGCATTTATACCCGAAAATCTAATTCAAGACCAAAATCTGACTGTTCCCATCTTGATTATTTAGTTATTTTAACATTATTTCATAAAACACTAGAGGACGCCGGCGACTTCGTACGCGTAGAATTAGTTTCCCGCTACTCCCCCCATTTCTTCCCGTTGGGGGTCGATTTTCGGAAAATCCTTTCTTAGTGCTCACTTTCATCATGAAAGGTACCCCTGTACCAAATTTCAAGTTTCTAGGTACAGTCGTTTCGGCTGTGCGTTGATATATAAGTCAGTCAGTTTTGCCTTTTATATATATAAATAGATGAATGAGAACTCGTCTAACCAGTAAATTTAGGGTAAGTTTTATTGATAAAAATACCAAAATACAGACAGCGAATGTGCGCCCGTTGAGGTTGGGATATTGGTCTTGAATTAGATTTTCGAGTAAAGGAAGATGTGATTAATCATTTTAATTACTGATCGTCGTCGGTTTTATGGCATGGAATAGGCAAACGAGCACACAGGCCATCTGATGGTAACTGGGATCTGTGACCCATAGACATTTGCATTCTCAAGACTACAATCCTGAGACTACAATCCTAATGCGTTGCCAACCCTGAGGACTAAGATGGAATGCCTCTATGCTAGTAATTTCACCGGTTGTCTTGAACACAACAATGCGAACTGCTGCTTGGTGGTAGGTTAAAGGATAAATTGGTGGTCGATCCGGACTGACCTCGCACAAGGTCCTACCACTCATTGATGGCATTATCATGAATGGGCAGTGCTGCCCTCCTAAGCCAATAGGCAGTATCTCAGATAAAACCCCTGTAGCAATATGGACCTTATTACAAAGATGATAGAATTTAAACTGCTTTGGTAATTGAATTTGAGATACTGCGTATTGGCTTAGGTGGGCAGAGTGACTCACCGTACGTGCCACCTTGGCAGTACGTGATGATCAATACTGCCCTCATCCTTACTTAATACTAGCTTCTGCTCGCGACTTCGTCCACGTAGATTTCGATTATAGTTATTCCCTAGGGAACTTTTAAATTTTACGGGATGAAAAGTAGCCTATGTGTTAATCCAGGGTATAAGCTATTTTCATTCCAAATTTCATCCAAATCCGTCCAGCCGTTGCAGCGTGAAAAAGTAACAAACACACACACACAAACTTTCGCATTTATAATATAAGTATTATATTAGGATTATAAACGCGAAAGTTTGTACGTATAGATGTATGGATGTTTGTTACTCTTTCACGCTGCAATGGCTGGGCGGAATTGGATGAAATTTGGAATGGATATAGCTTATACACTGGAATAAAACATAGGATACTTTTTATCCCGGTTAATTTAAAAGTTCCCAGGAGAATAACGATAATCGAAATCTACGCGGATGAAGTCGTGGGCAGAAGCTAGTAAGCCAATAAACGGTATCTCAAATCCAATAGCCAAAGCAGATTCAATCCTATCCGGTTAGTAATAAGATTGTACTTTGTATAGGGGTTTTATCTGAGATACCTTTATTTCCGCGATGTCCAGTAAGATCACCTGGTAGGATCCCCCACGTACAAAATTAATGGGTACTTACCTATTATTTTATCGAAACACTTTTCATCGAAGAATTTTCATTTCATCGAAAGGCATTTTATTTTTATTTTGTCAATTCTAACCTAACCTAACCTACGTAATTAATGTTTAATATACCCTGAAAACATCTTGGTTTCAGCAGAAACTACCGTTCGACAAAATAAAATTCGATGAAATGATACAATCGATGAAGTGAAATTCGATAAAATGATGGGTTACCAAAATTAATAGGTAGGGGATCCTACCAGGTGATCTTACTGGACATCGGGTCTATTTCTCTTAGCAGGGCAGAATAATGTCAACATGAAAGGATAAGCGGCCCGATCGCTGTATGTTATCCTCACCAGTTACCATCAAGGACAGATTTTAATGGTTTCGGAAGAAACACTCAAGAATACATAACTTTTCCTTGTTATTCTTAGTTTAATTGTTTAGTAATAGTTGAAGAAACATGCAAACATTGTCGCATCACTAAGTATAAAACAAAGTCGCTACGCGTCTGTCTATCTATATGCTTAGTTGGTAGCACTTTGGTCTACATACAAGAGTCATCACACAAATATTTGCCCATACCGGGATTCGAACCCGGGACCGCTAGCTTCGTCGGCAGGGTCACTACCAATACCAACTAGGCTATCGCGTCTTCGAACAAGAAGTCTAGTGCATTATCTCTTACGTTTACGTTGTAAAAATAAAGACAAAACATGTTCTAGAGCATTCGCTCGTTTGGTCTAAACCCACCCTAATACTCACTGACTGTAACACCCGTATTTATAGACAAGAAAAGTAATTACTTGAGTAAAAGTAATGACTTAAGTAACAATTTTTGTATGACTTTTGACATTACTATTACTCAAGTAATTACTTTTCTTGACTATAAATACGGGTGTAAGTATTCTAAAAGAGACGAGAGAAAGAGAGCCTTCCAGTTATTAAATTACCATTATTTTTTATTACAGCGAAGCTGGATAAATGCCCGATCTGCCGGAGCGCCATAACCTCGTACTTCTGCATCAGGAACGACGAGGAGCCCCTCTCGGAGCTGAAGCAGCAGCGCTTCCCCTTCAACCGGCGGCTCTTCAACCTGTTCCACTACCACTAGTGGTTACCCAGGCGTCGCTAGTAGAACTACGATTAGTTCCATTATGGCAAGTGGAACTCCAACTAGTTCTGTTACCATTAATGGATCTTGCAGACTAGTTCCGTCATAGCTAGTGGATTTCGTAAGAATGTTCCGTTATCACTAGTGGATTTCGTCAGCTAGTTCCGTTATCAATAGCGGAACTTTACTAGTTCTGACAGCTAGTGGATTATGAACGTGGAAAACAGCGTGTTGTGATTAAGGTATTCGGATAATGTTTACTACATTTTCTTTATAAACTTTGAATATAGCTGTCCGTAGGAAACATAGTAAACATTTTAATATTCAAATACAGACATATATTATTAAGTGTGATGCCATCAAACTGAATTAAAAAGTGATGCGGAAAAAACTGAAAGTGATATGTTTAAATTCAGTGTTAATTTTAGTGGTAACCGATAGCGATTGTATTTCAATATCGCCCGTAGTTGGTATCTCCTGTACCCTTAGAGGCTATTTTAAGTTCCTAGGTATCTTGAGATCTCTAAAAAGTCTAATGACTAATAAAATATTTCATAAACAAATGTTTCTATAATTATTATCAGAATCTTACTTTCATTAATATGGGGGTTTTTAATCGGTGATCAGGAGTTGTTTTTTTTAAACAATGTCGAAGGCAAAAATATCAGTGTCTTTTGATTATTACATGTGACTGAAAAACTTCTATTCTAACGAGGTAGCAATCAGAACATAATTAGCCAAACGTAGGTCAGCGTCCATTTACCTCTATTAAAAGTTTAATTCTAAATAAAAATAATGCACTACAAAAAATATGTTTGAATGTAACTTTGCTTTAAAAGTAACTGTTTACTGACAAAAAAAGGTTCCTGAACACCGATAAAAAGCCGCCATGCATAAACAAACAACATACAATTAAACGATTATTCCATTTTTGTAATGGTATTTTGCAAAAGTATGGCAGCAGATAAGTTATTAATGAACACATCTAACTGAAGAGTGTAATACATTAAAAAAAAAAGCAAATTGGTTGATAGAACCAGTAATTAGCTTTTATTAAGTTTAGAGGTTTTTCTTAATAACTTATTCATTAATAGTACCGAAAAATAGTACAGTTCTCCCAATTTTCGGCTCTCTATCACACTAGCACTTTACAACTGACAGTATATTTGTCACTCGAGTTTCATACAAAAACGAAGATTGCCGATCGCCATTAAGAAACTGGTACATACATGTACATGTTGCTGTACATGTTTTTTTTTTAGACACTGCCTTTAATTATTGAATTATTTAGTTTTGAATATGGTCTACCTAGGAACGTTTAGTTTAGTTAGACACATCTGATGGTGTTCAATATTGTAATATGTTTAGTGAGAATGTTTTTTTTTTTTGGACATGTGATGTTGTATTTTGTTTGAAAGAATATTTGTTTATTATAATATTTTAAATATGAAAAGACAATGCTGGTTTGATAGTACGCGCTTCGTCTAAATTTGAGTGTGATAAAATAATTTATTATTTCATAGAATATTATACTTTATTATTTAAAACATATATCAAATATCTGTTTTGAATGGCCGTGAATATTTTTCTTATGATCATCATGTGATGTCCTTCATAGAATATGAAATAGAAAAAAAATTAGAAAAATATTGGTATTTTATAACTTACCTTTCAAATTCGTATCCTACCTTTGTACAAAATAAGGTAGAATGAAATTAAAAAATAGTCAACTACGTATTGTTAACGTAATTTTCAGCGTATTTTCTCTGAAGTTGTCTTGATAAACGCCACAATATTATAATATACGCAAATAAAACCGGCCAAGTGCGAATCGGGCTGGCACACGAAGGGTTCCGTACCATTCTTGTATGGGGGCCCCCTTTAATTATTTATTTTATTTTATTTTTTGTTCTAGCGGCAATACTACTCACTTTTTGAAAAACCATGTGTCCCACCTTAGGTCCAAAGTCAATCTGACATTCTACAGCAATAAAGTTGAGTTTCCTATAAGTTAAAAATGACTTAGCATCTCTAATGACATTGACGACTTCAAGCCCATTTTTTTAAATGTTTCCAAAATTTACTTTCGTGACCGTACCTATAACAGTCCAGTAAGAACAGCCCGCTGACAGACAGATGGACGGACGGACAGCGCGAGCTTAGGTACGGAACCCTAACAAAAAATATTCCTTCACTAAAATACTATGATAATCCTACTACAGTTTAATAACCTCTTTTATTTATACTGTGTAATCCTATGTAACAATGTATTTTAACGAGTAGTCTTCCAACTATGAACCTTATTGTTAAAGTATAGATCTCATTATAGCGTGACACTTTACACTTAGAATAACTTCAAGCTCCCATTTCATAGACTAGCTAATAACAATAACATATGTTATACTTAGTATTGTTACGGCACAGAAATGAGGAAAAACCTATACATGAAATTCCTTGCGAATTCCACTTTACTGTTAACAGTATAACGTCGGAAATACAATGCAGCTATCTTTCTATTTGTATATATTGATCACGTCCAAGGGTGTAGCTAGGCGAAGGGGGAGGAAGCTGTCCCCGATTTTCTATGCCAGTAGTTTTGTTTATATAGTCGAAAGCAATAATATAAATTTACCTATTGCTTCAAATTTGACACAGACTATACATACTGTTACGTCTTTCGAACTTGTATATACAGGGTGTTAGACAGAAGGTTGGACAAACTTCAGGAACTAACTCTGTAGGTCATACTCGTCAACTTTTATTAAGGGACCGTCATCCAAATGCCGAATTAAAAAACAGCTGTTCCATACATTTCGACTGTTTAGCTCTCAAAGTTTGTATGGAACAGCTGTTTTTTTTTTCGCGATTTGGATGTTTGTCCGGTAATAAAAGTTGATGAGTATGACCTTCAGAGTTAGTCCCTGAAGTTTGTCCAACCTTCTGCCTAACACCCTGTATTTATGACTCACTGTATGTAGAGCAAAACAAGCGCGGCTTTTGATTCCATCCCCCTCCCCCTTTTTAGTTGAAGGTGTCCCCCCCCCCCGGGCCAAAAGCTGGGTTCGCCCTCAACCCGTGGCGCGTCCTGTGAACCGACGGTGGTCCATAACAATATTTGAATTTGGAACTCAGTGTGGTTCGTGCTAAGATTGATATTGTAATACACATGTACAGAGCGATAGCTCTAAGAAAGTGCATCGGGTTCTCACTCGCTCTCATAAGCTCTTTTTAAGAGCGAGTGAGAGAGAAGTACAAACCCGAAGCATCTAAGTTTGTTGTCAAACGGCAATGAGAATGGGATTGAACACATAATGTCGTTTTTTAATTAATATATGAAATGACATTGTCAATGGTAGAGTGTGCAGATCAATTAAAATAATTATTTCAGTACAATGCTTGGAAAAATAAAAACTTAAAATACAAATGCTGTAATTACTTTGAACTTTGAAGATAATTTCTCGGCACCGACCGTTTAATACTTTACCACGATTTATATTTTATAATATGTATTTTTTGACAGGGTTGTTTCGATAACGTGAAAATTAAGTTAAAAATAATAACAGATTTTTCAAATATGTTTTTTTTTTATAAATCAAATGATAAAATTTACCAAGAGAATTCAAATATGTAGTAACCTAGTAACTGCTTATGGTAAACCACACTTTGTAAATCTATTATCTATAAGTGTCTGCACTTAAAATGTGAAGATATTATTATCATAGATTGACTTATGATTATATTTAATAATTATACTAACGGTACTTTCGAATCGCATTCTCATCGCGGTTTGATAATACAACATGACGTTCCTCGGGTTAGACTTCTCCCATAAGACTTGTTAGAGCGTCGATGTTAGACTACCAGCTATTTACATAATTTATTATTCAGAGATATTTTGTTTTCGCGTCAACTAATACGATTTACCGTCCATTTTAACCGTAGCGTACGTCAATTAAAGCCGACACCCTTCATGTATACTATAGCTATGTATAGTACAGTCAGCCAAATATGTGGACTTTCAATTTTGATCCAACTTAATTGACTATTCCAATTGACATAAACGATACCTTATTATCGATATATCCGTCTAAGGCCCACCGTACAACGTAATTTGCCAATGAAATTTAAACCTAAACCCAGGGACCGGAATTTTCGTGGCATTATTGAGCTGTCATAGAGACTTTTCGACTTTCAATTAGGTACATATCAATATAAAAAACTTTAAAACGGAAACTTAACGTAAACCAAATGTGGAAAAAATTATATTGAACATTTTTTTTACTTATATAAATAGCCTAAGAAACATTGTAAACTTGTTAGCACTTACACAAATTTTGAGCATTAAATTGAAAAAGCTGCAAATATGGCTTAGATGTATGGTTACTGGTTAAAAAATTCGTATATTGATTTCTGACTTCTGCAGTGGTTTACCTCTTATCGCTTGAAACCAAATAAATATAGCGATAAAAATTAATGGTTTTAGTGTCTTAAGACAGAAATCTAGAAGTTTTGGACACTGGCTCCCTTGATAGCCACGGGGTACCAAAAGATTCTGCATTGTATTTTATCGATATATTATTATGAATAACGAAAGTCGAAAAACGAGAAGTCACTAGCGTTATTGTAAAGTGCCACGAAAATTCCGGCCTCTGCCTATAACGAATACGATAGAGTCAAATTTGCTAATTTAACTGTCAGTCATAAAAACAAGGGATTGTTTTTATGACTGACAATTAAATTAGCAAACTTGACTCTTATAAAAATGAATTGAACTTCCTTGAATCATACTATTATTCATTACATGGCAAACTGAATTCTACCGTAGTGTGACAGACCTAATATTTGGCCTACTGTACATGAGCCCTTCGTTCACTTTACACCTAAACTCGTAAATTTTAAGTTTCCTCGCCGAATTTCTTTTACGAAAAAACATCAAGCCAATCGCCGCCTATGGGCCCTATTTTTGCCTTGATTTATTCAGAGAAAAATCACTCCTTCTATTTTATTTTTATTACTGATAAATAAAGTTCAAAATGGCATCAAAACTGCGCTGGGCGGTAACAGGTATATTATATGGACCATCATAAAAAAAGCATGGGTTTTCATTTATGAATAAAAACAGGCCAAAATAGGGTACTCGTAGAGGTGGATTTTTTAAAGCAACTTGTCTGCTCAGGTATCTTTGATGGTGAATGCGCAATCGGCAAAATGAAATCCTGACCGACCATAAAACTGTCACGGTGACAATTTGTTTGACATTTCTTACGGTTTGATATTATATAACACATTTCTATGGTGGGTCAAAATTCCATTTCGCCTATCCTACAAAACAAAACAAAACAAAGCATCCTATATTATATTTTGGGACCTCGCGAAGATATGTTGAACTCTTTAGTCCACATTGAAAATGTGTCGCATTCTAATTTGAATTTTACGTTGATCATCATAGGGCGCTTTATTCTAAACCGTCTAAAGGCAAAATGAATATGTGGGTTATATGTATGTATTTACGTTATGCTGTATGTGATATTTGAGGATTTTAATTATAATATCTAGTCGATTTGACTGCTGGATTACTTTTACATATTTCGGTCGTAAATAAGTTTTGCTAGTACATATTTTATTGCTTATTCTGTAGTCGCTGGTCTAAATTGAAACAAAACAGGAATGGAGTGTAATGAGTGTAAAACGGTATTATTAAAATTGTAGTATTGATAAAGAATAAAATGTATATTTTTATTTAGAACATTGTAAACGAAACTGAAAAATAAACGTAATTGCCAAAGTATACTTTTGTTTTCATACACGCACAAAAGGTGTTTCGATAAAATAATAGGTACTTACCTATACTTTCCACGCTGGACTCGTGGACCCACTACTCCTTGACCCACTGCTATTCGACGGAGCCCTGCCTCGCGGCTCCTGTTTCTGGGCGATTCCGCCTTCGGCCGTCTAAAGATACCTTCCGGACCGTTGGTCCCACTGCTATTCGACGGAGCCCTGACTTCCGGCAGGGCTCCTATTTCTGGGCGGTTTTGCCCTTCGGGCATCTAAAGGTACCTAACGAACCTAACCTACCTACTTTGCGGTGATTTCTGACTTTTGCGGTGATTTCCGGAGGTGATCGAATAGCAGTGGGACCAACGGTCCGGAAGTCAAAGATACATAACGAAGCTAACCTTACCTACTTTTGCGGAATAAAAGTGATTTCTGACGAAAGCGAATAGCAGTGGTACAAAAGTAGTGGGTCCGCGAGTCAGTCGCTATACTTTCCTTCTTTCCAACTCTCCCATCATCAGAAGTCTACTGGTGTCATCAGAAGCTTGTTAACTTGGTGATAACATAATAAATCTCGTAAGTATATCTATCTACAGAAATCAGGGTTGAGCTCAAACCTGGTTACAATTGTCACTTATTCATTAGTTTTCATAACATTAATGGAAACCAGCGCCCTAAAACACCATTCTGACAATGACAGGTGACATTTCAGTGTACATGGCGCAGCTTGTATGAATCCCAGTGATGTATGAGCGTGTTAACTTTGTAATGTGTACCGAATTGTCACCTGTCACGTGTCATTGTCAAGACAGTGGAATAGGGGGCTGGTATGAACAAAAATGTAGCTGGAATCTGTTTGTTATGAACATAGATCTAGTGTCATCATACCAGATGTATACCTAACCAATTTAAAAATATCTAAACTTTGGAATCTTAGCTTTCGTACTCTGTTAAAATGAAAAAACCGTCAACGAACTATCACGTTTATTCTTATCAGTCACACAGACTCCTTGTCTCTTCGCTCCTCGTAGAGCGCGGAGTTCCTGACGGCGCAGTACAGGCTGAACAGCAGGTGCAGCGACTGCACCCGCGCGGAGAGCGTCTCGCCCCCCACCGGCACGTCCAGGAGTCCGCAGACCAGGTCCACGTACTGGGATAAGGTACAGTCTAACGTGGCGGGCGGAAAGCCCACCTCGTTCAGTTTGTCCTCCATGGTTTCCGGCCATTCTTCCATCAGGGTGTCTATGTCGGGCATCTTTCTGAAATAAAGGCGTTTTTGAAGATCGACTGCTATATTAAGTAATGTCTTCTACTAGAAGAGAAGACTTCCGAAATTTCAAGTAAAATGTTTTTTTTAAATATCCAAAATCACATGCTGCAACATTTAGTTTCACGTCACCAATAGCGTAAGGAGTTCTCGTAAAATTAAGTAGGCATTGAAAAGAGGTCACGATATATCTGTTTTATGAATATAAAGTACTCATTATAAGTACCTATGTATATTTCTTATTTATTTTTATGTTTGGGCTGTTTATTCCATTTATTATTTTAGTTTGCCCCGCCTGTAAATTTATTTTAGTTTATCTTTTAACTTCTCTTCTTTGTAATGTTGTAAGAGATCGCTATTTAGCTATAAAACCGCCTGTTTACTCACTTTGTAACATTTCATTTGTATTTTACTTTTCATGCTGTTATTATATATGGTGTTCAAATATTTGTATTGTATTCCATTGTATGCACAGATTATCTGTAATTGTAAGTGACTTGAGATTTGTACTTAATATAATTGATTAACAAACAAACTACTCTATTCTCTATTGACCACAAACAAGCAGTTTTACGAGAGCTTTTTATAAATAAACTATGTTTATGTGTTATGCTCATTGGTCATAGGAATAATTTTAATAGACGTAGGTACAGCTGTTTACAAACTATCGTGACTAAGTATAATAAACAGAGCCGCAGTAGAATAGTGTTTTTAAAATCTACGCAGACATACATTTAATATTATATCATACATTACGCCATCGTGCAACGTCAATCGGATGCGTCTTGGTAAATAAAAAAAAAACTACACAAGGTGTAATAAAATCGCTTCTATTATATGCTCTGCGTTATCCTTTGGTGCCTATATGCCTCTTGTGTAAATTTATATTTTTCTTTTGGAAATATACCGTTTTGTAGTGACAGTAAACCTTCAATATTCTAAGCAATTGTTAAAAATATCACCACTTCACTTGGACCTTCAATTTCAACTAGTAGATATGAGTCCAGAGGTCATAGCGTACTGACCGTGAGTAGGCAACTGTCGGCGGAGGCTTGGCGCGATGCAGCTCGCTGACATCTCGTATCCAGCGGTCGATTGCCTTGCCGTTCTTCTCTGCGTCTTCTATCTTCTTCGTCAGCTATATAAGACACATACGTATTAACCATTAGCTCATATATTGTCGTGAAAGAAGAATTAACGAACATACGACCACAACTGCTCATGCATGGTGCGTATCCATTTCAGCTCCAAAATGTAAGCAACTACTACCGGCGTAGCGCGATCTTTGTCCAAAAGTCTTTTAGAATTTGAATTATTCGTGTCAACTAAGAGTTGTTTTGGCACAACTAAAGTCAGCTCTGCTCTGCTGGCTCTGCAACCTGCAGTAGACACTCACCACAATCATTTAGACGTCACTACTAGGGCCTTTATAAAAGCCTGATCTGAGTGAGATGCCCGTTTCAAGTCGCGTCAGAGAGGACATTTTTTTATAGTCTGACATTTACTTTTAACACTGTCTTTAGACAGCTATTTTCTGGGGCTCATCAACGACTTGAGACCTGACGCGCGAGGTCAACTGCAAACATCAGCGTCAGTCTATCGTGATGGTCAGACTAAACAATCAATTCGCCACTGATAGAGGCCTACTGATTACGGTCGACTTCGCGGTGGTACAGTTAGACGGCTTTGATTTTTAGGCTCAGTAACGTCAGACCTGGAGCGAGGTCCACTCACTACGATGGCTTTGGCGCTGCTGCTCTTGGACCGCGCTCGCAGCTGCAGGTGGAGCAGCGCCGACTCCCTGTGCTCGGCCGCAGGCTCGTCCAGCACCGTCAGACCTGGAGCTAGGTCCACTCACAACGGTGGGCTTGGCGCTGCTGCTCTTGGACAGCGCCCGCAGCTGCAGGTGGAGCAGCGCCGACTCGCTCTGCTCCGCCGCGGGCTCGTCCAGCACCGTCAGACCTGGGTGCAGACAGTACAAACCCCCGTTTAAGTGTTAAAGGCATGTTAACACTACGAAGGTCGGTCACGGACCACGGTACCGTATCGCACTCCAAAGAGTTAAATATTTCCTGACAAATATGCGCAGATCGTGCGACTTTTTAACGCCTTTTAATCTCTTTAAATATTATATGTGTGAAAGTTTGTATGGATTTTTGGGTTTCAATGACGCCTCTAAACGGATAGCCCCATCACACATAAGATACTTTTAATTCCGTTTTTTTTTCAGTTCCCGAAGTGAAAGCGGAAAACACCCTCTACGCGGAAAAAACCGCATGCTAAAGCTACTATTTCATTAGTATTTTATGGCTTGTGGCACAATTACAGTCCTGATCATATTTGACAACTTTGAGTAGGTTTTTTGACAAGACCGTACTACTGGTCTCGATTGACGTGTGTAACTTACCGAGGTTGTCGATGTGTTCGAGGAACGGTTCGCCGAGCGGCTCGCCACGCACGTTACGCGCCGGCGTGCCCACCTTGAGGAAGGCGTCGATGTCGCCCACCGCCGGGACGTATTCCGGCACGAACGGCTGCAGCTTCAGCTCGATGTCGATCTTCTGAGGCGTGTATCTATTGTAGGGAATGCAATTTAACCGGTTTTTGTATGAAAATAACCGGTTAAAACCGGATATAACCGGTTATTTGCATTCCCTAATCCATTGGTAACAGTAATCCACATTAGGGAGCGACCACACCAGAGCTGCGTAAATTACGGTCCGTCAAAATTGACGCCATGTAATTACTACACCCATTCTTTTGTTTACGCAACGTCACCGTATTTTACACGTCGTTGCCGGTGTGGCCGATCCTTTAACCAAACTCACAGAAATTTACCTAGTCCTAAACTAGGCTCTAGGCTTGTGTACTAGGGGTGGGTACCTATTATTTTATCGAAAAAAAATCATTTCATCGAAAGGCATCCCTCCGTCCACTAGGATCCATTGATAGGATCCATTAAAGGGATCAAGCGGATTTTTTGTACATTCAAATCCATTAATGGAGTAAAGTGGGCTTTATTGTATACTTAAATCCATTTGGATTCGTTTACACTTTTTAATACTCAACATACCGTACCCCAGCCTAATGACTTGACGAGTACTTATTTGCGTCTTTGCTGAAACTTCTCCGATTATAAAGATACACGTTTTGTCTAAAATCAAACGAATTCATAATAACATTAATAACTTGTAGGTATATTTCCCCCACAGCTTTCGCTCTATAACATCTATTTTTAATAGAGTAAACCGGATGACGGCCGTCCCTATATAAAGCATAAACAAACATGTCTCATTACGGCTTAACTATGCCACCATGATATTCGTTAAATGTATGGGGGGGGGGCTAATATGGCTGCGTTTATCGCGTGACAAAGTTTAGATAAGGCATCCGTCACCCTTTGACACGTAAATAAGTAGGTACGACAGTGACGGATGCTTTATCCACATTTGACACGCGATATAGACGCAACCATACTAGGCCCACTGGGGACCTAATATGGCTGCGTTTATCACGTGACAAAATGTGGACAAAACATCCGTCACTTTCTGACACGTATATAAGTATGAGAGTGACGGATGCTTTATCCACATTTTGTCACGATAAACGCAACCATACTAGGCATGCTGTTTATTTTAGGTGCTTGCTTTTGTCGGGACTACATCGGCGTTAAAGTAGTTTATGGCTATTCCCTCGGATACTGTCAATTTATTCGCAAGAAACATTTCCTGCTTCGGGCGGGCTATAATTATTTTTGTCGATCGATAGATGGCGTTGAAACCAAAAACGAAACAAACAAACTCGTCTGTTCTTACAGCAAAAGCTGATACAATCGTTAAAAAGAAATTTGATTTTTTATAAATATCATGCCATACAAAATTTTAATTTGCAATGACAAATTGCACGCGATAAATAACTACTTCAAATCGCACGTGATGTCATATCGCTACATGATTATTCGAGTGGTTAATGCCATAGTTAATACTAGCGATGGATTTATAGTCGCTTTTCGTCGCATGCGATTTCTCATTGTGAATCCACCTCAAGACCGATTGTACAGTAAGGAAAACTGAAACACGTACCTTTTTTTCACTCACACGTTTTTCACTCTTGTCACATTATAAATAAGACAAAAAAGGTATGTCTTTCAGTTTCCCTTACTGTATGTGCCTAGTTAGACAAGCCGGTATAGGGATTCCTGACATTCGCATCATTCATGACACAATCATAAGGATGTGTGTTAGTTGGCTAGGTTGCGGTTGATTCATGCTGTTTTATTGAGCCATTTTCTCTTGTTTTAATAATTAATTAATTAACCACGTAAAATACGAGATCGTGATTGATGTCGCACATGATTCGGTGCGTGACACAGCGTCTTTTGTCAACCTACCCTCACTTATAGTACTACTACACGCTTAATTATTAAAACAAGAGAAAATTGCTCAATAAAACAGCATGAATCAACCGCAACCTACCCAACTAACATACATCTTACCGCACTATCAACATAAAACGAATAATACCACTAATAAAACAGGGTTTAATTTAACTGTCGGGGTATAAGTGGGTTAGTTACCGCAAGGTTGTACAGTGGGTGGAGATAATTTAAACCGGGTGCAATGGAGCGAGCAGGAGATATGATACGACGGACTTTCATTCGAAACGAAATTAGAATGTTATTTAGATGCTGTATGAGAGATGCAATCGAGTTTTATTATAGCTTGGCCGCGTTATTTGCTGTTAGAGGTTGACTTTGCAAAATCTGCGTCATTAATGGCTGTATACGTTTTTTTAGGGTTCCGTACCAAAATGGTAAAAATTAACCCTTATGGCTTCGGTGTCTGTCTGTCTGTGTGTCACAGCAGTTTTTCTCTAAAAATATAGAAGCTATCAACTTGAAATTTAGGATAGTTGTTTAACTTGCTTGAGCGCATCTGTTTCTAGTAAAAACAATATGAAATTATTGTTCCAAATATTTAAAAAGGAGTCTAGAATGGGGGGGTAAAATAAAAGTGATTTGATTATAGCAAACGGGATGTCACGGGTCAATCTGCAAATTTCAAAATCATTTTTTTATTATTTTTCGTGACTCGATTTTGAATAATAATTAGCCAAAAATGAAAAAAATATACCGTCCCTCCCACCCCCGAATCTTCGAATTATATGGAACACAAAATCTGAAAAATTTCCGCTTAAAAGATAATTATTTACTTACCTATGTTTTAAGCCAAAAATAGAATGTAGTTATGAAATTTTACACTTTGGAAAAATTACTTACTCAACAAGTAGAAATAGGCATTTTGGTTCTAATTGCAGCTATAAATAAATCTTGCGTGAAATGTTAAGACAAGTTAAATATTTGCGCGACCTGAAAACAAGTCAGTCACCGTGCAAAACAAAGGATTTATTTGCAAGAACGCGACGCCTAGAATTTAGGTAGGTAGCGCAAGTTCAATGACATTAGGGCAATTTATCTTAATATTTTCAGATTTAAATAAATGAACTCAGACTGTACACTAGCAATGTACAGTCGCGAACAGGGATTATTGAGCCACTTGTTCGTAATTTGGCCGTGTAATGCAAATCGAATAGCTGTCAGCCAGCCGGTGACATCGGTTATTGAATACACGGCTAAATTACGAACAATGGCAAGTGGCTCAACAATCTCGTTTCGTGACTGTACCTACATACTTACTATACATTCGTTGTATTTCGTCTGTGCAATGGCAGCTCTAAAATGTTCTTTGGGGGAGCAAATTCATCTTGAGGGAGACTTGCCGAATGGAATATTTTCTCTTTCTTACATTACCGCAAACCGGCCAGGATTAGGATTCTGGGTTCGAATGAAAATTGAAATACTCCGACTAGGTTGCAAGCAAAAGCATACATATAAGAATAAGAAGTATACTAGACGTACGTACTTAAACCTGACCCTTACCATGAGTTAAAATTTCCGTAATAGATAGCGAGTCGAATGCGCTGTCCCTTGCACTCTATAGGAAAACTGCGAGGTCTGCGAGGGATAGAGCATTCGACTCGCTAGCGAGTACGTTCATTGTAACTCACGGTAAGGGTAAGGGATCGGAGGGGGGACTCGTGGTAGGGGGGGTATCGCTTGAATCTCAGAAGTCTACTCTCCTTTTCCTCCTTACTTTTGACCTCTGAATTAAGGATTGCATCATCCCCCTACACCTCGTACCAGTACCTTTACCATGAGTTACAATTACCGTACTCGCTAGCGAGTCGAATGCTCTGTCCCTTGCACTCTAAAGGTGACTCTAAATACTGTAAGGGAGAGAGCATTCGACTCGCTAGCGAGTACGGTAATTGTAACTCATGGTAAGGGTACCGATCATGAGACTACTGGAACTCACTTCATGATGTACTGGAAGATGTTCTCCATGTCAGCCGGCACCTTCAGGTCCTGGAACTGCTTGGGGTCGTAGGCGCCCTCGGCGGGGATGACGACGCCGGCGCCGGCCGTGCGCCGCCGCCCGCTCGCCGGGTCGCGCTCCAGGCCCAGCTCGGCGCTGTCGCTGTCTGAGCGAGCAAGGAATACAATTATTTTCACCTCTCAAGCTCTAAAATGACCCGGTGGACTTGAGTGATACATTTGGTCGCTACGGACTAAGTACTTTTTATTTTCTTGGAAAGCCATACAGCCAGTTACAGTGTGAGTGTGAGCGTTCATAATTTGCTGTTATGTAGTAGTTTTTCTGTATCATTAAAGTTAATTTGTAAACATTTTCGTAGGTATTTTGTTTTTTACCTCAAACTGTTTCTACGGTTACGTGTTCAATCGCTATTAGAAATATCGGAGCGGATAATATACTCAAGGTATCGCCACACGCTCTTAACATTGATAATCTATATATATAAAAGCCAAAACTGACTGACTGACATATCAACGCACAGCCGAAACTACTGTACCTAGAAACTTGAAATTTGGTACAGGGGTTCCTTTCATGATGTAAGTGAGCACTAAGAAAGGATTTTCCGAAAATCGACCCCCAACGGGAAGAAATGGGGGGAGTAGCGGGAAACTAATTCTACGCGTACGAAGTCGCGGGCGTCCTCTAGTGATAACATATGGCGACGCGCTGGTCTAGTTGGTAGTGACCCTGCCTACGAAGCTAGCGGTCCTGGGTTCAAATCTCGGTAAGGGCAGATATTTGTGTGACGAGCGCGAATATTTGTTCCTGAGTCATGGATGTTTTCTATGTATTTAAGTATATATTTCTCTATTTAAGTATTTATATCGTTGTCTAGTACCCATAGTACAAGCCTAGAGCTTAGTTTGGGACTAGGTCAATTGGTGTGACATTGTCCCCTGATATTTATTTATATTTATATTAAAAGGCCTAAGTAGGGCGGTGCGAGGGCTAATTGCCAGCATGCCAGCATTACCTCTTTGTTCACACTAAAAAAAAAAACGGTCAAGTGCGAGTCGGACTCGCGCACCGAGGATTCCGTATTGAAGATAATATGCTTGGTAACCGCAAAAGAAAATACTCATTTTGTTATAAGCTTTATTTTCCAGGCAATAAGGTCGATTTTGACTAGCCTAAATTTTAATACAGATTTTCTTAGTTTTTTTGTTATTTCTCAAAAACTGTAAATAATGAACACTTTATTTTATTTTTCCCAGAAAATATAAGTAATTATCTATACGTCAGGATTTTTTTCAGAATTTTTGATTAATAAACTTCGGAGATAAAGGGGGGGAACGGTCATTTTTTTGTACATTTTTGGCTATAAATCAAAAAGTACATCACAGAACATTTTCAAAAAAATAGTTTTGAAATGTGCAGATTAAGACCTTTCATATGACACCCCATTTGCTATAATCGAACCACTTTCATTTTTGAACCCCCCATTCTAGACCCCTTTTCAATTATTAATAAAATTAATTTCATATTTTTTTACTACAAATAGATGCGGGCAAGCAAGTTGTACAACTATGCCAAATTTCAAGATGATAGCATTTGTAGTTGCTGAGGAAACCTGCTGTGACATACAGACAGACAGACAGACAGACAGACAGACAACGAAGTCTCACCATAAGGGTTCCTTTTGTACCATTTTGGTACGGAACCCTAAAAACGCAGTGTGAACAAAGGGGAGCGGACAAGTGGGAATAAGCCGGTGCGAGCAGTGTCCAGCCACAAGGCACAGACTCAGGAGGAGCGCAGAAAAGACCCGGCCAGGACCAAGCTTTGGGTTATGCATGGTACTTAAGCATTCATTTTGTTCCACCGAGTCCTTATAAGGCTAGCTACGACAGTGTGAGACATGTCCGACAGTGCAAAGTAATAGTTTATACTTGCAAGTGCCTTGTAAGCTAGGTACTGTCCCGCAGATTTCTTGCAGGTGAAAAGGCGGCCTAATGGTGTTTTCCCACGGATGAAGAGACGGCGTGAGAATTCAAATTTGTCTTTAAAAAAAGCGAGAAGGAACAACTTTTTTTTTTACAAATTTAAATTTATTTCTCCTCTCGCCTTGTCTCGCGTCGCCTTGACGGCCGGTGGGAATGAACTAATAGAGTGGTAAGATTTGTTTTATTTTATTTTAAAAGTAAAAAAAGCAATAATTATATAAACACAAGGAGCCATAACTGGAATTATGTATGCCAATAGCGGCCTGCACACGTAAAGTTCGGACCGCTGAAAACGCCACGCGCCGTTCAAATCTTCGTTCCGAACCGTACGTGTAAATACAACTGTAATAGTAAAATAGTAAGAAATTACGGTTTGGAACGAAGATTGGAACGGCGCGTGGCGTTTCCCATGGTCTGAACTTTACGTGTAAAGGCCGCTAAGATGTTTTACCCTACTTAGCAGATTTTTAACTACCCTAGAAAGTTTAATATCTCAAGACTTGAGACTCAAGTCTCGAATCTCGATCAACCCAAACAAACATATCCCCTCTATAACGGCAATACCCGATGAATTTTGATTCCGGAATCATAACGGTTGGGTTCATTGGACAGACCGACGCATATAGATCGATGGCGTGATCTATATGGATCATACATAATGTATTAGTTCTATGCACCGTTCCGTGCGCGGGTGAAAAAAACCGGCCAAGTGCGAGTCGGACTCGCGCACGAAGGGTTCCGTACCATTTTCTATACAACATTAGACACTATATTATAACCTTCGCGTAAAAAACGGCTACAAAAATCACGTTTGTTGTATGGGCCCCAATTAAATATTTATTTTATTCTGTTTTTAGTATTTGCTGTTATAGCAGCAACAGAATTAAGTACACCATCTATTACCAATAAGGCCTGAACACAAATACCACACCATCTGTGAAAATTTCAACTGTCTATCTATCACGGCTCATGAGATACAGCCTGGTGACAGACAGACAGACGGACAGTGGAGTCTTAGTAATAGGGTCCCTTTTTTACCCTTAAAACACTGATAATAATCGGTACGGAACCCTAAAAACACTTATAATAAACCAGAAATTAAAATTTGTTGCCGAATTCACTTAAATAATATGTTAGTATATTTCTCCATTCGTATTTTGGCTGTTAATTTACAGACATTGACTTACTTGTCAGGTATTTGTGACTGCGACACGTACGAGTATAATTAAGAAAAAAGAAATGCTTTTTTGCCAAATATCGTTATAGGTACCTACCTATAGTACCTACCAACCTATACTGCCTTGATAACAAAGTAAATCAATTCAACCAACCAAAGCAATCGAATTTTGTTACGATCACTAACTCTTCCTAAACTGTAGGTACGGTTTTTTTTCTGTACTTACTTAAATATCCAGGCTGATGCAAAATTATGTACTTACCTACAAGTTACGTTGACTAAATTACAAGAGACATTAGGTACAGTCAAATGCAAAAATACCTATATATGTTACGAATTTCTTATTACACTGGAATAACATCTACATTACATGGGACATGTTTTTGAGATCTGTCATATTTTTAGACTTGACTGTATAAATCCAATGTGACTTGAATACCATGACCATTACCATGACATGGTTAGTTGTAAATGATTAAAACAAAATGTATGAATTCCTATAAACTACTTGTGTACTTTAGAATGACGTGTAAATTTATATTTATCAATAAAAGAATCAATCAATCAATCAAAGACCATCTGCCGTAATACCAAAGAAGGCGGCTAACTGCAATGTAATAAGGGACTCACCTTAGTCGAAGCATTAAACTCTATTGATAACTATATTAAATTCAAAATACTTATACTATTACAATATAGTTAGCTGCCTTTGGTACCACGGCATCATCTACGCTGTTTTTATTCAATCCACGACGCGCCCTAATAATTAATTTTACATACAGGTACATCGACACCATTGTAAAGTTAATTTGAGGGTCGAGGCGCCCCGTCGTGGACATGAACACTGCAAACAAAACAAGCGCATGCAAAAGTTCGTGTTTTTACCAGAATTGTCAGACGAATCCACCCGTTTTGTCGTCACCCTGCTTTTGAAGCCTTCCTCCTTAGAAGACTGCTTCGGCAGCTCCGCAGGCTTATCCAGCGGTTTCGGACTCTGAATCAAAAACATTCGCACCGTACCAACAGACAATTAGCTAGCCATAACAATATTGTTATATCATTGTCTCACAATTAACGCTTACCGCATCTCTCCGACTGACATTGTTCATGAATGCCTCATTCTCAGGGTCTGTGTCGCTTTCGCTTTCCGAGTCGAAGTCGTGTCGGGCCGTGTGCCGCGCCGGCGGATTGAACTTGGACATAGCCGCCTTTACCACTTCCTCGTCGGAACTGGACGCGGGGCTCTCTATTTCCCTCGCATTCACCTCTAGTGTTTCGTCATACATCCCCCGATTAAACTCATTAGACTCATAGACAACTTCGCCCGCGTCCTCGCGAGTGGTCAGCGTTTGACAATGTTTGTCCCGCATTGCCATGGCAACGCGCGCGCGAGCGAACCTCCTTGGCCGAGCTCTGGGCAAAAAGAGCCGAGCCAATGCCCCCGCTAAGTAGGACTTTTTGTTGAAAATAATGCCTTGGCACTGCGTGGTACAGGCAGGCCGACGTGTCAGCATATCATATGCATTTTCTATTCAAAAATGATAAAAGTTTTATGAGCGCTGCAAACACATAAAGGTGTTACAAAAGCTGTTGCAAGTCCACACGCCAAGGCACAACTTTGCAAATAATATTTGGAATTTATAAAGTATAAAACTAAGTTGCTATTTTAGTCTTATACTTATTATAACTAAAAGAAATTAAAGATTTATGAATAAATCGATAATTCACCCGAGCGAAGCCGGATGGGTTAACAGTATTTTTTTATAATACCTGCCTACTTTATTACTGCAGTGTAAAAACATGACACGCGTATCAAAGGTGTTTATTAATCAAAATAAAACAATATGATTAAAAAGTCAATAGGTTTAATAACTAATTCAAATCGTCTATCTCTAAGTATAACCTCTATATTACAAAAATATTTAACATCGGAAAATATTATATTGCTATATTTATTCCAGACTTCTAAAATTTTCCTTCCAAAAATATTTCTGAATTAAAGGACTTAAAAGGGCCGCAATCAGTTATAAAAATATACAAAACGTGATATGGAGAGAGATCTGATGATGCGGAAAATGTATGAGATACAATGTCGCTAAGGTTAACATGGCTAACACATTAAACTTAAAAAATATGTCTAAAATATAAATTTATCATTATCATGCATTTTCGAAATGTAAAATGGAGGTAATTTTATTTGTAGTACACATTTACAAAAATATACGAATGCACGAATAAACTATCCAAAATTAGTTTTTTTTATACATAATTGAGGGTTTGTGAATTAAGGCTACACATGCAAAAATACACATTACCCACTATCAAAACTATCGAAGTTAAATTCACATGAATACAATTTTTCATTATAGATATTCAACATTCTCGTTATGACCAGCATAATACAAAATGTGTTACACATATAAAATATTGTTCACACTCGCTATTTCGAGACAAGAAAAGACAAGACTAATTAATAAACAACAGCTATTAATTACATTACATTCATCGACTAACATCCAATTAGGTTTTATCACAATTTGCAGTCTTGAATTTAAGAGGAAACTTTAACAAAAATCGATGTATTGTTTATTTGGCACACGTTTAATCGCATTTACTAGCTTAATGCAACTTACCGAAACATAAGAGCACAAGCAACGTGACTCGAGATATCCAACTAGATCATAAAGACTATAACGTAGCTAATGTTTGGATGCGCCTAAAATTAGTTCAGCCGACTTTATTGATGAGTTCATCGCATATGGCCGTCAGTTCCTCATTCGCTTTAGTTTTCTGCGCGAGGCTTTCCTCGAGCGAAGTGATATGCAGATCTTTACGCTTTATCATAGCGGTAAATTTCAACACTTCAGCCTCATGCCCTTTGTTCAACTTCTCTAACTCTTGGTTTGCGTAATTAAGTTTCGAAGTAGCGTGCTGTTTCAACAATTCATAATTTGAATGCATTTTAGCGAGATTGTCTTCGAAATCGTTAAGAGATTTTTTATAAGTCTCTTCGTTAGCTTTATAGCCCATTATAATCTGTTTGCTCTTCTCATATTTGCTGTGTAAGTCGTTAAATGAAACCTCCATGCTGGTCAGATGAGCTGACTGTTCGTCTCGCTCCCGTATTAGCTGATTGCGCTCCTCAGCGTACCGTTTTTTGTCCTGTTCGGTTTCAGATATTAAACTAGCGATGGTCCGTTCGTACTCTTCTACAACTGCCGCCATGTTCCTGTTCATTTTAGTTTTTTCAGAAAGATTTTCAGTTAATTCATTAACCTTCTTTAGTCTTTGTGCACTCTCTGCTTCCAGAGACTTCATTTGAGTTTCTAAAGCAGACAATCTACTTTTCAGTTCTTTGCTTTCGCATCTTAAATTATACACATTTATTTCCTTTTCAGCTAGCAATTCTCTAAGCTGCGTAAGAGCTTGATCAGCTTCGTAGTGCTCTTGGCTGATGTGGGTGACCGTCGAGTCGAGGCGAGCTGACGGGCTACTACCGCTTAAAGAGAGAAGCCTATCAATCACTGCCATTGCTGGTGAAGTAAAAGTCATGGATAGCCTGTTTGTCCTGTTCGGCGTTGCAGTTTGTCTAGGCGTAGCCACGGGATTAACAGCTGGAGGGACTACCATCATCGGTTTAGACACAGTGACGTTCATATCATCGCGGCTTTCCTCAAAGGGACTTTGCATTTCATGAGTTATATTTAGATTCGAGGGTCCAGCAACGGACTTCTCAAGTAACAAGGTTTCGTCTTCTTTTGGAGGCATCGCTGCAGGTGCCTTCTTTGGAGTGCTTTGTCTTCTTTTTATCTCGCTCAATGCAGCAGCGACACCTTCTGGTGTGACTCTTCGAGAAAATAGGGGATCAAATTTAAGAAATAAACTCTCTTTTCCGCTATAAGCAACTTCATCTGCCTTATTTTGGTTCATGAGAAATTCAAACGCTTCGGCGTCTATAAACATCTCCGCAGCGTCAGTGTTCTCGTCGTTAATATTATTAAATTCAACCATATTGATATTTTTATCAGACTCAGATATTTTGTCGCCTTTAACCTCATCTTCAGCTTCGAGGAACGGACCTTCTATAGTGTCT
This sequence comes from Acleris cristana, assembly GCA_948252455.1. NCBI lineage: Eukaryota > Metazoa > Arthropoda > Insecta > Lepidoptera > Tortricidae > Acleris > Acleris cristana. The sequence continues at coordinate 13,553,487 of OX411789.1, forward strand.
TCATCTTCCGTGTGAACCTCTCGTACAGTGTCATTTTTTTCATCACTAGATTTAGAAGAACAACTATAATTACCAATATTCTCCGTTATCACAGATGAATTTACCACCTCTTCTGGGGGCGGTACCACATCTTCTGGGGGCGGTGTCTGACGAATTCTTGACTTCGTAGCAAATGGATTAAAATTTCCATCATCAATTTCGGGCAAATTAAAAACGTTTTTGGACTCGCTACAATCAGTGGACGTGCCAGCAGAAAAGTACGTAGATTGTTCAGATGATAATGTGTTAAGATTTACAGAAGACTTGCAGTTATCAATAAGGACATCATCGGCAGTTACACAGGCAATATCAGGTGTACTAGCTATCACTTCGACCTTCATATTTGAATTTTTAACTTCACAAGGAATTATTTCGGTTTTGACGTTATTCGTTCCATCAGGCTGAGTTGAATCAACAGTCTGTGGGACTTCCTGTAAAAGTGGAGCAACCTCTTCAATCTCAGTTACAGCACATTTTTCTACATTAGAAATGTCATTTTCAACTTGAGTTTGTGTAGTGGGAGCACACTGTGTACTATCAAAAGTCGAATTAAAATTGTTATTTTTTAATGATGGTCTCTTCTTTTCTGGCAGCGACTTTCTTTGATTAGCATTAAAAACTTTATTCTGCGGTTGCGACTTCCCAGTTTTACTTGAACCTGTATTTTTAAGGGGCTTGTTTGGCGATTCACCTAGAGGTGGCGACGTCCTTATTTTTGTTTTAGTAGCAAATGGATCCATACTGTCAAGGTCATCAAAGTTAAAATTATAACCTTTAGAAACGATTTTAGGCGAGGTGGGTGCCGGCTGTAGGGGTTTTTCATCGTTAGAGGAATTTTCAATGGCCTTACTTATAGTGTCGGGATCATATTCACCTTCAACGGACATTGAAACAAATGGGCTATTATTCTCAGATAACACTATTTCCTCGTCCGTTTTATCATCGTGTTGCTTCGACTTTTCTTCATTACTTGTAGTTTCGAAATCATTAACACATTCAGTTATTTTGGCTTCTTGAATTATGCTAGAACTTCGTACTTCACTTTTATTTTCTGCTTGTATTTCAGGTTGAATCGTCATATTAGGTTCACACACTAGCAAACTAAGGTTTTCAACATTTAATGATATAGCATCTACAATGTTTACGGCATCTGTTTTAATTTCCAAATCAGGTACTGCCTCCGTACCGTTGATACACTGACTTAACTCTTTAACAACTAAAGATGTTTCAAGTCGATGAGATAAAGGTTCGAACGCCTCGATTACTGATGACGTTATGTCATCTTGTTTATTTGTTTTCAATAAAGTCTCAACAAGGGCTGTTGAGTCACCAGAAGCCAATAACGTCAAATTTTCTTCAGTAGCCACGTTACTATTAAACTCGTTTGACTCTTTCACTACATCGTGCACTGCTAAATCATTATCCGTTATAGTCTCCGACACCAAGTCGGGGACTTTTTCAATGTCTAGGTTTTGAATGGAAAATGTATCACTTTTATTAGTGTTATCATTTTGCATTGTAACTTCAGGTAAATCGTTTAAGGTATTAGGAAGCTGATTATATTTTTTACTTTCTTCTACATACATTGCTGGATTTAGGATCTCATTGTTACCTTCATTTTCATCAGACAACGTAGTAACTTTAATACTAACATCCACGCCCAAGTCCTCAGACAGGTTTTCCTTGAAAGATACTTCATTTTTTTCTATTTCGTCTGGCTGAGAAGGCTCAGTCTTGCGAATATTTTCAGTACCATCATTTGATGGTATCTCTTCACTAATAATAGTGTTACTTGTTTTTAAGGTTTCTGCTAAAACAGGATCAGGGACAGCAGTTAAAGCTTCGTGCGGCAAGTAGGTATTTACTATATTATCATTATCAATAATGGGTAATGGAACATCACTAGTCAATATGCTAGGCGGACTGGTAATCTCATTTATTTTATTTTCAGTTTCATTTCTAAATTGTTCCATATTTTCAGCAGTTGTTTCATCAAGAGATTGAAATAGTGCATTGTGGGGGGTTTCTACTATATCCATAGTTTTACTTTGCAATCTGCTGACTGTGGTATTATTATCTTCAAACAAATTATCATTAATTACTTTAGAACCATTTTCATTAAATAATGGAATATCAACTGGTGCCAGGTCAGCTGTAAAGTCTTTTTTACTTTCTTCATTTTCACTATTATCTTGGCATTGTTTTTCATTTGGTGGTTCTAAAGCAATTGCTTCAGCAGGCACAAGACTAAGATCAGAAACTATGGCTACTTGAGAATCAAGAGTGTTAGAACCTGCACTAGCTAGTAATTTATGTGTACTGGTTTCAATACTTACATTTTCAGACAATTTTAAAGGGGTATTGTTATAGGGTTCCACAGGTGTCTCGGGACTGGTAACTTCACATTTTAACAACTCAGGTTGGATTAGAGATTCTTTAAGTGCGTCAGTTATCTGAGAAGAGTTAGTGTTACTTAGATAATTGTTTGTTACATGTTCACTTAACACCTTAGTTTCAAGAGTTTCTGAAGCATTAATGAGGTCTGATAATTGATTTACAATATCAGTAGTAGAGAAATCTAGTGGTTCCCCGGCTACACCTGGTTCTCCAACTATTTGAGAATAGTCCAGTAACTTTATTATATCTTGGGTAGCATCTAATGCAGGCTGTTGGGAAACAGTTGCATTATTTTGAACTGCATCTTTTCTAATATCAAATGTAGATTGTGGATTAACAATTGCATTATTTTCAAGACCTCTTATAACATTAAATGTGGATAGTGAATCAATAATTGCATCATTTTTAACATCTTTAGTAACATCAAGCATGGACGGGAGACCAAGAATAGCCATATTTTCAACATTATTTGTAGCGTTAAATGTGGATTGTGGATCAACATTTGCATTATTATTAATTACATCTACTGTTACATCAAATGTAGACTGCAAGTTATTATTTAGTGCATTATTTTCAACTACATCAGTTGTTGCTTGCAGATCAATAACTGCATTATCATCTTTTACAGGAACATTTTGTTCAACACCAGTTTTGTTTGCAATGGCTTCTTCAAGATTTGATCGAGATTCATTTTGGGTAAATGTAGTTTCACAATCAACAAATTCTCCATCCGACTCTATATCATTCCCTTTGCTTTTATTCACAGTTGCACTTAGTGTTCTGTTTCTAATAGACAGGTTGCTATAAGACACATCCATATATTCCACTGAAGAATTGACATCTTCTTTTTCAGGTAAGCAAAATTTATCAATTTTGGAGCACGATGCTTTGTCTTGGAAAAATAATTTATGTATCGGAATCTTTTCAGTACTAAAAACAATAGTAGAGTCATCATTCCATTGTAATTCTTTCTCTAAATCTTCATTAAAAACTAGACTATCCTTGTTCGGGCTGTTTCTTCTTGACAAACTCCTATCCTTACTTTTCTGGTTAATAGGAGTTGAGGAAACTGCATGAGGTTTTGGATCGAGTAATGATGTGTCAACTGGACTCAGAACACCATCCACAGGTTTATGTTCTCCCTCTCCAGGTGGAATCGGGCTTTGTGAAGGCCTAAACATACTTAGCACAGACTTAAGCCCTCGCATTATCGGAGAACCACCATCATTCTTAGGGATTTCTTTAGTAGGAGTGGTAGCCTCCGGGGTATGTGTCACTGATGATGAGGAGCTGGGGAACGAGATGTTATCTATTTCATTGTCATTATTAACTGTTATAGTTACATCATTACCTGTGACAGTACCATCTAAAGGCCGGATAACAGTTGAATTTCTGTTACTATCTACAAAGTCTGCCGGCAGAGCCTGAAGGGGTAATTTTGAGTCAGTTTTGTTCAGGGTTGAATTCAAGGAGCGTGTTAGATTGTTTTCATTTTCATTAATAACAGTGTTATTCAGTGACTCATCAGTGGAAGCATTGTATCTGTTGTCAAGACAGTGTGACATGCTTTTGGACATTGGAGAAGCAGCTGGGGTGGTGCTCCACCGTAGCTTCATGTTAAGCTCAGAGACATCAAGCTCCTCATAGCCTTTCTCGGTACAAGGAGTTCTTGCCAAAACATTGCTGTGATGATATGTGTTTTCCTTATTATCAAAATGTTCTTCAATATCGTCTATGTCCATCGGCTCGACTTGGTGAGCCATTTTTAATGTTATTATTATTTCACTAAGCACTGCACAACTCACTCGTAAAATCCATGGGAACACTGTAAATCACAACGAGAGCGTCAACGAACTATCTATTCCACGCCACACGTCGATCAGAAGACGAGATGCAAACAAAAAATCAGTACAATGTTTACAGTTAACCGATTTCAGCAACTAAGTTTCACTTTAGATTTCTAACACGTAATACACGTCTTCCCAGTATGTATGTCATTTGAAAACAATGTCCCCGAGGAATACGCGCAACTCACACTGAAAGTCTATTTTTAACCGTTTTGTGGTGCGCGCAGTGCGACGTTCATTTTATGTAACGCGCGCGCCCGAGGGAAACTTGCCAAAAAGCGGTTGAACTCGAGCGTAAATTCACAACGACCACGACCGTTTGAAACCCGGTATTTTTTTTATATTTCAACTGACAGAAATGTCAATTCAATTTAAACTACAATCAAGCCACTGCTGATAAAGGTGGCATGGATTATCAAACTTAACTTTTTAATATATTGCATCCGACATTTTTTGAGAATTAATAAATTGTTTACATTAATACATTAATGAATACACTTTTTAACCCACGAGAGGAATCATATTCATTAAACCAACATGCAATACCATAATAGTCACCGAACACAAAAATGCTGGATGGAACTATGTTGCATATTATTATGTAAAAGCTTAAACTGTAATTTTAATGAAAGAATGAAAATTAACTATCGATTCTATAAATAATTTGTTAGTATAATGGTTTACATTATAATCAAACATTTTGCATTTAAATCAAACTTGCTTACAATGAATGGGCGCATTAGGTTAAGTGCGTGTACGTGGATTGTTAGTATTTTTCATTAATATGATATAAATTTTAAACTGGATTTGATTTAATATAAATAAAATATAATTGTTTTTATGCACATTTAATCACACTATGTAAATAAAACGAATATAAAAAATTCTGTAAAAGCTGGCTAGCTGTAAAACGCTTATAGTGTTGCGATGTTATTAACGTTATTGCCAAATTCGTGATTTTAAAAATATTTTATTTATTTATAGCAGACAGTAACCACACACAATTTCTTCGTAATGGTAAACACTTAATTAGTCAAAACATTTGGCATATTTGACTTTAAACAAAAAAAAACACAAGTTGCGTCACAATGTAGAACGCCTTTGTAGGGCAAAACTAAAAATAGAACTGAATTCTACCCTCTTTAGGTTTCTCCTATTCGCAAATTCTTTTAATAAAAAATACAAAAAGTATCTGTTGTAAGTGGTCATTTTTAGTACCAGGTTTTAAAAACTAGGTACGTAATGTTTGTGCGGGCTAGCTGATTCCAGGCCCTTTTCAGATACTGCAACTGGCTAAGTGCCAGCTGACAACACTATCTCTATCCGTCAAATCAAACTCATTGGTGCATCACGTGTGTCTATTTATTAAAATTTAGTTATTTTTATTCGCGTGTCAATGAAAATTAAATGAATGCGCCATTGATTGAGCTAACACATGTAAGGCAAAAAATGCTTAGCCGTATATAGAGTACTTATTAAGGTTCAGTAACCCGTCAATCACTTCGATTAGTTCAATTTGTTTATGTATTCACGCCCGGCTGATCGTTCCATTACGAAACCGGCTTCTTCATTGCCGGATGCAGGCCGAGGCAGTTTGTGTGTGGAAGCGCTCGCTATCGCATGCACGCCGTATTTTCTTTCTCGTACGTGTAAATAAAATATAAGCAAGTTTAATTATACTTACATGGTGGTAAAATTGCAACTTGCGACGCTTGTGCATATATTCTATTTTTATTGTATACTTTCATAACGGTGCCAATGTCGCTCTCGGAACCTTGCCAATTAGAATGCAATATTTTTGTCATACAGTAATTGATTCAACTGATTGATCATGTACAAAAAAATCAAATTTATTTGGAATATTTTGGTATTGTTTGATTTAATATATTTCCATACTTTATTGTTTTTTTTTTATAGGATGAAATATGGAAATTGAGCATGCGGTCAACGTAAAACTATTATTTTTTGCCCAATCCAAAGAACTGGCTGGTACGAAGGAGTCTTCAATTCAGCTGCCAAAAAAAATAAGCTATCAGCAACTCCTGAATATTATTACAGAAAGCTACAACTTGCAGGCCATAAAGCATAACATATTGCTGGCAAAAAACGAGGAAGTGTGTGACGAAGCCTTTGATATAGAAATAAACGAGAGAGATCGTATTGCTGTGATACCACCACTGAGCGGTGGCTAATATATTTAGTACATAGTTTACTTAACTTACGAGTTAAAATGGATCACTTGCAATTAACAGTGGACAAGTTGTCAGTGGATGCGGTGAGTGAGCTGGTGGTGGACGACAGTTGCGGAGCCGTGTCCGTCTTTGTAGGCACTACAAGAGATAACTTTGAGGGTAAAAAGGTAAGTAACTCTACATATTCTTTTATTACGTTTTTAAACGTGTGTTGGATTTTGTTGTTGAAATTAACTGGTCGGTCCTGCATCATCATCCACCGGTACCAATCCAATCCCGGACATAAGCCCATTGTACACAACCTGGCACGATCTCTGGATATTCTCATGGAGCTCTAGTCAGCCAATTAGTATTTCTCTGGTATTTATCATTATTATTCCTTTATTCACTTGTTAAATAGTGCCTCTAATTGGTATTCTATGTTCTGTGTGACTCATTTAAGGAACAACTTTGCACCTTAGTGTTTTTGTTATTTTTCCTTTTGCATGAAGAATAAAGTGTTTGGTAATGGGCGATTAAATAAACTGAAGTCATAAAAATGCAAAGTATGCTTACATAACAAAGACACTAATCTTAATATTATTGTCACTGGCATCTTAATGAAAATTATGTACAGCTGCAGTATAAAAAGTTTTGTTTTCATTTCCAAGTGACAAACCTTTTTCCTTTACAGCTGTATGCCATTACCAATTCGGTTAATTCTTGCAATTTATAAGTAAAAAATAACTCTACTGTTTCTTTACTTAAAATATACACGGATTTGCTTAAGATCGTTTATTATTTATAAGATAATACACTGTGCTTATTGGTTTTACATGACAAGTCTACAGAGTCTATATCACAGATGCTATATCCGCCCAGCTCATAGATAAGTAAAAGCACGTTCGGAAACATCCCCCTTCCTTTAAAGACGTGGTCTGGGCTATGTAGACAGGTCGTAGTCCTCTAAACGTGCTGGTCTGTTTCTTACTCGAGCACTGCGACGTGGGTCCACAGACACATTTGTCGGAACGGTCTCAACCGTGGAATGACTTTGTTGGGGCATCTGGAATTCAGAGTCTGTTGACATAGGAAAGACAAGTTGGGTACCTGAAAAGCAAGATTCAGTTTGTGGCTGATCTAGCGCCACTCTGGGAGGGTGAGACGATTCAAGCGAAGGCATTGCATGATTATAACTTATTAGCTCTTCGGAACAGGGTCTAATATGCCTTCTGTTTCTTCTGTATTCTTTACCATTCACCTTAACCACATATGATCTACTATTAATGATCTTATAAACTTTCCCTTGCACCCATTTATTCTGCAATTCTGGATTTAAAACTACTACTACATCTTGACCCAACCTTAAATCAGAAAGAGGTTTTGCTCTTTTATCAAAGGTTATCTTATATTTTTCTTTTCTCTCTTTAATCAACTTTGGCATGTGTTGAATAACTTTAGGTGCAAGATGTTTCAATAGACAAGGTAAGCCTGTACGTGTTCTTCTTGCAAACATTTTTTGTACAGGACTGGCCAGATCATCTTCATTGGGTATATTTCTTAAATGAAGCAGAGAGTACCATAAGTCTTCCTTATTTTCTATACTTTGCTTTACTACTCTTTTTGCAATTTTTACTGTGATTTCAGCTTTTCCATTTGATTGAGGATAGTGAGGAGATGATGTTACATGTTCAAAATTCCAGCTGCTAGTGAATTTCTTAAAATCTTCATTAATAAAGTTTGTGGCATTATCTGTACACACTTTTTGTGGAATTCCATGTCTAGAAAAATTCTTTTTGCAAATGTTAATAAGCTCACATGCTGTAAGGGATTTTAACTCATCTAGCTCAAAATAATCTGAGTAGTGGTCCACTGTTATTAAATACTTTGTTTGGCCAAGTGAAAATACATCCATAGATATGTATTGAAACGGATACCGGGGAACCTCATGTGGAATTAATGGCATTTTTTGTTGTGAAGGAGCCTGTGTGACACAAAACTTACATTTTTCCACAAAGTGTTTTATGTCTTTTGACATACCTGGCCAAAACATATTTGTTCTTGCTAAACGCAATGTTGCTGCAGTGCCATTATGACTTATGTGCACTCTTAACATTAATTTTTGTCTTATTGATTCAGGTATTAGCACTTGATCTCTTCTCAAAATAAGCCCATCACAAGTAGACAATTCGTTTCTAAACTTGTAATAAATCTCGAGACTAGATGGCATTTCTGTGATATATTTAGGAAATCCATTAGTAATAAAGTGAATGAGTTTCTGCAGGTGCAAATCCCTTTCAGTTTCTAATCTGATCATTTCAATGAGTTTGTCTGATATTTTCAAATATTTAATTGAAGAGACCTTGTTTATAACTTTAAATATTTTGTGCTCAATAACTTTATTTTTCAAATTGTAATGTTTTTTATTCTTATTCTCAATGATAGGTGCTCTTGACAGTGTATCTGCCACTATATTGTCTTTTCCTTGAATAAACTGTAGTTCAATATTATATTTTTGTAAAGTAAGAAGCATCATTTGCAGCCGTTTTGGTGCATCTATTAGTGGCTTGTTCAAAATGTTTATTAGTGGCTTGTGATCTGTTTTAACAATTATTTTTGGGTTTCCAACTAAATATTGATTAAATCTTGTACATGCAAAAACTACAGCCAGCATTTCTTTTTCTATTTGAGCATATTTTTTCTCAGTAGATGTTAAACAGCGGGATGCAAAACAAATAACTTTGTCATTTTGATATAATGCTGCACCTAGACCAAATTCACTTGCATCACATTCAATAATAATATCTTTGTTTAGTTCAAAATATTTCAAAGTGGGTAGATCTGTTATAATTTCTTTTAAATGAATAAACTCTTTTTCTTCTTTTGCTGTCCATTTAAACTCCACATCTTTTCTAGTTAATCGTCTTAGATTATGTGCTTGGTAACTTAGATTTTTTATAAATTTACTTAAGTAACTGACCATACCTAAAAACCTTAAAACCTCTTTACTAGAAGTTGGTGCAGGCATATCTTTGATGGCATCGACTTTTGATTTGTCCACTTGCAGACCATCTTTCGTCAGATAATGCCCATAAAATTTTACACATGTTTGCAAAAAATTGGTCTTATTTATGTTTAACTTACAATTAATTTTACGAAGTCTGATAAACAACTCCTCTAGTTTTTTATTGTGGTCTAAAACAGCTTCTTCCAAACTGTCACCCACACCATAAATCAAAATATCATCAGCTATGATTTCAATTCCTTTAAGATCTTGTAGTAAACTAGTTAACTTCTGTTGAAAAATTTCAGGTGATGATGTTAATCCAAACGGGAGACGCAGCCATCTGAAACGTCCAAACGGGGTCCAGAAAGTGGTTAATTTGCTACTTTCTTCATCTAGAGTAATCTGCCAGAAACCTTTTTTTGCATCCACTGTACTAAAAACTTTGGCTTTGCTTAACTCTGGTAACATTTCGTCCAGTGTAGTAAATTGAAAATTAGGTCTTTTTAATGCTTTATTTAAAGGTATTGGATCCAGACATAATCTAAACTTAGTGTCTTTTTTAACTATCAAGATATTATTCACCCAATCAGTATGATTTATTTCTTTAACAATAAGGTTATCCCTTTCTAACTGTTGCAATTCTTTTTTTAAATTTTCACGCAAAGCCATGGGAATTCGCCTGGGTGGTTGTATTTTAGGCTTAATAGAATGATCTAACTCTAAGTTAGCCTCACCTGGAAGACAGCCATAACCTTCAAAGATATCTTGATACTTCTTCACTAATTTTTGGCACTCTTCATTGTTAATTTCAGGACTTGATATAATATTGCAATATTTAATAAAGCCAAGCGTCAAGCATGCTTTTTCAGACAGCAAAGGTTTATGGTCGACATCCACAATATGAAATTTAATTATATATTTCTTCTTATTACTGTGGCATTCCAATTCGGTAGTTCCATAATCCTTAATCTCAGTATTATTAAAACATCTTAGTTTGTGTGTTGAAGGATTTAAATCACTTATGTTATTACTTCTTATAATTTTTTTGTAATAATTGAGACCCATCGTGCAAACTTGAGACCCGGTGTCCAATATACAATCCATTTTCATTGTGTATTTGTTTTTTGTAAATAGTAATGGGACCTCTCTATGTCCTGTTCTTCTGTTTTTTCTAATTTCTGAAATGTAAACACTGTCATCAGAGTCCTCCGATGCTACTTGAACTTCTTTAACATATTTTTTTTTACAGACTTTTTTAACATGGTTCCATCCTTTACAATTTTCACACCTTTTTCCATAGGCTTTACAGATTTTTTTATCAAAGATATGTTTGTCTCCACAAAATTTACATAGTTTAGGTTCTTTCTTGTTGATTTGAGACTCTTGTATTTTGTTGATATTTTTAACTTCTACTTCCTCATTTTTAACCAAATCTGCTACTTGTTTGTTGGCTGATTCTGCTGATCTGCATATGTTTATTGTGGTGTCTAAATCCAGATCAGGTTTACGGAGTAGCTCCTTCTTTGTTTCATTATTATTTATACCTACTACTATTTTGTCCCGTAACATTTCGTTTTCTACAGCACCATATCGACACCGTTTAATTAATTTTCTTAGAGTAAGCAGATATTCAGAAAAATCTTCCTTCTCTTGATTTTTTGCATTAAAAATGTATCGTGAATAGATAATGTTAGTTTCCTTTATTATAAACTCTTCAATTTTTTTAAATATGAGTTTCTCGTCTTTTTTTTCTTCTTCTACTAGTCCGAATTCCATATACTTTTTCATCGCGGCAGTCCCAATGGCGCTTATTAGAAGCCCCGCTTTAATTTCCGCTTTTTCTGGCGGCCATTTGTCAATGCCCGACGCAAGGCAATAATTCTGCCAACCATTTTTAAAAAAATCAAAATTTTCATATGGGTCTCCTTGCTCAACCTCTAGTGGCTGCGGCCAAGGAACCGTGACTTTACTGGCGTTTTCAACTATTTTTTGGCCAGATAATTGTTGTTGTAGCAACGAAATCTGACTTTGCATAGCAGCGAGCAGTTGAGCTTGTTGCTCGAAAAGCTTTTTGTATTCATCAGCCATTATTATAAAGTAACTGCAATTATTTTCACTCGCGCACTTCTGACACCATGTTTCTTTACTTAAAATATACACGGATTTGCTTAAGATCGTTTATTATTTATAAGATAATACACTGTGCTTATTGGTTTTACATGACAAGTCTACAGAGTCTATATCACAGATGCTATATCCGCCCAGCTCATAGATAAGTAAAAGCACGTTCGGAAACATCTACTAAACTAAAAGGCACTTAAACTGACTGTGACGTCGTAATTTTTTTTTTTTGTTAATTTGTCCTTATTTCGAGGATAATGTATTGCCAAGCCAAAGTTGGTTGTTTTTCTTTGATGTTTACTCGTTTTAATATATAACCCAATATGTAAATTATTTTTATCAGTTAAGTTAAACAACCAATAACCTTGGACAGTGTTATTGGAGAGAACAATCTTATTTACTCAGTTGTTATTGAGCATGTCTCATTGCCTTTTTATTTTTAAAAATGCCATGCAGTGGCGGCTCTAGAATATAGCTTTTTTTAGGGACTGTACCTGCATTTTTGGCGTCCATCAGCATTTGGCTTACAGATAGGCCCATGCTAAACTCCCAATTCTATAATCCTCGAAAATAAAACTTTTTTTTTTTAATGGCTAATGAAGGCAAACCAGTACGCAGGCCACATGATGGTAAGTGGGATATGTGTCCCATAGACACATGCATTCTCAAGACTACAATCTTAAGACTGCAATCTTAATGCGTTGCCAACCCTAAGGACTAAGATGGAATGCCTCTATGCTAGTCATTTCACCGGTTGTCTTAAGGTGGGTACAGACTGGTGAAATGTAACATGCAATGTGTCATGCAATGAAAGAATTCACTGTACAAAGTGATAAGTTAAGAGTAAGATAAGTTACCTTTCATGATACATTGCAGCAATGTGTACGGTGAATTCATGACACATTGCATGTTACGTTTCACCAGTCTGTACCCACCTTTATCCGCACCGGAACACAACGCGAACACTGTGCTGCGAAGCGGTATGTCAAGGGAGTGATCTGTGGTTAAAGGATAAAATGGTGGTAGTGATCTGGACGGACCACCACCACAAAAAAATCATTATAAAGTTATGTTGGACATGCATTTGAACGGGAATTGGTCATAATGATAGTCCCAATATCATGTCAATTAAATTTAATAGAGTAAATTAATTTGTTGTCCCATTGTAATTCTCAACGCAAATACTTGGCAATTCGTCTGTACCTGAGACGTGGTAATGTAGGTATAAGGTGATAGTAATGTAAATTATGTTAACAGCAGTAGCTGCTACTGTAGTCGACGATAGATAACATGTCTTTTAACGGTGCGAACTGCCATCTTTACGACGAAATGTCACAAATGTGGACCTTTAGGCCCAGTGGTATTAGGCGTCCGAACTAAACTTCTCTTTTTAGGGTTCCGAACCAAAATGGTACAAAAGGAACCCTTGTGGTGAGACTTCGTTGTCTGTCTGTCTGTCTGTCTGTATGTCACAGCAGGTTTTCTCAGCAACTACAAATGCTATCAACTTGAAATTTGGCATAGTTTACAACTTGCTTGCCCGCATCTATTTGTAGTAAAAAAAATATGAAATTAATTTTATTAATAATTGAAAAGGGGTCTAGAATCAAAAATGAAAGTGGTTCGATTATAGCAAATGGGGTGTCATATGAAAGGTCTTAATCTGCACATTTCAAAACTATTTTTTTGTAAAAATTCTGTGGTGTACTTTTTGATTTATAGCCAAAAATGTACAAAAAATGACCGTTCCCCCCCCTTATCTCCGAAGATTATTAGGTAATCAAAAATTCTGAAAAAAATCCTGACGTATAGATAATTACTTACATTTTCTGGCAAAAATAAAATGAAGTGTTCATTATTTACAGTTTTTGAGAAATAACAAAAAAACTAAGAAAATCTGTATTAAAATTTAGGCTAGTCGAAATCGACCTTATTGCCTGGAAAATAAAGCTTATAACAAAATGAGTATTTTCTTTTGCGGTTACCAAGCATATTATCTTCGATACGGAACCCTCGGTGCGCGAGTCCGACTCGCACTTGACCGGTTTTTTTTGTTTGCAAATGTGTCGCGGCTCCAAAGCGAAAGGGACATAGCACTCATACATTCATGCAGTTTTTTGTTTGTACTGGTTTGGTGGCATGTGACTTTCCTACTGTGCTCAAGGTCGCTGGTTGATTTCACGATAGTGGCAAACTGTGCGAAGCATGGCTATGTCATGTCCGTCTGTCTGTCCAAGACCGAATCCTTAATCTACGTATAGCTTGACAGGTGGAACTAAAAGATTCTCAAGTAGTTTTTGGAAGAAAAACGTAACAGCATCCAAATTAGACCTAAAAATCACTGCTTAATGGTGAAAATAAGGAATATAGGCAGCAATTCCCTAATACCAAACGCTAAAATGATAATAGCAGATACTCGTAGGTTGGCTCTTCAGTTACCAGATTAAGTAATTTCGACCTTAATCATCACCATCACTATTGTCAGCCCATATTAGTCCACTGCTGGACAAAGGCCTCTCCCCAATGCACGCCACTGCTCCCGATCTTCAGCTTCTCTTATCCATCCTGCACCGGCCAATCTGCGCATATCATCGCTTCATCTTGCTCCATCGACCATAAAATATCAGAATTTCCGAGATAGTTACACTTTCATATAAGTCGCCCGTCAGTGTTTCGAAGCCTACGACTTCAAATTCAAGCATTTTTATTTAAAAAAAATGTTTGATGTGTCCAAAGAATGTTCTATCGAATGTAGGTAACTAAAGTTTTTTCGTTATCATGATGCTGTACCTGTAAGAAAATCATTATGAAAGAAAAACCAAGTTCAAAATCACTTAATTTGCTTGCTCATGAACCTTATCAGCCGTCTTCGTTTAATCGTTGGTTTATATTGTTGTTGGGTGCAGGTGCTGCGGCTGGAGTACGAAGCGTACGAGCCGATGGCCCTCAAGGCCATGAAGGCGATCTGCGGCGAGGTGCGCGCCAAGTGGCCCGCCGTGCACGGCATCGCTATTTACCACAGGTAATTCATATCAATTTACCAATTTTCGGTGACGCTTTTAGGCACTTTTCCTACCGCTGACGAGAAAGCGATTAGCTTAGCTATCGACTATTTTCTCGCTCAAGAAACGAACAAAAGATATAGATCAGTGGCAATAAAAGGGACACGTATATTAATATTTGATCGCTGGCTGTTCACATTGCCGGCGAAAACTCTAGTTTATCGAAAGAAAAAATCTAGATCCCGTGTCAATAACAGAGACACATATATTAATATCGGTCCCGCTTCCCACTCATCGTCGGCGGTGGGACAAGTGCCTTAGGCTAGTTGGTACTGACCCTGCCTGCGAAGCTAACAGTTCGACTCGGGTATGCCGGTATGGGCTAATATTTGTGTGATGAAGCTGATGAACGAGTATTTGTTCCTGAGTCTTGGATGTTTTCTATGTACATATTTAAGTATGTTTATCCTTGTCTAGTACACACAGTGCAAGCCTAGAGCTTAGTTCGGGACTAGGTCAATTTGTGTGAGATTGTCCCCTGAAAATAAATAGGGTTCTTTTAACCTATATGTTTTCCAATCGTAATTCTACAATACAACCTACAAATCATATCTATATATAACAAGTGATTAAAACGAACATGTTTATTACGTAAGTTTGATCTAGTTATGTGTGTCGTCAGCTGTCGTAGGTGGAGACGAGCCCGAAAGATGTCCCCTTATCTATGTTCTGTTATCTTATTTGTTGTTTCTGAACGCAGTAAAAATGACAAATCTAAGCATGTCGTTACTCTCGGTGACGTATAATCAAGGATGATAAATCAAAAGTTGTTTTTTTGGACTAAATAGAACTAAAAGGCGGTAATTAAATTAACCATCAGTCTCTTTGGCTTGGAATGGCCTTTTTGGTACCTGCACTTCGTACCCGTAGAATTAGTTTCCCTGTACTCCCCCTATTTTAGTTCACCCCTAGGATATCTAATAGGATATACGGGGGCGACGACGACACGTAACTCTAGCAAAAATTACACTTTCCGAGTTCAATATTTCCTAAACGGTTCGCCAAATCTAAAAATTGATAGATACTTCGCTCGATGTCATAATGTAAAAAAAATACGTTTGCTTTACTTGTACCTATAGGAGGTACCCGAGTTTTTTTTTCCAGAATTTTATTTTACAATTTTGTCGGCGTAATTTAAATTTATAGCTATGCCAAATTACAGTTTTGTAGTACCAAGTATCTCTGAGCTAGATCGCGGACAAACGGACAGACATGGCGAATTTTGTTATAGAGGGGCAAACGAGCATGCGGGCTACCTGATGGGAAGTAGTCACTCCGACGCATCGCTAGCTCAATTCCACAACGGATACGCTACACTATATACAATTCACTTGTTAAACCACATCTTCTTTATCTAATAGAACTCTGGGGCAGCGCCGCCAAAACAAAACTAGCCGAACTCCAAAGACTGCAAAATAAAATCATAAAAATACTATTCAACTACCATTTTTTAACACCTACTAAACATATATATAAAGAAACTAAACTAATGAACTTAAAACAATTATACGTATATAACACTTGCATATTGGTAAGGAAAATATTAAACAGCTCACTCCATACTAACTTATCCTTTACGAAGAAGAAGCAAATAACAAAACGATCTACCCGACGAGCGAGTTATTTAGTATTACCGAAGATAAGAATACAATTAGGGAAAAAAATGTTTACTTTTGAAGGTGCACAGCTTTATAATAAATTACCGTCTGCTATAAAACGTGTGAGTTCACTTAATGCATTTAAAACTAAATTATCACAGCATATTAAATTTATAATGGCTAATACCTACAACATAAAAAAAAATGTATCATTAAGTGAACAAAATTAAAATAATCGGAACGAACGTTTAAGTTTATATACTTACAATAATGTGTTCTCATGTAAGCGACTTATGTCTTTTTTTGAGAATAAATATCTTTAAACATTCAAACATTAATCACCATCGCCCATAAACACCAGCAACTCAAGAAGAGTTGTTTAGTCCAAAAGTCTTCAGAGTCTTCTGTTCATTCCCTGTACTTAGGTACTATTATTTCAATTATTTTTATAATAGTCCGTACCTAGCTCGTGAAGTGAACATTCGTGACCAGCAATTTCGACATGACGCAAATTACTTACATCCTCTTTTTATAACGAGTACATTGTACATGACGACGAAATGGAAATTGCATCACTATTTCAAATAGTTTCTAAGAATATTAGAGTACAGTTGAAACTGCTATGATTATTTTCTGGCTGTATTTTTTACTGTGTTACATATTTTTGTTCATTTGAAAACTAGAATAGTGCTAATTTTGGTTGTATTGTCTGTTAGCCTTCGCAGGTCAGTTGAAATGCAATTTTATGTACAGTCGGCCTTATAAGCTGTACACTTTGGTACCTTGTCGCTTTAACGCCTTTGACAGATTAGTGCAGCAGTTCAAACATAACGTTAAAGTGACAAAACACTAAAGTGTGCGGCTTCTTATAAGGCCGACCCTACTAGCAGCAACGCAGTTAACTAACCATTTGAGAATTTGTTACCTTACGACAACGCTCCGTGATGCTGGTAGTGCGTTTCATAGTTAGTGGTGTCGCTTACATCAAAAGAAAGCCTATTTCAGGCTTAATTATGATAACTAAATGAACTGGGATCTAGCCAAGTGATTTCTACGAAAGCTGTAGAAAACTGCCCAAATTTATAAAATGTCGCAACTCGCAAGTCTAAACCCTAAGAGTGTTTACCTAGACAGAAAGAAATAAAATACATTTATTCACTACACACACAAGACACACAGAAAAATGTAAAATCAGAAAATAAGACCTGAGTATTAAACATCATTATCTTTACTTATATCATAAATCTGAAAGCGTGTTTGTTTGTTGATTCCGTCTTGACGGCGCAACGCCACAGCCCGAGGTATTTTTTATCAACCAGTTCCCTTAATAGTGATAAACAACTTCTGCGAGGAGGGTGTCTCTAATTAATCCATGTGTGTACTCGTAGCTACGTTTTAAAGCCAGATTAAACTAGTACAAAAGGCTTTAGACACATTATACGCTTTCTTGCAATTGGAAAGCTACTATCTAGTTTACTCGCAAAAAATGGTTTACAATTTTGCTTCGTGTGAAGCCTTTTGAATCACATTACAAAACTGAGATTTACGTAGATTACGTTCGAAATCATTTTCTTCCAAAACGTATTACTTACTTAGGAGCTTTTGTCGTCCATTTGTTGTTTATTTGTCCATTTTACTAACAACATTCTAGAATACAGTCTCCGGCATCTTCAAATAAATCTGAATTGCATCGGTTGTTTGTAAAACGTCGGCAGTGAAATATTTTGCCCCTGACCCCCCCTTACTGACCCTTATCGACGACGCGTGAGTTGTAGGGGTTCTTATCTGTCTGTTTATCTGCTGTTGTACCGCCGAGAAGCCGAGGAAATGCGCGGCAATAGGTCACTGTAAAGGTTATGGATTCATTCACTACTACTGCCCTGTTTTTGGGCTTCGGTTGTTTTAAAAAAGCATCTTAAATATGACTGCTTTGGCTATGAGCTGGAAATCGGAACAATTGGCGTAAAAACGTATGGGCTGTCACAGAAACCACCCTAGATTGCCTCAACTATAGTCATATAAAAGTTCAACTGTAAAGTATTGTGTAGTTATTATTGTGTTTATAATATCGTCAAATCACACGTCACAGTAGAGATTCAACCTAGGTACTAACATACAAGGTACTATTGAGTAGATTTTATATGGGATACATGGATCTCTTGCCTGCTTAAGGGATGAAAATCTTTTACTATCAGTATAAAACTTTTTTAAACTTTTGAACGCCTTACGTCAAATACAAAATGTGTCACGCACACTCCAAACATGTTTGCTACGCTATGCAAATTACAAATTCAATGATACGAAACGAAGTATCTTTTAATCTTCAAATTGTGGCAGTAGCGTCAGTGGTAGGTACGACTTTTAGTCGTCGGCCGGAGCCAACTGTGGCGTTCAAAAGTTTAAATTTAAACCCGTTCATTAGCTAATCAAGAAATTGCTTCCATTTTAATTGTCTGCGCAATTTGCATAATGATTACGCAAGTTGTCTGTCTTTACATATTTAGTTTACTTGATAATATTTCACAAGGTTGCTCTCTATGCGATTGACCAATATCGATCAACGACATACAACGAAATGCGTATTGATAGTTATGATAGAGAAATCTTATGTCTGATGTCTTAGGTTGTGCTTACTTGATAACATTCACACTCGAAAAAACAAAAGTTGTCTTTCCTGTGGTCAATAGTTAAAGGCTTTTGTGCATTATAGGTTATGTTTTTATCTGATAAGGGTGAAGTAGATCTGACGCCGTTTATGCGGATATGGGTTCAGCCAGAAAATTAGGCCTTGAAAACGTTAACTTCGGGTACGTCCACAGGAAAGACGGTAACCTAAATTAAGGGAACTTGAACCCTTTTTATTGACTTGAATTCTCAAGACTGCAATCCTAAATCTGTCTTTTAATGGTGTTAAAAATACGTTTTTTTGTTATATGACGTATCAAGTGTGTACATTGTAATATTTTTTGGAAAGGTGAAACATGAGTAGAAAAAAGTCAAACCGTCGTCTTTTCTTTATAATATTGTCTTGAATTTTCGCTATATTTACATATTTTGGCCAGTTAACCAAATAAGTACAGTTTGTGAGCACTTGGGTGATTCGGGTTTGTAGTTCTCTCTCACTCGCTCTTAATAAGAGCGTATGTAAGCGAGTGAGCAAGTACAATCCCGAAGCATTTTCTAAGAGCCATCGCACTGTATGTTGTTTAAAACATTTCACTTTGATCCGTCTTTGTAACCCTCTGTATACTGTCAATATTTATTTATTCCTCTAGATATGTACAGTCGAGTTCATAAATATGTGTACACCCTAGTACCTTGTCTATTTAATGTCATGTTAAGACTGCCATATATGAATTGTCACAGTGATTAAAGTGACAAGGTACTAAAGTGTACACATATCTATGAACTCGACTGTATGTTTATTGTTGTCTAGTACCCATAGTACAAGCCTAGAGCTTAGTTTGGAGCTACGTCAATTTGTGTAACGCTGTTCCCCAATATTTAAAATATATGTTACCACGTTCCAGGCTCGGAAACGTGCCTTGCCGCGAAGCTTCCGTCATCATTGCAGTAAGCAGCCCTCACCGGCGGGAGTCACTTGACGCCGTCTCGCTCTGCATAGACCTGCTTAAGTCCAAGGTGCCCGTGTGGAAGCGAGAGGTCTACGCGGACGCAGACCCCGCCTGGAAGGAGAACGTTGAATGTGCGTGGTCTAGTAAAAATAGGAGTTGTAATGGACAGAAGGTTTAAGGTTTTGCAGGTCAAGTAGGTACGGTCACGGTAAGAAAAGGTCATTTTTGGACCTGAATAGCGTTCAGATAGTAGAAAAGTGACGAACCTTTTCTTACTGTGACTATAACTAAAGTTCGGAGTTATTGGTCAAACTCTACAATCGCTTTTAAAGTGAGAAATGTCAGTTTTCTCACTCTAGGTTAGTTTATTTATAATCTATGTGGCCTTTTGCTGACTTTAGCGTCTCTTGTCTAGGCCTCTAGGTGTATTGAATAATCAAACGACATAGTATTTTCTCAAGTGAATTTGTGTTTTGTCCTGCTTTCTCAGCTTATCATCGATGCTGAAACTAACTGAGGAAGCAAGATAAATACAAACTTATCCGAGAAAATACAATGTCGATACTATAGATAAAAATCGCGAAGACGTTCAACTTACACAAGCACCGAACAGAATTCAAATTCCAAAAAAAAAACAAAATTCAAAATATAGAGGAGGGTAAATCGTCTATTATTGGCCACTTTCAGCAACCGGCCACTTTACAAGAATATGTGTAAAGCAAAAGATATGCTGATATTTGTGCAATAAAAATAGAATACAGAGTTATTATCCTGATTACTGTCAAAGTATATTTACGAACGGCGTCTGTATATAAAATTGGTGGCTAGTAACTAAATGACATTTTCTCAAGTGGCCAGTTATTGACAATTTACCCTTATTAGGAAATTGGCCACATGAGAGCTCCTTTAAACGTCGGTAGTAGGTATAAAGTGAATCCACTAGCGCTTCAGAAAAGCCAATCATCAAGAATTTTTTGATGTGTTATTTTTACCTCCACAGACGAAGACCGCATCTCTCAAGTGAATTTGCTACGCATGTCTTGCCTTAGATAATGAGCATGTAAATTATTCTGAAGGCTATATTTTAATACAGATACTGTATTTATGTCTTGCGGGAGTGATAAATTACATTCAGTGCTAAAACCTCCAAATTGGGTCTATTTTAAATGGGATTAAACGAGCATGGCTTGATTTAGGTTGTGAACGTGTGGTAGGTGAACGTTTTTTAATATTCAAAGGCTTTTGAATGTGTTACAGATGATTAATAGTGTATTATCTATGAGCTTCAGTATAATTGTTTATAATATCTGAGCACTTATTTGTATATATTTATGTTCTGTCGTAAGCTTTTCCAAAGGAACAAAAAAGGGCAAGACATTAATTTAGAAATCGATTGAAAAGTCGGTTACCTAAACCTGTGTGCCTTACCAAATTGATCAATCCAACCGCATTGTCATTGTCAATGACTGAAAGATACAGTATGTTGTATTTGTTGACGATTAAGTTAAAATTAAATATATATCTTTTATATTAAAAAAGAAAATATGCAATATTGCTGAGTAGCCCTTACACACGGATTCATTATTAACATAACAGCGGTTGTAGTGTTATAATGCCTAAGAGGCGGTCATGAAATGACAATAAACATTGTTAAAGTTCCCTTAGTTATTCTAATGTGTAAAGCATTCTGAGGGATTGCAATAATATATAGTTGTATTGAGTTGAGAACAAGTACATTCGTTACGTAGCATAATTATATTATACGGTGCATTGTTGAACGTACATAATTGTTAAAGTACATAATTTATGTAAGTTCTATTTTAGCTGTATTTGCGTAAAGCTTATGATTATGTTGTTTTATACTCTAGGTTGATAAACATTTTAGTTGAATTAAGTATAGATTTTTTATTTTGTTTTTTTTCTACGCACGGGTTGTTAATTTTATATTTTGTTAGGTTTACATAAAATGCCAATAAAATGCTTTGTTAGTTAGTGGAGTGTTTTTATTTTTCGTATAACCAATCGCTCTGTGGTGGGTAAGAAAAAATAATTTGTACCTATTTATAAAATAAAAAAGAAACAATATTGAGTTTTAGAATAAGAAAGTTAATGTGTATGGATATTAGTAATCATGCATAACGTTGTATAGATACAAATACCTTCCAACAAAAAAACCTATAAATCGGTAAGTATACCTTACCGACTTTACTTACCTACCTACCTTACCTACCCCTCGGTACCTTTTCTAACCACCGTAGAGCAATAGCTTAGGGCAATAGAAATGAATTTTCTAGCTAACTCCCGCATAACATAGATTTCAGAAAAACAATAATATAAGGTAATTATAAATATTCGGTAATAAAGAAACTGGATAATGAAAATGTCATCTTGCTGTTTATTGCTTGCTTCGGGTTTGTACTTGTTTCTCACTCACTCTCATAAGCAATTAAAGGCGAGTGAGAGAGAAGTACAAACCCGAAGCTCTTTCTAATTGCTCACAGACTGTAAGTCGATTTAGCTCGTGATAAAAAAGGGTGTAAAGCTTAGACAAAGAATACCAAACTTATACCCTTTTACACTTGATCCTCATAAGACTTACTATTTTTCACCAGGACCTCAGAAATAGACAATCACTTATAAAATATAAAAGCCCACTGCAGGGCATATTCCTCCTCTCATAAGTATATACCCTACTCCTCACGAGAGAGCAGTGCAGCCTGGGGACTTAAAAATAACAACGACAATATTTCCGCAGGTCCCTCCCCCCCTCCCGCTCCCACAGAGCACGCGGACATAGACAAAAACCTCATACAAATAAACGTCTCGAACGAAGAACTGCAACAGCGAATACAGAACTTCATCGAGAGGAAGAGAGAGCAGGTGAACATTAGCAACATACACGACTTCATACCGGGCAAGGAGGAGAACGAGACGGAAGACACGTGTGCGAGGGTGAGGACGCAGTTTGTGAAACGGAGCGATTCTAAGGGGCATTTGAAAAGTGAGTATTTTTTTATTATATTACGTTAGAAGTTGTTCTGTTTTATTTCTTGGGAAAAAAAACTCTAATACGCTATAAACGCAGTTCGTAAATGTTTCCTTTTTATTCTATGTCATTTTAAAAAGTAAAATAACGATGGTAGAACTTTGATTGTGATTGTTTAGTGATCTCCGTCCAAATATGGTTTTAATCATATTAAAGAGCGAGCTTTAAAAACCCGAATGCATTTTTGCACTGCGGGCGGGTGAGTATAAGTTAGGGGTACGGGATTTTTTCATTAATTAGTATTTTTAAATAAAAAATCGCAGCGAATGGGTTTTCATACGTTTATTTTACTCCTAGGAAGAAAATTAGGCCCTTTTCGTTTTTCAAAAGAATCGGGCATGTTTTAGAAATTGTACATTGTTGTGTAAGTTAGAAAGTAAGCAATAGATCCAAGCATTTCACTTTCGGCCGAGGCTTAACACAGTGCTTTTCACGACTACTGCGAGGAAATAAATGAATATTATTAAAAAATAAAACGACTTCTCATTGGCCAATTTAATTTCATATGCAGCACAAGTCGTGATCTGATTGGTCGAATCAGTGATCAGCGGACCGATGTGATTGGACGACTTGCTCAATGGAACAGCCCAACAACGTTATTGTTGTCCAGTTTAAATTCATAGAAGGCCTGCTCATTCAATGTATAATCAGCCCAATGGAACCCTGACCCACCATAGAACGGTATCGGTGACATTATAAAACAATTTGTTTGACACTTCTTATGACTTGAATCATAAGTCATAACGTCTCTGTGACACAGTTCTATGGTGGGTCAAGGTTCCAATGGTCTGATAGTACAACTATTGATTGTTTTGGGGACCAAGTACAGACCATCTTTCGCCACATTTCCGAGCAGGGGCGTGAAAAAACGTAACTTTTCCCCAGTCCGCAAAGTACACAACGAGTGGGGCCCGCAGACGGTGTCGTGGGGGCGCGCGCCCGGCCTGCCGCCCGGCGTGGGCGAGCGCGTGCGCGGCGCCGAGCGCTTCCTGCGCATCGCGCCCGTCGCGCCCGACGTCTACCGCCGGCTCAAGGAGATCGAGGACAAGGTGGCCATGCTGCAGGCCGTGTCGCCCGAGTACGCAGACTTCTGGGTGAGCTGTTTTTTTTCATAACACGACTCATATGCAGTGATCGGATCTAGGATGCAATTTTCCGGGGTTTAAGTCCGTTATCCTTAACATGGATATGAATATGACAATAAAATATTCGAGATTTTGATAATTCGGCCATATATATTTTTGGTATTGTAAAAATACGGTATTTTCAAATTCGGAATTAAATAATTCGAGATCTTAGAGTTTTCCCACCGTACAAGAGACACCCTCACCGCCCAAAGCATCTGGAAATTCCTGGACGCAACGGACCTTTGCGGTGAGCTCTAAACAAAGGGCTGCCACAAAAGATTAGCAGTGGTCGAAGCGGCAGACAAGGCCCATCTCAACCCCCCAATAATAATAACCTTGTAAACTTGTTGCAGAAAAGCCAGAAGGATACAGAAGAGACTCAGAAGCCGACGATAGACTTCATCTACTCGGCCGACGACATCGCGCGCAAGATAGAACAGCTCGAGAGGATGGACGCCATGTGAGCGGAATGACGGATAGATAGATTAATTTAAAGTATTTGTACGTGAACAAAACAATGTTCAATCTACAGTTATTGATATTTTATGGCATGAAGACCTTTGGGTCCATAGTGTCTACTGTGTCAAAACGTCCACTGTGTCAAGACGTCCACCGTATCGAAACGTCCACTGTGTCAAGACGTCCACTGTGTCAAAACATCCACCGTGTCAAACATCCTCCGTGTCAAAACATTCACCGTGTCAAGACGTCCACTGCGTCAGAACGTCCACCGTATCAGAATGTTCACTGTATCAGAAGGCCCATTGTATCAGAAGGCCCTTAAAGTTTTATAAGAATGAAACTTTATATGGCTGACATGGTTGAGAGGACGAATTGTTACAGTGGACATTTTAAAGTGGACATTCTGATACGGTGGACCTTCTGATGCGGTGGACGTTGTGACGCAGTGGACGTCTTGACACGGTGCATGTTTTGATACGGTGGATGTTTTGACACAGTGGACGTCTTGACATGTGGATGATCTGAAGCGGTGGACGTTTTGACACTGTGTCTGTTTTGATACAGTGGACGTTTTGACACAGTGGACACTATGGACCCAAAAGCATGAAGCAACATAAAAAGGCGAACTTAATGCCGTAAGGCAATTTTCACCAGTTGATCTTTAGTCGAAGCAGAGATTGTTGCATTTTCCTAACATTTAATACGCATGTATGGTAGAATTGTAAGAAAAATTACGAGAGTAAGTTCACATACATTTGTAGTAGATAATAAAACAAGGAAGTGTCTTATAAATCTATATTTTTCACATTCTATTTACAAATCGATTTAAACAAAAATGTTTAACTTTCCCGCGTTTTAAATCTAATTTCATTAACAAAGAGTTATAATTTACAAAAACCCCTCAGGTTTTGTAAGAAACCACAGCCTAAAAATAAAATTACAATCTGTAACGTTCAAAAGGTTTCCAATCTGTGTATAAATAATAAATACAGTAAACTAATGTATAAATAAACATCTGTAACACTACCACAATGCTTTTTATTCGCTAGTGTCTTATAGAGTATAGATTTACCCCGCCTAGTGTGGGAGGTCAGGTCGACTTATAGAAGGAACCAGTCGCCACGACTTCATAAATAATTCTGTGCTTAACCCTTAAATGCATTTTTTTTTACTCGCTTATATGTTCTATTATTCGTAACAGTGTGCTGATTATAGGTAAACATTATCGAGTTCTTGCTACGTAGGATGCATCCTACATCATGCATTAAAGGGTTAGATCCAAACTCACCCAAGTTGTTTGATATGCGATTAGTCAATTTTACTGCAATTACACTACGCGTTATGCAGGGATCCTTTCTCTAAATCGGGATGGTGTAATAAGAGAAAGGGAGGAACCCTTGTAACTGGCCAGGCCTAAATACCGGGCCCTGAATATAGCGTAGTGTAATACGCCCTTTACTAAAGGACCCCCGCGACATCGCACGCGTAGAAAGTTTCCCTGTGCTCTCCTAATTCTGCCAGTTGGGGTTGATATTCGGAAAAATAATTTAGTGCACCCCTAGGGTACCCAAGAAATATTTTAATTTTAAGGGCTGTGCGTCTACCAGTCAGTCCCTGAAAAGTTTTATGTGTATACATTTCTAGAAGATTTTATCTCAGAACAGCGGTAACATTTTTGTGGACTTGGGTCACTGGATGATGCACATAGTTGAAAATGAAAGTGGTTCAAACACAAGGCTAACCAAAACAAAATAAGCTAACAGAAAGCAAACTTTTAAAACCTAACTGCTGTTTGGATAACGTCGTCGATACAATGTTAGTTATCACGATTCTTTTTGCCATTTCACATTTACAAAAAGTACCCAGGGACAAGGAACCGTACATAATCTGCTCAGATACAAAAGCGCCACAAATCAAAAACAAATCTAGTTTGAATTTAAACTTAAAGTAAATAGCATTCGGATTTTAAATGCAACACAAACACATTTTGGTTTGTGTCGTTTTTGTGTTTAAGCAACGTACCTATACACTTATACAGGTCAACACATTATCCTCGTCCCACGGCAGTCGGGTAAATAGGGCGCTGTTCAGTGTGTTAACATTATTCAAATTTTACAACATGAAATACTTGGTAATATTTTTGTTTTGTTTTGCCTATAACTGTTGCCAAGCTTAACCTAAATTTAGAACTCTGGTTACAAACTTTAAAAGCTTACTCGACTACCACCGAGACTGTTAACAAAATTAAACCATCATTAATTATATTGGAGTTACATAGGTTATCACGGCTTATTTCTAGCCGACAATATTAAAAAATCCTATGTATATATCCACGAGTCACGAAAGCTTTTTTATCGGCCAGTTGAAGTATTATTACTTCATGTTTGGGATTCGGCATTTCTCGGTAAATATCGGAAGAAATCAGAAGCAAAAATTTCACAAAGAAAAGTCGGGATTTTATAAACTTTATGTAAAAAACCGGGCTTGACCAACTAAAACTGAGAAATACAGACTCCCTAACTATAAGTTATCACAATGTACAAATGTTACAATACCAAATAGCGCTAAAAAAGAATCTAAAAAAAACATAAGCAAAAATAAAAATGAATACGTGAAATAGGGTAAATGCTCAATAACTGTACAGCCCAAGTTACTAGCCACTTTGTATCAATATATTTAAAACATGGAAGAAGCATTACCTAGACCCAAAACGAATTATCCTGAGCATAACTCAATATTTCTGAACAAGATATATTCACACAAAGTTGATGGCCAATAACTTTACGTCATCTTCTAAAGTGGCCAGTAGTTGAGCATTTACCCTATTTATAAGAAACTCTTATTGCGTCTACGTTTATAATTTGCAGCACAGAACTTGCTGAATCATTTTAATTGCACAAAAAAACTTAATCGTCTTGTGAACGCTAATAGATATATTATCCATATCTATTAGCTTATGTCCGCTTCTACGAATAAAGAGTAAAGATAAATCCGAGACAAGTCTAGAGGATTTTGTGATTAAATCTCAGATAATCTTAAATAATTATTACATATTTCAATTTGGGTAAATCGCGCTTTCCACCAAATTGTGTACAAGTGTGAAAAACATTTAACAATTTTGCTTAAAGCACGAATCAGTTAATATAAGAATAAATTATAGAAAAACTGAGTTTACCGGAGAATACATACGTGTTTTTTTAACGGTATGATCTTTGGTTCTTCGAGCTAAAACTCAAAACAAGTCATCAATTCTATTCTGTAATGTTTACAGAATGTTAAAATGAACACAATCGATAACTTTTGTAAGAATTCATTCTAGATTGCGCCATTTCATAATAAATAACGGTTTTAAAATGTAGTGTTATAATAGAGTTTAACATATTTTTTTAAGTTGCGTGCACTCAATTCGGCTAACGTTATTATAGTTCGAAAAATATGATCTGGTCTGTTGCGATGCCAGTGAAGAGAAATGTCGGCCGAATCGTCATACTATACCGGACTTTTAAACTAATTTCTCCATATACACGTCACAAATTAGCTTTATTAATGCCAAAAGCTGGTAATAAAATGTAGGTAAGTAATGTCACCTGTGACATACATCCTTTATAAACTTATTTTCAATTTCAAACTCAAAACCCACATTTAAAGACATAAATAATTTTACTTGCAAATCAAGAGTTGTCTGACTTTAGTCTGTACTTTTAGGTATTTAAAAAAATGTAAACAAAAAACCCACGTGATATAGTTCGTCAGCCAATAGAAGTAGAGCACTGATACGTCAAAGTTCGATTAAACGGTTTCGATTGGCTGTTCAACAATGCCACGTGGTTTGGATTGTTTACATTTTTTTAAATACCTTAAAGTACAGACTATAGCCGTAAACTTATTTAGAGCAAATGACAGTTAGATTAGTAATATAGATAAAAATTGTCTAACATATTCACTGCCAACCCACGAAACAAATTTCCAATCAGCCAGCGTAGAGGCAAATAGTACTATAGTTGAGTTTGATAGAGCTAGAGCAGAGGTTTTCAAAATGTTGGCCCAAGGTGGCCGGATGGCATGCCCGTACCCAAATTCCAATGTCAATCGAATACATAGTCAAATTTCACTTCATTTCGTAGGTAGATACTTACTATGTAAGTAATCGGCTTTTATGACTATCATCGCTGATCCCCCCCCCATCGAAGACACAAAAGGGGCGTTATATAAATAAGTTTGTGAACCCCTGAACTAGCAAGAAAATACCCTCTTCTTAAAGCGAGGCTTAGACTAGCAATAAGAATTGCAGACGTTGACCGCTATCTTACTCTAGCTTTTAAGTTAGAAAAAGACAGCAAAATTGTGCTTTTTGCTCTAAAACGGAAAAAGTGAGACAAAATAAATAAATAAATATCAGGAGACAATGTCACACCAATTGACCTAGTCCCAAACTAAGCTCTAGGCTTGTACTATGGGTACTAGACAACGATAAACATACCTATATAGAGAAATGTATACTTAAATACATAGAAAACATCCATGCCTCAGAAACAAATATTCGCGCTCATCACACAAATATCTGCCCTTACCGGGATTTGAACCCAGGACCGCTAGCTTCGTAGGCAGGGTCACTACCAACTAGGCCAGCGCGTCGTCGAGCGAGACAGCAATCAACTTCTGCATTTATTACTACTCTAATTCGCGCTTAACCTCGTGAGGCCCGCCACACTACAAACAAGGATTTTTTGTGAGTGGGACTTTGAATCTAATATCAAGGCAATAAAGTTCAATTATATTCGTTTCTATAATGCCATTTTAATTTTTTGAAAATAGGAAAATAAACTTTATGCAATTTGCAACTCAGTTCAAATAAAATTGGCTTGATTATGATCCTATTGCACCCTAGGCCTTACGAGGCTCGTGTGTACCCTACTTGTTGGTCCTGCGGTCAGTGCGCGGGCGGGCGGCGCAGGTACACGACGACGCCGAGCGCGCCCAGCAGCGCCGTGATGAGGTACACGTCCCAGTTGGACAGCGAGTCGCCCGCCACCAGCATGCTGGCCAGCGGGTTGGCGCACAGCGACTGGCGGGGAACACACTCATATTATATAGGTTATGGACGATCCACAGGGAAAGCTTATGTGATATTTATATATTTCATCGACACTCATTTTATAGAACGTAACAAACCTAAAATCAACACGGGTTAGGTAGAAAATAGCTTTCTGTGAAACAAAAATTTTGCGATGTGTTGATGTGTAAGCTATAAAGGCTACCACTATTAAAGTAATCAATATAAAAGCCTGTACACTTCCTGCTATTCCCAGTTGTTCGCACCTAATATCTGTCTGTTTTGATTTTCTGATTACTTTCTATAATGTTTTGTGCTTATCCTCTTGTATATATTATGTATGTATTTGGGTGGATCAAATTTTTGTTGCTGTTATTCTGTCCCGTAAGCCAGGAGAAAACAGTGATAGAGTTTCTTAGAAAAAATGTTATAATATAGACTACTAATACGCTTGGAAGAAAACCCATAACAGAATGGGCTTAATTGCCAAAAAAACTGATGTTTGCTGGATTTATATACTTTAAAATCGTGATTTTAAGGAATAAACCAGGAGACGTCACCATGGCAACGAGGCGCAAAGAAAAGTTGATTGACCCATTTATTTATTTATTAGTGCAATTTATTTAAGTATTTATATTAATTTAATATATCGATAACTGGTAGAGATTGCCTAACGGCATTTAGTTCGCCTTTAGTACATTAAGTGTATTCTTTCGTGCAATAAAGATTAATAATAAATAAATAAATACCAAGGGACGATCTCACACAAATTGACCTAGTCCCAAACTAAGCTCTAGGCTTGTACTATGGGTACTAGACTACGATATAAATACTTATATGGAGAAATAAATACTTAAATACATAGAAAACATCCAAGACTCAGAAACAAATACTCGTGCTCAACACACAAATATCTGCCCTTACCGAGGTTTGAACCCAGGACCGCTAGCTTCGTAGGCAGGGTCATTACCAACTACGCTAGCGCATAAATAAAATGTTGAGGGTGCGAACAACTGAGATAGCCCTCGACTTCGAACGATTTCTTTCAACAAGAACTTCTTCCAAAAAAGGGCCAATCTTAAATTGACCTTGTTTTATATCTAAAAATAAATGTCCTCTCACCTCAGCTATCTGCGTGAGCGCGGCGTGCGCGTTGAGCGCGGCCAGCGCGAGCGCGGCGGGCAGGCGCGCGTCGGGCGACGTCTCGGCCGCCAGGTCGTAGCAGCGCTTGGCCAGGTGCGCGTCGCGCGCCAGCCCCAGCCCCCGCTCGTGCATGAAGCCTAGGTTGAACGTCGCTTGCGCGTTGTGCAGCTGCTCAGATGCGATCCTGGAAATATACAGCTTTGATGAAGTTAAGACTATATTAGCGTAGACCTGGACACAGATGGAAGATTTTTTTTATTGACATTTACTGTTGGTGCGATACACCGTCACAGCTTCAACGGGCAGTGCTGATAATGTTGTGTGACCATTTAATAAATAGCTCATGTAATAAATATCATGCTTGACAAAATATACTGATTTGTTCGAAAAAACCCACTATCGTAGTCTTTATCATTACACTATTTATTAACCAGAAATCAGCTCGCGCTCCGGGCGCGGCACCAAGTATCAAAACAATACCAACTGTATCCTGGTCGCGGCACCAAGTATCAAAACAATACCAACTGTATCCTGGTCGCGGCACCAGATATTAAACTCACTGCAACCCGCATCCTGGTCACGGCACCAAAAAACAATCCTAGGTATCCTATATCCTGAACGCGGCACCAAATTATGAACGTCAGGGCAGTCCATACCCTGATTCTATTCAACTCTGTTAAACCATATTGCTTTTGACCTGTTATCGTATTGTCAACGATTTGACAGTAATGGTGGCATAGTTAAAACAATACCATAACACGTCCAAAGCAATATTGTTTAACGTCGTAGAATCTCGGCCCTGGTCACTGCCTAAAATCTATAATAATCTAATCTACATCCGATGCGAGTCTTCTCATTACCTGTAGTGGTGCGCGGCGGCCTCCAGGTCCGGCGAGGTCCCGAGCCCGTAGTAGTGGTAGTCGCCGAGCTTGACCCGAGCGGCGGAGTAGCCCTGCGCCGCGGCGCGCCCCCACAGCTGCAGCGCGCGCCGGTAGCGCTCCTTGTCGTCGAACAGACTCACTTCACCTGGGGAATTAACAAGGTTATAGTAACGGCACGCTTGATCGGGGATTCGGTTAGTTATATGCTTTGAATATAGGATTACCAAGGTCTTTGTTATTAAAAGAAAGTCGTTAATAAAGTTTAAATTTAAGGCACTCACGAAGAAAACCATGGGAAGTTACGGGAGAGTTTCAGAATTAGCTGGAGACCTGGTCTTGAAGAAGCAATCATTTATTATTGAAAGTATATGCTTGGTTGACAGTCTGCGACATCATGGTCCGGAGCGGAAAGTAGTGTGAAAATGTAGTCATAATGCCAGCTTGCTGCAACAGGCGCACGCCAGCCACGCGGAGTCAGCAGCGATTGGGAGGCCCGCTCGCTGCGCTCGTCGTCACTGACCGGCGTCTAGCAAAAAGCCGGAGTTGCTCTGCGCCAGCTCCAGGCCTCGCTCGGCCAGCGCCAGGTACTGCAGCAGCATGGAGTTAAGAGTCGCGCTTGCTGCGCTCGTCGTCACTGATCGGCGTCTAGCACTTCTAGCAGGAAGGCGGCGTTGCTCTGCGCCAGCTCCAGGCCTCGCTCGGCCAGCGCCAGGTTCTGCAGCAGCATGGATTTAAGAGTCGCGCTCGCTGCGCTCGTCGTCACTGACCGGCGTCTAGCAGGAAGGCGGCGTTGCTCTGCGCCAGCTCCAGGCCTCGCTCGGCCAGCGCCAGGTACTGCAGCAGCGAGGAGTTAGAGTCGCGCTCGCTGCACTCGTCGTCACTGACCAGCGTTTAGCAGGAAGGCGGCGTTGCTCTGCGCCAGCTCCAGGCCTCGCTCGGCCAGCGCCAGGTACAGCAGCAGCATGGATTTAAGAGTCGCGCTCGCTGCGCTCGTCGTCACTGACCGGCGTCTAGCAGGAAGGCGGCGTTGCTCTGCGCCAGCTCCAGGCCTCGCTCGGCCAGCGCCAGGTACTGCAGCAGCGAGGAGTTAGAGTCGCGCTCGCTGCACTCGTCGTCACTGACCAGCGTTTAGCAGGAAGGCGGCGTTGCTCTGCGCCAGCTCCAGGCCTCGCTCGGCCAGCGCCAGGTACAGCAGCAGCATGGATTTAAGAGTCGCGCTCGCTGCGCTCGTCGTCACTGACCGGCGTCTAGCAGGAAGGCGGCGTTGCTCTGCGCCAGCTCCAGGCCTCGCTCGGCCAGCGCCAGGTACTGCAGCAGCGAGGAGTCGGAGTCGCGCGCGCGCCACGCCGCGTGCGCCAACATCAGCCTGGAGCTCCAGGAACCTCGTTCGCAGACGTTTTTGAATAACTGGAACAAATGTTACAAGCGTTAACCAAACGTATATCGTCATTGATCAACGGCAATTTTGCGTAACTAACAAATTAAATAAGATGCTAAATTACCGTAGCAAGTAAGTCAGGAAGGTAAATTTTGCAAAATATTGAAATTGTTAGTTCGTGGTATTTCAGTCGCACCGACGATATGCAGTGTCAATTACGTCAACAGAGAACGTCTCTCTGGGGTGAGTCATAACTACTCATTAAGGCACTTCACTCAGCTGTTTAGCCAGCGAGAAGTACTTGTTGGATCTATCTGTCAACGACTGGTCGGGTGTACCTCGACGGCCGTGGTGCAGGAGCGCAGCACGCCGAGCCCGTGCGCGTGCGCGTGCGCCAGGTGGTAGAGCGCCAGCACGTGGCCCGACTGGGACGCCAGCGAGAAGTACTTGTTGGCTTGCTTGAAGTCGCGTCGCACGCCGGTGCCGCCTGATACCGAACAAAAACATTGTCAGGTAATGCATTATCGTGCCATACATACAAAAAAAAAAACTAGCGATAATTGATTGATTGATTGATACTTTTAAATACTGATAACGATTTTATTGATAGTATTGATAACTTTAACGGTGTCAGTATACCACCTATAGCGTAACCGAAGCGTGAAAACCATTATATAATGAGCGTTGCCATGGTAATAAATAACAGTTTTATAATAATTATTATATCATTGTTATTACCATGGTTACGGTCATTCCAGTATCAGTCTTGGTGTCTAGTGAACACTTGACATCCTAATTTGTATATTATTTCGTTAAACATGTTTCAATAACAATTGAAATGAAGTAGATTAAAAACAAAAAAATTGAGCCTAGGTATTATGTGTTAAAGATTTCATTTTTATTAAATCACTAAAAAGGATGATTAATATTCATCGCCTTGTTATTTGGTTACCATGGTTACGTTCAATATGGATATCAACAATGCCGTTTCGTTTGGCATTTCATGTTTTATGATAAATCATCAATTTTATCGTAATTTATTTCACGTGGTTTGTCGCTGTCGCTATGACAGGGTTCGATAGTGGGTTAACAATTAAAGTCCTTGACTGTACATAGAGAGAAAAGCTTGTATAAAAGACGACTTAAAGCCTAGGAACTGATGGCATGTAAAGCTACATAGAAAGAGAATCGGGTACTGACTGAAGTACATGAACCCGAGGTGCAGCTGGCCCTCCACCCAGCCCTGGTTGGCGGCCATCGTGAAGAACTTCAGCGCCGTCGCCGTGTCCTTGGGCACGCCGCGCCCCTGCCAACACACCAATAAATCAAGAGCCTGTTGCTGGCAACAAATAGCTCAAACAGTTATGTTGGTCAACAACGGTATCATGACTTTTTAACAAATCATCATTTGACAAATTACTAATATCATTTTACAAACTTTCATTTCGCAAAAATTTATTTGTGCTTATACTAACTATTACATATAACATAGGTTACATGGGCTTATTAAATAAGTTATGTTAGGTTAGATTAATGACCACAAAAAATAAAAATAAAAGGGCGGGAAGTACGACTTTGCGAATTAAAAGTTTGTAAAATGTTAAAACATTAGTGAACGCAACTTCTTATATTTTCTTCCCTTAGGGTGGTTTACCTGTCCAATAACTTTGTCCAATGTGCAGTTAATCAAAGATATTGGGTGACTTCATCAAATTTACTAGGAACACCGACATTTGGTCAAATATTACGAATGACATTTAATTCAAAATGGCTGCGCAAATAGTATAAAACCTTGAACCAAGACATTGGATAAGTGGAATGGGCCTCAATCAAAGAAATTTGATTAAATATTGGATATAGAAATTGGACAGACGGAATACCACCCTAAAGCTTGTTTGAGAATCGAACCTGCAGATACATGATGCCCAGCCCGCTCTGTCCCACCGGGTTGTTCAGCTCGGCGGCCTTGCGGAAGTACCGGAGCGCCGTCTCGTTGTCAGCCTTGATGCCGTCGCCGCCTTCCAAGTATATCTAGAAAAACATAATTACAACATAACAAAAAAAATCAAATCTCATGGTCTGTTTAGCGTCCAACCGCCAATAGGTTACAGAAACTCCTAAAAGACCTGAGACGAACTACTTTTCTATTTATTATTTGGTATTTTCCAGTATAACTTGCCCGCTAAACTAATTAAACTTCAGATGAATCATACGTGCCATTTTCAAACGTAAAAACGCAAAAGAAATAGTTTGCATTTAAAATAAACATATATTTTATGAAAACATTAGGTAGCTACCTTGCCAAGGAAAGCATTGGCGACGGCGTTCCCAGTCTTCGAGGCCTGCAGGAAGTAGTGCAGCGCCTTGTTGACGTCCAGCGTCACCCCGCGGCCGCCTTGGAAGTGCAGCTGCCCGAGGCCCACCTGTGGAAGCAATCCAATCTTAATTACATACATAAACTCACGCCTTCATTCCCAGAGTGGGGTAGGCAGAGCCACAGACTCACCAACAACTCCAAAAACTTGTTGATAATTCTGTGACCACATTTTGCACAACCAGGCTAAGATGTTACCCAGTGTATTAGTGACAGGTTGCAAACCCATCACCTAACAGCACTACACAGCCTTAAGTCCCTTAGTCGTCTCTTACGACATCCACGGGAAGACATGGAGTGGCAACATTCTAAAACCCGGCACCACACGGATCCAATCTTAATTAAAAGACAAAATATCACTGATCTTGTCAGTTCTACGAACATCTAGAATGCTGCACTCCTTTGTTTGTTGGGACTTTTGGGCTTTAGGGACCAACTCTGGGCATCGTGGATTAGAATAGGATGAATACAAATCGTGCGGGGTTCCACAGGGTTCTGTCCTTGGTCCGCTACTGTGGAACATCGGATACCACAAAGTGCTACGCGAGGGGTAGGGGTCTACTCGCATACATATTTTTACGCATAATAATAATTATGCATAAAAATCGATTGTCATAAAACGGTTTTACAATAGAAAGGGTTTTATTTTAATTATTATTAAAAACTAACCTAACCTAACCTTATCTACACAATAGACGTTTATTAAATTTTGCAATGTCAGCCTAAGAGGGCGTTAAGACAATCGATTTTTATGCGTAATGATTATTATGCGTAAAAAAAATATGTGAGTAGATAGGACCCCGCTACGCGAGACCACGTTGCAGGGAGTACTGCCGATACATTCGTGTCAAAACAAATAAGAGGCGCTTGTTTTTTATGAGCTTCAGAACGCTCCATGGCTCTAAATGGAGCGCCCATATGGTCGAAAGGTCTCTGCAAGCGCAATCTGATTCTCTTGCGACGTCCGATGCACGATGTCCGATGATGTGTCGCTCAGGGGCACGTTATATAAAGCTACAAGTTATAATTTCACAGGTCTAAACTGGCAACACTGCTCAAATGGCTGGTCGTTATTGGTCGAGGTTGTGTCAAATTGAAACTTGTAACCTGTAAATTGAAATTTGTAGCTTTATAAAACAGGCCACAGGGCGACACAGGTGCTCATACTCCTCTTCTCCCCTCATACTCAAATTCATCGTCCATACCTGCGCCTGCACGTCCCCCTTCTCCGCGAGCAGCTGGTAGTACTCGATGAGGTCGGAGTCCAGCGCGCCGCCCCCACCAGCACCTTCTGCTTCGTCCAGCAGCCGCGTGCGCTGGATCGACGGGCCACCGCTCAGCGTCACTGACGCTGCCACTGTTACATAAAGAAACCACAGTTAAATTCACGGAATAGAAAAAACAGTGGAAGTGGCATGAGCTTCACTTAGTATGAGACCTGTTGTCGCTAATACTCAAACTAACATAAAAACTATACGCCACCATGGAAAATGTTTTTGGTGCGGCTATCGTTTTTACTTTCCAAAATAGCACAATAAGGCATGCTGTTGGATTTATTTTCTATTTTAGTAATATCGAAATATCGGAATAAGCGATTGCGGCAAAAGTATGGTAGGTTAAGCGGAACTCCGCATAACTATGCCACACGTTACACGCCCACTTGACACTTCTACTGTTTATTCTGTTCTATGGTTAAATTGATTGGAAAAATTCAACGAGTATTAAGTTCGGAAGCTTTGGCGTTGACATGAAAAATGCTCAGCTCAGAAAAGAATAATACGAACCGTGTAAGACCTGCAACCCTTGTCTCGAAACTTTCCCTGACTAGCAACCGCGACCCTCTGAGTAAGATTTCGCTACCCCTCGGCGCCACAACCAACAGGTTCTAACCCTACAGTCATGAACCCTCACCTTTCGCCGCGACCTTCATGTACAGGTCCATGGCCTTCTGGCAGCTGCTGGGCACGGTGGCGCCGGCCCAGTAGCGGTAGGCGAGCGCCATCTGCGCGAAGGCGCTGTCCCCGAGCGCGCCCAGCGTGTAGTGCAGCAGCGCCTTGGCCTGCGACACCGGCACCGCGATGCCGGTGGCGTAGAGGAAGCCCATGCCCTGGAGGAACACATTTAGGTTAGGTTAGGTTAGGTTAGGTTAGGTCAGCTATCAACATGCAACTTTTTTTGATGCCCAAAAGTTTAGAGAAATTTTTGAACTGTAGTTTTTTCTCGAGCCCTCAATACAACGAAATTGGTCAATGGAACGTAAATCTAATGTGAATTAAATAAAGTCAATTTCTAATTTAATCATTAGTATAGAAACAATATAAATTACATTTTACTTCCTTTCCACTACATCTTGATTTCAATGGCCGTATTACGAATATGTACTATTTTTAGTACGAGGGACCTCAGGAGTCCTAACATGGTGACAAAGTTTGGATAAGGCATCCGTCACCTTGTGCCACGTAAATAAGTACGACAGTGACGGATGCTTTATCCACATTTGACACGCGATATAGTCGCAACCATACTAGGCCTTCAGTAGGATATATAACTACGTACCTACGTAAAACAGGACGTGCTTGATCTCAAAAGCTCTTTCCAAAGGCTAGCCAGACGTCTGCGTCCATGTGCGATACCCCAGCTCTTAGACAAAGTATATGCCAGGCAATTATGGTTTCTATATCCCCTATACGGGCCCATCGGTTCCATCTCGCGGTATATCGACCCACACTGGGTATCGTATCCTATCTTTTTTAGTAACTCGTAAATAAGTAACGGCAGTGATGAAACATATTTCAAATTAAAGTTTTTTTTTTACCATAACTAACGAAATATCATGACTTATTTAAACACACAAGGAGTAGTAATTAGCACTAAGTCATTTTCTTATCACAGAACTGTACACGTGACTTCCTATCGACCTAGACAACCGAGGTCGTTTGATTTGCTACACATGTCAACAGAACAATAAACCGATATATTTTTTATTTAGATATTTAAGTTTCTAAGTCAAGGTCCCTAGTAGCCTAGTAGATAGATTTGTCAGGATGGAATAAGACACCGAAATGAGAAGTGTCTCACCAAGCTAAAGAATCTAAACAAATACAAACAGAGTAGAGGCTTATATTGATGTGTTCAACAGATCACCACCTTTTCTTTTAATTGGTCTACAAACTGGATGGAATAACAACACTATTTTACAATTCAAAGCTTAAAACTACGCTACATATCTGTACAACCTAAAACAGTAGTCACAGAGTGCATTAAATATAAATTTCAACAGTAGTAGGAATACTAGGAACTAGTAAAATTATCTAAATAATAAATTTAGTTACAATAAAATAAAGTAGAAACTGAACAAAAATTACAAATTATTTCAAAATCAAAATTAATTACTACTTCGCTTGTGTTATTTCAAATTGGCGATTCTTTTTTTAAATTTGCATGATGCGCAAAAGAGAAAAAATATATACTGTTTATAAGAGTGAAAACAATTGACTCACGGCATGCGCGTCAGCATTCCCCTGGTCGGCGAGCTCCTGGAACATGTTCATGGCGCGCGCGGGGTCCAGCTCCACGCCCTCCCCGAACAGGTGGCTCCACGCCAGCTTCACGCGCGCCGGCGCGTACCCGCGCTCCGCTGCCGCCGCCACCTGCAGGGTGTTTCACATTCGTATAGAAAAAAAAGTCATATTTTTTGCAAACTTCGCTTACGCCCGAAGTCTTTATAAAGTAAAAAATGAAAATGTCTAGTTTCAAGGTGAAAGAAAAATTTAGAGGTTGCACAAATTGACCGCTTATGCTATATTTTCAATGTTTATTATTTCTCCAAAAACAACAAACAATAACTAACTTTCCAGTCAACTTATCTCAAACACTAATGATATCGACCATCATCACAGTTATTTCCGCCCCTGTAGCGGGTTCGGAGAATTGCATAATCATGAAAATTGATTCAAAAAGTGGTCGAATTGTGCAACCCCTAAATACCAACTAATTTTATTATAATTTTGATTACTGGTCTTTTAGATAAATAGGAGCAAGATTTGAGCGAATTTATTAAAAATCGCAAAGTGTGGAAAATAAAACACCCTAACCTGCAGGATCGCCGCGCGCAGCTCGGGCGAGCGCCGAGCCAGCTTCACGATAGCTGCGTCGTACAACTCTTTCGCTGGAACAGTCATGTATTAACTATTAGATAAATCGCATCAGCAAGTGGACTTTGTCTACTATAACGTGATTCAAAGATGTAACAATAATACTTTATTATGTCATACCTTCTTTAAGTTCCGGAGTCAGCTCAGGTTCCTCTACCTCAGGCAATGAAGGTAACGTGTCCAAAATGTCCTGAGGATTATCGTCTACATTCTGTAATGTGATAATTATTATTAAGTGTGCATTTGTATATTCTATGTTTGGCTGAAATTTGGAATGCAGATAACTTAAATCCTTTTATCCTGTAAAAAATGACAAATTACTAATTCTACGCGGACAAAGTCGCTGGCAGAAGCTAGTCATAAATAAATCTCTCCAGGTCCCAAGATACA
Organism: Acleris cristana; assembly: GCA_948252455.1. Taxonomy (NCBI): domain Eukaryota; kingdom Metazoa; phylum Arthropoda; class Insecta; order Lepidoptera; family Tortricidae; genus Acleris; species Acleris cristana. The sequence goes on from OX411789.1 coordinate 13,593,312, forward strand.
AGCACTACCTATCTGGTAGGAACCAGAAACCTCATTGTAATTTTGTTTAGACAAATAAACTTTTATTTTCAGGATATTTCTTTGTATGTGGCTGCCCTGTGGATTTTTATTAGTCTCTAACTGACGTGGTATGCGTCTCATAGACGTCGTAACTATTATTTTGAACTTTATGTTGCTATGGCCTAAGAGTTACTTTGAGAGTGCTCTGAAGCTACGGCTCAGGCCTGAAATACGCGTTTTCCTAAAATGTATTATTATCAAAATGTCTGCATTTTCACAATGTTGGCACGTCTTTTGCATAATGTCAGCTTCCCAAAATGTCAGCTTCTTATAATGTCTGTCTCCAAGAATGTCAGTTTTCATATAATGTTCGCTTTTCAGGAAGAGCTTATTCTCAAAATGTCTTCAACCTCAAAATATCTGCCTTCTTACAATTTTTGCATTCCAGAAATGTCTTATTCCCAAAATGTCTGCAATCATGAACGCCATATTTACACCTATAGGTATCTTAATTATTTTAAAGCGAAATTTTTATAATTTGCGTCGTTGGCGGGTAAAGGGTTAGGTACAGTCAGCGTCAAAAGTAACTGATCACTTCAAGCTACTTTTGTACTTAATCGCATTAACAATCTTGTTTGACATTGCTTATGTGACAGTAAAGCGACAAGGTAATTAAGTGATCAGTTTCTTTTGACGCTGATTGTACGAAATAACTACGAATATAAAACGATATAATTATAATTGAGTCCTAAGTAGAACAGAATTTTTCAAACATTATATTTTTCGATTGCATTTACCATCTCAACCCAAAATTGACCAAAAGTTTGTATAATTAATTTTCCTGTCAACATTTTACGTAATGCTGATGGTTGCTGCCTTGGAAAATTTAGAACTTTGATTTGAAATAAAGCAGACATTATAGGAAAACAAACATAACAAGACGAAAGCCTATATAAAGAAGTGAACATAACGGAAAAGCAAAACTTATGGTAATGCTAATATTATAGGAATGTAAATATTGTGAATAGACGACTTTCTGAGACTGTACACATTTTAAATAGCAGTCATTTTGAGAAAACTGACAAAATAGAAATGCTAACATTGTGAGAACGCAGACGTTTTGAGAATTGTACATTTTAGGAAAACGCATATTTCAGGCCTGAGCCGAAGCTACGTCGTCAATTAAAGTTAAAAATCACTTTGGTTACACATGTAAGTGAAACCGTGAAATAGATAAGAAGTGCAACTTAGAATACTACATCAAATGTATTATAATTGCATCACATTTGTTCTGTATAATTGTCAGGTTAGCTACACTGCACCTGGCGATGGACAACTGACAGATAATAATTGGTGACAAAGCATAGAATGGATATGCAATTTATTCAATACACACATACATGTATTTGTTACCACAGTATTTATTATATAGGCTTGAGTGATACTGATAGAATTCCAAATAGTGAAAGGAATGGACTTACTACAACAATACAGTTTTGTGATTTCTTTAAACACTTTTTTTTTGGAATATCCATATTATGAACCTTGTTTAGACATATGTGGAGTTAATTGCATACTATCGGTGATAGTTCAATACCGAGTAACTAAAAAATTGAATAAGCTGCAAAATGGTCCTTACAGATTCACTTGCAAAGGTGTATTTTACACCTTATGTGATTTGTTAGTTATGTGGTATTGCAGTATCACTGACAATAAGATAATCATGATACTTGTTATAAACAAAATAAAACATAAACTATTATTATCTCGAGATGTCAACATTTTTCAAAACAAGTGTGGCGTTAATCCAACTTACTTCTTCCACATGGACCAGGTCTGCCGGCTTCAAGTCCTCGAGCCAACCAGGCTGCGTGTGCTGCATGAGACTCTTCTTCAGCATCTTCAGGGAGAACTCCATCTGCTCCAGCTGATTATCCACTGGAGAAGAGTATAATTTGAAACATTCATGATATTAACACAATATTAACATGTACACATCTTCTTTTCAGGTATTTTATTTTAAACACCACTTTAGGGTATATGCCTCAACAAGCATCTTCTAAATTGCCATTTCTTTACTATATTTAACAGGCATTTACTATATAAAATCATGGATTTCAACATTTTGGGTGGAGTTTAAAGCTATGTTTGCAAAAACACTGATAAGTACGTAAATAACCATATTATTACAATACAAAGCCCTGTTAAACATTATAACGGAGTGAAGTCTTAGTGTTATGGTAAAACTTACATAATATATAAAACTAAATTCACAATAATGCTTGCCTTTCATTTCATCATCGTTTGGCAGTTCTGTGCCCTTCCGAATAGCCTCTGCATACTCATGCAATGTGACGATCTCCTTCTTCACGGCGTCCGTGAGCTCTTTGACGTAGTCCTGCGCCGCGGAGGGGTCACCAGGCTCGCCAGGGTCCACCTCCCCCGAGTCATCCTCGATCTCACCGCGTTCTTTCTCCACTTGTTTGTGGCTCTCCGGGCCGAGCAACTCCGCCGCCGAGACAATTATACAAAAACATACCATATAAACCATTAACCCCTTCATTGTTTTGTAAACACGCACCGACTAACTCATTAAAATTTAAGACTTACGTGTCCCAAAATATAATGTCAATCAGTCAACTTTAACAGCAACTGTACGCATTTAAACGTACCCTTTTAATTACTAAACACCATTCGTAATAGTACACGTACACTGAAAAACAATGGTGTTGATGTGTGAAGTTTCAAATAGTTATATTTATTAATTTATTGTAAAAAGATTTTCTTGAATAAATCTACGGCAAGTTGTCAATTTGGCAGCCATCAAAAAAGCACTATTTACGAAGAGTGCTAATGATCGTCACAAAAAAAAAACTAAATTAACACATAATATCTAAGCATAATACCCAGAAATACTTGTATTAATTTTTCAGGTCACCATAGAAATAGATGTAATATGAATAGATATACGAATAGATTTAATATGAATATAAACGTGACAATTATTTCAGAACTTTAGCCTTCTTTGTAAATAAAACAGATAAAACAGGATCAGAGGCTCTACTTTGAAATCCGTAATTCGAACTTCGTCTATTGCTATCCCTTTTGCTCTCGACGCATCACTAATTCGCGAGAAAGTGACGGGGCGATCCGAAGTTCGAATTACTGATTTCAAAGTAGAGCCTCAGAGGCTCTACTTTGAAATCCGTAATTTATACAGCAAACAAGAAATAACTTTAATCAAAGAAAAACATTTTACATTTTACTTCGTCTATTGCTATCCCTTTTGCTCTCGACGCGTCACTAATTTGCAAGATAGTGACGGGGTGATCCGAAGTACGAATTACTGATTTCAAAGTAGAGCACCAGAGGCCCGTTTCACGAAGCTACAAGTTACAAATTACAAGCGGAAGTCTCTTTCTAACTCCTTTTGCCAGAAAGAGAGTTCCGCTTGTAATTTGTAACTTGTAGCTTCGTGAAACGGTCCACAGAGGCTCTACTTTGTTGAAATCAGTAAGTCGCACTTCGTCTATTGCTATCTCTTTTGCTCTCGACGCGTCACTAATTCGTAAGAAAGTGACGGGGCGATCCGAAGTTCGAATTACTGATTTCAAAGTAAAGCCCCAGTTCTAACTTGTTTTATATTATGTTATCTGTGCTATTTGTGTGAATTCTAATCTGCTGGTTGATTACGAATCTTTTCAAAAGTCAAAACTTAGTTTATTGTAAACAGTTACCTACTAGAAGTAATGAAAGCCGTTTTTGACGGTGTTTATTAAAATGTGCTAAATGTAATTTTGCTGCTATACATTTCAATTAGTTTAATTTCATTGAGTTAGTGTTTAAAGTCGGAAAGAGTTTTATAACCTACCAAGATGTTTCGAATACCGGTTAGAGGCAGAATCATCCACGGAAAGTCGTTGGTCCGCTTGAAATCGTCGAGTAGCTATATTCGGAGCACGTTTATCGAGTATTTCTCGCAGCAGCACGGGCATAAGCATATTAAATCGAGCTCGGTCGTGCCACTGTGTGACCCTTCCGTGCCCTTCGTCAACGCTGGCATGAATCAGGTATTAAAGCTTATTATAAAAAAAAATACTTTTGCCTCACTCGTTTACTTGGCTTGTGCTGCGATCATTTCATACAGACAGACATCGAAGTCTCACCATAAGGGTTTCTTTTCTTATCATTTTGGTATGGAACCCTAAATAGATGATGTATATTATATAGACCTTATTGCTAGTTATTCCTTTAGCATACTGGCGCGATTGCGAAGCGAACTGGTACCCCAACTGCATTGCGAGAAAGTTTAATTTTTCATAAGTGGCCAGTGTGCCACAGCCATTAAAGATAAGTAGGTGTCTGTTACAGGGCTGTAGATAATTGACAAAAACAAAAAAACGGTTAAACCATAATTTTATAGAATTGCACAATTGCACTTGTATCACATTCGACATTGTGGCCTTATTCTACCGAACGTGCGATTTGTATCATTTCATCGGATGCTAAACTCAACTGAAACCATAATGTTTTCAGGATATCTTAAACATTAATTATGTAGGTTAGACTTGTGACCACCAAAATAATTAACTCTTGCGGCAAGGAATGCCTTTTGATGAAATGAAAATTTTGCATAATGATACCTTTGTTGAAAAGTGTTTCGATAAAATAATATGTTCCCCAAAAAAACATGTCTCACCCTACCGGCAGTATTCTTGTCGATTAGGCAGATAATTCAGCATTAACCCTTGTGTGCTTTTGTTTTTGTGCATTATTGCAATGCACAAAAACATGTAACAAGTACAGATAACAGACCAGACAACTCAGACATGAATATACAATTATTTTAATTTTTCATTCAGTGTTGCACTTTTAATTTATTTTTATGGTATGTATATAACTTGTTTACATTCTTTTTATAAGGCGTATAAATATGGTTCATACTTGTTACAAACCAGATAAACATTAACCTTTAACTGACGTGGTATACGTCTCAAGATGTCATGACTATTATTTTGAACTTTATGTAGCCATGGCCTAAGTGTTACTCTGAGACTGCTCTGAAACCTGCTCGACAATTAAAGGTTTAACGGATCTTCACTTTATAATACTTAGGAATGTAGAAAACTTTTTTTTATTTACAGTTCAAAGGTGTCTTCCTTGGCCGAGTAGACCCGCCCTGCACACGCGCTGTTAATTCTCAGAAGTGCGTGCGAGTGGGAGGCAAGCACAACGACTTAGAAGTAGTAGGCACTGATGGACATCACCATACCTTCTTCGAGATGATGGGAAATTGGTCCTTTGGTGATTACTATAAGGTCTGTATTCGTTTATAATAAAAAATTTGTGACCTAGACCTAAACTCGATTGGGTTATGAAACAACCTGAAGGTCAAAATTCAAGGTCATAATTAATGTACAAGGTCAAGGCTAGTGTTATTTTCATTCTAGCCAAGTTAAGGGATACGTCTTTAACAAACTACCCATAGGTATGTAATTAAGGTTGAAACTGTACTGTGACTTGTGATATGTCAGCCTGATTGGGATGGTATAATGTAGGAACTTAATGTGTACAAAAACGTTTTTATATTCAAGTAATTATGTATAAGAAATGTGCTATTTTTTAATGAGAGATTCAGTAACTGCAGATTGGCAAAAACAATTTGAAAATATATGATTGTGGATTGGATGATATTTTCATCATTATACAATTTATACTTTACTATGTTGACCCCCACGCCGTCCGCGAAGAATTCGTTAATCGCTACTCGCGGGAAAAGTTACGCTATATCCTTCCTCGGTTTCAAGCTATCTCCATGCCAAATTTAATTGAAATTGGTTTGTGGTTCAGCCGTAATAGCGTAACAAACAGACAGACAAAGTTTATATGTTTATGTGTTTGAAATTACGAAATAAGACTCACAGGAATCATCCTAAATAGTCCAAACTATACCTACATCACAAATAACCTTCTTGCAAGCAAACACAAATAGATAAAAAAAACTCATATTGTTTGTTGTTTCCTTATTACATCATCTTTAAAGTTATGCGAGGTTTACACGGGCCTATTTTAGGGCGCAAGTGACTAAAGTCGCAAGCCCCAAAGCCCTCAGGAGCAAAATGCACAAAACGCAAAATGTACACTACACGCAAAATGTAACTAATAGCAAAATGTACAATTCGTACAATGTACCCCAAGCATATTGTGAAATACGCGGAACGTCCACGCCGCAAAAAGTACATTCGCAAAATGTACATATCGGAAAAAGTACACTACTCGCAAAATGCACATTACGCGAAACGTGCAGTACGCAATTAGCGGCACACGCAAAATGTACAAAAACTGAATTAATTAAGAATGAGGAAAATATTTCACGCAATCCTCGCTTTTTGTACATTTTGCGTGTGCGGCTAAAATCGACCGTGCAAATGATCAGTCGGGGACGATCGCTCTTGCAATATGAACCAAGTCACCTGCACTCGATTCGATTTTTTACAAGCGATGTGACTAGCCGCACGACGACAGTCACCCGTGTAAAGCCCGCGTTATTCTTAGCCTATGGAGCAATAAAACAATAAAAGTGATATTATCATAGCATAGGTATTTTATTTACAAACAATTGTTCTAATGGAGAATTGTTCTCTGTAAAGTAATTTGAGCGTAATCTGCGTACTTATCTTTATGGAGAGAATAAAACAAGGTTAAACCAATTTATTGCTAATCTACCAACATTAATGTTTATCTATTTGAGTTTTTTGATTGCCACAGTTAGTTATACACAGTAGAGAAAGAAGCATGCAAAATCGAATAAAATAAATTGGAAAAGCAGTATTGCTCATTTATGCATATAGTTGAAGCAGCAATATCGTCTCAAGCCACTTCTGTGGTTGGACTGACTTATCTCACATAATACCATGCGAAAGTATCACAACATTATTTTATTAAAACTCGTCAGCAGTAAATTGATAACCAAATATAAGGGTAACCCTAATAAATAGCGCTTTAAAAGCCAATCGAACGGCTTTTTTAAGTTAAAGGGATATTGGTATCACTCAAAATAATATAGCGCTTTAAAAGCAAAATCGAACAAGACTTATAAGAAACGGATTGGTCCTAAGGGTTAAGGTTGACTTTCATGGGTAGCGGCCGATGCGACAGACGCGTGCGGCTGACGTGCGCGATCGTAGCGCGCGTCTCGCGACAGTAGTAAACACTATCAAAACGTATGGCACCGCTTCCGTAGTAAGCGGCTCAGCCGCGCACGGCTCGCAGATTCGTCAGCCGTTAACCACGGAAGCGGTGCCATACGTTTTCATAGTGTTTACTACTGTCGCGAGACGCGCGCTACGATCGCGCACGTCAGCCGCACGCGTCTGTCGCATCAGCCGCTACCCATGGAAGTCAACCTTAACCCTTATAAATAATAGCGCTTTAAAAAGCAAATTGAACGGCTTTCAAGCGATACGGCTTTTGGGAAAACCCCTTGAATAGGATAGCGGGCCGGTCCCTGGCTCGAACATCAGGTGGTGTGTAAGCTTTGTAACGCCTGGCTCAACATCCACACCACTCGAATATTCACGCGAATGCTGTCAGTGGGGACGCTGCTTAATGCAACGAATTGCATCAACTTATATTATTTCAGAAAGAAGCCTGCAAGATGGCGTGGGACCTGCTGCTGGGCCCTTACCGGTTCAAACCGGAGAACTTGCTGGTGACGTACTTCCTCGGCGACGTCATCATTGGCCTCACCGAGGACCGGGAGTGCAGGGACATTTGGAAGGAGATCGGGTAGGAAATTAACTAAACTAAAGTCGCCGTCAATAGAATTTGCTAACTATGTAAACAAAACCAAACAAACCAATTCACCATGATGACTCGATAATCACTTACCTACTTTTAAAGATCAAGTGAGGTCTTTGCAACGATTTATACACTAAATCATTATTTTCATTCAGTTTAAGATGAAATAACTATTCATTATACGTTATTTTTAATAAAAACACGCTTAGTGAATATTTGAGGTTATGTGTCAAACAGTACTAATTTGTTTACATAGTTAGCAAATTCTATTGACGGCGACTTTACATTCAATTTTACCCTTATGGCCACCACAAACTATCAGTCGGACTGACAGGCCGAGAGGGACGCAGATATTTGATAGAATGAGAACGCCTATATACGTCTCTCATTCTTACAGATAGCTGCGTTCCTCTCAGCCTGTCAGTCCGACTGATAGTCCGTGGTGGCCATTAAAGTGGTCACTGACGGTCAGTTCATCGCATCGCAAATGGGAATAGAAATTCTGCAACTAATAAAAAATGATTTTTGGGAATTATGAGCCACACTCCCCAAGCGTTATGACACTCTGTATAAAAATTATATAGGCGCCTGTCGGTGTTCTTAACTTTTAAATTATTTACAGCTTTACTCAGAAGTACTTTAATTTTTAGGCCTAATATATTTGGTGATTGTGCAGGCTGTTTTTTTTTCGCCGGTCAGCGTCATTGTCCTATTTTTTGTGTTTAGAAATGTAGCTGCGGTGTTTAAAAAAAAAACATGCAAGATAAGAGTAAAGTTCGTTATTGCTGCGAGTGTTGATACTTAATTGAATCCCGAGTAATCGAAGGATTCTTCAATTGAATCCCGGGTAATCAAAGGATTCTTTAATTGAATCCCGACACAAAATGAAAATAACTTAATTTTTTATTAAAAGTTACTTTGTCTCATGCACGCAGCAAAATCGAATTTTCCTCACTGACTTTAAACAGGAAAACCTGCGTTTGAGGTGCTGCTGAGGTGAAATTAAAAAGTTACTTTTCTCAAAAATTTCCGGAAAGGTTGACATTACTGTCTACATATTGAGACGTGAAGTACATAGTTTACTGACAGTTCTCAAATTAAAAAAAAACATTGTTGCATACAATATTTCAGTACTGTCTAGTTTGTAACTTTTTAAAAAGTTCAAGCGATGAAGATTTTACTGTAACACATTTTTTTTCTCTCGATTTTTGAGAAAAGCACTATATTTGCCTTGGCAGGAACGGTAAATGCGGGCTTCGTATTTTAACCAATACTCGGCTCGCAATTGCCTACTTCCCTGCCTAGGCAATAATGTCTCACGCTCGCAAAATCGAATTTTCCCCACCGTCTTTTAACAGCAAAACTTGCCTTGTGTGGTGCTGACGTGTTTTTTTTGTTTCCAGCGTGCCACAAAGCAGGCTCAAGGCTCTGGGTGCCCCGGAGAACTTCTGGGAGATGGGCGCCACGGGCCCGTGCGGGCCGTGCACCGAGATCCACTACATCCACCCCGACGGCAGCCTCACCGAGATATGGAACATCGTCTTCATACAAGGCAATAGGTGCGTATTTTTCAGGGTACCTGGAGGGAGCCCACGGAATAGAAAAAACAGTGGAAGTGGCATGAGCTTCGCTTAGTATCAGACCTGTTGTCGCCAATACTCAAACTACCATAAAAACAACACGCCATCATGGAAAATGTTTTTGGTGCGGCTATCGTTTTTGCACTCCAAAATAGCACAATAAGGCATTCTTCTGGATTTATTTCCCATTTTAGAAATATCGAAATATTGAAATAAGCGATCGCGGCAAATGTATGGTAGGTTATGCGGAACTCCGCATAACTACACCACACGTTACACGCCCACTTGACACTTCTACTGTTTTTTCTGTACTGTGAGGGAGCCCAACCTTCCCTATAATATACCTTCGCTATGTCGCTATCCGTCCGTCCGTTTTAACTTTAAAGAGGTGTATCTTTTCAAGATTAATTCAAGCATTTATTGATAAAATGGTACATTTTACACGTCACAATATTCTTAATACAATTAACCATTGAAAAATAAATTATTGCTTCATTCGATATACATTATTTTATTAAATTAAGCTACTTATAGTATTCATTGTAATTACCAAATTAAGTATTAATTTTGAACCGTAATAGATAGCGTCTTTTTTAGAATGTGTTATTACGGCGGGTTTACTAACTTTTTTTTTAAGAATTTGAAATAATAAAGTGGGTCCCCGTTACTCCCCATACAGGAAATGTTTTTTTTAACGTATTTTTTTTTTGTTGTATCCCAAAAACGGTGAAACATACAAGCGTCAAATTTGGTGTGATTCCACAAAATTCCACATTGTACAAATTTTGAATTGAGTAAACCGTGTCATGTGCGGAACCCTCGGTGGGCGAGTCCGACTCGCACTTGTCCGGTTTTTTTTTAAATAACTTCTGCTCAGTTGAAGCATATACACCACTCGTTGTCGGCGCAGGTGCCGTCGTTGTAGTCGTAGTGGTCTTCGCATATTTGATTGCACAGGGGCTCGTCGCATAGCTCGTCGTTGTACTTGATTCCGTTTACGCCGCCGGTCTTCTTGTTCATTTGCCTGCGGTAACCCACACCTCCGAGCTCTGCAATACAAAGGTTACAAGTACACATATCCGAGATCGGATATTTAGGACTACTACCCCCATACAAATTAGATTAACTGTTCCGTAACCGAAGGGGGCCTAAGGCACTGGTCCCACCGCCGGCGAGTGAGATATGAACCATCGACTTTTTTCTAGCCCAAGAAACGAACAAAAGATAATCGCTTCCGTGTAAATAAAAGAGAGAGATATATATTTATAGTTCATCGCTCGCTGTTCACACTGCCGGCGAGGACACTCTCCCAACGCCCGGCGAGTAAGCTATAATTCCATAGATTTTTTACTAGCCTCCCGCCGATTGTCAACTGTTTCTAGTACAGAATTTTACTAGTTGCTCGCCGAGCTCGCCGATATCTGGCGGTGGGACCGATGTTTACTAGTTGACCCCAGCGATAAAAGCTATCAACTATAAAACTAGCTCAGCTAAGTCGTCCGCGAACACTCGCTTTATAGCCGAGCGTCAAAACTATCAAAACTTTACTCGCTTCTCGCCACTCGACTCGCCCACTCTTTTGTAGTTTATAGTTCTACTAGCTTATAGTCTGTAGCCGGCGGTGGGACCAGTGCCTAATGGGACTCCTATTAATATGCCTTGCCTACGCTGTATGCTGTGCTGTTTAGAGCTGTATTTTTTGAACCGTAATAGATAACGGGTTGATTTTTTTTTGTTGAACTTCTTCCCCATGTTTTTTAAGTTTCCCAGACAAGATTCCCGCGTGTCATTCAGTCAGCCGTGAGTGAGATGGAAAAAGTAGATGCAATTTAATTTGCACCTTATAACTATTACGTACAAGTCTGATCGTGGGTTTTAATCGTGCTTTCGGAAATCATCGGAATCGTTGTTCGTGTCTGCGCGAACGAAGATTCACGACACGTCATATAAATTGTGTTTTACTATACTAGGGATTAATTAAATTATTCCATTTCAAAGACTTTGCCGGACTATACTTACATACGTAGGAAATTGCAAATGCGGTGAATTCTTACCATCAGAGTCAATCTTGACATTTTCGAGGTATCCTGGAAGAAAAGGAAAGTTATATACAGTGTGGTCACGTAATCTGGGACGCTTTGAATATGACTTTTCAAATTTGACAACCTATCAAAAAGTTCTTAACTAATTTTATTTTTAGTAACACTTATCGTTAACTAATAAATTAAGGTTTAAATGTATGTAACGAATCTTTAATTTGACAAGGATTTGAAAAAATAAATGTATGGCGTAAAATAAATGGACGCGTCAGAACTAAGTTTTTAAATCCCTTTAAAATATAAGGTCCATTTTTAACAGTGGTACACTGTACATCAGTTTAAACCAGGGGTTCCCAAAGTATTCCAGGTGGACCCCCAGGGGTCCGCAGGAGACGGGGGTCTACGTAATCTTCACATTTTTTGCCGAGTTTTGGGAATATGGTAGAAATGTCGTGTAGGGGGTCTACCAGAACTAGTTAACTTTTGAAAGTGGTCTATGAGAAAAAAAAGTTTGGGAGCCCCTGGTTTAAAACTTAGTTAATGATCTAAAGTAAATTGTAATTAGCAATAAAATTGGTTGAGAACTATTTAATTCGTGGTCAACATTAAAAAGTCATATTTGTATGGGAAAAACGCAAGTGTCCCTAATCATGTGACCACCACTATATATATCAATCAATGTATAAGTATTGTATTCCCTATGTATTGTTGACAAAGTCAAATCAAAATATATTTATTTCGTCTACGCAGGTGTAGGCAGGTTGTATAGTCTGATTTTTTTCGTTCCGTCACTCACACACCTAAACAAATAAATTTACCATTGTTACTTCATAATCACGTACTTTTGAAGTTTGAGCACATACACTTAATCATTGTCTTCATGTCAATTTTGAGGTAGTAATCTCTGTTTAATATAGTATTTTTTGATGAAAAGCACTTTTGGTGAAAATAAAATTAGACTGCCAGGTTCTTGTCATAAAGATTTTTTTTTTGGATCTATTTTCGTCATTGAAAATGAAGTGATGTTTTGATAGAATTTATTGATAAGAGAGGTTTCGTCTCTGTCGCACCTAGCAAATAATACGATGGTAATGATGAATATATATACAACCTTTTTAATAAACTAATTAGAGGTAACATTATTCTCATGAATATTTCATAAGTCAATTACAGTCAGGTATACTTGTTATTGACATTGGCAGTCTGAATAGGAACGGACTTTAAAGACAATATTTCCGCTGTGATGTACAATCACCCAATAAAAATGTTGAGCATACTTAGAACCTTGTCATTGTGACTACCATTGTTATTGTCATACTTGTCATTTGAATTTCTGTTTGAAGTTCATTACGACAGTGCACTAAAGTGCTTAACATTTTCACTCTACAAGACAAATTAAAAGTAAAAGCCGGACTTCTTTCAATCGGTCATCTTCCTTCCCCGAAGGTTATGTATCTGTAGTAAACTGGTTTCAAAAAACAATAATTATTGTTTTACGCTTTTTTTAAAACAAATTATGAAAATGTATGCACATATTTCATGGAACTAAAAACAATGTAATACATAATACCTACTTCACAAAACAATACAATATAATACTTCCTATATGCGAAACGGACCGTTTACAGTGTTTGTCAATAAATAAGTTCGCCGTTACGATTTTAATCATTTAATGTCATTGCGTTTTATTTTACCACATAAAAACACCTACCTAGACTTTACCATACCATGGCAATAGTTCTAGTGATGTTAAACGATTTATGATACCTTATTTTATGATAGTTAGGTACCTATAAATTACATTAAGTCAGCAAATTCGTAACAGAATACTAAATCGATTACACTTCCTTTATAAACCTTATCGATAATTGAAAAAAAAATGCGATTTTATTTTTAATTACCATCACTAAATTTACCAAATGACACAAAATTGCAAACAAGTTAATGTTAGTTTATTTAAAATATACCTTACTATAAGGGAATAAGGGTCCGAGTTTGCTGCGCCGCGTGTTTAGACTGATCACCTCCTCCAGGTCAAGGGGGTCGCCCCTTGATATAACTGAAAAGTTTAAAAAGTCTATTAATTAAATAAATGTCAGGTAACTATCTTACCTTACCAGGCTTGGTCATTCACAGAAGCAAAAGTACTGACTCAAAGATTTACCAACGAGGTATGGAGCACCATACTATACTCCAGTCGTTCTAAGGGTCTACGCTAGCTGACGCGGACGGCCGCCGCGTGCGCACGCTCGCGGGTCCCGCTCCGGACCCCCGCCGCGGGCCAGCGAGTCCGCGCCGGGCGTCCGCGACGGGCGCACGCCTAACTTAGCGCTACCAGTATCAGCGCTACAAGTCCGCGAGCGTGTGCCCGCCGCGTGCGCACGGAGCGGACGCCCGCCGCCCGCCGCGCGGATTGAAGTCCGTCGCACGCGCCCGCGCCAGTTAGCGGTGTTCATACCATTTCTTATTAGACGGGCGTCCGTTACAGATAATCCGCGTCAGCTAGCGTAGGCCCTAAAAGAACCCTTTTTAACAGCTGTCAATTCACAAGGAAAGATACCCAATTGTCCGGCTCCGATTTTATTCATTTTGATATATGTTAGAGAGTAGTCTAAAATAACAGACACGAATTATTTTTTAGCTACTCAATCACAACCTATTGAGAGAAATCGTCCTCCAAAGTAGGTACTGTAAAGTGACTAAACCCCCTAACTTCTGTACATAGACAGTTTCGTTCAACAAATTGCTAGTTAATTATAGTTTGATTAACAAGTTTGAGAACATGAAAATGTAATGTTTTTTTTATATCGGCTCGAAACTCATATTTTCCTAAAAAAAATGCCCTTCAAAGATTTATATTTTTTCATCGTTGAAGATTCACTTTAGTTATCTTTTCATATTTTCATACATTATAATCAATCAACTAGTAATTTGCTTGAACAAAACTCATCGCAAGAATAAAAAAACATGTTAAAAACAGAAAATTTCTTGTATAAAAAATATAAAAATAACTTTGTTGAGTAAATTAATGTTACAGCGCTGCTTACATGCTCCAATTATATCAAAGTGTCTTAGGGAGTCACATTTTTACATTATTTTTTAAGACCCCCAAATTGTACATGTTTTATTTATTATTTGTTAGTAAATATGCCGTTATAATATAATATATCACGTATTATGAAAAAAAAACCCGGTTATAGACAACTGATTATAGATTACAGATCTTTAAAGTTATGATGTTAAGACCCTGCTGTCACCCAAAAGCATTAAAAAACCTTACATCCCACGTTCATTGCATAAATTTCCAAAGAAATACTTAAAGTCAGCATCACTTGTAGTTTAAACATGCTGTGTATAGTGTATCAACTCTTCTTGTAGAATGCGTTTCTGTCGGCTCCTATTAAGGGGTGTAGCTAATTAATTGGAAACAGTCTGGTATTCATAATTGACTATCTTCAGTTTTTAATTGGTATTTTTACGTTTTCAATACATACATAGCTTCACGCCTGTCTCCTAATGCGGTAGGCCAGGTGCGCCGGTCCAAACATACCACTTTCACGTCCTTCCACATTCACCTCTTCATGCACTGTACTTTTCGGGTGCTTTTAATCTGGCTCGCTTATTCAGTACATCGCTAATTTGATCAAATGATCACTTTATCGGCGTTTTCATACGTGAAATAAACTGTTTGTTTCTTACGTTTTCACAGCTAAACCTCTAAACCGATTTTACGCAGCGGTGGGGTCGTACTTTAAAACCTTATTTATTGTTTTTGACGTGTTTCCCTATTGTCAAATTTTTGATTATCATAGATATATTTACTTGACAGTAATGGCGACCGAGTTAAAAACGATATGGTTTTACCGAGTTGAATAGAGGCGTGTGTGCTTGTTTGTCTACTTGACAATAAAAAAATGAAAAGTTTTTAGTAGACCCATCTCGTTATTGATCTCGTTAATTTAATCTGCAACAACAGAAACGTATTTCATTTTTTTAGAGAAGCGGATGGAAAAGTGCGTTGTCTTCGCAAACAGCACGTCGACACAGGTCTGGGGCTCGAGCGGGTCACAGCGCTAATTCAAAACGTCCCATCCAACTATGACACGGACCTCTTCACTCCCATCATTCGCGCCATCGAGAGGGTAAGAGACAACACGGCTGTCCTAACGCTTGTACGTGATAATAGTTTTGTTATTTTATCTTATGGACGCCACAGACTAATAATTGGACTGACCGACCGAGAAGGACGCAGCTAGCTGTTGGAATGATAGACGTATATAACTTCTGCATTCTAACAAATAGCTGCGTCAATCTCTCAAATTTTAGCTTGTTGGACCCATTATTGAAAAAAAAAACACGATTTCTACAGATTTTGTGCAGACGTATATGGCAACCATAGGGAATATGCATGAATTTTTTAAATCGCATTTTTCAACAAAATATTAAAATAGGTACCGTAAAAGGGATCACCAAAAGTGTCATTTAAATTAAAATCTGTCAAGAAATACGGATGATACAAGCATTTTAAACTGCTAATTAGACAGCGATTAGACAGAGAGATCCGATATGCACTGCGACGTCATGTAACAGGTCGGCCATATGAACTGCATATTATCTCCAGGTGGCCACATTTTTCCGTTAAGTTCGTCATAGTTCAATTGATATTAACAGAACTCGGAATATACGGGGCAAAGTTAAATGCCAGCTAGGGATCGCCTTTATCGATAAACTCAATTATCGAAGCTTTTCCCATATACTAGTGATCGCTCCAAGTTTTGTATGTAAAAATATTTTTTTATTTAAAGTATGCAAATCGAAACAAAATAGCTACATAATTGTGGTTATTCTTTGTTTAAAAAAAAATTAAAACCTTTACTCATCACATCATCATCATGTTTTTCTTCCTCATTGTGTATTTCAGAATTACTGTCCCATTTACTATTGTTAAAATAAACGATCAGAATTTGTTCCAAATTTTCAAGCGTTAAACTTCTCCGTCTCGACTGATGAATCCATTTCAGGTGGCTAAAAGACTTTTCAATTTCTGTGGAATTGTCTCCAGAATAGTACAGTCAGCTGCAGAGATAAGTAACCCCCTTGCATACAAGTTTCCTAGCAAAGGGGGTTACATTTCTCTGCAGCTGACTGTACATACAAAAAAATACACACTTACAAACAATGCTGGGGGCGATCACTAGTATATGGGAAAAGCATCGATAATTTTATTGAGTTTATCGATATAGGCAATCCTAGCTATCACTTAATTTTGCCCTATATATCTTGTATTGTCACTAGTACATCAAAAAACCATCCTTCGATGTCAAGACGATACTATAGAGTTTATTAGAAAACACAATAATATAAATGAGGGCGCCACTGGACACTCGGCGTAGTCTTAATAAAAAAAGAGTATGAATGTGGGGTTCTGAAGTGCGTGGTCCGGTAGAACAGTGGCGGCGCGCCGGCGTACGGCGGGCGGCTCGGCGCCGGCGCGGAGCTGGACGCCGCCTACCGCCGCCTCGCCGACCACGCGCGCATGGTCGCCGTCTGCCTGGCCGACGGCGTCTACCCCAACGAGAGGTACGCACCTAAATTGGGTTAACCCATAACTTCATAATGTATGGTGATTCAAAAACCATTTCGAGAATAAGGGTTGTAGAACCATTCCCTGTTATCAGATTATTTTACAACTATTTTTAATTTATCATTTGACATTATTTGACTTCTAATGTAGTGACGTCACGATCTTGATTGGTAAGTTGTATCTAATCTGTGATCAACCATAGTACCGCATATAATATTACTGCATATAACTAGGAGTTATTTTTTTAAATGTGAAATACGAATAAAAACACTCTGTATTTTAAAAACTAAAGAAAATAAAAAGGGAATGAAGGCTTGTAGTGTTAGGCGATGGGCTTGCAACCTGTCACTAATATACACTGGTAAAAACATCTTAACCTGATTGTACAAATTGTGGTTACAGAATTAACGATAAATTTTTTGCTCTCTGTATATGTGCATGATAAAAATTCTCAAAAACTTACACCTACTACTTTTTTTTTATAGGATATTTTTGCGTAAAGTATTATTATTTTGTAAATATGGGCTTTGCTTTGTTTTCTGCCTTTGTTTTTCTGTGGACCAGTTTAGCTGTATGATTATTTCGGGATTCTCTTTGGGTTTTTGACAAGATGGCGTCGCTTTCTTAATTGTTTTTGATTTTTTGCATATTTTGTTGTTTAATGGATAGTAATGATGTATTAATATGCAGTAAATTAACATTCAAATGTGCAGTATAATGAAGAATTCAAGTTTGAACACGTATCGCCTTTGGAAGGATTGCTCCAAGAAAATCCCATCTGGTCTTCGTAAAGTTCTACCTACATCGCTTCACGGAGGCTAGAGGATCACCGAACAACGTCGAATTATGTTTTTTTTTGATATGTATATGTAACTCCTAACCTTGACACTGGCAGAATTGTCCCAATGGATGGACAGAGGCCATTTAATAAAGAATTGAATTGAATTAATGATTATTTCGTTGACTGGTAGAGAAAGCCATAGGGTATAAAGTTCGCTATTTGTGTTTTTTTTTGTGCAATACATACGTACATAAACTCACGCCTTCATTCCCAGAGTGGGGTAGGCAGACCCACAAACTCACCAACAACTCCAAAAACTTGTTGATGATTCTGTGACCACATTTTGCACAACCAGGCTAAGATATTATCCAGTGTATTAGTGACAGGTTGCAAACCCATCGCCTAACAGCACTACACAGCCTTTAGTCCCTTAGTCGTCTTTTACGACATCCACGGGAAGACATGGAGTGGCAACATTCTAAACCCAATAAAGATTAAATAAAAGAATTGCGCTAACACTTATGGTTCTCATTTCACGAAAAAGACAGTTGACGCATCGCAACTTGGTAATGCAGTGTGTTCAATAGTCTATTAACAGTAAAGAAGGCATTTATGAACTGCAAGTATATGTCCCAAGTGGTAGCTATATTAGTTTCCTAATATTTCATAAAAATAAGGTACAGATGCGAAACCCTCAGTGCTCGAGCGCGACTAGCACTCGACCGGCATAAAGCCGGCTTCAGATCGTGATTTAAGCCCCTAAATTGGATTCAAATCTAACCGTCCCATACGTTTCGAGTATTAATATTCAAGACGAGAACGAGGTTTATCTTTTTTACAAGGGATCCTTCATCATCATTGTCATAATTTCAGCCCAGATCCTCCCACTGCAGGGCCTCTGGCCTCTTCAGTGTCATGTCATCCATCTATTTACAAAACAAATTTCCCATTCCAGCCTGAACCTAAAACAAATAATGCGGAAGTCCTTCAAAATGTGCACGGACGTGTTCCAAAACCCTCACATGCTCCAAACCCTTTACGACGAGGTGGCCGCGACCCTGGGCCCCACATACCCTGAGCTGGTCTCCATGGAGAAGGAGGTCAAGACCATCATCGGGTACGAGGAGCTGGCGTATGAGAGGCTGCGCGTCGGCATGGGCAGAAAGTGGTGCGAGCTGGTGACGCGATACCCTGAGGTGGAGGCTATGGGTGACGTGGAAATGGCAGGATTTGCGCTGGGGTATAGGGAGTTTAAGGAGGTGCGTTGGATTCTCATTGTTTTTAATGTTGATCAGCAGAGCCCGCGATTTTCGTGGCACTTTTCTATTCTTAATGACAAAAAAGTGATAATGCAAAAATAAACCTTATTACAATGACTCAAAACTCTGTATCCAGCGTGATAAAAAATTTGCTCCCGTCTCCGAGCCGGTCCGTGTGAACGTCCCTAATGCTTCATTCAGGAACTGTCAGATTCTTGGATATACAAATAAATAAAGTCCGTGCAAAAATTCACTGATCGGTTAAGGCGATCTTGAAGATTTACAATAATATTAATAGCTTCTTCATTTTGAAGTACAGTTGACTACAAAGAGATGTATTCACTTTTGAAACTTATTATAATGCATAAGGTGACAAAGATATATCCCTCTGCATAGTCGACTGTACACTGTACCCACTGTCGGTTTCAGGTCATGGCCCAGCTGGACTCCTCTGTAATGCCCGGGGAGTTGGTGTTCAAGCTGTACGACACCCACGGGTTCCAAGAAGACATCATTACTCGTATAGCCTCACTGAACAACCTCACCGTCGACCAGCAAGGCTTCTCCAAACTCCTCGCGCAGCACAAAGCCAGGCACAAGACCGCCATCCAGGAACAAACCGCGGACAAGAACAGAGGCAAAATGTTCGACGAAGCCATAGAGAAACTACAAGAGAAGAATATCAAGTGTACCGATGATTCACACAAATACAAATGCTCAGTTATTAATAATAAAATAGAAATGGAACCAGTAGAAACTAGATTAGTAGCACTTTTAAACAATGAAGGAGAATGGTTGGACGTATCAGAACCAACTGACGTATTCCCTTATTACATAGTCACTAAAGACACTAATTTTTACTGTGAAGCAGGCGGACAAGTAGCAGACACTGGTTTTATACGTTTTAATGATAGTGCGGGATTTAAAGTGGATAGTGTTTTCAAAATTCGCGAGTTCGTTTTTCATAAAGGACATTTTGTGTTGGACGGGAGCGAGTGTAACTGTGTGAAATGTGGTGATAAAGTGACAATGCAGGTTGATGAAGAGAGACGGGTTAGTGTGATGAGAAACCATACGGCTGTGCATCTGCTGAACGCGGCGTTGAGGAAAGTGCTGCCGGATAGTGTGGTGTGCCAAGTGGGGTCCAGTGTTACGGAGCTTGGGCTCTCTTTGTCTTTGTCGGTTTATGGGCAGAAGTTGACGCAGGATGTGGTGTTGCAAGCACAGGACTTGATTCGGTGAGTTGTATGATTAAGATGGTTTGATCTATAAAGAAACTGATAGGGGCTCATTGCACTTAGTAATTTGAAAGCTTCAAACTCTAGATTGACAAGTATCAATACCTTTTAGAAATTAACTTTAAATTAGATTATGACAAGCTTTATAGTAAAAATATATTTTGTAAAAGACAATGTAGAAATTAGTTAGATAATTATAGAGTTTGTAAATAAACACTGAGAGTATTTTTATGAGTCCCAAACCTAAAAACGTTTATGCTGTCATGTATTGCTGAATGAACGTTACAGAACGTGGACGTTGAAGAAGATTGCTTCTGATATCTCTTTAATTTAAAAAATTATAAATCTTGAGACACAGAACAAGGCCACCGCAGCGCGACACCGGTTCGAGCGAGTTGTAAGCGTGGCGTTAGATTCACACAGACGTTGCGCTCCGCTCGCTTCGAGTCTGTTTCGAGCGGGCTGTGTGTCTAATAACACAATGGGAGTTGCGACGATCACATACACCGTGTCACGAACTTTCGTCGTTCGCGATAACTTCTATTGTAAACTAATTATCACTTTGCATAAAACGTTTTCCATAACTTTGATCGGTATAAAGCCCGCTTTACATTTGGCTAAATTCAGTGTGCTAAATTTAGACAGGCGGCGTGGAGGGGATTAGCGCGTCCTGTGGACTAACATGCTAACTGCCTTTACACTTGTCTTTTTTTAGAGTCTTTTTCATTCAGCACACTGAATTTAGCCAAATGTAAAGCGGGCTTTATGAACCAATGATAGAACAATAATAATGTATCTGGCCTCTAACCGTTTAGCGAGTCGATCCTCGCCAACACTAGTGTGGAGACGCGCGTGATCGACAGCCTGCAGCTGGCGCACGAGAAGGTGCTGGTGGTGCCCGGAGAGGTGTACCCTGACACCGGCCTGCGGCTCGTGGCCGCCGCCGCGCCGCTGCCCTCCAAGTGAGTCATCGACATTACGTTATCCGATTTACTGTCATTAGGGACAAATGGAAAATCGTCCACGTGAAATAACCATTCAGAAGTTGGGTCAAATGTAATAGTATCCAAAGTGAATTTAGTCAAAAAGTAATTGTACTGAAAAGTATTTATAATCAAATTTATTTTCGTTGTAAATTAATTAAGTAGGAATGGAATTTTGTCCATTATAGATTATGAGCAAAATGAAATACGCACAAGTGAATGTTATGACCATATAAATATAATAAAAATTGTACATATTTCAGGTAGGACGTATTTACAATTGGTCATATTTCTGAGTGTCCGTAAATACAAATATACATATTTTTTTCGACCAATGTCATATTGGACAATTTTACCATAGGACATAATTCCATTTTAGACGTTATTCAGGATGGACAATTTTCCTTTTTGTTGTATTTCAAATGGTCATTTTTCTAAACTGACGTATAATTTCAAGTGGACGATTTTCCTTTTGAACCTAATCACAGTAAATCCATTATCCTTACATTGGAACACAATAATGTGACGCTGCTTAGCAGCAAGTCAAAGGTTAGAGTAGTGGTAGTGATCCGGACAAGGTCCTTGTACACACAGTAAACCACCAATAAAAATGTGTGAATAAAATGAAGTGACTACTCATGTAGCTATTCAAGACTCACCACAGATACTAAATAAAGATAAAAGATAAAAGATAAAAGATGTTTATTCAGTAAGTAGGCCGCACGGGCACTTTTACACGTCAATAATCTACCAGCGCTTCGCAAGAGACCACTGCTGAGAAGAAACGCCGCAAGAAACTCAACAGTCAGTCGTTTTTTAAACATTTCTTATGATATGATATTATACAACGAAAAATAAAACTTAACCTAGTATTATATAAAACAATGAATGTAACAAAAATATGTCTATATATATCATGCGTAGTTGAGCAGGAAAATGTGTCAAAACTCAAAATTTCTACAAGAACTCATAAATAGTAAATATAAGAAATAAATAAAAATTAAAAATTATACTTACCTATGACGGTGCAAAACAACACATAATTAGTTTCGATACATTCCCCTACAGAAACCGTGTCCCCTAGACAATACACAATGTTTATATATTGGTATGATTAGGTTATTATTAAGATATTTAGGTGTTTAATTTAGGCCAAGCATTTTTATCTGTTAGATAGTCTTCGACCCTATAGTAAGCTTTAGACATCAACGACTTTTTCAAGTAATTTTTAAGTACTGGAAATGGTAACTTTAAAACTTCGTCAGGTAATTTATTATAGAAATGAATGCATTGACCTACAAATGATTTATATACCTTACGGACACGAAATTTTTTAATAGCAATTTTATTCTTATTTCTTGTATTCAAATTATGTATGTCACAATTCTTAATAAAAGAGTCTTGATTTTATATGACATAAATAATATTCTCATAAATAAATTGTGATGCTACTGTCAAAATATTAATTTCTTTAAATAATAATCTTAAGGAATCACGGGAGTTTAGGTTATATATAGAACGAATGGCTCTTTTTTGTAACACGAAAATAGTTTGTATGTCAGCAGCTTTTCCCCAAACAAGAATACCGTACGACATAACACTATGAAAATAACTATAATAAACTAAGCGAGCTGTCTCAACATTGGTAAGTTGTCTAATTTTCCTAACAGCATAAGCTGCCGAACTTAATTTACCTGCTAGTACTGCTAAATGGGGACTCCATTGCAAGTTTTTGTCTATAGTTATTCCTAAGAAAAGTGCCTTATCCACCATTTCCAAACACTCATCATTTAGAAAAATACTAGATTCTACCGGTCTAACATTAGGCAAAGCGAACCTAACACATTTAGTTTTCTTAGCATTAAGTAGCAAATTGTTACTAGTAAACCAATTAAGTACTTTACCTAGCGTCGCGTTTAACCTACTATAATCAACGGATTTTCGGTCTACCTTGAAGATCAATGATGTATCATCAGCAAATAGCACAATATCGCAAAGGTTAACTACCGCGGGTGGTAAGTCATTTATATACACGAGAAATAAGAAAGGACCTAATATAGAGCCCTGTGGCACACCCAGTTTAACAGCCGCTCCAATGGACTTTGTTTGGTTTACAACAACCGTTTGTGTTCTATCACTAAGATATGTAAATCTTTTTATTATTGGTCTGTTCATTTCATTTTGTGTCTGTGGTCTGTCTTGATTAAAGGAACGAAAGGAAGGAGGAGGCGGTGGAAGGACCCCATGCAGAAACCGTCCATTGTTAATGTGTTCCGGGGTGGATTTAAGACAACCGGTGAAATGACTGGCATAGAGGTATTCGATCTAAGTTGGAAGTCCTCAGGATTTGCAGCATTGAGATTGTCATCGTAGGATTGCAGTCTTGAGATTGCAGGTGTCTATGAGCTTTAGAGTCTGCTTACCATCAGGTGGCATGTGTGCTTGTTTGCCTTCTGCAATATTATACTTATAAAATAGTACTTGACTTGGGGGAGAGAGAGGGAGACATATCAAACGACGTTTTTTTTATGAATTCGCATAAAATTACAATGAAACAAAAATATAATAGTAATTAAAAGAGACAGTTTTACTTGATTATTAGTCTGATAAAAATTCACAGTGCAATTTGAACAATTCAGGGTAAAAAAATGGAAAATTAAAAATCACTAGTGCGAAAAATCCTACTTTCAGCACAATATATAGCTACTAGAAGCACCACTTTTTGAGCAACTGTATGTATTAAAAAAGTGGTTGTTTGTTGTTAGGGAGCTGTGCTGCGGCACGCACGTCCCGTCGACGGGGCTGGTGGAAGAGCTGGTGGTGACGCGCGTGAAGGCGGCGCGCGGGAACACGCCCGTCATACACGCGCTGGCCGGGCCCAGAGCCAAGGAGGTACTGAGGAATACATAACGTTTCTCTCAACTAATTACGTTTATAGCTTTTGTTTTAGTTTATCCAAAGGTTGCTGAAACCTATTCTCTTTAGGCCCACCCCCTTTACACCCAAGCTGATACGATTGTGAGGGTATTTTCTGATTGAATATGGACCTTGTAAACAAAAAACCTACATTACCCGACGCTCTTACGGCGAAGGAAAAACATCGTGAGGAAATCTGCACATTTGAACAGGTGAGTGTATGCCTATGGGTAATTGTACCAAAGATCCTAAAGGGTCGAAGTGTATCCAAAAGGGCCTGTAAGATAAGATAACTAGCATAGAGGCGTTCCATCTTAGTCCTCAGGGTTGGAAACACATGTGAATTCTTAGGATTACAGTCTTGAGATTGTAGTCTTGACAATTCAAATTTCTACGGGACTCGGATCCCACTTACCATTAGGTGACCAGCGTTACAAAAAATACATGATATAATCCCGCTCCTAAACCACAACCGCTCGCATCGGTGCACAGGCCCGCGAGCTGTTCTGCCGCGCGCACCAGCTGCACAAGGTGGTGGACCTGCTGGAGCCGGGCCGGCGCCGCGCGGAGGTGGCCTCCATGAAGCAGCAGCTCGCGGCGCTCTGCGGCGGCAGCGGCGCGCCCTACGGGGAGCACGCGGAGTGCCTGGCGGTGCTGGAGAAAGTCAAGAAGAAGACGCTTAGCAGCAATTCGATTGCTTTACAGTAAGAATCCTTGGCTTTATTTTTAATTAGCTTCGATCGATTTTCGTTATTCCCTCGGGAATTTTGAAATTTTCTGGGGTGAAAAGTACCTAGGCTATGTTTTATTTTAAATAGGTTATTTTATTAAAAACACCTTTCAAAAAACGTATCATTTCGCAGAATTTTCAGTTAATTTTTTTTTTGGTAGTCACATCTCTAACCTAACCTAAACTACGTAATTAATGTTTAAGATATCCTAAAAACATTATGGTTTTAACAGAAGATGAAATGATACAATCGTTGAAGTGAAATTATCTTTTTATCTTTTATTTTTATCCATTCCAAATTCCATTCAAACCCGTCCAGCCGTTGCAACGTGAAGAATTAACAAACTAACACACATACACAAACTTTCGCTTTTATAATACATATATACATTAAATCACGCCTGTTTCCCAGCAGGGTAGGCAGAGACCACTTCTGTCCACCTGCTACGATCTTGACAAATCTCTTTCGCTTCTTCCACATTCATACATCGAGTGATGCACGCACGTCGGTTTCGGGTACTTAAAATTCGGCCCTTTTCCAGTATTTCTCCGATTTGATTCGAAAAAGTACGCCTAAGGCGGCCCCTTCCGGCATTTATAATAATAGTGAGATATACAAAACTGATAAGCGATTGACCTCTATCTTTTCTGATGATAAGTGATAATTTAGTCGAAGGTTGCTTTCACTAAGTAACAGGGGCTCTACTTTGAAATCAGTAATTCGAACTTCGGATCGCCCCGTCACTTTCTTGCGAATTAGTGACGCGTCGAGAGCAAAAGGGATAGCAATAGACGAAGTTCGAATTACGGATTTCAAAGTAGAGCCTCAGCCTACTTGTGTTTTGGCGACATTTACTGGCAGTACCCGTTCTCGCCTTGAAACCTGTATTTCCCCCCCAGTGCTATAGCCGAGGAAGAGATCCGCGACGCCACCCTCGAGGCAGAGAAGGACGGGCGTCGCTTCGTGGTGCACTTCCTGCGCTGCTCGTACATAATGCCGAGCGAGTCGGTGTCCCGCGCGCTCAGGGCGGAGCGGGACAGCGCGCACCCCACGCTGCTGCTGGGCTGCGCCGGCGGCGTTATTGGGGCCGCTTGCTCTGTGCCAAAGGTGAGATCTTAATACTGTATACCGAATTGTCACCTGGGCTGAAGAATTTGAAGAGAACAATTTTGATACTCCTTCATTAGGGGGCGTCCATTAATTAAGTATCTCATCAATTTTACTTTTGGGGAAGGGGTATCCAGCCGAATATCACGTAAAAAAATCCGCAACGGAGCGAGGTGGAAGGTACAGATGATTTTATTGAAAATCACATGGACATGTTGGTTTCAATAGTAATTCTTGAGACCGTGCATGCATGAGTGTCCGCGGACTGAATTGGAATAAACACTCTTTTATTAATCTAAGTAGTCATGATTTACTAAAAAAAATTACTAAAACTCAAGTACTTATTTTACTGTTCAATTCTCACTGTGATTCTAGCCTACTTTTAAGCAATCTTAAATACTGTCTACACACTAGAATCCCACGTTTTGAAAAATCTTAACGGAGATTGTAGGATAGAGGCCATGTCACGATATCTCACCAGAGGAGAGGGGGGGGAGTCCGACAATAGCTAAAAACGCCTCACGTAATTAATGGATGCCCCCTTATTATCATCGTAGACTTTTTAAGATGTAGGCTACAAACGATTTGGTAATTTTGCGACGAAGTAATTTTGGACGTACCCGCCAGGAGCTGGTGACGGAGTCGTTCTCGGCGCGCAGCTGGCTGGACAGCGTGCTGCCCGTGTTCGCGGCCGACGCGGCGCCCGCGCAGCTCGGCCGGGACCTCGACACTTACGCCGAGATGGCTGACACTAAGGTGAGCTCTTTACTTTTATTTAACTACACTTTTTGTTGTGAGACGTTATTTCGGTTCTGATGCTGCGGCCATATTAGCGGGAATTGACTATTAGTTATTCTTGTGAGTTTCTTTCGGTACGCCACGACAGCCGTTAATGTGCATCATACACATTTGTAGAAAATGCTCAGTCAGTTTAAATTTATTATTTTATTTATTTAATATATAATGTTATTTGGTCCATAAAAGGTAATAAAAAACTTTCGATTTCATTCGCGTACAAATCGTTTTTCTTTTCTGAACCAAAGGGCTTATTGCCTAACGCACTCGCAATCGCAATAGTTTTTATTTTGACAGTCCAAAGGCGAATCCGCATACAAAATGAAAATAATTGTTCTACTTTAAAGCCGATTGCGATTGCGAGTGCATTAGACAATAGCGACACAGGTCTCTATTCTGCGATAATAAACAATTGCTCTTGACCTGTTATCGTGTTGTCAACGTGTTGATATCTCCCAGTAATTGTGGCCGAGTTAAAAACACCACCGTAGCACAGGGGTCGCCAAACTACGGCCCGCGGAAAGAAAGCGGGAGAGCCCACGGTCCGTCGACGGACCGTGCCGTTTTGTGCAAGTCGACCCATAGTACAGTCCTAGACCTTTGTATGACATTGTCTCCTGTTATTTATTAGGGTTATTCCCACCTGTTGCTGCTGGGAATTTTTTTCTCATCTTTTACCAGTGGTAACTAATGGGAATAAAAATTCCCAACTGTTACCACTAACTACTGGGATTTTTTCCCCCAGTAGTTATCTCCAAATATTTTCTTCTTCTTCATCAGCGTGTATTCGCCCACCGTTGGGCATACGCCTCTCCAATTTTCCTCCATCCAGAACGGTCTTCCGTTTCCCTTGTCCAGACTGGGCCTGCTGTCTCTTTGATGTCATCGGACCAACGGGAAGGTGGTCTGCCCACACTTCTTCTGCCTAGCCGGGGTCTCCGCTCCAGAACGCGCTTGCTCCATCGCTCGTCGTGTCGTCGGCACACGTGCCCGGCCCAAGCCCACTGTAGCTTGGCGACTCGGTGGCCCACGTCGACCACTTGCGTGCGTTGTCTGATGAGCTCGTACCGGACTCGGTCGCAAAGCGTTATGCCGAGCATAGCGCGCTCCATGTTACGCTGTGTCACCTTGAGCTTGTGGATCATCCCAGTAGTCAGTGTCCATGTCTCACATGCGTACGTCACAGCCGGTAACACGCACTGGTTAAACACTTTCGTTTTGAGCGATTGGGGAATTTTGGACTTCAACACGCAGTTCAGCTTCCCGAAAGCTGCCCAACCCAACTGTATCCTTCGCTTTATCTCTGTCACCATCGAGTCCCGGCCGATTTCCAAATATTTTAGTGGAAACATATGGGAAAAATATTCCCAGTTGTTATCACCGAGTACTTTAATGGTAGAAGATGAGAAAAATATTCCCAGCTGTTACCAGTGGTATTGATGTGCAGGTGAGCCTGATCACGTGCGAGCAGCTGGTGGCGGACGGCATGCGCGCCGCCATCCAGTTCGCCAACACGCACACGCACAGTCCTGGAGCTCAGCAGCGCGCCAGCAGGGACCGCCGCCGGACCAACTGAGCACCGCTCCTGCCGGACAGGGCTCCGACACGGGCTGTGGTGAGTACAGCCATCGCCGAGGAAACCATATGCCCAAAAATATCTATAGAGATTAAATAGTTAAGAGCAAGGGTCCGCAACCTTTTAGCAGCAAAAGACCAATTAGTAGCTAACGAAATTGACGCGGGCCGCACGTGTTAATAATTTATGACTTTACAGACAAAAGGTACCACATTGTCGGTAGTTAATAAGGACGAATTCTAATATACATTTTTATGCAAAGAGCGCCTTATTAAAAAATACTTACAAATAAATCTCTCGTTCTGCCCGACTATGAATAGCTTCGTGGTTGGCGATATCTACAGCCGCAATTACGCATGCTAAGGATTTCAAGTTTTGTGAGAATCTATTACAATTCTGAATATAATGACCTTTACAAAAAAAAATAGCCAGGAAGACTCGCGGGCCGCAAGTAAGGAGCTTGCGGGCCGCTTGTTGCCGACCGCTGGTTTAGAGATTTCTAAACATTCTCTCGGGTATATTTGATGTATAGATGACTTATTTTGTCAATTGAAGAGAACTTCTGCTGTCGACTGACTTTTGGAATACAAGTGATAAGTTTTCAGTGACAATATTTTATGAACGTGGATGACGAAACTGCAGAACGTTATATGTAACAGTGACACAATGTTAAAAATGATTAATTATACAAAAGTGACACATACATACATAAACTCACGCCTTCATTCCCAGAGTGGGGTAGGCAGAGCTACAGAATTACCAACAACTCTAAAAACTTAAAACTTGTTGTTGTGATTTCTTTTTAACAACAATAATGTCATTATTCAAATAGTTTTTTTTACGTAATTTAGTGTCATTTAGTTGGGATAAGGGAAGGAGAATGGTGATGATGATGAGTGTTAATGTTAGATGAAACGTGCATGCTGTTGACAATTATGTTGCAAAATGGCATTTCAGAAATAATTGTCAGTATCTATTAATATCTAGATGCCTGTAGTAAAGTTATCTTAATTGATTAGTTTCGGTTACAAACAATATCCAAACATGTGCTCATGTAATACCAAAGAAAGCGCCTTATTGCATAGTAATAGTATCGTCTTCTTCTTCCAGTGCCTCTTCAATCGTGAAGCTTGGACGCCAGCTTCTTGTACTCGTCTCTAAGACGGAACAGCTGTTCGATGGAGGCAATGCCGGTCCACTCCCGGATGTTACTCTCCACTTTGCTCATCATTATCAAATGCAGCAGCGTGTATCCGTCGCTCCTGAGCATGTGACCGATACTCTATCTTGCGCCGATAGATGGCATCATTTTCCGGGGATTTACTCTTGACACCGACCCTCATTTCATATAATGTTATAGTTTACCGAATTTACATTTTATTGACAGGCAACGTGCAGAAGTTATAATTTTTCGTGGTCCTAGGTCTAACCTAACCTAGCCGCAGAAATTAGCTTCCGATGAAATTCTATAAATTCAATAAAATGATACATTCGATGTATCCAGTGAGATGAGTGTCAGGTCAGAGTGTGATGAAAGTGCGTGATCGATCATCCCTTTTCTGGGACACATGAACGAACTGAAGGACGGTTTCATTTCATTTAATTTTCATTGTTGTTCTTAACCTTCAGTGTCTCACAAATGTCCAACATGTGAAGGTAAATGCCCACAGTAATAGTATAAGCATTAGGGGTTTGGGTAAAACTGTTGTCATTTGTAAAAGTCATACATTTTCAAGGCGAGCATTCGTAAAAGTGGTAAGTTATGATATAATTATACAAAATAAACATATTTTGTTAAATAATGTAATACTCTTAAGTGCATCGGAGCCGAGATATTTAAATATTCATACCAGCACGTGTAGCACAAGTTGTATTTTCTCGCTTGTCGCTCAGTGCGTCTCTATCGTTACAGACTAGTAAGAAAGGGAGATCCGAGCGACAAGCAAGTCGCGGACAACATGTGCTAGCCGTGCTGGGCGTACTTTTAATACAAAAACTGAATACTTTTAAATGTTTATATCTCCGCTCCGCTATTATTTAACGCATTAAATTTTATACATTTATGTGTATGTAGAGGTCCTCTAAACCATTATTAGCAGCATGATTGAAATTACAGGAGTCGGCGGTACAGTATTTCATAATATTTTTTCGGCTTAGAGCCTTAGGGTGGTATTCCACCTATCCAATTCTTTGTCCAATGTGCATTTGATCAATGAAATTGAATGACTTCATCAAATTTTCTAGAAACGCCTTCATTTGATCAAATGTTACGAATGACATTTAATTCAAAATGGCTACGCAAATAGTATAAAAACTAGGACCGAGATATTGGATGGTCGGGGGAGGGAAGATGGCCGATTGAAAGATGTCCGGGTTTTACTTTTGATTTATTCTGTTTACTGATTTACTCTACTCACTTGACATTGGCGAAATCACTGCGTAATACCGCGGTGGCCCGCCATTAATAAAAAAGAAGAAGAGATATTGGATAAGTGGAATGGGCCTGCATCAAACAAAATTGATCAAATATTGGATATAGAAATTGGACAAAGAATTGGATCTATAGGTGGAATACCACCCTTAGATAATAATTATAATTGTAATTACTTTTTAATTTTAGTTGTTTTTTCTTTATAATTTTTGTATAAGGCTGATTGTTTACGTATATTGGAATTTATATTATTATGATTTGATATAGAGATGGCTGCAGAGAACTCCACTAATGCCCACGTAAAAAACCTACATGAAGGGATGTTACATTAAAATAAAAAATATTTAAAAAACTTACTCATCGCCACAAAATTACCTATGTAGTCGTGAGTTGTTAAATAATGTTTGTTAATTTATTGTTAATGTAAAAAAAATAAACAGGCAAGTGCGAAAATGTGTAAATGTATTTTGGTATTATTTCACTTGGTGCTCCAGGTTTACTGCGTTCACTGCCGTGCCTTGGTCTTTCATCGGGATCTGTATCTTTTGTTTTATTCGAAACTAGCCTACTATAGAAACGCACATGTGCGTTCAACGAACTGAGTGAAAGTCGGGAAAAGTCATGCGATGCCGGTAGCATAGTATAAATAGAATAGTAGGTCAACTTCGGTCCTTTACGAGTTTCCGTTACCTATTGCCGCCCAGACACTAGGGTTGTCCGTATATGATATTTACGTGACGACATCCAAACACGGCGGCGGTGCAGCCTCTACTAACCTGTTGAGTTTGTTTGTGGTAGCTCGCGGCGCGTACGCTCGAGGCACGCACACATGCAAGCAAGCGATATACCGTTGTTTGAAGATGAACTACTGTTCTATTTATACTATGCCCACAGTGAACGCGATAAATCATAGTATTACTCAGCTTAAAGACATCTTCGTTCATCAAATTATATTTCTGTCCCTTGTTTTTCGAGTCGAAAGTGTTTTTTTTTTAATTATGTAAGCTACTTTGCGATTCTTGGGGGCCTATATCAAACCAATGGAGGAGTTGGTTAAAATTATGATAAAATCATCTTTGACTTGAAGATTAAAAATCTTTGCTAATTCGGTACTACGTGGTCATCTCTAGTCCTCTAAGTATTTGGTATGATGTTATGAAATAACTCGTGCAGCTACGATATTTTGGTCGATGAATTAAATTCGATACTAGTCTTCCTTCATCTAATTGTTGTAGTTTTTTCGTATTAATAAATATTTTGAAAGTAAACGTTTTTTTATATCTCATCAATTCCAGGGGCCTGTTTTATAAAGCTACAAATTACAATTTACAGGTTACAAGTTTCCATTTGACACAACCTCTACCAATGACGACCAGCCATTTGAGCAGTGTTGCC
Organism: Acleris cristana; assembly: GCA_948252455.1. NCBI lineage: Eukaryota > Metazoa > Arthropoda > Insecta > Lepidoptera > Tortricidae > Acleris > Acleris cristana. Next base: position 13,625,527 of record OX411789.1, read on the forward strand.
AGTTTAGACCTGTAAAATTGTAACTTGTTGCTTTATAAAACGTGCCCCTGGTTTGTCTACTATAATCAGTTTTGTCGACCGATTAGGACAAAGCCCTCTAAAATCTCGGAGTATTCCCATCTGTTTCCACCCGGCGTTTTTTTGTTGCCACTAAACTTTATTCAACTGTAATAAAATAAAGTAAAGCAAAACTGAGTATAACCCAAGTACTTTCATCTTCGTAATAGCGTTCTGCTGGATATCGCTATCACAATTGCACTCGCAAGTGAGTCTATTTTGTCACATATTGTAAACAAAATTGTGACAAATAACTTAAGGAACAGAGGGCTTATTGTCTAACGCACTCGCAATCGCAACCGGCTTCAAAGTGGAGCAATTGTTTTCGTTTTGTATGCAGACAAGCCTTCGATTTTCAAAATGAAAACGATTGCGAGTGCGTTAGACAATAAGCCGTCAGTTACTAACTACAGGTACTACTACAGGTACTTTATTTTTACTGAAATGAAAGGCAAGGCAATAATAGTAATCATTTATTATTTGTAATAATTATAAATACATAGCTACATATGTACAGTCTTGCGTGTGTGTGGGTGGCGGTCCGTCGCCGTCAGTGGTTGTCCATGTACTGCAGCTCGGACAGCAGCAGCACGGTGCCGGGCAGCGGCCGCGGCTGCGGCGACAGGATCGTCAGCGTCTGCCGCTCCGCGTCCACCGCCGTGCTGGGGGGGGGGGAGACGGTACAATATAAACTAAAACAGCCAAACTAGTCCAAACAACGCGTTCGCAGTACACGCACCTCGATAAGACCTCTAAGCATGTCTCGCCATGCAAACAGATGCTGCAAGTTGCGGTTGTCACAAAGAGACTAGCGCTCACTTATGCTTACATCTCTCTCTCTAGGGTCGGTCTCTCATATTTGATGCACGATTAGTTTTATTCGGAAAAAAATAGGTAATTAGAAAAATTACCTGGTTTTTTTATTACATCATAGAATTTTTTTTATACACCATGCAAAAAGTAGCCACGGCCAACAACAAGAACGGTCGAAGCGTTCCTGGGGCCCGTTTCACGAAGCTACAAGTTACAAATTACAAGCGGAAATCTCTTTCTAACTCCCTTTGCTAGAAAGGAGTTCCGCTTGTAATTTGTAACTTGGAGCTTCGTGAAACGGGCCCCTGGAGTTTCATACTAAGACGTGACGTGTACTTACACGGTGACGAGCCCGGCCAGGTTGGAGCACAGCACGTCGTCGTCGTGCGAGTGCGCGAAGGTGACGGCGAGCAGGCGGTGCGCGAGCGCGGCGGACGGCGCCACGGCCACCAGCTTGGTGAGCGCGTCCTCCGCGCGCATGCCCAGCGGCATGCACGAGTCGGGCAGGGACGGGGCGCCCACCTGACATATTTATCACATTCTAATCAAGAAAATACTTTCAATTAACCCCTATAAGCGGTCCGAATTGCGCTATTTCAACCATTCTTGTATTGTAATCTTAGAGGATTTAGAACAGGAGGCGCCTTACGCAGACTTTCCCCTCTGCCGAGGTATGAGATCAAATGATCTTGTGCGTGAATAAAACCGACCGTTTTTATTCGATACTCACATAACCAAAGTCGTTTTGGAAGAGTCAAGACCTCCAGAAAAATGCCTTATTGTGCCGTGTTTTATTGCAAAAACCGATCAAATACGTCAAGTTTGCAGAAAGATATAATTATATTTCACATTTAAGTACTTTTCACTGTTGATTTTGATTGTAATTAAGCATTTTGTGTATATTTACATCGCATGAAACAAACATTATTCTTTATTCGATTCTTGAATCGATTTTAAAACGTTCAGTATACTATTCGTTTTAGAATTAATGCGTACTCCTAGCGAGACTCGCAACAACTTCATGCTATATTGAACCTTAAAAGAGTGACCGTAAAATCAATAATCAATCGCTTGATTTAAATATGTCTGTTTGCGTACAGTGTCTTGTCTGTGTTTGTTGACCATGTCTAATAGTCCGGGCGAACGCTGCAAATTTACTTACCCCATCGAGTTATAGGAAAATACCACCTTCCACGAAAAGAACACCTACAAATTTTAGGTAAAAAATTTGATCTTCCGGGGCTCAACTGGGGTGGGGGGGGAATTCGCAGTGAAAAGATATATGGTCCGCTGGTTATTTTTGTGGAAGGTGGTATTTTCCTATAACTCGATGGGGTGAGCAAATTTACAGCGTTGCCTTGAACTATACGTACTCCTCACGAGACTCGCACTATAGAGTCGTGATACATTTAAAACTAGTATATATCGATAAAATACTCCTATAAAAAAGGTTAAAAATGCTTGTAGCATTAAGTCCACCTTTCGTACACTTTTTTGTGTAATAACAATAAAGTAGGTATTTAAATAAATATAATTAACAATTGCAATAGAAACTTATTATTCGCTTAGATTAGGAAATAAATGTTCATTAAATTATGTATATTATTGACACACTTTTTAACCAACTTCAAAAAAAGAAGGCGGTTCTCAAATCGTCTGAATCTGTTTTTTCTTTATGTAGGTATGTTCAGCGATCACTTTTTACCCTGTGCAAAACTTTACTTTTTAACTTTTGACTGGTAGTGTAACTCAGCCTTATGTCTACGAGATCGTAGAACAAACAAAAGCTCGTCAGTTCATAACTCTTCGTCGAACTCACGGCCGATTTGTTTTGGTGAACCTTTTATTTATTTATTTATTTATATGCCTTAAATTGTATGTACATATACATGAGATGGTATAATTTTTTGATATAAAATAGACTCAATACAATTTTACCAGTTCGGTGTAGCTTGTTAAACTTATACTTATTTTTTTTTATTGAAATATGTATTCAATTACAACTATAATATTCTGCATTATAAAATTCACTTAAACTATATGGCCTTAATTCAATAAGGTACCTTTTCAAGGAAACCAGGAATGTAGTATTCGGTAAGGACTTAATTTCAAATAGTAGCGCATTATACACCTTCACAGCGACATGCCTGTGGCATCTCAGAAACGCTGCAGTTTTACTAAAAGGGGCCCTAACGTAAACGCAAATAGGGTATACAGTGTTTGACTGTTAAAATTGTTTTTTAGGGGATATATATCCGGATTTGGTCGAATGAGTTTACATAATTCTAAAATATAAAGTGCGCACAGAGTAGGCAAACCTAATTCTTTGGAGGATTCTCTGCACGACTCACGGCTACCCATTTAATTTACGCACACACTTCTTTTGCAATATAATCAGTCGCTCAAAATCCACACAACTACCCCAGATGGCCAGACCAAACAGGATTTGGTACTGGAAAAAAGCATAATAAGATTGTATCGCCGCCTTTTAAGTGGATATTTTTCCTAAAGCTCGTAGCGCAAAAGTGAAACTGCTAAGCTACTGCAGAGTGTAGAGATAATGTACGTGATTTTTCCAGTTAAGTTTTTCATCGTTTTTATCTCAGAATCAAATCTATTTGTTTGTAATCGTAGTAGAATAAAACTATAGTATTTATAGTACTCGGCTCTCTGATCTGATCACTTACTTAATAAATGTCTTTTGTTTTATCTTTTTTTATCTTATATCCTGGTAAAACTGAATTTAGTATTATTCCTCAAAGTGGTATTTTTACCTTATGATGGCGCATATTTGTTAAATCTCGTATACACAAGTTAAATAACGTGTAATGTGCTGCCATCTATATCACAACTTTAAAAATTAATCGATATCGACAATGTCGATATGCATCTCATTTCTAATAATAGTGTGATAATCGGTAAGATAACGCACACGTCTTTATTTTAAAATTGTGTAAGCACATGTTGGTAATAAAAAAATGTGCATGTGTGCGTAATTTTAAGCTAGTGTTTTTGTTTCTTAGTTGTGTAGGTGTGTAGCAATGAGAGCGAATTTTGCATTTGTGTTGAGTATTGTGTATGTAGTGTTACCTCACCTCCCCCTAAAAGCGACAGACTTTTGTGCTTAGGAAATTGTATCAATGCGTGCTCCAGTTCTAAATCCTCTAAGATTGTAATAAACTAATAAAACATTTTTAACCATCTCCAATTTTACCTTATAAGTATAATTCGGACACCTAGCTGACACTAGTTTCACGACGGGATACTCCTAAAGCCCACCTACTACTTTCAATTAATCCCTCTAAGCGGTCCGAATAGCAATAGGTTTTATATAAAAAAATGTTAATCTCTACAATGTTACCTTACTACAATTCGGACAGCTAGCTGACACTTTAGTTTGATGACAGCTATTGGGATACACCTAAAAAAACTGCTCGCTTCAACTTCAACTAACACAACCTTTCCTGCACGACTCTTCACGTGAAATTTATTGATAAGGGATCCTATAATTCCAATCACAACAACGCCTTTCTACAATAAATATTACAAATTTCATGTTACGTTACATATGAATAAAGTCTGTCTATCTTGACCTTGAAAAAAAAACATCTTGCAAGTTCTTGACCCTGTCATCTGAAATGAATTACTACCTTGTAGATCTTAAGGTCCTGGAACTTGACGTCGAACGAATGCGGGTAGTAAGGTGTCCGCTTCCCGTAGAAGTACTCCCGAATGCGCGCGTCCCGCACCTCCGTGCGCGCCTGACTTGATCTCTCCACCACCTGCAGAAATCAGTGTCAATTTGTCAAGATAGGATGAGATCCTCATTATTAGCAAAGACTATATAATATGTATTATTATAATATTATTATTATTATATAGTGAATAAAGCAAATGGGTCAGTATTTTCAGAATTCCAGGTTACAAGGATAATTTATAGCATGAAGACGGACATAGGGTACTTGATATCACGAAAAAAAAAACTTTAAAAGCTAAAATAATTGAATGCACTTACCCCACCACTCTTCGGCAGATAAACCACTTTGACGAACTTTGGCATGTCCCTCTTGAGCTCGTTGTACAACCTCTCGTTGTCTAACACTAGTATCACATCCACCTGAAAACAGAAACTACTTATAAATACCTAATTTTGTGAATCAGTTTTGGCATAGAGATGGCCAAATGCTCTTCAAAAGGACAATTATAGGTAACTATAGTAGCGCTGTTCCAAGAGGTATGGTTTGACAGCTGTCAATGCTGTACAAAATATAACCTCAAACATGCTTCAAACACAGAGATGAAATACTGAGCGTGTAACCTCAGTAGATTATCCAATACGTGATTGACAAAGCAAAAAAATGTGTTCAATATTTTTTGATAATGTTACTGACGCACTAATTAGACTTTTTTTTACCCAGGAGGAGAAGGAGAAGACTCCTTCGGCTGTCAAAATTAAAATGATAGCGATTGCGAGTGCGTCAGGCAGCTGGAGGACTTTAACAGTAGAGCCAACGATACAGTACGCACCTCGAACGCCTGCGCAGCGTGCGTGATCATCTTGTAGCCGGCGCCCTTGATCAGGCCGCACGTGTTGATGATCACGCCGGACGTCGACGCTGCAACAAACAGACGGTGCTAACAAAATGTAACTGACAACATTATCCACAGATTCCGTCACGTAAAAAGCCCCCTGAGTGATAATGGAGGGGATGATACGCATAGGTAGAGTTGCCAACCAATAGCGTGCACGTAAGCATAGAGGCAGAGTGTTCCTCCGTCCCGCACCCTTCATACATGTGCGTGGCTGAATGTATTAAGATTGGCAACTCATTTACTAACTCTACTGAAATAGAATGCCTCGCCCAGGGAATAGAGAATAAGGGGAACTGGCATGGTCGCCTATTACTTAGAAAACCAGTGTCGCCAAACTCACACAGCCATAGTTAAATTGATACGCGGCACACTATTGCAAAACCCTTTTGATTGGTAAAAAGTTACAATATCCATACGGTGTTATCGAGTACCATTTACAGAAAGGATCTCTACTCTAACTTAAGCAATATACGGCCTAAAATAGAGTGTAACAGAAATGTGACATATGTCTTTGTAGTTGTTGACGTTTGATTTCCAGAAAAAGCATCGTAGTCCAGCTACTCGGCATTAGATGGCGCTATATTCAGTTTTGGTTGAATTGAAATGTTTCGATACGCCCGATAACGTCCGAAACTAAATAGTCGTATGTGGCTTTGAATTCCGTATTACGATAAGGCCTTTTGGCATAAAGAATGGGGATGCGGGTACAACATAGGTAGTTGTCGATATTTTGTGATATTTATATTAATATTTGGTTTCTTTGAAATGTAGCGACAATGTAAACGGGCCTTCAATAATTTACAAAAATATGAACAACTAAAAAGTAGCAGGAGCCATCTGTTGCATACATATAATAAAACAATTGAGAAGGAGAAATTAATCTGTATATTGCAGATATTTACGAAAAAAATGTCTGGGGGTCTTAAATCATTGACAGATGACAGAACGCATTTCAATCCTTTTTAGAATTCCTGTTTATCATGCACGATTTTCTGTATTGGCGAAATCCAGAAATCGTTATCTAAAAAATGCTCTAACCAAATAGTGCTAGATAGCATTGGGAACGAAAATTGGTTTCCTTTGACATCCATCCATATTTTTTTTACATTTGTTTCTTTTGGGAATCTAAAACGGTTGATAAGGCTTTTTAAACATTAACTAAGCCACCACTAGATCTCCACTTTCATCTTTAGTGCAGAAAGGTTTCACAGGCTATGTAACCGTAAGTAGGTATTAATTACAATTGACATGCTCGTAAATTGTAATGAACACTTGAATTACTGTATCTATTACATTCTTCCACATCGCGGTTAACATAATAATTGATTAAACTTTTATCGATATGAATGTCGATAAAACTTAGCACAGCACTCGAGTAGCGAGTATTGTTTGACAGTTGGAGTAGCGGAGTAGCGAACAATCTAGATTAGTTGACAGTTGGCATGATATATGATTATGAACTGTAACTTCCAAGGTATAGAGTAGATTATTACTCAATATTGGACGCGAATTATATCAATGAAGATTAACATTTGTATTATTTCAATAAATAGTAAAATAATACTTAACGATGATATAAAATGACCGGATTGGACATCGTTTTTGTTCTGCTTGCATTTTTGCAGCTTGAGATAGCGCAACACGGCATTTTTACATTGATAATTATTTTTTTCTCAATTACACAAATGTCATGTACATCGAGTTGGTTGACATAAGACTGATAATAGTCTGTGGGCGAAGTTTGTGCAACTGCACAAACACTCGGCGACACGGGAACGCCCACTTGCGTCCTCCATTAGTTTTCTTCTCCGTGGCCTCGCCTTACTACCATTGTACATTTGAACATATTTTCATAAAAGAGTCACCTTTCTTGTTATTCTCGCAGCGCTCCGCGATGACTTCGGCCAGCCGCGCCACAATGGTGTTGTAGAGCTCCTGGTTCTCCATCGGAGACTTGTGCCCGAAGTGGTACACCAGCGGAGCTTGCTGGCTGAACCCTTCCTCTATTGATGCTGGCCTCTCCACTAGTAGAGCACCTGTGGAAACCAGTAAAGTTTTGATGCAACAAACAATTTATTAAACAAAACTGTCCTGCGCGTATTTAATGAAAATTCCCTATGCTAGCTGATGAATACAATATATTAAAAGAAAATTCCCTGTGCTAGCTGATTAATGCAATATATTACATGAAAAATTCCTTGTGCTAGCTGATGAATATAATGTATTAAATTAAAATTCCCTGTGCTTTAAAAAAATCCCTGAGCTACCTGATGAATACAATGTATTTAATGAAAATTCCCTATGCTAACTGATTAATACAATATATTAAATGAAAATTCCCTGTGCTAGCTGATGAATACAATGTATTAATTGAAAATTCCCTATGCTAGGTGATGAATCAGTGTATTTAAATGAAAATTCCCTATGCTAGTTGATGAAAAAAAAATGCAAAATATTTATTTGTTCAAAGGGAAACCAGTCTCCACATTTGAATTTGGATATGGGTGGGGACCCATCATCATAAACCCCAAACATTTTTTTCATTAAAGTTTCTCCTGATGGACATTGAATTTTTAAAAGAGATAGGATAGGCAGATGTGTTTTTTTATCTCTTAATTTTACCATAGTTGGGCTTATAAGAGAACTTCATGAACGTGAAATGTTCAATTCATTACAATAATAAAGCACCTATATGCTTCAATATTATTGGTCCTATTCATTATAACTCTTACCAATTGTTCCCGGAACACTAATTTGCCCCTGCCCAACATCAAGATCCACGTAAATAGGCCTCCGTGCCATCCTGACGGCGTAATTGAGCAGTATCCTGGTGAGTGTGGATTTGCCTACGTCGCCTGGGCCTACGATCATGGTGACAGGACCTCTGGTGTTCTCTTGTTCTGCAGCTACTCGTTGCTGTTCCAACGCGGCATGAACGTTGAGATAGACAACCTGAAAAAAGGGAGACTAAATTAATTAAATGAAGCCAACATATAAGTTCCAATAATTTAGTGTTTAATTTAATGTTGTAAGCAATTTAGTGCCTTTTTTAAGATTAAATACATAAATGTCAACAATGAAGCCCATTGTTTTGTCAAAAAAAGGGCCCATGTGGCAAATTAGAGTCGAGTCCAGATGAGGATCCTTCCATAAAACCTTTGTTTTCTGACAAAACAAAATAAATCAATAATAAAGAAAAGTAACCCTTCCAAGGCAATTTCACCAAGCATTCATACCAAAAGGCTTCAGTAATTAGCAAAATTTACACTTTTATTAACTGAATTACCTACACAGACAAGATCTATTGTTATCTTAATTGCATACATGTTTTCCCAATGTTCAAGCCATTGTAAGTAAAAAAAAGTACTAGCAAATTACCAAAATTGTTGAGATGGTAACATTTGAGCAACTGACTCTACATACAGTACAGATTCCCATAAGTTGATAGTAGTAGTGGGCTTAGTAACACCTGGCTTTTTTAAAAAACCCTTTTGCCTGTAGGCAGTTTAGTTGTAAAAAATACTCAGTTTAGTTGTTATTCCTTACCATAGGGGTCTCCTTCGCAACGTAGCTGACTTCCGTCCGACCGCGGAGCTCCACCGTGCAGCCATGCCACGTAAAAACAGCCACTTTCGCACCCGTATGGAACTCGTAGGGCTTCCCCTTTACAAGTTCGGTTCCAAACAGCTCCGCATAACCACTTTTAACCTTTAATTAGAAACATAAGGTTACCGCAACACGTTAAACTCGACATTGTTGTTTTGTTTCACGAATTTTCATGATTATTTTGAACTGTAAATACCTCTAAAACAACTTTCTCGTTCTTAGATTCAACTTCAAAACGGAGCTCCGAATCCGGCTCTAGCTTGAACTCTTGAAGTTGGACCTCCGTCATTATAAACAAATTGTTATTTGCTTAGAATTTAAATAACAAATATTTGAAATTGTATCACACGGGTTACTTTTTCATGAAAATAATAAAAAAGTAACCAGTGATACCACGCACTAACAAGTCAAAACAAGAGCCACAGATAGACTATACTTATTACACTTTTTATGGTTTCCATTACGGTGTACATAAAATGTGGTTTACCATTTTAACCAATCAAAGTAGTGTAAAATTACGAGGACCAATAGCGTACGGAGCAACAGATGTTAAGCACGTATTCCTAAACAATTCGTAAACGCCTAAAGAAATATTAATAAAAATTTCATGCAGTCACTGAACGCGTACACATCGTGTAAAATAAAATAAATAAATTCCTACTTTTAATACTTTTTTTTTAAAAAATATTTATTCAGATTTAATATAATATAATACAATTAAAAGTTAAAACTAAACTTATTTAAATTAAAATAAAAACTAAGCTACTCAAATATTAAAGACGTAAATAATAATCACCACTATAAAAAGAACACCCCCTCTAGCAGGTCCGCTCGCGGCATGGTCCCTATGACACTGGCTGCGTTACCTCTCTGGATAGCTAGCCCAATCCTTTGGGAGAGGTAAGCACCAGCTCTAGGATCTCCGGAGGTGTCTATGAGCCGGGATGACAGGGCCTTAATAAAGCTTTTCATATCAGCTGACCAAGGTCCCATGGTCTCCACTGCAAGCGCCACAAATTCATAATTATTTAATAAATAATTAATAATACTTTTAATACTTGACTGGATGATTTATGGATGTTTTCTTTTATGATGATTTCGTAGTGATTTTGCCAATGTAAGTGAATGCGAGTATAATCAGTAAATAATTCGAATCAAAAGTATTCAAAAGTGAATGCTGAACATTTATCAATCGGCTCTTTTCCTTCCGAATTTAATGTATCCAGTGTACAATAGTAGTCTTTGGTTTAAACACAAGTCCATGACTTCGATTGATTTTTGACAGTAAGAAAAGTAATGTACTTAAATAAAAACTGAAGCAATATCGAAACGCTCACAACGACAATTGCATTTCAAAAGAAATGTTTTGGTTGAAATTGTGGTTATGAAGATAACACTGGTTTATTAGTTTATTTATTATACTTTGAACAGTTTTTAAAATGGAAAGTTCATTTTTTGAATATCGCGATAAGTCTGGAGTGGGCAGTGATTCTGACACCGAAATCATCGATGATAGTGTAGTTGAAGAATCCTTTATCTTAACAACCCAGACTCCACTGAAAAAGAACCACACGATTATACCTGATTCCGAAGAATCGGTTGATGATGGTAAGTAAAACCCATTTTCTCATTCCTTACTTTAAATCATGGTCACATCTAAAGATTAAAGTGTAAACAACATGGGTTTAATGTTGGTTCATGTGACTCACAAAAATACGTAGGATTTGTTGACCACAGTTCTCTATATAGGTAATCGTGTATGCTTTGACAACATATGACACTTATCCCACCGCTGACGAGAAAGCGATTAGCTATCGACTATTTTCTCGCTCAAAAAACAAAAAGATATAGATCCCGTGTCAGTAAAAGAGACATATTAATAGTTGATTGCTGTCTCTATCTACTCGCTTCCTGCTCATCGTCGGCGGTGGGACAAGTGCCTATAGCTATGTGAACTCGATAGAGAACTATGATGTTGCAGTATTTGATTTAGCAGTGTATGACCAATAATTTTGTGATCCACTATAGAACTTTCAGAATGATAAACGCATTTAGATATATAAAACATTGCATTTCGAAACAGAATTTTAGTGTATAAAATTATTGTAAACACTATTGTAATGAATGTAAGTTAAAATTCCATATCAAGTGCTACGTGTAAAACTTGAAAACTTAACATTTCTATTTATAGAAGAATCTGAGGAGGAGGAGGAGCCCCAACCCCAGGCTCCGAAGCCTGTTCCGCGACGGAGCATTCTGGAGATGGTTGTATGCAGCAGTGACGATGGTAACTATATCCCAAATTATCAGATTTGAGTTTTTACTGGGTAATAAAAGCATGCTATCTGCCTGCCAATCTTTGAGTGACATACATCTTCGTAAATTGATTTGTTAGTTTATTTCTAACCAGCTGACACGATTTTGTCCTGTCCAGTTTGTTTTTGTTATTCCTTTTTACTAAAAGAATGTTATTTTTAACTACTCAAGGATTTAAAAAAAAGCCATATCCGTCCAGCTGTACTCAAGTGATGAGCAAAAAAACACCATTAAATTGGTGATTATTGTATTTATACTGTATCATTTCATCTCTCTTTGCAACTGTCAACAACAAGATTAATTAAATACGCTGAATCTTTTCATCACTCATTAACCCCTAGGTGCCAGTGAGCAGGGCAGCCGGGCACAATCACAGAACATGTCTTACACTAACAATGCAAGTTCATCAGACGAAGGTATCTTCCTCATTTTACTTTACAATACAACTTTAAAATGCATGATAGTTATGTATTCAGTTAAGTCAGACCATGTTCATCCATTGAGACCCATAGACGTTGGCCATCTCAAGTCTGCAATCCTGAGACTGCAAATGCATAGCCAACACTGAGAACTAAGATGGAATGCCTCTATGATAATAATAGCACCATTGCGGTAAATCGGAAGCGGGGGAGCGCCCGTCCAAAAACAGATAGTGTGTTCAACAGACACCGGTGTTACAGGATCCTACAAAACCGGATGTCGTGTGACCGGGCCATTAGCTGCAGCAACCATGCAGGTTAAGCAGCTCATGAAATAACTAGCATAGAGGCATTCCATCCTAGTCTACAGAGTTGGCAACACTGTACATTTTCAAGATTGCTATGTTTATATTGCTCTGAACCACCACCCACAAGGGGCCTATTTGTTTGTTTTCCTACTCCTTACCTTAAAAACTATATTATGTCTTTCTATGCTTTTAATAATATTGTGGTTTATTTACAGAAGAGGTATCACCAGAACTGGTTCCCAAGCGGCGCCCCCCCCTCCGCCCCAAGTCCCTGAACTCGACCGGCGACTCTCCCGTCGTGCGCCGCGTCAAGAAGCGCATGATGCTGCTCGAGTCCGACACAGACAACTCTATAATCATAGAGAAGGAAAACAACAGGAAGATGAAGTGCTTGAAAGACACACCGTTAAAAATTGATAGCGGCAAAGACATAGTTAACGACAGTGATGAGAGTCAAGTTGAAAGTGATGAAGGAGGTGATGATGATGGTAAAGATAGTGAAGGTGAAGGTAGCGATGATGAAGATGAAAATGATGAGGATCAGATGGCAATGTCTCGCGCGACAAGAATGAGTATTATGGGAATAATACCAAAGCAGAACGAAAGTGACGAGTCCGACTTTATTGAGTCAGATGATGTAAGGCTTTTTTAATTATTTGTTATTTAAGGGAACATAATTATAGCTCCTGTTCTTTCGTCATTTTATTAGGAACTAGTAATATTTTTGGAATAATGGCATCGGTTCCAATTTGTTTCAAAATCAGTTTGCTAATTAAATGCTGTGTTGTTAATAATAATATTTCGTTACTACTTTAGAAAAAACTCGTACCTATCTGATATTTCGAGATAAATTAATTTGAGCTTAATTCTCTTAACGTTTAAGTTTTAAATTGTACATCACGAAATATGCGATGAGGTTTTTTCAAATGACGATTTATTAGACACATAAAATCAAATGAAAAATTGAAGTCACGACACTAGAGTATTGGGACTTTCAAGGAGTTGTTTGTAGTATGTATACTTTTTAACAAGAAATACAAAAGCAGAAAATATAATAAAAAAACAGTACAAAGACGAACTTATCCCTATAAGGGATTTTTGCCAGCTAACCTTTGTATAGTGAGTTCAATTGTACAATGAAGAAGTTATTAACCTGATTATGAAGATTTACCATCTTAAAATCATAAACCCTCGACTAATTATTATGTTGCTGCTTTAAATAGTTAAACCCATTATTCATACTACCAGTTACTTTCAGGATATTAATTGTGAAACGGCTATTCCTTCAGAAAACCTCCCGAACTTGTCAACATGCAAGTCATCATTAAAACTACAAGCTAAAAAATCTAGCAGACGCCTCGATTTTAACTCTGAAAGATTTCATCAATTACGGCCTGATAAACGTTCTTACCCAATTAGTCCACGGGTGAATTTAAGATCTTTGCCGCTTATACATATGTCGATTAGTTTAGTACACTCACGATATTTAGTAGTTGTATTAAAACTTTATTCATTGCCTTAAAAATAAATATTTACGTAAGTTTTGTATCCATATAAACTAACTGTAGCCAGAATTTCTTAGACAAGCTGCTCAGCTCTCGTAGACCCTTTGTGAAAGCAATACAGACAACAAACAAACAAACATTGTTTGTTTGTTTGTTACAGATTATTATTTTAACATTTTCACACATAGCTTGTAGATGTTGTAGTTAACTTTCCATTTATTTAAATCTAATCAACAATTATTTTTCAGAGCGTTAAACGTAGCACCATTGGTTCAACAGAGAGCCTCTCAGATCTCCCAGAGGTTGACATGACAAAGAGGCTTTCCCTGAAACCAACTCCTGAAAAACCCAAGACACCAGCATTAAAAACTCCAGAAAAACCGGAATCCGCAAACGATTCTGTATTAACTTGCTCTCCGATCGCGAGCCCTTTACATGACAAAACAAATGAATTAAATGACTCACCCATATTGGGTAGTAAGTTTACTCCGAGGAGTACTAATGATTTAAAAGATAAGGTATTGAGTAAGTTGATGGCGGACGACGCGTCGAATAAAGAGAATTCGAGGGCTGATGATGATGACGTGACGGTGATCGACTCGGCGCCCGAGGTGATTACGCTCAGTAGTGATGACGAGGATGAGGTAGGTCTGATTCTTATGTGATAGCTTTTGCCAACATTTTCGTTTTTAGGGTACCATACCTCAAAAGGAAAAAACGAAACCCCTATAGGATCACTTTGTTGTCCGTCTGTCAAGACCCTTTATCTCGGGAACGCGTGGAGGTATCGAGTTGAAATTTATACCATTTACTCAAGTTTACAATCCCTTGAAGCTGGGAAAAAATCAAACTTTCAAGTTAACGTAAAAAAAGATACCGCCGTTTATGCCGCTAAAACGTATATTTCGACACTCTCAAGGGAATCAAAATTTATAGGGTATTTTCCGTTGACCTAGAACTATGAAATTTGGCAAGTAATACCGTCTCATAGGTACTATCAGCCCAATGGAACCCTGACCCACCATAGAACGGTGTCACAGTGACATTATAAAACAATTTGTTTGACACTTCTTATAACTTGAATCATAACGTCTCTGTGACACAGTTCTATGGTGGGTCAAGGTTCTAATGGTCTGATAGTACTAAAAATATAGGAAACAATTTAATTACTTAAATCACAAAAAGACCAGGGTCTTTATGCGAGGAACGGCGCACAGTGGGCTGGATGGCTCGAAAAGAGGACATTCGCACTTTTTTCAGAAAATCTGTTTTTGAAAAATGCTATCCGATAGTGAATTATATAAGGAACAATAAATGTGGTATACATTTTTTCGAAATAAGGCATATTGACAGCAGAAAAAAATAAAGTCTGTTTTTTTTGTATGGGACCCAAAAATAGGTATCTTGTTTCTCAGAAACTATTAGAGGTCCCGTCTTCTACCTTTCAAGACTTTGTTTTTCTACTTTTATAGAGTAGGAAACGATATGCAGATTTTTTATACAGGTGCTGGTTTTTTTTTAGTCCATTAAAAAGTCCACACATTTTCGATTTTTTCGTTTATGTCTTTTTTGGGATTCCACATTATTTTTCGATAGTTTAATTCTATAATAATAATAAAAAATTACACATGCTACGTTTTATTGACAATTTTTTTTGAGAAACAGTTGATTTTGTTTCAAATTTGTTGTTAGTTATTTACAAGTACAACTCAATCATTTTATGGAAGATGAAGTAATAAGTATTCTTTTATCTTGAAACAATTATAATAAGCAAAAACAAAATAAATCATAAAATGTTAATTATATTTTACAATATGGTTAAATAAGACTCATTTAAACCAACAATTTAACTAATTGGCCACCACTTAATTATTGCATTAACTAATATCTTATAATGTCTTTATTTAAAGATTATTGTATTTTAAATGAATGTTAATTTACTACAATTGTTCAACTTATAAACAATATTGCATAATACTTAATTTAGAATGGTTCAGTTAACAAATGATGTCATTGTTAATGCCCCTCAATTCTCATCGCTAATTGATGAGATTATCACCATGTAGCGATGCACTTATTAATTAGTGATTCACACTATTAGGTAGTAACTTACCTAACATTAATGAGTTTTACATTAAGGGTGAATCCCAGATTACGTTTCACTTAAGTGGGGATAAGCTAAAATTGTAATAAAAGGGTGATATACTTAACACATAAATTAGTTTCTCGAAAACAATACTCGGTTATTTCATCTTTCATCGTTCATCTTCCATAAAATGATTGAGTTGTACTTGTAAATAACTAACAACAAATTTGAACCAAAATCAACTGTTTCTCAAAAAAAATTGTCAATAAAACGTAGCATGTTAACTTTTTATTATTATTATAAAATTAAACTATCGAAAAATAATGTGCAATCCGAAAAAAGACATAAACGAAAAAATCAAAAATGTGTGGACTTTTTAATGGACTAAAAAAAAACCAGCACCTGTATAAAAAATCTGCTTATCGTTTCCTACTCTATAAAAGTAGAAAAACAAAGTCTTGAAAGGTAGAAGACGGGACCTCTACTAGTTTCTAAGAAACAAGATACCTATTTTTGGGTCCCATACAAAAAAAACACACTTTATTTTTTTCTGCTGTCAATATGCCTTATTTCGAAAAAATGTATACCACATTTATTGTTCCTTATATAATTCCCTATAGGATAGCATTTTTCAAAAAATGATTTTCTAAAAAAAGTGCGAATGTCCTCTTTTCGAGCCATCCAGCCCACCGTGCGGCGGAGGCGCAAATTTTGAATTGAGTTAACCGTGTCATGTGCGGAACCCTCGGTGGGCGAGTCCGACTCGCCTTGTCCGGTTTTTTTTGTGGAAGTAACTTCTTTTTTTGGTTCGCCGTGTAGGTTATCTGGGGTATAGTCGGTAGTGTCCGACCGAAACACGATTTTTAACCGAAACCGAAACCGAAACCGAATATTCGGTTTTTTTCTGATTTCGGCCGAAACCGAAACCGAAACCGAAATTTTTGAAGACTTATGAAATTATTCAAAATTACTGTACAAATCGTAAGGAAAAGGTTATTGCAAGGATTTCTTATATGAGAACAGCTACTGTTTTAGTTAAACAAAATAAAAAACGTTTATTTTTAATGAAAATAGATGAAATTAGAGGTAAACTATGAAATTTTAAACCAAATAAAATCATTTTTTTTAAGTTTTAAACAGAGTTACCTAATTAATATAATACGTGGATAAAGTAAATCACAATCACAAATTGCAAGATAAATCACAGCATAAACATACATCAACTTTTACATAAATTATAGTATTATCACTGTAATCAGTGATCTTTAAACAAAGTTTTAGTATAATACCTCGTGTGACAAAGTCAAAAATTACAAGAGAAATCACAGCATTCATGCTACTTTAACATAAATCAACTTTGGCAAAAAATATGAAATAATTAAATTTTAATCAACTCTACAAAATTATGAAATTATCGCTTCAATCAGCGATCTTGAAACAAATTTACCAAGATTATTACTGTAGTCATGCTACTTAAACACTAATCAACTTTTACCTATATTATTAAACGGGATGAATATGAATACTGTCGGTGGTCCCGGCTGGGACGGCCGCCGATGCATTACCTATACCTACCCGGCCGAGCGCGCCCGAATTAAGCCGAGCGCTCCCGATGCGAGAGCCGCGAGAGGCCGCGAAGCAATTTCGGCCCGGCCGAAGGTTTCGGCTGGATTCTGGCCGAAACCGAAACTGCGGCCGAAATCACTTTTTTGACCGAAATTGGCCGAAACCGAAACCGAAACCGAAACTTCGGTCGGACACTAATAGTCGGTCTGTGATCTTTATTGAACTCAAATTTGTTTTGCTGTTTTATAGAGGTAATATAAAAAAAATAGTTATAGGATATAGAACGCAATGCTTTTTTGTTTCAAAAATAACCTTTTTTATCATCATTGCAATAATTAAGGGCGTACTGAAAAACGCCTAAGTTTTTATTAATGTGGGTAGGTGTTTTTAGTCGAACCATTTCGAAGGTAGTTAATTTAAACGCTTTAACGGCTCAAAAGCGAACGTATCGTGGCAAAGAATGCGTGTGATTTAATATTAATGTTAATCTGGTTGTAGTTATTATTTATTTTCAAAGTGCTGTGCATTTGTAAATCAACATGCCTAGGAAACCTGATACGGCGCCGGACACGGTAAGCATTGTTAAGTCTCGTATCCGTAACGAAATCGGCGCCAGCCTTACTTATTTCCATATTAAGCGGACTTGATTTCGAGTTTTTGGCATTGAATTATGATACTTGCTCTAATAATAAGCAGTCACGGTTTTCGCACTACCAGCGAGACTAAGGCGAGATTTCTACGGTGCCCCCTAATTGTCATTCAAACAAATACGAAAAAAAGGTTAGTGATAAGCCGCGTATCCACCAAGCGCACGCGCTCGCGCGGCAGCCTCGCGAGCCAAATGCTCGGTCCGTGTGGACATGCCTCAGGACTGGTTGCCGAGGCAACGTGCGCCCGAACAGTCCTGAGGCACGTCCACACGGACCGAGCATTTGGCTCGCGAGGCTGCCGCGCGAGCGCGTGCGCTTGGTGGATACGCGGCTATAGGCGAATGCTACACGCTCGATATGTATCGCGATATTTAACGTGATATTTATCTAGTAATATTTTGGTATACTATTCATACGATACGAATCCCGTCAGTACGACGGTAAACTTCATGGAGTACACTTACACTGTTTCGTATTACTTTCGTATGAATACTGACGCGATAAATATCGATTACTGACCAGACGCTCGATATTTATCGACGATACTGAACCAGATCGTGGATTTTGAATAAATTAGGTTAGGTTAGGTTTGATTTACTTATAAGCGATATCAAAAAGTTAACAGGCCGTATACGAATTTTTGCCGGTTTTGCTTATTTTTGTGATTTTACAGTGAAAATACTGCTTTTCTATAAGTTTTAATGCTCAACATTAAATGTCATTTTAGTCATGATCGAATAAATGAGCTACGAATAAATGAGCCACTTTTTTATTTTTGTCGAGTATTATTATGCGAGATTTAGGTTGTTTTAAAACATTATTTATTGTCAATTCTTTTGAAATTTTTGGATATTTTATTTAGCTATTGGTCTGATTTTGAACTAAAGTTTATTTCTGTTGTTTTAATTTTATGAACGAGAGTTCTGAGTCGCCGAAATCAAAAATAATTTTTGCCCGTTTTCTATAAAAAATTACCAAGTTTATTATTTTTTTTACTCGAAAAATTTATATGTAAGTGGTAAAAAGTAATTCATACATTTCTTAGACGACTTTCACAGCAGTACATTGTAAATTTTTCATACCGTTAAGATGTCAAAACGATTCATGAATATGTGACATTCTAAACCTCTTCCAGCAAAATTCACATAACAGTCGCCGGTGTCAGGTCGATTAATCAAAATAGAATAATAAAAACAAAAAAGTAGCTCATACATTCGTTAAAATTAGAAATTATCTTTCGTGTTGTGCATTAAAACTTATAGAAATACAGTATTTCAACTGTAAAATCGGCAAAATTTCGTATACGGCCTCTTAAGTCATCAATCAAAAAATTGCGTTCGGAATTATGAAAATTCGGAATTCTGATCAATTCGGAATTATGATTCTTTAGAATTATGTAGTGTTCCCGTTGCCGCCCCCTTGGCTACCTCTAATCTTTTGTCCTTGTCATTTGTATGACTTTACACGAGTGAGAGAAGCCTATACTAGGGCGTTAAAGTAAATAGAGTATTGTCTTCACAAAACCCTTTTCCAGATAAAACCCCCAAAGAAATCCCCCAATATAAAGAAGTCCCCGAGCCTCAAGTCCCCCCGGGCCGCGGAGTCCACGGCGCGCCGCAGCAAGGAGAACACCATGCGCCAGTACCTGCCGCCGCCCAGCTACCCCAACCAGGTGGTGTACGTGCAGAAGCATGTGCGCGACAACGAGCTGAACAAGCTTAATTCGATGCAGGCGGACCTGCATAATATCAGGGTAAGCTCAATATTAGCCACCTAAAGCCCACCATACAACAATGAAATATGAATCTATTGCTAATGAAATAAAGTCAATTATCTTTAGTTATCCCTTCAAGCGGCAAGAAAACTATAGTTAGTTTAAATTTGAACTTTGAGATATTGTCATAAAGTATTTATTGTTTTTTGAAAACAGCCGTTATACGGTTGCTTGCCACTCGAAGGGATATACAATTTAACTTTATTTCCTTTGCACTAGATCTTTATTTGAATGGGCGAAATATTTTGTACTATTTTTACAAAGTACAAAGAACCTCAGGAGGTTAGGATGGGGGCTATATTTGACGTTTGTTGTGTAACGGAAGGTATTGCTATCCATATTTATACTAACACGCGACCCGCCCTCGCTTCGCTTCGGTTTACGTGAGTCTTCTGTACACGGCGTACACAAACCAGAATTGATTATGGTTGTATTATGTTGAGAATTGTTGATGGTGAAAACTGAATGAAAATCCGTTCAGTAGTTTTTGAGATTATCGCGAACATACAGAGAAACGGACGCGGCAAACACTTTCAAGGGAAAACTTGAAATAAATAATTTTGAATTTGAATTATGAATTTGAAAAAGCTGTAATTCGTTCTGGTTTGATCTATACCACAATATACCACATTGTTGCGTTATCGCCAGAACCTTCTGGAGAACATGGACGTGACGACGCTGCCCGACGGCGGCTCCAAGCTCATCATGAGGCTGACGGACCTGGAGGAGCAGGTAAGTCCACGAACAAAAAAAGCATCACTCCCATTATGTCCAATTCCCATTCCCAAAATGTCAAATTGTCACAATGTCGAATTCGCCGTGAAGTAAGTTGCCCGCGGCTTGGTTGTCGCTCGGATCTCCTTTTAACTAGTCAGTAACGATAGAGACACACTGAGCGACAAGCGTGAAAATACAACTTGTGCTACCCGTCCTGATCAGAATAATCTGGTGGTAGGTGCGGCGGCAAGGTGACCGCGTCGGCAACATGGTGGTGGAGCCCAACAAGCCCACACCGGCTGACATCGCGCGCGACGGGTTCGACCAGGGGCTGTCCTGGGACGACATCCAGAAGGCCAGCAACGCCGTGCAGCCGAGGATGTTCGGCAAGCAAGGTCAGTGAAGGAGTTAGGACAATTGGCACAAATCCGTGGAACATGGGGTACAATCGAGTTTATAAATATGTCATGCCTACTATCTAATCTAAAATAGATGCTAAAGTAAGCTAAAGTAGAAATAAAGTTTGTTTAGTAGAAATTATAAGTACAGTTTATGAATTACTCTCGTGATTCCTTAAGGGTACTATTTAAAGAATTTATTATTTTGATAGCGGCGTCAATGTTGTTTTAAATACATAAAAAACATCTAAGACTCTGGAAATTCAACATACAGACACCTATCAATACAGCAGTCTGGTTTTAAACATTTTCAACACCTTAAGTCGTGTAAAAAAGTTGTCTATCACACGCCAAAAATGTTTGTTATTGTTACGCTATGCAAATTACTTCATTGATACGAAACAAAGTAAGTTCTAATCTTGAACTTGTGACTCGGGACTCAATGGCTCGATTTTCAGTTGCCGGCCAGGGCCGTCTGTGGTGTTCAAAAGCTGGTTTTGTTTTAATTTAGTTTAATATTTGTCCAGCCATGTCGACCCACTTGGCGGAGCGGAACCTGATCCTGGAGCGGCTGCGCGACCTGCACGCGGCGCTGGGCTCGCGGCCCGCCGAGTCCGTGGCCGCGGCTGCTCCCGCCGCCATGAAGTCCGAGCTGATGCCGCACCAGCTGCACGCGCTGGCCTGGCTCCGGTGGCGCGAGACGCAGCGTCCGCCGGGCGGGATCCTTGGTAACTCTTCAATTTAAACTGCGCTTTCATGTTAGGTGGCAACAGGCAACCCTTAGTTTCGAAGGACTATATGAGTCTCTAGGCTCGCGACCTGCTGAAGTCTGAGCTGATGCCGCACCAGCTGCATGTCCAGGCCTGGCTCCGGTGGCGCAAGACGCAGTGTCCGCCTCGCGGGATCCTTGGTAAGAACTGAGTAAAAACTGCTTTCTTCTTCTCGTGTCAATGGTTCCTTCTTCCATGAGACTGTGCGGGACCAGAAATTTGAGACAGCTATCGCTCTGTCTGTCGCGTCTCGGAGAACTTGCTCGGGGAAGGTGTACGGACACGCCGGGCAACATCATATGCGTCATAGTTTAGAGAGATGCCCCGCATGCTTTCTTTAGGTGGGAAATTTTAGGCTACCTGTTCGACTTGTTTTTAAGTTTAAAATCGAATAAAATTCAACATTTTCATGTGTATCACGTGACCTTGTACTGATCAGTTACACTTACCAAGACCTTTAATGAAATATTGGGAAACTATTTCCAAAATAATGATAACATACTTCCAATGAATGATTTGTTTGACCGTAGCGGACGACATGGGCCTCGGCAAGACCATCACGATGATATCGCTGATCGCGGGGGACAAGGAACTCAGGGACGACGGCGACGATGACGATGATGATGATGACGACGAGAGGCCGAGACAGAAACGTAAGTGAAATACCTCTGTCAAAGTCTGTGTAAACAGAATAGTAGCTTATCTCCGGCCATTAGGAGTTTCTGTTTATTGCCGCTAGGGTTGCGTCGATGCGCGTCGCTTGATATTTTAATTATCTACGTTACACATCGATAAACACGAACATAAACTGGGGTCCTAGTGAAAAAGATAGTCTTCCGAAGATCAAGTGAAAAAGGGTTTAACCATAATAATTATAAATAATTTAATAACCGTTTTTTATGACGAGTTAAACTGACTTGTACCCTTTTTCACTAGGACCCCTGGGGGACTTTTTATAAAGCTACAAGTTACAATTTCACAGGTCTAAACTGGCAACACTGCTCAAATGGCTGGTCGTCATTGGTTCAGGTCGTGTCAAATGGAAACTTGTAACCTGTAAATTGTCATTTGTAGCTTCATAAAACAGGCCCCTGCAGTTTAAGTATTCCATTGTTTTTTAATTGACGACAGGATTTTTTTGAAAAGGTGTTCTTTTCAAAATCAAGCCCTATAAGATTTTGTTTCAAAAGTATTTTTTTGTTATTATTGACTGGGAAAAAATATCGCTTTGGATAAGTGATCGGAAAGACCACTCGTTTCTAACCGCGTTAAGTAGCACTAGCTGTGACGTAGGAAAGACTGTGGCGTTTAAGCTCTTTAGTCATTAGCAGAAATTTGTCTTTAGTCAAAAGGTCTTCATCTCGTTAGGACTAGGTAGCAAATACGACTAGATCGCTTTGCGACTACATCTCGATCTGACTACATCGCTTTGTGCCTAAATCGCAATACAACCAGATCGCTTTGCGACTACATCTCAAAAGGCCGAGTTGCAAATTGACCACTTCGCTTGCGTTACTAGGTAGGTTAGGTTCGTTAGGTAACTTCAAATGTCCGAAGGGCAAATTGCCCAGGAATAGGAGCCCCGCCATGCGGGGCTCCGTCGACATTGCTAACACAGACATAACATGAAAAAACAAAGTGGTAATTTAGCGACTCAGACCTATTGAGATATAGTCGCAAAGCGATCTAGTTGTATTGCGATCTAGGCACAAAGCGATGTAGTCAGACCGAGATGTAGTCGCAAAGCGATCTGGTCGTATTTGCTACCTAGTCATATCGAGATGTAGACGGAAAGCTTCTATCCCGTCAAAAGCATGATTTTTTTTCTAAACACAAAATATTTCCTTTTGTTAAGTGACCCTAAAAGTTATTCTTAAAGTGTACTTTTTGTATTTTTTACTTAAATAAAATTGTCTAAATAGGTTAAATCTAAGAGGCTAGATTTCAGTTTCTTTTTAAATTATGCGACTTTAAGGGTGTTCTGGCTTCGTAGTTGTGAAAGGCGGCACGTTGGTGGTATGCCCAGCGTCCCTGATGACCCAGTGGGAGGCGGAGGTGCAGAAGCACTGCGCGCCGCACCGCGTCACCACCGTGCTCCACCACGGCGCCGCGCGCGCCGCGCAGCCGCAGCGCCTGCACCACGACATCGTGCTCACCACCTACAACATCCTGCAGCGGGACAGTGAGAAGGTACAAACATATGGGATTGTGGCCTCAGTTATGTGGTGGTGACGACGACGACCACGACGACCGCGACGACGACGACGACGACGACGACGACGACGACGACGACGACGACGACGACGACGACGACGACGACGACGACGACGACGACGACGACGATGATGATGATGATGATGATGATGATGATGATGATGATGATGATGGTGATGATGACAAAATTTAAATGACTTTCGTACTGTACATAAAGGTACGCAATGCCATGTATTTCCAGTATAGTAAATGGATAATGATGATGGTGGTTGTTCCAGAACGGCGTCCTGATGCGCATCCAGTGGCGGCGCGTGATCCTGGACGAGGGCCACATCGTGCGCAACCACAAGAGCGCCACGTCGCTGGCCGTGTGCGCCCTGCGCGCGCGCCGCCGCTGGGCGCTCACCGGCACGCCCGTGCACAACAAGGACCTCGACCTGTTCGCGCTGCTCAAGTTCCTGCGCTGTACGCCCTTCGATGAGCTCACGGTCAGTATTGCTCGAGCACAGCTCCAACACCTTCGTGTGATGCGTCGCACCATACGTTATGAATATATTTTATCCAGAAACAATATTTCGAGCAGGATTAATTATAATACGAATGTCGAATTTACGCATAAGCAGCATTACTATGTCTATACGACCACTGGAATAAAATAAAATAGAGTTATACGTTTATGTCTAACTTACTGTTTGTTACAGCTGTAGTTGTATAATAGCGTGAAAAGGACAATGACCACTTTAGTATGGAGGCGTGCCCTAAGCAAAAACAATCATGTCCAAAGGCATCTTAAAGTCAGTTACATAGTTCGTGGGTCCTAATTTAATGACAATTTGTCTTGAGTATTTTCGTTCCTCAGCAACTTCGTCTTGTTTCCTAGATGTGGAAGAAATGGATCGACAACAAGACAGCGGGCGGGCAGGAGCGGCTCAGCACCATAATGCGTTGCATCATGCTGCGACGCACCAAGGTGCAGTTGCAGGCCAGGGGGGAGCTGTCGGGCTTGCCGACGCGCGAGGCGCACAGCCAGCTGGTCGCGCTCACCAAGGAGGAGATGAACGTGTACCAGAAGGTGAGTCGCCCTGGGTTCCCAATCTCTACCTTAATAATGGCCTACCGGGCATTTCAGACTCATTTTCATTTTTCCCAATAGAAAGCAGACTAAATACTATCGACAATACAATTTCTTCCAGGTCCTGGTGTTCTCAAAGACGCTGTTCGCCCAGTTCCTGCACCAGCGCGCGGAGAAGCAGGCCGACAGCGTGGGCTTCTTGCCCAAAGGGAAGGACTCCGCCTACGACAAGATGCACAAGAAGATGATCGCGCTGCAAGGTAACTGCGCCATGAATCCCGGTGTTTTCCAAGACTCTGTTCGCCCAGTTCCTGCACCAGGGCGCGGAGAAGCAGGCTTATAGCGTAGGCTTCCTGCCCAAAGCGAGAACTCCGCCTACGACAAGTGAACGGCTTACAATGGTGTTCGGGACGCGCAAGAAGAAATTCCTCGACCAATGACCTTCTTTCAACTACAAACTGTGTCAGTTATCAATATGCTTTCTCTAAATTTTCCAGGAGCGAAGCCAGTGAAGTCCCACGAGATCTTAGTGCTGCTATTACGGCTGCGGCAAGTGTGCTGCCACTGCGGGCTCATCGCGGCCATGCTGGACCCGGAGGACGCGGGCGCCGTGGAGGACGAGGGTGGCCAGGACCTGCTGGCCGAGCTCAACAAGCTGTCCCTGGAGGACGCGCGCAGCAGGAGGAAGGTCAGATCCTGGACTCTCGCTTCATGATATTTTAGTGCTGCTGCCACTGCGGGCTCATCGCGGCCATGCTGGACCGGAGGACGCGGGCGGCCAGGACCGGCTGGCCGAGCTCAACAAGCTGTCCCTGGAGGACGCGCGCAGCAGGAGGAAGGTCAGATCCTGGACTCTCGCTTCATGATATTTTAGTGCTGCTGCCACTGCGGGCTCATCGCGGCCATGCTGGACCGGAGGACGCGGGCGGCCAGGACCTGCTGGCCGAGCTCAACAAGCTGTCCCTGGAGGACGCGCGCAGCAGGAGGAAGGTCAGAGCCTGGACCCTCGCTTCATAATATCGTAGTGCTGCTGCCACTGCGGGCGCATCGCGGCCATGCTGGACCGGAGGACGAGGGCGGCCAGGACCTGCTGGCCGAGCTCAACAAGCTGTCCCTGGAGGACGCGCGCAGCAGGAGGAAGGTCAGATCCTGGACTCTCGCTTCATGATATCTTAGTGCTGCTGCCACTGCGGGCTCATCGCGGCCATGCTGGACCGGAGGACGCGGGCGGTCAGGACCTGCTGGCCGAGCTCAACAAGCTGTCCCTGGAGGACGCGCGCAGCAGAAGGAAGGTCAGACCCTGGACCCTCGCTTTTTAATATCTTAGTGCTGCTGCCACTGCGGGCTCATCGCGGCCATGCTGGACCGGAGGACGCGGGCGGTCAGGACCTGCTGGCCGAGCTCAACAAGCTGTCACTGGAGGACGCGCGCAGCAAGAGGAAGGTCAGACCCTCGACCTTTGCTTCATGATATCTTAGTGCTGCTCCACTGCGGGCTCATCACGGCCATGCTGGACCCGGAGGATAATACTGATTTCGACATCGCATTAAGCTACCTGTTCCAAACAGCCACCAGCTGGCTACTGCTATCAACCTCGCACTCGGATCAGACAGTATATTTTGTCACTTGTGTTTCATACAGACACGAATAAACCGATAGTATTTACGGAAATGGTACTAACATGCGTCTTTGTTTATTCAGAGCGGAGAGAAAGAGCAAGAAGAGGAGCCTGCCCCTGAGCAGGAAGGCACGACGGCGGCCGAAGCCATCCGCTCGGTGCTGTCCCCCAACAACCCTGTGTTCGAGCTTTCCAACCGCTCCTCCAAGATACAGGCCGTCATGGACTGCCTCAAGGAGAGGGTGCTCAGGAACAAAGGTCAGTGAGGTGTTGCGGGACTTGAGAGGATGCTGAACTTGATGTTTAAATCGAGAAGCTGCCAAAAAACATCTATACTAACTTAGCTCCGGGTCATAACCTTTCTCACCCCCCAAAATAAAGTTCTTATTTTCGCTATTTTTAAATATGTTGTATGTAGGTAGAAAATTAGGTATGTAGATTTATGTTTTTGTTTTTTATTAGTTTCTTTCCAAGAAACATTTCCATCAGTAAGTGTAATAATCTTACCATCAGGGGCCTGTTTTATAGAACTACAAATAACAGGTTACAAGTTTCCATTTGACACAACTTCGACCAATGACGACCAGCCATTTGAGCAGGGTTGCCAGTTTAGATCTGTAAAATTGTTACTTATAAAACGTGCCCCAGGTGGCCTGTGTAGTATACCACCTCCACGTTATCAAAAAAACCTTCGCAGGTGAAAAAGCAATAGTGGTCTCCCAGTGGACGTCAGTGCTGCGGCTGGTGGAGGGCGAGCTGAAGAGAGAGAACGTTCGCTCCGTCACGCTCAGCGGGAACGTGCCCGTGCCCGCGCGCGCCGCGCTCGTCGCCGCGCTCAACAACCCCAACTCCGACGTGCGGGTGAGTTACACTCAGATATTTAAACGTCACGTGTAACGATAGTGCATTTTTAATGCAAGTGCGGAAAGTATTATGTCATTTTACTCGATTCCGAGGTGTCCTGGACCGAGCTGCAAGCGAGAAGCTTCGGTTAGACCAAGCGTGGTGAAGGCGGTTATAGTATGGGCACGCCTTTACGTTTTATGCAACAGTAATTATTTCCACAGATAATGCTCCTCTCGCTATGCGCTGGCGGCGTGGGCCTGAACCTGTGCGGCGCCAACCACCTGCTGCTGCTGGACCCGCACTGGAACCCGCAGCTGGAGCAGCAGGCGCAGGACCGCGTGTACCGCGTCGGGCAGACGCGGCCCGTGCACATCTACAGGTACCGTCCCCGAGCATCTCCGCAGCTGGAGCGGCAGGCGCAGGACCGCGTGTACCGCGTCGGGCAGACGCGGCCCGTGCACATCTACAGGTACCGTCCCCGAGCATCTCCGCAGCTGGAGCGGCAGGCGCAGGACCGCGTGTACCGCGTCGGGCAGACGCGGCCCGTGCACATCTACAGGTACCGTCCCCGAGCATCTCCGCAGCTGGAGCGGCAGGCGCAGGACCGCGTGTACCGCGTCGGGCAGACGCGGCCCGTGCACATCTACAGGTACCGTCCCCGAGCATCTCCGCAGCTGGAGCGGCAGGCGCAGGACCGCGTGTACCGCGTCGGGCAGACGCGGCCCGTGCACATCTACAGGTACCGTCCCCGAGCATCTCCGCAGCTGGAGCGGCAGGCGCAGGACCGCGTGTACCGCGTCGGGCAGACGCGGCCCGTGCACATCTACAGGTACCGTCCCCGAGCATCTCCGCAGCTGGAGCGGCAGGCGCAGGACCGCGTGTACCGCGTCGGGCAGACGCGGCCCGTGCACATCTACAGGTACCGTCCCCGAGCATCTCCGCAGCTGGAGCGGCAGGCGCAGGACCGCGTGTACCGCGTCGGGCAGACGCGGCCCGTGCACATCTACAGGTACCGTCCCCGAGCATCTCCGCAGCTGGAGCGGCAGGCGCAGGACCGCGTGTACCGCGTCGGGCAGACGCGGCCCGTGCACATCTACAGGTACCGTCCCCGAGCATCTCCGCAGCTGGAGCGGCAGGCGCAGGACCGCGTGTACCGCGTCGGGCAGACGCGGCCCGTGCACATCTACAGGTACCGTCCCCGAGCATCTCCGCAGCTGGAGTGGCAGGCGCAGGACTACTTGTTAAAACAATGTTGAAATTAAATTATAAGTTTTGCCTTATTTATTTACGACCTTATGGCCACAATTTCGTCTGCACAAAACCCATTTAACTGTTCCCTTTGAAATTTCGAAAAACTCCTCGTTAAGTGGACCTTTACATCGACACATAAAAAAAAGTTTTGAACTACGCGATTTTTTCAAACAAAATCATCGTGTTAACTGTTTGCCAGCCGCGCCGCTTCATTAAAATAAATCCTTGTGCACGTCTGAAAAATGCAGCGGCCATTCAAAAATTCCCCGCCGCCGCGTGGGCGCCCCGCGTGTGGCTGACCAACGCACCACGTCCACGACACCGTCATTGTATAACGTTTAGCTAATGCGTAAACATACCGCCTGTAAATTAGTGCATCTCGCCAACTTTAATAGTACATTACTGCAAAGACCAGTAAGAGAGCCTTCCTGGACGAGTATGAGGTAAAAGCCCGAGCCGCCAGGCGAGGGCTTTTATACATACGAGTCCAGGATGGCTCTTAATGGTCGAAGCATGTATAGTGCTTTACTCAAAAATAGAACAAGTAGAATGATTTAAAAAAAAAATGTTAAAATATTGATGACCACATGTGCACAACCCTCAGGGCGCTAGTCCGACTCTTAACCGGTCGCTTAGCCGGTTTTTTTTATTTTTTTTAACGTTTCACAACTCGTCATAGCGGCCGAGATGTACTAGGCGCACATAAAACTGAGATGGTGCGGAGCAAGCGATGCTGAAATGAAGAGAAATCGCGCGATGTCTGGTCTGAACGAGATAACGCTTTTGGTTTATGATGCCCTGGTACTTTTGGAGCTGAATGATCAGCTTTTCATGTAGTATAAGTAGCCTTTTTGAAGGCTGTCACAGTCTTTACAGATAGTTCCAAATTCAAATAATATGATATGTTATGGAATTTCCATACTTACTTACTGGACACTTTTTGATTCCAAATTCGAAATTCCTCAACTTTACTGGACACTTTTCCAGTTGTCCAGGAACGTCAACCTACTGGCTCCTTTTTACTGGTGTTATGGCAAGATTACATAGCATTTTTGAGTAAATATTAATAAACAATTAGGATTTTTTTAAACAAAAGACCTAATTTAAAGCTTCGTCTATTTTTTTCCTAAAAACCTTCAATTTTAAAGAAAAATACCTTATTTTAACATATTAATAAAGTAGCGTGACTGCCACCAATTTTATCCTCGTTAGGCCTATGTCAAATTTAGAAGTCGAAAGTCACTTTCACAAATGTCCCAAATTTAGGACGTTCGCCATTGGCCAGTTATTGAAGACTAGAGGACGCTCGCGACTTCATACGCATAGAATCCGTTTCCCGCTAGACCCGCTGTTTTAATCCCTTAGGGTATGAATTTCCAAAAATCCCGTCTTAGTGCACCCCTAGGATATCCAAGAATTATATTCCCTCCAAATTTCAAGTCCCTAGGTCCAGAGGTTCAGTCAGTCAGTCAGTTTCTTTTTTAAATATAGAGATGTAACTACGTGAACGCTCAATTAATCAAAACTTTCACGATTCAAACTTGACGTTGACGTCTGTCGTCAGAAAAGTGACGTCGACGTCCGGTATAGCCATTTCAATAGTATGTGCGGTGTTTCCGTTTGACAAGTTCAACGGCCATGTATTTATACGTGTTGCGTGGCGGTCACTGCCGCTGCGTCGGCCGCCAATCACGGGGTGATGCTTGCCGTTAATAGCGGCAAAAATCATACGCTACATGTTGTCTTATACAAATGCGCCATTTATATACCCTTTGACCATTTAGGATCTTTTGTGCAACTACCCAATTACATAATCAGCTATTTGGATGTGTAGGTTTCCTCACGATGATTTTCCTTTACCGTTAGAGCATCGGATAATGTACAGTCAAAAGCACACCAGACGCATCAACACACTACACAGACTATTAAACGTAATTAAAAATTAGAATAGTTTCGCAACAATTTCTTTCTGTCTTGTTCTTATTTGTATCTGTGTAATGTAATTTTGTATTATTGCGAATAAATGTCTTTTTATCTTTATTATCTGCAGTATAAATAATAAAGGCGTATATAATTGTTTGACGTCTTGGGAACGTAAACGTATATACATTTATGACTTTTGACTGTACTTAAGGTACAAAAACTTATTGGTACATGGCGGCCGCGGGGTTCGAACTCTGTACCTTTCGATCACGAGTCGACATCCGGAGCCAGTAGGCCACCGACGCTCTTGGCGACTTAAAAAAATCAAGTTCAATCGATCTTCGATCCTCAAAAACAAGTCCTTGATAAGTATAGTCAACTTCAACATAGATACTCACTTTTTACACACATCGATACATTGCAATTTATCAAAATAATCTAGAGATATTTTAGATCCTTAGACGTTTTGGATGTGTGTGTGTACATCCCATTAACGTAATATTTTGACAATGTTCTTTGAAATCACTTACGTGGCTGTAATGCGACAGGGTACAACGTGTGCATACATACAAGGTGTTACAAAAATACCCGTAAAGCCGAAAGGGGGTTAAATGGTGCCTTATAATAAGTCCATTTACAATATTGGAGAACCGTACTATCACCGTATGACTTACCGGCAAAAAAAAAAACATTATTTTTTTCATTGATGTGCCAACCCTATTTCAGTAAAATTAAAGAGTAAACTACGCAGAATGTTTATGTACATTTTTACCTAATTCGTGAAACGATCAAGAGACATACTAACAAAATGTACAGAATTCGATTAGATAGATATTACAAGTCGAGTTTTGGAGTCGTAATATTCTGAGTTAGAAAACATCGTCATTTTGGAAAAAACACGAAACAATTGTAGAGTAGGTATCGATAAGAAGATTTGAAATTGACAACATAACATTTTTCCCGTTTTGACGTTTTTTGAAGCCAGTACTTAAGCATAATGACATCATAGTATTGAACCTTTGTGGATGAAAACCAGAAAAACCATTAAAGTTGACAATTATTAAATTGGTAGGTTGGCCTCTCTGTTAAATAATCTATGCTAACTCCGGTTCCCTGACATGACAGCTTACTAGGGTTGACAATATTTTTGGCTTTTATAATTTATTAGATTTTTTACGGGGTATTTTGTAACACGTTGTATAGTGGACGAAGAAACTCGTTTACCACTTTTCGGCTTTATTTACATGACGTTAAGGACGAAAAGTGGCACAGGCAGGACTCTCCTGGTCGACTGTACTTTTAATTTTGACTGTCCTACGAAACACTACATTCAAAATTCGGATGCCGAATCCCTTTTAGTCCTTTTTCGAAGCTAATTTGGGACAAAGAGATGGATTTTTAAAGTTGAACCTATAGCATGGTGGCGAAGGTTGCATTCAACACTCAACCAATCCACCACCAATCACCAATCAGATATGGTTCTGTATAAAAATAAATATTTCGTGATAATTTATAATAAGAAGTTTGCTAGTTCTTCTTAAACTGTGACGTAACCAAATGATTCGTTTGCGCGGTTGTTTTTATATCCGTGCAGTGATTAACAAATGTAATTTATAGTTCTATTTATATTAATGATATAACAACTACAGATCTGACGAAGCCGCAATTTCATCAAAACTCCAACATGAAAAAAATACTCGTTTAGAGTTTAAATTATTAAGGAAATATTCATCATCGTCATCAAGTCAGTTAAGACGTTTTTTAATGGACGCGGACTTCCTCCATGTAATATTGGGGACGTAATAATTTTCCTAATAAATCATCCTACCTAATGTGTATTTATTTTTGCTCTAGAGATTTTTAGTAGTGATTTAAATAGGAACTTTTAGGTTTTTAAAAGTTTACCACGGTTAGGTTGGTGGCGATGAATAAATCTTGAAGGAGTTTAGGTTTAACTAAACAGTCCTGTTGTTAGCACTGTAAACTACATTTTAAATTTATAGTACCTAGTGATTATTCTACAATCTACAAACGTACCAATATTATGCTAGAGGGGGCAAACGAACTAAAGGGTCACCTGTTGTGAAATGATCACCGTTGCCCATGGTATTTGGTATTTACCCATCGAGCAACACGGAAGGGAGTAGGCATTCGCACCATTTCCCCTCTGTCAAAGTACAAGCCCAAGCGGGCATGCGCATCTAATAAAACTAGTTGTCACTCGGATTGTCAAGTAGACAGAGTCCAGTCGCGCGAGTGAACGTTACCTATACTTAAAATGCCGAATTGCTCTGTTTTCGGATTTGTTAAGCAACAAATCCGTCTTCTCGCCGATGAAAGAGGTGAAAGCCCTATCGTGTCAATGTGTGAATTGTGAATCGTTCGTAGACAAAAATTGCTCCAGGTGTGCAAGTTTTGTCGGTGTATTGTTCCATGTTTTATGTATTAGTGTCATCATTACAGTTTTGTTTTTGTATGTAGGTGTGCAGAGCTGCATTTGTGTGCAAATTTCCTCCCGCAAGAATGACAGAACTATTTGACTGTAATATCCGCTAGGAACCTATAAAAAAGAGTTCTAATAACAATACAAAATACAATAGTAGTTAATAGGATGCTTACTTCGTTTTTCCCTACCTAAAAACGTTCGTGGCTATCTTATATAAAAGGAATTCCAATGTAGGTATACCTATAATATGACGCTCTGGAAAATCTCGCTCGCATCCAACCAAACTATCTGCTGAAATACAAACGTAAGCGCTAATTTGTTCGCGATCATAACGTCATGTTCTTGTCGGAAATAGCCATTCTCGACTTTTGACGTAAACATCCGGCGGCAGACAAAGGAGCTACAGCTAATCGGTCTAGCCATACTTTTGAGAACGTGTGTAAGGATAGGGAATGCAATTTAACCGGTTATTAACCGTTTTTGTATGAAAATAACCGGTTAAAACAGCTTATAACCGGTTATTTGCATTCCCTAGTAAGGACTCTTATTATATCCCTACATTGGTGGTCAGATAATTAGAAACATTAGCCTTTTTTATCTATAGATTTGCCTACCGACGCCACTTAAATTTGACCACCAATTAAAAAGTTCTTGATCAATTGTATTGCTAGTTACGACTTAGTTTAGTTATGTAATTGACCTATATTAGAGGGTTAAGATGAAATGCCTGTTTTAGTTATTTCGCCGGTTGTCTTATTCACACACCGGAACTCAAAGATGCGAACACTGCTGCTTGGCGGTAGGTTAAAGGATAAAATATTTTAGGAAGGAGCTATTTAGAAATTATAGAATATACTAGAATACTCCGCGTAAAATTCGTATCGCTATTCCCTCGGGTACTTTACAAATTTCCAGGATAAAAATTAGCCTATGTGCTATTCCAGACTATAATCTATATCTGTGCCAAATTTCATCCAGATACGTTCAGCAGTTCTGGCGTGATTGAGTAACAAACATTCAAACTTTCGCATTTATAATATTAGTATGGTGATAGTCATTAAAATCATATAATCATTGCTCTAAACTTTACTTAAGTTTAGAGCAATGATTATATGATTTTAGATCATTCGAAATTATATAACGTGAGTTAAGAGGAAATGATTTTAGGCCAAACAATATAGATCCGAATTTAACACACCTACATGGACGACTATATTAAATCATACATTGAGTTTTTAAAGATTGCTTCTCGTTAGACTTTCTCAGATATTTAACAAGTGTAATGTACTTGTACAATTGTATGTAATCAGGTACTCTGCCAACTATTCCCGCAGATGCAAGATTTTGGCGCGCGCCGCCATTTTCTCTGCAATAAAGTTAAGGGCCTTGGAGATTGAAAAATTCCACAGGGTCTTGGCAATGGAGACGTAATTAACGGAGCTTTATGTTATTATGGAAATACTTGTTTTGGAACATGAGTTGATGCTCTTGTTGTTGATGATTTTGTGAATTTTATAATTATAATAACTACTGGGGTTACATAAATTATCCTTGATGTTTTTTATGAAAAAGCTGTGAATTTTGTCGACTTTTAAACTCGTAAAGTTTCACGGGCCCTATGGTCTAAATAAATTAGGGCCCTATTTTGAAAAACGAAGTTCAAACTTATGATATTTGGATCTATGTTTCGCAATTTTTAGTTTCGGATGACGAGTGAAATGTCTCGTCAAATAAATTCAATTCGCCGTATAGAGAGATAGAACTTTAACTTAATCTTTAATAAATATTCATGAATAATCAGGTTCTTGTTGATACCTGATTTCCAAAATATCTGTGCAAAATTTTAAATCCACAGTCTAATTTATTAATTTAACTAACATTAAAAATAAGAAAGTTTTTCGGTATGTTTATCTTTCAAATCCCGCATAACCTCCTAGACAAATTTGGATAAAATTCAGGACACAGGTAGTCCATGGCCTGAATTGAAACAGAATACTTTTATCCCAGAAATTTGTAAAGTTATCTTGAAATTAACGTTATACGAGTTCTAAGCTGACCAAGGCCCGTATTAGGGTCTCCTTTATCGCGGTGGATAAATCTTCCGTCAGTCTTGCAGTGACATACTGGTCCGAAAGTGACATGTTTTATCCACGCTTATCTACACCGATAAACACAACCATAATAGACCCGCAGGACAACAACGGCAAGTAATAAAAAAATACGGCCATTCTTTCACAGGTTCATGTGCGTGGACACCGTCGAGCAGAGCATCCGCAAGCTGCAGGACGCCAAGCTGGAGCTGGCGGACAGCGTGCTGACCGGCGCGCGCGCCGCGCACGCCTCCAAGCTCAGCATCGAGGACCTGAAGGTGCTGTTCAACATGGGGCCCGCGCCAGCCAACTAGCCAGCACGATCCCCAGGCAGGGAGACAATCAGAGTTAAATACTAGTGCGCTGTTTACATAGATAGATAAATAAAACTTTATTCATACACACAAGGCTCTCAAAATATTTATATAGTAAAAAACAAAAAACAAAATAACTTGAAACGATAAGTAGTAAAATATGAACGAAGAAACAGCAGTTTACATAAAATCGGTCACCATTTAAGAGCCATGTGTCGTGATGAAAAGGCGCCGACTCAGCATAATGCTGCAGGAACTACAGCGCTGGTGTTCTGCCAGAACCAAAACGGGGGAATAGTTAGGTATGCTAGCTTGTAAAAAAGAATTTAAGGGTTCGCAGTGAAATTAGATTTATAGATAAAACTTTATTCACATAATTACGACATGACAGTTTTAAATATAATGTTTAGTAACTTGCCTGTAAGCTGTAAGGTAAAGTTTGGGGCAGCTACGGGTATGAATACTGCTGACTGAAACTTTAACCTGAAAAGTGCCCAGCAGGGTTTTCCGTTATCTGTATTGATTGAACACATATTGATCTCCAAGTTAGAGCTGATCGGGAGCGGTAATCCTCGTGATGTTTTAATGCGGTTAAAGTTCTGCCCAGCAGGATAGCTGTTTTATAATGTTTATGTTAAAGTACACCTAGTTATTTTACGAGTCAAATCATGGTTTTTATTGGGTTGTTTATTCGGCATTGCATCGCACGTTCCTTTTAAAGGAAACCTAACAATAAAGAACCGGTAATATTATAATTGTGACGGTAACGATGCTGTGTTCACAACCACTAGGGCTTATAACTTTCATTTGTAGTGATAATCGAGTCTCGTTTGCAATACATTGAATGATAGTCGCTTGATGTGCATTACGTTTATTGTGTGTCGGTGTTCGCTACATTTTAACTGTACACTATAGGAGCCGGAATCTCTGTTAGTTAATTATCTATGAATTTCCTAAACTAACCATTTTATTCATAAACGTACAATAGCTAAAAATATGTTTTGTCCTTATCTGTCATTGTGACATTTGTACGTGATAGAAAATGACAAAGGATATTTTAATTAAAATAGGTTTATAATACGTTAATAATAATTAGGTGTCATTTAAAATTCGAAATGATTGCTATATTAAAATATGTAAGTATTTTAGAAGCTGTCTGCACATATTTTTAAAGGCAGCTCTATGCTTATGAACTGAAATTAATCTTGCGAATATAAATGATAATGTTAATCTGGCTCTAATGATGTAAAATATGTCTTAATTATGATATATTATGGAAAAGTAAATTATGTTTAATAGAGATAGGGGGTCTAACTTAAAACGGAGTATAAATAAATGCACTAAAGACACCTCGGTTGTTATTGTAGCAATAAATTAGTCATATCCATAAATGTCTGTTCAGAGTTAGTCACTAAATGTTTGAAATACTTCCGAATGACTGTCTCGACATGGTACTTAATTGTGGGGAAAGTGAATTATTATTATATAAATTTTATAAATACTCGACATATCTTAGATTTTAAAATAACTTTAATGTTCCAATATTTATAAGATACTCGTTTTACAATAATAATATTTGTTTATATTCACGGTTATTTCATTTTATCCATTACCCAAATTCGTTCCTTGTCCAAAAAATGAACTCCGTTATAGCCTCATAATTCAACGCGGGTAACAAAACATGAACCGCTCCAGTGACAAAGTGATGGACGGACATTAACACCCGCAGACAGAACGTGAGACGTCGGCTAAAAATAAAAGTTTAAGATTCACGGCCGTTTCGCGGGAACGCCCGAAGCTACCGAAATACCGGCATTGCACGGACGCTGCGCAGGAGTCGAGTCATGAGTCCCGCGCGCCGCGCCTGCGCCGAGCCCGCCGCGCGCCTGTGCGCCGTGCTCGTGCTCGGCGTCGCCGCGCTCGGCATCGTCGGAGGTACGTCCGGGACACTAACAAACGACACACCGACCCTGTTCTAAAGTAGGCATTCAGATTTGCAAACAAAATCGACGCGATTTTTTTTTTGGCATGTAACATACCAGTGTAATCATGATATAATGGGCCGAACCGCTCGTTCCGATGTTTTGATAACCTTCACGAGTGATCGATGCGACCCGCATTTCGCGCCGCGGTGAAAACGAAACGCAAATCCCGCTATAATAAAGTTTATTATCCTCTCGTCGGTTAAATCTTGAACGTTTTCCAGGTTATTTATTATGCCGCATGTCGCAGAACGATGTCAAGCGACGCCACGAAATTGTCTCGTTCAACTTGACGATCGCGGCCGAGAATTTGTATAAGAAAGCGAAGACTGTCGCCCCGAAGGCCGTCCACCACAACGACCCGGAGAAGGTCACGGCGAAGCTGCTCAGCATCTTCAACTGCACCCAGACCGAGTGCGGGGTCATCACGCATTACAATGTAGCTGAATTTATTAAGAGAACGATCCACATGAAGGTTGTGAAGCTGCTAAAGTCTATCAACAACGCGACCGTCTATTTGGATTCGTTGAGATGACATTGGCTAACAAATTAGGACCAATTGAAAAATTAGATGCTGTAATTTGTAAAGAGTCTAATAATTTTGGACTGCAAGGTTAAGACTAGGAGAATTTGTAGTGTAAGTTATATTAAGGTATTTAAGAGTGGACCATACCTGAAAGTGATTAAATTATAAAATTAATTGTTAATTATGCAGTGAGGATGGGTGAATTAAAAAAACCTAGTTAAGTACATGCGTAATTAAGAAAGTTTTTGATTTTCCATCGTGTAACCAAAAGTTGCTACGCAATGGTTTTTCACAATGTTTTAATAGTTGACTGTACAATGTTTTAACAATTCACACATATCTCAGATTAATTCACTTGTAAGTAATTATTTTATTTTAATATTTGAACTTTTTAATACTGGCATACACATCATTTACTTATAAAATTAACGAGTAGGATTTGATGGCATATAAAGTATTTTGTTCTAAATAATTAATTACCTGACGAATCTAAATTTAATTGTAAAACAGTATTAATATTTGTGATGAAAAAAATATTCAATTATTGAGCGGGATTCTGCTTTAATGATAATTTGATAACATAACGTACACCAATGTCGAGTTTCACAAACAACATGCATCGCAGTCGACGAGAGCGTATTCCTTTCAACTCTTCGTGATTCTAGCTAACGATAGGTATAGGTAGACTTAGCGGAATAGAGGCCCTTGATTAACTAAGGCCCGGTTTTATAAAGGCCCGTTAGTAAATATGTCAGATCAAATTTTAGTAACTTCATACACGTTTTGACATTCCTGACCGAAATTTGATCAAACGGATCTTTATAAAACCCAGCCTAAAGGAACTGGACTCACTAACAGCCAAGGTAGTTTAACCCTTAATTAGGCAGGGGCTCTATATTTACCACATTACAATTAGCTTTAGAGACTTGCGATTCCATGACTGTGTTTCATTTTGGTCTAGTATTTTTACTTTAACGGGGCCTGATTAAGGGTTAAGTAACCTTTTTAAAGATTGACTGATAAACCGTTACTGTAAAAGCTCAAGAAAGACCCGTTTGCGCTGATTATCAGCTTTCATTGCAATTGTAGCATGATAGGCTGAACCAAATTGGAATGAAGCCTTTGTTATATATTGAGTTTCCAAACCTCAAAGAAGAGTCGGTCGAACCAAGATGTTATCTACTTGTGTAGAGTAGATGACAGTGCGATATTATGGTATCACAGGAGGACCACCCAAAAACTCAGTTTCCTTTTCCGAATTTGTCGAAAGTTTTTATTTTTCCGAAAGCTATGTTTATGCTGGAGCTATTTTATATTCAATGCATAATTTAATTTCTATACGTTTGTTAGGTTTGATTTGAAAGCGAAAT
Organism: Acleris cristana; assembly: GCA_948252455.1. Classification (NCBI taxonomy): domain Eukaryota; kingdom Metazoa; phylum Arthropoda; class Insecta; order Lepidoptera; family Tortricidae; genus Acleris; species Acleris cristana. Next base: position 13,664,757 of record OX411789.1, read on the forward strand.
CAAAAAGTAGTCTTATCAAAACATTGAATTCGGAATTTTGATCAATTCGGATTTATGACTCTTCGGAATTTTGTATTGTACCCATCTAAGGGTTCACACCTTACAATCGATCGAGTGATGTGATAGCATTCTAAGAAGCGGAATTAACGAAGGTGACAGGACTGACAGGTGGTGTAGGATCTCTGTACTGCTAGCGCAATTAATAGTTTCTCACTTGTCGCTCAGCTCTTTTGCTACGACTAGGTATAGCGGGATTTCCGAGCGACAATTAAGTCGCGGGCAGCTTGGGCCATCCGCTCTGCTACAGTAAAATCATAAGACACTTACCCATGTAATCTGTTTGCAGTGAACTCAAACCCCTTGTTTGGAATGGCAGATTAGCTTTAGGATAAATTCGCTCTAAGGCAGAAATTATACAGTTGCTCGCACCATTATTTAAGCCCTTAATAACAACGTTGTACTTACTTACAAACTAGCACATTCTGATGAGTGAGATTATTTATAAAAAAGGATGATATATACCACCCAGAATTAGGAGCTCCGCGATTGAGGAACTCCGTCGAAACTTATTGTTTTGAAATTAAAGTGTCGACGGAGCTCCTATTTCTAGGTGGTATGGCCCTTCGGGCCTGCTGCAAAACTAACATAACCTATACCTACCTACATAAAATATTATATTATAGCTTTTAAAGAAATCAATTAAATACATTTCTTTTTCAGCTTAACTGTAATTTGTCTTTTTGGTAATCTGTCCTTATGCGAAAAAGCCGAAATTAGGTTTCGGCGTCCGCGTAAGGTTTTTTTTTGTATTTTAAATGGCGTTATAAAGGTCAAGGCAGACTTTATTTTTGTATGATTATCTTTAAATTATTAATGAGGTAAGATTTGTCTGATAAATTGTTCGTTAAAATCCAGCGAGAGAAAATTAAGAGATAGTCATACATGGATAATGAATCCCCAATCGTCTATATAGAGGAAAAACTCGCTAAGAACATGTAATTTAATAATAACTTTTAGTTTATCTTCTATGGACGAAATATGGTTTTGTCACTATTTGAGGGCTAAAGGAACGTACAAATAAAACATTTTGATTCTATAAATTCATTTTATTTTCTTAGTGACCCTTGCGATTCACGGCACCGTCTTCTTGTCTCCATTCGGAGCGCCTCAGGGCTGAGCACTGAGCAGCGAACATTTCAAATCCAAAGACTGATAGCAGTCTTCATTCAGGCATCCAAATCCTGTAAAATAATAATGTATTAATACATGTCAAGTTGCAGTCGGCAACGTCGTCAAAGGATTACCGATGAATATGCAATCGCTTGTTGAATAACCGTTTGAAGGATTCGTCATTACTTCACAATTGATACGAAATTACGTGTCTTTAGTAACGGGCCTAGTATTGACGTGACGCAGGGGACTGCATTATTAGACGTCATATTTTAACAAGTTGAATGAAAGCATTGGGACCATTTAGATAGTTGACCAACTTAAATTTGAACTTGAAGAATGTTAGTAGTTAATAGCAGAGTTCATATATTTTTACGCTGATGGTTAAGTAACGAGGTCCGGTAATCGCATGGTTTAGTGTGAGAACTCTGCCAATGAGGTTGATTACATGCCGTACAACGGTTTGCGTCCATATGCCGTACTTACGATTGTTACTTATCGCATCGCCGTCTTCTGCCGTTGCCGCCTAACGTTTACGCCGTAACGTGGTGATTTGTCGGTCATAGCGGTGCGTATGCCGAATCGCCGCAGCCGAGGGGCGCGTGCGTGTCGCAAGCCGCTCCTAACTATCTGAAAGGACTCGCACGCACTCCATGTCGACGTCGACGTTAGATACAGGCTTCTACCTAGCGGCGTCCCGGCGGGCCGAGGCCGCTCCGCGCCGGGCGAGCGCGCTCGTCCGGCGAGACGTCTAGGCCGCCTAGCGCTCGTAACATTCAAGTACAAAAGCACGGCCTTGCGGCTCGACTAGTGGCGATTAAGGTTTTGCAACAAATCAGATCTGTAATATAAGCGGGTACCGCAACCATAGAAGAAGGGTAGAAGCCGGTGGGCGATAGGATCACATGCAAATAAACTATCAATAGGGAATGGAATAAATTAAAATAGTAAAATATTCTATCAAATTTAATTCAAAAGAAAATGTACAACTTAAAATAATAATTCTATCAATTAAGTCTTATCATCAATAGAAAGAAATAATCTGTAAAAATTATACAAATCTAGTCAAAGATTCTGTCGTGTCAGACGACCGTCTGCCTGAATTGTTCGTAATCGATATAATTCTTTGCAGGTGAAATGAAAACGTTCCTCTAGAATTATCCTCATTTATTAAATTATAAAGTGATTCACATAATTTCATTCCACTCGAATTAAACTTACATGTCTAGAACGCCGCGCGGTACAATTTCGCCTAGATTAACTATCGGATACGCGCCCGGGCGCGGCTGCGGCTCTCGACTGTCGTCAGTTCCGGAAGACATCATTATTGATACTGTTTTGTTCGTGTCGTCGATTAACTGAAGAGTAGGGTCGCGCGGCTGCGACGGAAGCGGCTCGGGGCCGGCTAGGAGTGCTAGGGAGCCGGCTAGGAGCACTAGTAGCACTAGTAGTGCCGCGCGCCCAGGCCGGAGTCGCCGCCCGCGCCGCTACAACACAACGCACGAGTGACGCATCGCCCGAGAGGCCACACCGCGGCGCGCCTAAACCGCCCCGAGCGATCCCGATCGAGCGCGAGTCATCCGTGTCGGAACTAACTACGACGCGGGTCGGTCGGTACACGCTCAACAGATTACACGTTTAACGTCACTACGACCTAGGAGGCGTCCCACGGAGTCGACTGCGAAAGGCGATGTGGCCGCGACAATAAACTTAAGATACAATATAAAAATAATTCATCACCTTGCCTTTACTTAATCCAATTTTCAATTTAGCTGCATTGCAAAAGTATTTATAATATTATAATTGTTTCAATACTGACTTTACTTTAAACAACTGAAAGATAACTAACCAACAGGTGCTTAATTGGTGACACCGTAGCATAAATGCTTTATATTGAACCAAGGAGCAAACAGAACACAGACACTTTCTACCTTATCTCAATTAACGTATGAATCATTTTTATGTGTAATAATTAAGTTAGTAATGTTATGATTATGTAATCATTAGCATTAAATGGATGACTCACTACGATTAATTGATATTAATTGACATAAAATGAAATCTTTTGATAGTATATTTTACACTAACTTTTTTATGCGTGATGAGCACTGTTCTCATATCATATAGATATTTGGAGAACCATGTTACTCATTAATTAGCTATTTACAGATGGATGCAAAATGAGAGCTAATGAGCATGAATTGGGTTATTTTGCAGAACTTTTGAACAAGGATGTGTATCACACACTATCAACTAAAGCTACGATAGAGTAATGTCTGGACAGGGTTCTGTTTGCTCGGTGGTGGCAGGTGGTGAGAGAGCACGGAGAGACACTCACCGTCCCATGGGAGCGTACTGTTGCGCATACGGGTCGCGATCGTAGCCGCCAGCTGCGCCCGCGCCCCCTCGCCTGGAATTTATGAAATACTACATTAGGAAACAATTCGAGTAGATAGCAATGAAGTAAACTTAAAGGACATTGTATGAAAGTTTAATTTAGACAGAGGATGCCCACGTTGAATTACTTTCCCGTTACTCCCTCTTTTCTTCCTTTATGGAGCAGATTTCCAAAAAAATCCTTTATTGTTGCACCTCTAAATTTGTTCCAAATTATAAGTCCCTATGTTGAGCGGTTTACTCACTCACTCATCATCATATTTTTTTACTCCTAACAAATTCTGATCTTTAACAATAGTAAATGGGACAGTCATTCTGAAATACACACTAAGGAAAAAAATATGATGATGATGATCACTCATCATAGCAACATATTAGCATTTCTATGTTATTCTTTATTTTAAAAGGATTTTTAACCTGTGAAGGAATTATGTTGCTATTTTGTTTCATTTGCATACTTTCAATAAAATTTCATTTTTATAAACAAAACTTGGAGCGATCACTAGAATATGGGAAAAGCATTGATCGGGAAAAGCATTGATAATTGAGTTTATCAATATAGGCAATCACTAGCAGTCATTTAATTTTGCCCTGTATATTCCTAGGTCTGTCGTGACGAATTTTATTGCTAATTATAATTTACTTTAGATCATCAACTAAGGTTTAATTGTACAGTATGTGTACTACTGTTAAAAACGGACCTTACATTTTGTTGGGATTTAATAACTTTGTGAAAGACAGATTATTCTTCAATTGTACATACATTCACCCCCTTATTAATAAACGTTGAGTAACGGTGGTATAGCTATACAATGTTTTGTCCTTATCTGTCGTTGTGACATTTGAATTTGACAGATAATGACAAAACATTGTACATTGGACATTTGCTACGCTTTTCAATAATAATCAACTAATTCCACATAAACAAAGCTATGACAAAGTTACTACTAGCCAGTACCGATTGATACTTGCATATTTTATTTTGTTTGGTTCTGTCAGTCAATCGATTGGCATACAAGTACAACAAAACCAACATGATGGTTGTAAACAAAAAGTGCAGTAAATATTTCTAGATTTTTCTAAAATAATGCTATGTGTAGTATATAAGTTATACTTACATGGGGGACCTTCTGCTGAACATGTCTCCATTGGGCATGGGCGCGGCCCGCGGCGGTGCGCGCTCATACCCGCCAGCGATCGGGATGCTGCGTGACATCGGCGCCCGACGCTCCATCATGTCTCGCTCGTCATACATGGGTGCTCGCCGGTCCTCGTACATGCTGCCACCCATCCCCTCGTCGTAGCGTCGCTCATCGTAAATCGGCGCCGCGTAGCTGTCCCGCCGGCCCTCCATCAGCGCGAAGCCCCGCCGGTCCTCCCCGTAGCCGTAGCGGTCCTCGTAGCCGCCCGGCCCGCGCTCCATGCCGCGGTCGTACCCGCCGCCCATCCCGTTCCGCATGCCGCTGCCCATAGGAGGCCCGCGCATGTCACCGCCGCGCATGTGACCCATGCCGCGGGAGTCGCGCATGTAGGGCGCGTCGCGGCCGCCCATGGGCCCGGCGCGCATCGGGCCGCCGCCGCGCCTCTCCATGCCGCCGCTGCGCATCCCTCCTCGCATGCCTCCGCGTCCGCCGCCGCCTCCGCGCTGGCCGCGCTCCTTGATGCGACCGCGCTCCACCGTAATGACGCCGCCGTTAAAGTTAGAGTTATTTAAGCTCCTGATGGCCGCGGCGGCCTGATCTTCGGTCTGCATGTGAACGAAACCGCAACGGTTCATAATATCGCATTCTGTGACGACGCCAAAACGTTCAAACAGTTTGCGAAGATCCTCCGGCTTCGAGCCTTGGGGTAGACTCCCGATGAACACTTTCGTTTGCTAAAATAACACGCAAAAGGTGTGAATTAGACGCTCTTGTATGAAAAAAATATCACAAAACGTTGTTAGCATTACTCACCGGCACCATTTTTGTATTCACTTCTTATATCTATCCTTAATTATCAATATAACCAAAATAATATTAAAAGCGACACACCACGCTCTAGCCAGCTTCACTTCGGTAACAAAATGGCGGTGTGCGAAAGCGACAAATGACGCCTTCGAGGTTATTGATGCTTGAATGTCATTGGTTCATTTGTAGTAACAGGGTCGCCATTACCAAAAAATATATGTTTGGCCATCCTGTGCATTATCAAACATGTAAATTTTAATTTTATTTTTAAGAAAATTAAAACCTTGGTTGTAAGATGCAATAAATTAAAATTACTTGAAAACTAATGGAAATAAAATTATAAAATTAACGTGGCAATCATTTTATAACAACTATATAAATTACAAAAGCATCCTTGGTAGAGAAAATGATGTTGACATATTGCGTGCCATACTCGGTCAGACAAAACGGAGATGGATGTTGGATGTATCATGATTTAACATGATGTCCAACCAAAAAAAAGTCGTATAGTAAATGTGCAGCATTAAACTTAGCCACTTCCGATTGTTACAAAAAGCGCGGGACGGCACGAAAGTATGTATGTATTTAGCATAGGACGTACGTACATACTACTCAATAAAGTTTCGAGCAAAAGCAATAAAACTAGTTGCTACTTAGTATTATGTTTTACGTACTTAAAAACCCACGTCCCACGTTTTACTAAGCTGCCTATTAGTGACGTAGCAACTAGGCTGGCACGATTGGCTCCATCACCGATAATAAGGTAAGTTTTTTGAAATACTAGTCACCGTATTATCTATCTAATATATAAAATTTTCGTGTCACAGTGTTTGTAACAAAACTCCTCCGAAACAGCTTGACCGATGATTTCTTAATGGGAGTTTTCTTTGAAAAAAAAAATACACTCTGGCGGCGCCGGGCACGGACAGTTAGTATTATATAATTGTCAAACTTTAACTACGATCTGAAATCAGTAATTCGAACTTCGGATCGCCCTGTCACTTTCTTGCGAAGTAGTGACGCGTCGAGAGCAAAAGGGATAGCAATAGACGAAGTTCGAATTACGGATTTCAAAGTAGAGCCTCTGTGGTACGACTACGATATACTTATGGTTTTTTCATGCATTCCCATTATTAGGTAATTATTTCCCAGAATAACGAGCATTCGCCCGCCACTCTCTTTTGCAAAGCAGCTGCCCGACACGCAGCTGTTTCGCTTCATCTTTTATCTTCATTTTTTTTCGTGCGCAGCGCCTCTCTGTCACTCCCAACACTCACGCTGAAAACTTAACATCTAAAATCTAGGCAACCATAATCAACTATTTGATAAGGCAACCTAATGAGGTTGGATTGTAAATAAAATAAGCTTTCATTTGATATATCAATCCGATTAAATAGTCTGTGTCGAAAGAGAATAGTCGTGGCAGAAACGGGAACTAACATAGCCAGCATAGCAAAAACCATAAAATAGCACTGGCACGCCCTCAAATACTAAGACTCTTCTCTTTCCGCACAGTATCTAACTGATGCGGGTATATTAATATCGCTTACTCACCTGTTTACACCTAGCAACTCCACAGTTGCGCGTAGGGGAAAGTAGGCAATCTTTATTTTTTCAATTCCTTGGGGTACATTCTCTAAACTAATGCACAATTTTTATAAATAACTTATCCGGGAAATTAGTTGAATAGATTTAATTAAAAATTTAATTATTAAACTTTATTCTGAGCTAATTTCGCTCGGCAACCTATTTGCGATGTATGTACACCTCTATGTTATGTAGCATATAGTTTTATCATTAATACATTAACTTAACCGTATATATTTCTAATACCGGATCTTAGACTATAATAGGATCAAGAAATTCGTGAACAAAATAATACCATTCATTATTTAAATTTCATTTAATAGCATATTCAAAATATAATTTACAGTATGAGATAAAATTGCTGGTGGACATTAAATTCATCACTTTGTACTCAGCAAAGCAAAGCTTCACTTTTTATAAGACATCTATTAATTTTTAAATACAAAATTACATTCTGTTCTGCCATGTTTTCATTGTTGGTTAATTTTCTTTGTAAACTTCACGATTATGACATTTCATGAGGAGTTCAAATTCAAAAAATAAAGGAAAAAGGAGTTAATTACTTACTTTCAAGCATAGGTTAAGTTTTAATTGGGAATGAGTTACGCCTTACGTTACAAAATCCTGATCAAGTGGCAATGACAAAAAAACACAGCAGTTTGAAGTTAATAAAACAATAGAAAAACATAAAAAAACGATATTAATACAGAGTATTGCTAAAGTAATAGAAAAACGATGCCTACATTCTATAAATTTAAAGGTACCTTGGCGTTGAATAATACTTGTAATTAAAATGTAATTAAAATTGAAAAAAAATGTTTCATGAAAATTTAGAATAAGTATAAATTACCATGAATTTTGTAAAGCTTACCACTTAACAAATACATTTAGATTTAACTATTTATTGTGTTAATAAAATTCTTGTTTAGACGTAGACATTACAATAAAATTACCGGATAAATGATACATTTTTTACCACTGAAATACTTATAATCAGAATTTGGTGACACTTATAACAATTTAAGTACATAAAATATATCATTTAGTCAAGGTTTTAAATCATCAGTTGACGCTTGTCGCTATGCCGTCAAAATAGGGTAGGTAGACACTAAATGGAACAGCCTCGTATTACAGCCAAAAACATTCAGTTTTATAAAATAATAACTATACTACTTTGTTCCATAGTCCCTTACCTACCCTACAGTGACGTCATAGCGTCAAGATTGCCGAGTCTATAGCTTGGCAGATTTGTTCATGACACTCCCATGGTCCGCGGGCGACGGGGGACGGCATGAAGTGCGCGCGGCGGGGCCGTCTCACAGGAGCGTCAACTTGTGTACATAACATAAGCGCGAATATTAAAATGTATATGGCTATCTTAAAAACGTAAAGAATATTAAACTTCAACAGAACATCAACATTATTTATTTAATCTTATTTTGCACAAAATACAAATGCCGGACTTAACACCCAATGGCATTCAACCAGTAGGCGAAACAGAAAAAAACTAAGGCGAATCCGATAGCTCTGATTATGGCGACATGTGACGACAGTGTATGATTTAATGTCTTTTGTAGTATGCAAATAAATATAATACAAACACGAAATCAAGATTTACGATTCACGAGATCAATAATGTTATTAATCGATATCACGTCTACACAATATTTGTACGTATATAGATAAAATATCAAATTACACTCGGGAGCAAAGAAATCGAGCCACTTAGTACTGAATTTCCATAGAAAGTGGGTCGATTTCTTTGCTCCCAAGTATAGGTTAATGCAGAATATTGATAAGGATCGTGTTTAGAAGTGATCAACGCGTATCGGCTCATTGTCAGTAACGTCCCCCGTCCCCCGCGCGGACCATAGGAGCGTCATGAACGAATTTGCCAAGCTATAATTTATAAAACTTGTTTTGAACTTGCATGTCATTTCGTAATAAGTAAATAAATCACAATTTCACCACTCAAAATGAACTACTTAAGATAAATAAATAAACTTTGGCGCCAGTAGCCTAGGTGTGACCTACTCGGACTAGCATCGGTTATCGCATCATTAACACTACGCTATGAACACTAAAATATTGCATTTAATACATAAGATTTGCAAAGAGCGCGGCTTGTAAAATATGTTTCAACTTTGCTTTATTTACAAGAGACAAGACTATGGTAATTTTAAAGTATGAATTAGTTACAATCTTCATCAAATATATCGAAGTAAATACGGTGCTCAAAAATATCAATTAAACAATGTAATCGAGTTTAGATATGATTAAGCACCTGGTGTGCTCTGATATTTCATGATGACTTTACTATTTTAAACCAACTTCAAAAAAGGACGAGGTTCTTAATTCATCGATGAAGAGGAACGTTCTGAAAAATAGCTATATTTCTATCTTAAGCAGATAAGATAGTGCTTTGTCTGCCAATCATGGAATGGTTAAAATTTTTACACGTATATATAGGCAAATTTTAAATAAACCCCTGAAGGCATAAAAAAATATGAAATAGTTTATTACTCGGTGAAATGTCTACGCTAGCTCAGTCTGTTCCTAGCTATCTACCACAGTGATCGATTAAGTATCTTTTAGCACCTTGGATTTTATAAATATCACTATTGCCATGAACAACCATTTAAAGATGTAAATATTTATTATCATTTGGTTAAAATTGTGTTATTCTTGCTTAAAAAGAATTCTAAAATTCTTACCTATTTAATTTATAATCCGCAATTTTAAAGCGAAAGTTAAAAGCGTACATTAACATTTTTCGCAAATTTTAATGACGTATTCAAATAATTAATTCGAATAGCATGCAACCTTACTTAACTAGGTATCTGATATGATATGATGACACAGTGGATACATTTAAATTTATACCGTATTCATTCTTACTTGTCTAATAATAATTATATAGTAAAACTTTCTAACCTCAAAAAGAACCTTTTTTGGCTAAAATAGCAATTTTAACAAAATAAAGCAATCACAGACAATACATTGGCCAAGTGATATTCAAAACATTTACTCAGTTTACTTAATTTACAATAAAAGAGCTGTTTTAGCCAAAAAGGGTTAATTTTGAGGTTAGAAAGTTGTTTACTATATTAGACAAGTAAGAATGAACACGGTATAAGTCACGCGGAATTATAACCAACCTGTCCTGCTTTAATAAAAGTAATCTGAAAGGTTGGTATGCATATGTTTACTGTAAAATGTTCATATGTAGTGAATAATTTTTGTCGGATAAGTTTATATTCACCACAAAGTTCTTTTTCCGAGAACAATTTCTCAGCCAGCTTCAGTGCCCGTCGATAAGTTGATTGACAAGCAAGATAAATACAAACTTGTCCGAAATAATAGTGGATATGCCTTCATTAATTTTAACAGGGACTTTAATTGATTTTTGAGTCGTTTTCAAAAATATTGTACATAATTAAAGGCTTAATGAAAACAAAAATCACGATCGCATCCTTTGTGTAACGAAAGTTAGTCATACAAACTATATGGGTAACTTTCGTTACACAAAGGAATCAATTAAGTTTTGTTTTAATTAAAGCCCTTAACTATGTACAATTTTTTTGAAAACCACTCTTTTCTGATATTTTGATATTTAAAACAAATCGGAAGGTACTGAACATTGGTTAACTCAAAGTGTTCGTTACTTGTGGAGTCTTTTATCAATTATTTTCTGAACATTCTAGAATTCAAGATTACTAAATTCTATGGTTCGACGGCTAGCCGCTAGCTTGACTAATTAAATTCTTTACTATTACTTTTCAAGTCATTTAATTCTATCACTGCTAATGCGATAGAATTAAAGCACGCGGGCTAATGTTTAAAATGCAGACTTTAAATCTATATTATCACGGTGGCATTGTAACCAACTAAATATTATATCCTTAAAATTAACATATATCCTCGGAACCAGTGTCAAACTGCAAGAATTTTAAAGCATGGTAAGCTAAGCCAAGGGTTTCTCAAAGCTGCAGATAATTTAATATTCGATTCATTAATTTAGTTCTTGTTTCCTTACGTATTATTTTGGTAATTTGATTTTCTCTTTAGGTCTATCTAATTGTTCTTGTAGCGATTACTAACAGTTGGCATTACAACATCGGATTGTCAATGCCAACTTTGAACACTTTACCTGTGAAAAATTACAACCCTCAAGTTCTGTTTATTACACGGTACAAAAGGCCGTGCATGCAACTACGCGGAGGTCTTCAAAGTTGCAATTCCAATGGCACCTGCGTGAAACTTCAGCTAGAAAATGTAGCAAGGCCGGCCTTACACTCAGAAGTTTTACTTACACAAGTAGGGACACGACTATTTGTTTGCATGAGAAAAAAAACCATCTAATTCTAACAAATAGCTGCGTCCCTACTTACGTAAGTAAAACTTACGAGTGTAAGGTCGGCCTAACTTTTATAAGACCTTAAAGGCTAGCATAATTGAATTGTAAGCACGACCTTATTGATCGGTAATCGACCACGTCTCTGTGGAACTTTGAATCATCTGGTACTTGCTGTGCCAGTTATCACCTGTATAAAGGTGAACCCCTCTAATCAGAAGTGGGATATATTAATTTTTTCTTGTTTTTACTAGGAACGCGCGTATTTTAGCGCCTGGTTTAAAGGCTTCTCTTCCTTCATGGAATCTTTTAGTACGATATCGGAATCTGTGAGCGTAGGATGTGACCCGGTAGAGTCGCCGTCCGTCTCCGTCTTGAGTAAAGCGTCAGGCCTGTAGAACAGGAAATGGTGGTGAGTCGTGCATGCATCTTAATTCAGGAAGAATAGAATGGAACACTGATAAAAGGCGAAAAAAGGTAACGTCGTTTTTTGATCATTTTGAACACCAACGACGCCTAAAGTCGTGATGAGCTGTCGTGCCTACAACGCCAACAACGCTTATCAGAAATACAGCTTCAACAAGTCCATCTTTTGTAAAAATATAAGTTGAATTTTGCTAAGCTTTTGAAATTGTTCGGTGTCAGGGACAAAGGGGGTTCGAAACAATGGCAGCCATGTAGTGTACGTGCGCCGTATTTAAAATTAGTTTTAAATGAAATAAATGTGTTTCTGTGCTTAAAAAGTGTAAACAATAAACCAGGAAACGCAAAATATAATAATTGTGTCATAATTCACTCATAAAACACGTTCGTTACGTATTTAAACACGAAAAGCGTAACGAACTTTTAAACATTCCGTTGATTACCGCTCCTAATACTGCCACCCAGTGAGCAAAACCAAGAAATAATAACACAAACGTTTGGTTTGTTACTTGCAAAAGTTACAAAACAACAGAGGGCGCTGTTTACTACGATGCGAAGTAAATAATATTGGATTTTTTACTACAACTTAGTAAACTACTCCTTTGTGAGCTGCTTTGCGAGTTGCGACAGTTTCGTGACACTTTTATTCATGGCTGACGTAAACACAATGTCGGCATTTTATTTATCGTCGGCATCGTCACCGAACGCTTTCCATGAGCTATATTATGTATACTGTGTGCCATATTGACTCACATAATAATTTTTACTCATCAAGTGTTAAGTCATAAATGTCATAATCATCGGAATTCATAACGTATTTTTTTTGTAACTTACTTTTTCAGGATTATTATAAATCAAACCTAACCTAACCTAGCCTTATCTACTCGTTGAATAATTAAGAACTTCTGAAAATTTTACGGTTCCAGTGACAATAAAAAGTATGAATAACAATTTTATGGAAACAAAATGATTATGAACAAATAAGATGTGTTAAACAATGCGCTCCCATACTGTGTATATGTGTACTTTTTGGGTGAACAAAAATCATGGAACTCGCATCATCGTCACCGAACGCTTTCCATGAGCTATATGGCCTATATGTATACTTAAACTTATAGTTATAGTATAGTTATAGTATAGTATACTGTGTATATATGTCAAATTTTTGGATGAACAAAAAGCGTGAAACTCGCGTCATCGTCACCGCACGCTTCCCATGAGCTATATGAATACCGTTTATATATGTACTATCACGAACGTTAATTTGTGACCCATTTCAAGAAAAATATGCTTGAAGACGTCAATGTCATTAGAGATGTCAAGTCATTTGTAACTTTTAGGAAACTCAACCTTATTATTGTAGAATGTCAGATTGACTTTGGACCTGGTGGGTACCAAATTAAAGTTCGCGAATGTACTTACATAGATATACCTCCGTGCGTTATTAGCATACATTATATATATACAAAGAGTATATCTCTCTACATATACATCCATAGGGTAATTCCAGGGTAGTTGGCCATATTTTTTCTCAAATGCTGTTAAATAAAAACCTAATATATTAATATAGATTTTTTATTTTTAATTAAACTTTACACAATCAACTTTAGTATTGTAGAAACAAAAATAATAATTTCTTATCAGATCACATAAAAAAACACCAACCTTAAACAAGAATTTTACTTACTTTTTGATTTTTTTCACCAAAAAGTTGCACGCACGCTTGTTCCCACGCCCGTCGCCACTACAACTGCCATCTTACTAGTTTCGTCCTGCCAACCGTTCAGGAATTATTTCGACGGGCCAGCTCTCCCTCATGGCCATCAACCCCGGAATTACCTTATATGTAGCGCACGGCGCGAAATGCCTCATATACATATATATTTATGTATAAAATGTATACTAATAAAAAAATTAAATAAAAATTTTGCCGTGTTCAGAAGGCAAAACGCTTTCGATTCCTATAGTAATTTGCAGGTGTCACCAAAATGAAATGTTGTCAATTGTGTACAATGTGGTTACAGAATTATCAACAAGCTTTTAAGACAGTTAATTCTGTAGCTCTGCCTACCCCTGGGAACGAAGGCATGAGTTTATGTATGTTTGTATGTATGTGAGTGTACCTGTAGCGGCGCGTGTTGACGGGCGCGAGGCTGGCCAGGTAGCGCAGCAGCGTGTGGCGCGGCGCGGGCTGCGCCTGCAGCCGCGAGCACGGCAGGTCCACGCAGAACTGGTTGCGCGTGTCGCTCAGGAACGTCGTCACGAAGTCCTCCATGCGGAGCTGCAGCAGCAGCACGTCCTCGAGGTCCGCCTCGCTGGAACGGTCAACGATCACATTTCGTCCGTAACCTCTTGTCTGATCGAATAGTTAGATAGAAAAAACACACATGTTCCAATGTTTATAAAAATTACTTTCCTATCAAAATGTTCGATCAGATAAGAGGTTGAGACAGTTAAGGTCTCTGCCCACTACACCGTACCATACCATGACCGTATTATGAACGTATGAGGCCCGGAAAGTAATTAGTATTAAAATGGTCGGTGACGGAACGGGTGGTCTAGTGGGCATAGTCTCATACTTTTCAATAAAAAGAATTTTTTTTGTCTGACTCTTTCCTATTACGGTCATAGTGTGATACCTTAAAGGGACGATTTGAAATTTGTTTTTATTAAATGTTTTGAGTTTGAGTTTTCAGTTTGAAGTGACTCACGAATGGCACTGTCTGAGAGTATTTTGAACCGACGTTTAAATCAAGAAGCTGTCAAAAAAAAACCATACAAATTTTGCTCCAGACGATAACGTTTGTCACCCCCAGCCCCCTAAATCAAGGCAGAGTTTTGTTTTATTTGTTACTTCCCAAGAAAATATTTCGGAAAACACACAGACCAAATTTTTCACAATATCTACAACAAATTTAAAAATCTTCAGAATCAGACTAGGTTTAAGAAGGGTGAAACATTATCGCATTTTGTATGGAAATTTTTAGCTTCACACTACACAGCCATGACAGTTTCTGAGTATTAATAATGTTGCCAGCAGTAAAACTATGCTAATGTTTGTTTCGTGTAAAGAAACAATAATAACAGCATTCTTTCACGGCTTTCAACATTATGATTGAGCAACATTATGGTTGTGCAATGTGTCATGTGGCCTGTGTGCTCGGTTGCCTTATGCCATGCAATGAAAAAAAAACTCGTCATTAAAATTCAAGAAAAATCCAACTTACCTAGCAGAATAAAGAAACTGCGCGAAGTTGATATTAGAGACGCAGCCGTCGCGGTCCTCGCTGTCGGTGTACAGATCGGTCTCGCGGTAGTACATGTACAGGAAGTCGTTGAGCTGCTTAGCGACGACCGCGCACCTGTCCTTGTCGCACATCTTGGGCGGTGGACCCTAGGAAATGCTCAAGCTTTTACATGTATTAGGGACCTACATTCACGGGAATGTTCTAGATTAATGGTGAAACCGATAGGTCAAGCGCAGATGGTTTGGTATTGGAGTGAAGGGCGTTATGGTGGAGACGCTAGGATAACTAATGTTATGTTGCGAAGGTAGGGACCAGAGGGGCTATTGTCTAACGCACTCGCAATCGCAACCGGCTTCAAAGTGGAGCAATTGTTTTCATTTTGTATGCAGATAAGCCTTCGATTTTTAAAATGAAAACGATCGTGATTGGGAGTGCGTTAGACAATAAGCCCTCCGTATGAAATATAAATTGAAAGGTTTAAAGGTTTGTGTGTCTAGATTACATATCCGAGGTGAAAAATCAGAGTTTGCGTCGCCGGCAAAATTAAAAGTCAAACTTCATATAGACTCTTGGTCAAAGTGGGGAAAATGAATGGTCTTTAGCTTAATACGACAAATGTCAAAAATGTAATACTCAATTTCAACCTAAGCTTAGCTAAGCTACTTTCTACCATACATAACTAAATACACATCAATTATGCGTGCAAACCTAAAATGACTAGATAAAAATAAGCAAGTGTCAACATTAGCTACCACCATATTATTATGTGCAGGCAGGACAGAACACCTTTTCTAAAAATCAAATATTAAAAGAAACAAGCGGCACCGAAACCATGCACCATGTAATAATGCAAAAAAAATTAGGGTAGGGAATTGAAAAAGGGAGTTGTAAACTACTAGTAATTGTAGAAACAAAGGCATAAAGTTTTCATAGTATTAAACCCTGTAGGTACACACACACATGCATGAATGAGAACCGGCTCGCATACTATACTCGCCGTCACCTTTACATTGTAGGGCATGCGCAGCGTGGCGGCGGCGCGCTTGAGGAAGCGCAGCACGAGCTGCGCGTGCGCCACGGCCAGCTCGCTCGTCGGCGTCGAGATGCGCTTCAGCACGTGCGTGAGGAACAGCCCGAATGCGCGGCGGACTTCACCCAGGCTAACAAAATACCAATAGTAAATTGAGTCACTGGGCGATTTAACGAGTCGTCTCCACATATTCTAGTTTTTTTTTTAATGTATTACAAAACTAGCCTTGCTTTTAAAGGCATTTTCTACCAGTTGACCTGTGGGCAATTCAGAAAATTGTTGTAGACAGTAGATTTAATTTACTGAAAAAACATCATTTTTATATTTATGTCATCATGTGAGATTCAGACATATACCCTTAAATAGCCGAAGTATATGACTCTTTTGGAAAAAAGGTAATATTTTTTTAAGATACTAAAAACCACCTTCTAAGTTCAGTCAAACTGAAGTCGGCTTTTGGTTAAAAATATTGTGGGACGCCGAGTTTAGTTTGACTTATTACCTACCATTCTAAAAGTAGTTATTTTTGGGATCTAAACATGGATTTATCCTCTCGGAGTTCGTACCCATCAAACAAACAGAGAATTTTCAAAATTATAAATACTTAAAAAAAATACAACAAACAGCAACATCCTACCCTTTCTTTTTAGGGTTCCGTAGCCAAAATGGCAAGAAATGGAACTCTTATAGTTTTGTCATATACGTTAGTATGTCATCGGCAATTTACTGAAAACCTACAAAATGTAATGAATGCGATTTAACCGGTTATTAAGTGTTTTTGTATGAAAATAACCGGTTAAAACCGGTTATAACCGGTTATTTGCATTCCATAATCTTGTTACAAGTCGTTTATAAACTCACGTAAGGCGCATGCCGTCGCTCAGCTGCTTCTTGACGAGCAGCTTGGCCGCGCGCGTGTCGTGCGCCGTGGCCGGCGCGCCCGGCTCGCCCAGCGACACGGCCGGCGCCGTCGACGTGATCGTCACGGTCTCGTAGCGCTTCAGTCTGTAACCAGTGAGCCGAGTCTCAGTCGCGATTGAGGTATCATACAAGTGACGCTGTCATTTATCTCGAACGACCCGAGAATTGACATCCAGAGGCGACGTCACGAGAAAGATTCGCCTGCTGCGTAGTGGGTACGCGGACTAATACTCTGTTCTGAACTGAACAAAAACTGAACATCCGAAGCCGTTAACCTTTTTATGGTTCTGTACCCAAAGGGCAAAAAACGGGACCCTATTACTAAGACTCCGCTATCCGTTTGTCCGTCAACAGGCTGTATCACATGAACCGTGATAGCTAGACAGTTGAAATTTTCACAGATGTATTTCTGTTGCCGCTATAACAACAAATACTAAAAACAGAATAAAATGAATATTTAAGGGGGGCTTCCATACAACAAACGTGATTTTTTTGCCGTTTATTGCTAATGTTGTATAGATAATGGTACGGAACTCTTCGTACGTGGGTCCGACTCGCACTTGGCCGGTTTTTTAATATCTATAAGAACAGCTCTACCAGTAGAGAGGCTATGTACCAGTAGACGACGAGCTAGCCTAGTTGGTGGTGACCCTGCCTTCGAAGCTAGCGGTCCTGGGTTCAAATCCCGGTAAGAGCAGATATTAGTGTGTTAAGCACGAGTATTTGTTTCTGAGTCTTGGATGTTTTCTATGTATTTAAGTATATATTTCTCTATATAAGTATTTATATCGTTGTCTAGTACCCATAGTACAAGCCTAGAGCTTAGTTTGGGACTAGGTCAATTTGTGTGAGATCGTCCCTTGATATTTATTTATATTTTGTTTATTTATGTTGTCAGCACTTTTAGTGGAGACCTGGTACAGAGTTCGTGCGGATTACTGCCACCATCTTACCCTCTAACCGGTGTGTCTAGAATCTGGACAAAAAAAATCGGCAAAATGACTAGCATAGAGGGCATTCCATTGTCTTAAAATCGCAGTCTTAAAATTGTAGTTTAAAGAATGCAAATGTCTATGGATCTTAAGACTCCACTTAGGGCGGTTACGTATTGGCGTATTTTCAGCGTGTATAAGCTCGTTTTTATACGCTCGTAAACGGGGAATTATATTGACCCATGAACCCACTTACAATCAGGTGGCCTGTGTGATCATTCTTACAGATGTCATGAAAAAAATGCCAAAATAAAAATCGATCAAGGCGTTTAACTTACAAGTCACAAACAAATAGTTATGTTACTCGTACGCGAAAGGAAGAATATGCAATGACAGCTAACGCAACGCTAGACAACGTACGCATCGCTAAATAAGGGCGTCGGGGCAATGGCTGCCAAACATTTGACTAATAGCCGTCGAAGATTATACCCGCGCAAACGCCACTGCTTTATAATTGGCTATAACGTTTTCGCGCCTTCTAAAAAAGTTGTGTGCGCAGCGTTGTAAGTTATAATTTGCGGTAGTACTGTAAAATGTTACATGAGATATGTGTCGCGCCAGTCCCCAACCTCTGTTGTTGTTTTTGTTGTTGTTGTTGTTGTTGGTGTTGTTGTTGGTGTTGTTGGTGTTGTTGTTGTTGGTCTTGTTGTTGTTATTGTTGTTGTTGTTGTTCAGCGACGTCGAGCACACCGGGATGCCCTCGGCCGGGCGTGTACCAACCTCTGCGGCAGCGGCTGGGGCGCCTCGGTGAGGCTGGTGGCGACGGTGGCGTGCGCGAAGTGCGGCAGCACGTGCGCGTGCACCAGCAGGTTGTAGTTGTGCTGCACCACGTTGTACGGCACGTTGTTGTTCAGCGACGTCGAGCACACCGGGATGCCCGACACAGGGTCTGTACCAACCACCAAATTATGGTTAGGGCGCATAACGTCCCACTCGCAGAATGTCCCTTCGTCCCTTTCGCGAAATGTCCCTTTCCTAAATGTCCCTTACGCAAAATGACCCTTCTGCAAAAGGTCCCGTTCGCAAAACGTCCCTTCACATAAATAAAGTCCCGTTCGCAAAACGTCCCTTTCGCAAAATGACCCGTTCGCAAAACGTTCCTTTCCATTAGAAGACTCTACTTAAACAAGCTTTTTCCAGACGGGACATTTTGCGAATGGGTCATTTCGCAGATGGGACGTTTTGCGATAGGGGCGTTATGCAATAGGAACGTTTTGCGAAAGGGGTGGGACCTTTTAAGAAAGGGACGTTTTGCGTATGGGGTATTTTACATAAGGGACCAATTGCAGAGAAGACGTTTTGCGAATGGGACGTAATTTTGCTGGAGGGACGTTTTGCGAGTGGGACGTTATGCGCCCTAACCCAAATTATCGATACATCCATCTTAAAGTGCACTTACACAGCCAATTCTTTGAACAATAATTGTTCGTCAACAATAGCTGTCTTACTCTAATTTTGTATAATAGAATGAGACGCCCTTACTGTGGACGGGCAATTGGGATACACCAATTTTTAACAATGCACTGTGTGCTTTTTGACCCAAAAAAATGACATTCTCTGTCTATAAGACAAATCTATTGCTTGTATCATTACAAATGCGAAACGAGATGTCCCCTGTGCCGATTTTCCATATCTTTTTCAAAAGTATTTTTTAAAGTTTGTGTGACCTATTCACGAATGTAAAAGGAAAATTAATTCCTATACAAAAACTATAGCGACTTCAGCGTTTAACGTGGCATTGTTTTATGTGGCAATGGACTCCGCATATTAACCCGATTTCATTTGCTCCTAAATGTGAATAGACTCGTCGCAAAAAAAGAATTTCTCCTTTTCGGTTATTATTTTTTATTTCCATTTCTAGATCGAAGTAGAATCTCTGGATGCGTGGAGTAGATTCCTTATAATTGGTTATATAACGTCAATTTTTTTAACATTCTACATACGCGGATGTTTAGAGCAAATGAGATTGAAAAAAATGTTCTAGGGCTGTCACTAATGTTGACCTTTTACAATTGTAACATTTTATCCAAAAAATTGAAGTTTATTGAAGGTCGTCTTTTAATAAAAAAGGTTCAGGACGATAATCTTTATTGGCTGATTTCAAGTCTTATAAGTATTATTTTGTTAGTTTTTATCTTTTTGATTTTTCGTTTGTTTTTTTATCAAATTGTTAATTTGATTCCAATAAAGGGTTATGTGTGGCGTGGGAAGCGGTCCACCCTCGATAGGCTTTTAAGCTAAAACCCCACGTCAATACACATAATCTAAGGGACGGGGGTGAGGCACCATGGAGCCGTTACAGACCCATGGCGCCGCTTTGCCTCAGCAGGGGCTTACCCAACCTGCTGGGGGATGTCCTTCCGGGCCCCGACCGGAGGACTTATTGCAAGGGGGGCATGAGGGCGCCAACCCTCACGTTGGTACACGAGTGGCAAATGAAGCTGAGGATTGCGCCTCAGCCGGTACCTCATCTCCGGGGGTATCCGCAAGTGGTCGAGGAGAAATAACTCGTTTGAACATTTACGAGAGTTTTGCAACAGAAAGCAAAAAACTAAGAAAATGTGGATCACCTGAAGATCTTCCTTATTCGGAGTTGGTGAACATTGTAAAACGTGAAATGGGAGATCAGCTAAAGCCGCTTTCCACCACTGACGAAAAAAAACTAATAGATACAATCAGCCATTTCCTTACCAAAACTATGAAGATGTTTAGAGACTGTAAAAGCAATTCGATACAGTTTAAAAGAAAACATAAAGTTTACCTACAAAAGGCCTTCCTGCATGATATACCCGATGACTTAAAGGGTAATGATGAATCAGTTCACACCCGCTGCAGCGAACCGAGTAGTGCAAGCAAAAGTGCTGCAATTCCTGGAGAACTGGTCTGCCCAAGCTCTTCCGGTACTAGTGCAAGCACAAGTGCTGCACTTCTTACGGAACTGATTAACCTTCTGGTTTTCAACACAAGAGCTTATCTTACAGACAGGAACTCCGGAATAAAAAACGTCTTGCGGAATGTTTCGAAAATGAACCACCTGAAAAAAAAATAGGTGTTTTTGTTTCAACTTTATCCTCAGCTGAAAATAAATTAACACCTACAGCTACAAGGGATCTAGAATCAGTGATTCAGTCTTGTCTTCGATCACCGACTCGGGCTTCAAAGGTTTACAAAAAAATTACCGCAGATCCGCAGCCGTATACTCCTAAAGAAGCTTTAGGTGTCATGATTGACCGCAAATTCAGTGTAGAGACCTATAAAGAATTACAACAGGAAACTAAAACTCGTGGCTTCCCTGTTTTTCCACCATATACCCAAGTATATCAGGCAAGAAAAGCATGCTATCCCAGTGAGGAAATTTCTGTGTCAGAACTTGAGGCTTCCGTTTCTTTACAGGGCTTATTGACACATACATTGCAAAGAATCGTGCAACATTGTGATCACAGTTTCGCAGAATACTGTGATCGTAATGGTTCTTTGGAAGCGTCTTGTGTGTTTGAAGGCTCTTGGGGGTTTGATGGCAGCACTGGGCAAGCGTTTTATAAACAGACTATAAATCAGTCTACCGAAAACCCTTTAACCACTGAAAATAGCCTTTTTGCGACTACTTTTATACCTCTACGCATCGTAATTGGTAATTGTTTCACCGCCTGGCTTAATCCCGCACCTCAATCTTACCGCTTCTGCCGTCCTTTACACATACAATATAGAAAGGAAACAAAAGACCTTATTCTCAACGAAAAGGCACGCATAGAAGACCAGATTAAAAATCTAACACCAATAACTATGCACACGACAAGGGGTCACACCATAACATGTACTTGTAAACTTACCTTAAGTGTTATCGATGGTAAAGTTCTTAACATAATTACGGGAACTTCTTCCCAAATGCGATGTCCTTTTTGTAAATTAACTGCGAGCAATTTTAACAATTTAGAGTTATCATTCTCAAAATCAACTTGCGCAGAGAATATGAGATATGGAATTAATCCTTTACATGCCTGGATACGATTATTTGAGTTTTTGTTACATCTTGGATATAAAAATGATCCATCTGTACGGATTTGGCGAATATATAAAAACTCTGATCAGAGTCGCATAGTGGAAGAAAGAAAGAAAAATATTCAGTGCGAAATAAGAAACAAGATGGGACTATTGGTGGATGTGGTAAGACCTAATGCGGGCACCACAAATGATGGTAACACCGCTAGAACTGCTCTATCCGATAAATATCGGGATGTATTTGCAGAGATCTTAGGCATTGAATCTTGGCTGTTAAACGATTTCTACAATATTTTGGTTGCAATATCTTGTGATCTGCCAATAGATTCCAAAAAGTTTGGACTGTATTGCCGTACAGTAGCGGAAAAATATGTGACATCATATAGCTGGCATCCGATGACCGTAACTGTTCATAAGATTCTAGTGCACGGACAAGAGATCATTGAGGCAAATGATCTTCCGATAGGAATGCTGTCGGAGCAAGCAGCGGAATCCCGGAACAAATTCTGGCGCAGAGACAGAGAACTGCATTGCCGTAAAATGGACCGAAAAAAAACCATGATTGATCTCTTTCACCGTGCATTAGAATCGTCGGATCCAGCTATTTCAATGATTCGTATTGGTCGCCGTCAAAGGTTTTCGAAGCGTCTTCCCCTGCCTTCTGCTGTGAGAGATTTACTTCAACCCGTCGACCATAATGAACTGCAACCATCGTCGACAGACAATTGTACGATTGAAGATGACAGTTCTAGCGTTGTTAATGAATTACAACTATCGTCCGCAGACACTTCTACTATCGAAGATGATGATTCATGCGATCAAGGGGATCCATTTTATCAAACTATATTAGCCAACGAAGTTGATTTATTTGAAAATTAGATCGTAAACGATGCGTTCACTGCTGATGCTGGACTAGCTCGCAAAGCGTGCGTTTTGTCATTGGTTCTTTCGCTTTAATGGCAACGATCGGTGCAGTAGTAAAATACTAGCATTTTATTTATTTAAAATAATAAACACAAAACATGAACATAATAACACAAAAACATAACAAATACATTCATACATACATATTTAACATTATAATAATCAAAAAATAAATGTACAACTAAAACCAACCAAACCATGACCTTTGAGTGACAACCCTAGCCATAAGAAAATGACCTCGATACCAAAATCAGTTTTTCTCTAAACATCCGCGTATGTAGAATGTTAAAAAAATTGACGTTATATAACCAATTATAAGGAATCTACTCCACGCATCCAGAGATTCTACTTCGATCTAGAAATGGAAATAAAAAATAATAACCGAAAAGGAGAAATTCTTTTTTTGCGACGAGTCTATTCACATTTAGGAGCAAATGAAATCGGGTTAATATGCGGAGTCCATTGCCACATAAAACAATGCCACGTTAAACGCTGAAGTCGCTATAGTTTTTGTATAGGAATTAATTTTCCTTTTACATTCGTGAATAGGTCACACAAACTTTAAAAAATACTTTTGAAAAAGATATGGAAAATCGGCACAGGGGACATCTCGTTTCGCATTTGTAATGATACAAGCAATAGATTTGTCTTATAGACAGAGAATGTCATTTTTTTGGGTCAAAAAGCACACAGTGCAATGTATGAAAATTTCAAAAGCATTTCGAGGAATAGGCTTCTTGAACTAATCTCTGTACTTAAATTTAAAATATATGATACAGTGAATTAATTATATTACAAACAAGAAATGACCTTAATTTGACCCCTAAATGCAGTCCGAATTAAGCTATGTATTTTTATTTTGTGGTTTTTCATAAAACATATAATACCTCTCCAACATTTACCTTATTACCTACTACTTTTTATATAGTTAGCTGACACCTACATTCGAAGCAGTTGTCATGTACCTATAATATATATTAATTAGACCATTTCTCTTTAAGTTGTGTTGTGTGTGATAGATGTTATTAATTTATGTGATGAGTGATGAGATGAGGTTTTCCCAAAGGTTCAACACGACACGACACTGTACAGTCACCAGAAATAATATACAGGGTGTTCGGCAGAAGGTTGGACCAACTTCAGGGACTAACTCTGTAGGTCATACTGATCAACTTTTATTATGGGACCAACATCAAAATCTCAAAAAAAAACAGCTGTTCCATACATTTCGGCTGTTTAGCTCTAAAAGTTTGTATGAAAAAGCTGTTTCTTTTTTCGCGCTGTATTATTCAACATTGCGCTCACGCTGTTATGCCTCTAGTAATAGACGTATTAGATATTTTTGAGCCAAAATTGTTTAGTATATTATTTCTGTGACTGTACCCTCGCATAACTCAAACGTCATTGGTCTTATGGCCCCACTATTAAAGGATACATAAGAATTTCTACCATTGACTGACCTAGATACTGCGAATACTTCTGCCAGCTGTTCTGCGAAGGGAAGATGCGGACGAAGCCGCCGCGGCGCGCGTACTGCGCGCGCACGGAGCGCACGAGCCGCAGCTCCTCGCCGGTGAGGGCCGCGGACAGCGGCGAGCCGTTGCCGTTGCCGCCATTTTTGTTGCGCCCGCACACGTTCTCCGCTGAATGGACGCGGCGACACTGCCAATGGGAGGGTTTGGTCACAGGTACTATAGTTTAAACTTTTTCAAATTCAAATTCAAATCATTTATTCTGTAAGTAGGCCCTGTAGGCACTTTTACAAGTCTGAGTCTACCAGCGCTTCCAAAGAGACCACTGTTGAGAAGAAGCGCCGCAAGAAACTCAACAGTAAGCCGTTTTTTCCAAATAAATCACTTATTACAATACTAAACTTAAGCTACATAATTTAAATGTCACAGGGATGTACAGGTTCCAGTAGTAATAATAATTAAACTGAGATTTTTCAACTGAGCTTATCCCCTTAAGAATACAAAGCCATTGTGTAGTTAACCAGCACAAACTAGGATAACGAGCTCGCAGTAAAAGCAGATTATAACCGCCTTCGAAGGTTAACATGGATTATCGACTATTTCTTTAGACAATAGACTACAAAACACAGTAATAGAATAATGGCAAGCATTTTTTTTGCATTTTACAAACGCCCGACACTCGATAAGAACTTATCCTGTAGATAAAGACTACAGGATACCATGCGCTATTTTCCTTTTAGGCCATTTTAGGCAACTTAAAAGCAACTTGTTGGCGGTTTCGAGAACAAAAGCAGATAATAGGATTGTATAGATACAATGACCATTGTGTTTACAGGTAAGTGGAAAAGCTCAGTTCAAAAAGTTTAAACTATGGCAGAGGGAGGCAAACGAGCATGTGGGTTACCTGATGGGAAGTAATCACCAACGGCCAAAAACAGTGGCACTAAATTGGTGACTATGGCACTTGTCCCACTGCCGGCGAGAAAGCGATTAGCTATCGACTATTTTCTTGCTCAAGAAACGAACAAAAGATATAGATCCCGTGTCAATAAAAGAGACATATATTAATAGTTGATCGCTGGCTGTTTACACTGACGGCAAGATCTCTTTCCACTAGTTTGTAGAAACAAAAAATATAGGTCCCGTGTCAACAAAAGAGACAAATGTATTAATAGTTTATCGCTGGCTCTACTCGCTTCCCGCATATTGTTGGCGGGGGGAAAAGCCTATAGCTTTTGTCCACCCTGACCGATTTTTCAGGATTATAAAATATGCTATGTCCCGGCCCGGGGCCCTCGATCTTGTGCATGGACACCGCGGGCAGACCCACGAGCGTCAGCGTGTCCGCTAGCAGCGCGGACGTGACGCGGG
This sequence comes from Acleris cristana, assembly GCA_948252455.1. Lineage (NCBI taxonomy): Eukaryota > Metazoa > Arthropoda > Insecta > Lepidoptera > Tortricidae > Acleris > Acleris cristana. The sequence continues at coordinate 13,690,594 of OX411789.1, forward strand.
CGTCCAGAGGACTATCGCAAGCTAAGCTATAAGGATAATTCCAGGACTCGCTCGTCGAAGCTAGAGGGGATACTACTTACCGCGCCGATCCGCATCTTGAGCGAGTTGATGGGCCCGGTGACGTCGTTCTTGTGCATGGACACCGCGGGCAGACCCACGAGCGTCAGCGTGTCCGCTAGCAGCGCGGACTTGACGCGGGCATCCAGAGGACTCTCGCAAGCTAAGCTATTAGGAGAATTTTCACACATCTAGTGTTTTTCGAACGTCAGCGTCTCATTAACGCCCGCGCAGCGTCGACGCCATGTTAGCGCTGCGCCTTCGTGATGTCAGTGCAGCGTCACTCCCTCTCCCCGTCGCAGTGACGCTGCACGGGCGCTGACAAGACTTTCCAACGTTCGATAGTCGCCACACTGCGCGGGCGTTATTGAGACGCGAATGTTCGAAAACCGCCACTGCGTCGCAGAGGCGCTGCGAGAACGTAGCGTCGACGCTGCGCGGGCGTTAATCAGACGCTGACGTTCGAAAAACGATACATGTCAGGGGGCACTAATCCTCCAAAATAAGAAGCATAGAATGCGATTAAATTCTACCAATCAGAAGCAGCTAATCGCTGTTTCATACGTATAGTTAATTTAAAAAAAACGAAACAAGAACTATGACTAGATAAAAAAAACTGCCAATTCCTCCAATTCAATAAGCTTTAACGTAATGCGGTATGGTAGTTTAAAATAACCTTCTATATCGTCGTAAATCTTCTTGCGTCTAATTATACCTGAACAAGTGCTTATGTTATGAAAAGGTTCAGTTATAAATATTTCAGAAAACTGTCTGACTTACCTTGGTGATAAATTTATTTCGAGTAGCCACGGCTTCAGCATGTCGTCTACTAAGATGTCGTACCCAAACAACTCTGAAAATGTTTTTGGAGGCATAACACTGTGTCTGAAAACTACTATTACTAACGAATCAATAAAGCCAATTTCACAATAAATCAATGCCAATTTTGTTCTGTTTTACATTTCACTCCCTTTAGGGCTGAGAACTCTATTCCTATTTGATTAATCCCACCTTGCTTCCGTATCGTTATCATATTAAAGTTATAGAAGCAAGATGAGCTTGAACAAAGTAGAATAAATGCCTCCGTTATTACGCGGCTGGGGAATAAGAGTAAAACACCAGAGCAAAAAAAAAAGTCGCACTTTTAATGCTTATATTAATTAAGAACTCACCAAAACAATTAAAAAAGTTGGGCACGAACACCCTGGCGGCAGCCGTGATGGTCTGAGCTGAGCTCAGCACGGACTTGATCACCAGGTCCTCGATGGCCGCCATGAGGACGGTCGTGTTGCGGCCCTGCTTCCTCAGATGCCGGAGCAGGGCTGACAGCGTCCACTTGTGGCCGATGTTGCCCGCGTTAGGGTCGTCACATCTGAGGGGGGGGATGAAAGTTTAGGAATCTGGAAGTATAAATCAGGTCTCCTGGATCTGGAAATGATGTAATACTTAATGAAATATGCTGGTGAAATAAGTTCTGTAACGGGGGAAAAAATTGGAGCCTTTTGTTTGTCCACAATATCTTTGATCGAATGCAAAAAAGTCAAGTGCAAAATATGTATAGAAAGAATCCTCTCATAAATACCCTATGTTACGAAGTTCTTATTACACTGGAATAAGGTGCGTTGAGACATATTTTTGAGATATTGCGTTCTCCCATATTTTTACACTTGACTGTATAATTTTCAAATAACGGCAGTTAGTAACGTTAGACTTGTAACTACAAAAAACTAGCAGTTCCCGTGCCCACTTCGTCGGGCAATAAACATTTTTTTGGTTTAATTTGGGCCTATGACACTCACAAATAAAGTGGCTTTCTATTGGTAAAGGAATTTTCAAAATCGGTCCAGTAGATCTCTTTATAATATTAGCATAGAAGTATAGATAAAATGACTGCTTTTTGGCAAATGAAAAGTTGGGAAATGTTCCATTCGGTCAAAAATACGCCCATACTGCAGAGACCCTAATAAAACATGTGCAACTCACTTGATATAATCCGTGTGATACTTGTTGATGCTGTAGTTACACAGATGCATGCAAGGATTCCAGAGGTTCGTGTTGGTCTTGTCGTACTTGACGGTCGCGAAGCGCACCAGCCCCTCTTCATACAAATAGATGAGCAGCGGGTCGATGGACGTCACGCACACGTACAGCCGCAGGTCGCACTTGTGCCCCCCGATCAGGAGGGGCTTGTCTATGTACTTGGCTACAACCACGTTCTCGCCTTTGGGTATTTGTTCCGGCTAAAAAAATAGTATAACGTCTGATGTAGACGTCTGCCTGCTTCATCAAATGAGACGAGACATTTGTAGTATGTGCAACTTTAATACTAACAGAGGCCCGTTTCACGAAGCTACAAGCTACAAATTACAAGCAGAAGTCTCTTTCTAACTCGTACTGCTAGAAAGAGGGTTCCGCTTGTAATTTGTAACTTGTAGCTTCGTGAAACGGGCCACAGGTCGCTGCTTAAATAAAAAAGCGCCACAAATCGAAAACAAAAATAGTTTGATTTCAAACTTAAAGTAAATAGCATTCCGAATTTAAATGCAATACAAACACATTTTGATTTGTGTCGCTTTTGTATTTAAGCAACTGGTGAGAATTGAATTCGCTTTGATAGTTTATTTGCGAGACCACGTTTTGGCTAATATTGTAACCGCGGATAGATTTGATACATACATGTGTGTGTAGATACTGTAGATGCACGTGCACGTTGTGCCTGAGAGCGTAGCTGTGGTCGCTAACGCCCTAGTGTGCGTATCTATACGTGTTACAACTACAAGTACGGCGCACCCGCTTTCGTGAGATAAAACTGTGCTTCATGTTAAATTTTGATTCAGTAGTGCTTGGCAAATGTCAAATCTTAACCCGAATTAATCTCTATCCGTTGATAACTATTGGGATCGGATATTAGTTAGCACTGCACCCGTTAAAAAGTGTTTTTTGCACTTTGTTTACTTTATTGCTGTTTTCTGATGAAAGTAACCATTTGGGTAAAACTGAGATTCTTTAAATCTACCAAGTCCAGTTGATAAGCACACTACCGAGAACAGTGACATAATCAATAACAACAAAAAGTAAGCTTTAAAAAACCCGACTGTTGTTGATAACCAACTTTAAACCGTTATAAATCCTAAATTATCAATCAAAATGAAACATGATTAAAGAAATCTAAAGATGATTTTTAAATACCTATTCAATGATACCCCATTTGTTCGTCGACTTTATTTTTTTTCTTTTTTACAATATGGCGTCTAGTTGCCGCCATATTAAATTTTTACTACTGTCATATCTTTAGTGACACTCACGAGATTAAGACAAATCGATTGACACAAGAATCATCAAAATCGGTCCACGCGTTTAGTTTCTAGAACGCCACAAAGGAACAAACATACACTGACAAACACACACCCGACAGTCGGCAGTCGGCAGTCGGGTAAAAGGAGGCCTTTACTGAACCATTAATGGATACTACATAATGTTATTACCGCTTTAACAATGTAAATGCCCCGCCCCCTACTCGAGGCGGCGGGCTTCACTATCCAGGGTCCCTTAGTTTTGTAGTGGGTGGTGCACAGCTCCTTGAACTCGCCGGGCATCAGGAACGTGGTGGGGATGAAGTCGAAGTGCTTCAGACCGCGGAAGTACTGCATCTTCTCTATGTTCTTGAAGAGCTTGTCTTTTCTAGTAAGCTCGTAGGATCTAGAGACAACGAAATTACTATTTTCTTTTACTTGGCTCTAAAGCGACTAAGTCAGTACGTATTGTCTCTTGTGCAGTATCTTTATTTTAAGAATAAGAATAAGAATAAGAAATTTTTTATTGCCACATACCAAGAAAATTTACAGAAAGACAATATTTACAATTTTGACTTAATTATACTTTTAAATTATTTCGGTCGAGTGACAAAAGGAGCGGACTCAGCGTGTGCTGCGAGCGCGGGCGCAGCCGCGTCTGCGCAGCGCTGGTTTTCAGTCCGTTCCTTTTCCACACACACTAAACATATTTTAACCTAGTATGTTTTCTTTTTAATTTTCTTCAAGTCACAAATCGCAGGCTACATTAAAAAAAAAAAGTCTAGTTTCAAGGTGAATGGATGATATTTACTGGTTACTCCACCGACAAGAGCAAAGCTCTTAAATTAAGAGAGAGAGAGGAGAAGCAAATTTTAAATGCTTATTATTTGGGTCATTATTCGAGCGTTTCAACCGCCTCACTTTTGTGGACATATTTTTGAAGAATTGGGCGTATATTTTGGTGCCGTTTTTGGATATCTGTTAGATGTCCGGTAAACTTAAATACCTAACCAGAAACGAAATCGAAATCTGCAGCCACTTCTACAATAATGTGACCACGAAAGTGACTCGGAACAAACGCCCAAATAATGACCCATTTAAATAAACAACAAACAATAACTAACTTTCCTGTCAACTTATATCCAACACTAATGATATTGACCATCACCATTTTTTCCGCCTGTTGCGGCTTTAGAGAATTGCATAATCATGAAAATGGATTCAAAATGTTGGGTCATTTACATATTTTGGTTACCGTCTTTCCTGTGGACATCGCCGAAGTTAACGTATTTAAGACCTCATTTTTTGGCTGAACCCTCATCCTCATAAACGGCGTCAGGTCTACTTTAGTCCTAGCAAATAAAAACATAACTTATATGCACACAACCCTTTAACTATTGACCACAGGAGTGCGAGTGTGTATGACCCAGTTGTCAAAATGTGCAACCCCTAAATACAAAATAATTGTATTACTTACTGAATAAACATCTTTTATCTTTTTTTATCTTTTATTACAATTTTGAATACTGGCCTTTAGATAAGTAGGACTAAGAATTCGATGGAATTCATTAAAAATTGCAATGTGTCAAAAATTTATCACTCTAGTACTTGTCAGTAAGGTGTAGTGTAACAGATTATCGGCTTGTGTATTGACTTTAATTGAGTAACAAACTCGTAATTTTAACAAGTTAAAAAAACGACGTCTGCTGTCGACAGTAGTTTGTACTTACAAATATAATTATATCAATATAATTCCTAGAAATGTTTACACACATGCAAGTGAAGCCAATAAAGCGTGACAAAAAACGAAATATGACGTAAGCCTTGACGATATAATCGAATAATGTCATGAAAAACTCAATGACTTCCGCTGCAAGCGGTATTTCACATAAAAAGGCTTATTTGCTAAATTCCCCAGTTGGAATGAGCGATAGCTTTTTATAGTGAACTTTTTATACCGCCTTCATGTTTAGAAACCATTACACTTCCAAGCAAAAATTATTTCAATGGCAACCTACTTCACCAGAACACGAGTCTGTTAGAAGCGTGAAGCATTGCCGCTATAATTCAACTTACATATCTTGATATATCAAATAGTTACTGCAAACATTTTATGTGGTATTTGTAACGTGACCTTATTAAAAGGCAAGAATAAGACGTTAGTAACGCTCTACAATAAAAATATAAAAGAAGAAACCGACTGACTGATCGATCAACGCACAGCCGAGACCGCTGGACCTAGGGGTTTTAAAATTTGAATTGGACATCTTACGGGTGCACTAAAGGGTGATTTTTGTGTGAAATTCACCGCGTAAAACAGGGGGAGTAACTAGTTTGCATAAATTGAATAGAATCGTAGTTATAGTTACATCAACAGAAGCCGATAGTAACAACAGCAATATCATCTTAGTCTATTTTATATATCTAAACGTCTTGATAAGCGAGTCTGGAAACAAGATATTTATTTAGGTACAATAATCACAATCTTGTAAGAAGCAACATTTTTTTTAGTTCTTGCTTGGCAGCATGGCTTGCGGTTAACATTTAGCGATCAGGGCCTCTATTCTAAAAAACAATATTCCATTTGACATGATATCGTATCGTTTTTAAGTCTGCATTTTTTTACTGCTACTCGATTTCAGAGTCGGTTCATACTTTAAGATCCTACCACGCCAAAAATCCACAAGTAACTTGGTATAGATGCTCTCGAATCTAACGTCAAAACTATACAATTACCTCGGGAAATGGTTGGCTCGTTGGTGGGGTAGCATCGTCTGCAGGGTTTCGAGGGGGATGTTGAAACCGCACCAAAGCAAGTTCCACTCCAGGGCATCGTCGTCAACTCTTAGCAGGCCGTGGGCCTCGATCAGCGTGGTGAGCAACCTAGCGAATTACTGTCTGTATCACTCAACGAAAAACAAAGCTACTGGGTGTTAATTAAATAGCTAAGATGGGTAGTATAACTATAAAATAAGAATGTAATACTGACAGTAATCCACTTTGGTTTTTGTGCTCGCAAACGTGCTTAATACAGCTAGGTGGAAACTAATGGGTGAATAATGCGCTTCGTCCATTTCCGTGCACCTTCGGGAATGCAAAGGAAATTCAGATATAAGTCTGGATGACAAGATTGAAAATAAAACCGACATAATGTTCGGAAATAAAGCGCGCATTATTTATTTTGTGGCAATGTGATATTGTACTAAACTGAAGCATAAAAAAGCAAAGCAAACAAGTTAAACAAAGTGTAAAGGTGCTTTTCCACAGGCGAGGCGAGGCGAGACGAGGTGGGACGAGAATTGAAATCGCTCCGACCCATTTCCACCAAAATTTGCCGGCGCGTGCCCACGCGAGCCCGTGAGTCGCGGCTAGTGCCCGCACGAGCTCGCGCGTCCCGGCGCGTGCCCGCGCGACCTCGCGCGATGTCGTCCTTACTTTGTGGGATTTGTGGGCCATGTATAGTGAAGATACGTTGCTGTTCAATTCGTCTTGCGACAAACACGCGGGTGACTCGTGAATTATGTCTCGTCAATTAACACTTAAATATGTTAATGGAAGAAGAATCAGATGAAGACACTGTATCAAGAAATAATCTCATAACTCTTATGAGAAAATGATATTGGGTTCATATTAAATATCATGGAGCATGGCGAATTTAATACTCAGTCTATCAAGATAGTACTTTACTTTATCAAGTATGTAATGATGTTTAGTCATTCAAGTTCACAATAAATGGAACTATGCGGACTCAAATTAATTAAGTAGTAAATACGGCAATAAATTGATCCATACTAATAATTACTTACTCAATGCAAAAGCACGCAAACCTTGTCTGTCTGGCTGTTTGTAACTCCGCTGAACCGAATTTAATCAAAGTCAGATTCGAGAAGGTAACTTGGACCTCGAAGCAAGGCAGGATACTTTTTATCCCAGAAAATTTGGTAGTGACCAAAGGAATAGCGATAAACGAGTTCTACGCGGACGTAGTCGCGGGCAAAATTGCTACAATGACGAAGTGCTAGAATCTAGCAGCTAGATAATATATTTAAAATAGCCATCGCGAGCCAGTGAGAGAACGCGCCAGCCAGCGCGAGCACGCGCGATACCACGCGGGCTGACGCGATGACACGCGACAATCGTGTTTCCGTTGCAGAGTTAATAAACACTATCCCCCTTACTAATAAACGTTGAGTAACGGTGGTATAGCTATACAATGTTTTGTCCTTATCTATCATTGTGACATTTGAATTTGACAGATAAGGACAAAACATTGTATAGCTATACGACCGATACTCAGCGTTTATTAGTAAGGGGGTATATGTACGCAGCAATAGTACGGTTCATTATTACAATAACAAAAATTTCAATTCTCGTATCGCACATCCTTGCCAATTATACTATTTCCACCGAAGATGTGCTAGGAGAGAATTGAAATTTTGCCATACAAATTTCAATTATCGTCTCGCCCCGCCTCGTCTCGCTTCGCCGGTGGAAAAGCAGTGAACCGTGAAAGATTTGGCATAAGTGTGCGTCTTGATTGGCGGGATGGCGAGAGTAAGATTGGTGCTAGACCGGCTACCAGAAGCCAAGTAGCTAAACCTTTTACAAAGATAAGGAGAAGAAGGAAGGAAAAGGATTTTGAAGAGTAATGACAGGACATGCACGTCTAGGCGACGACGAATGGGCAACCAGTAAAAATGAAAAGCAATTAAAATAATAATGAATTATAATGATTGTTCAACACGAGTCCCGATTAACTACAAATATCTGATTGGAAGATTAGTTGCAAATCGCTGGTTTTAACAGGGGACTTTAGGCTGTGCTTTGCGTCTGCCTACTCACATCACAGACAACAAAAGCTCAAGCATTTGCACGCAATCTTTGTTAAATCAACCTACGCATTAATAGACTAGGATTTAACTAACCTTTAAGACGTCTATAATCCAGATTTTCTAGAAATTTTCTTCCTGTTGGTAGAATTGCAAGCTAATCAAATAACGCGAAAGCTCACCTAGGGAAATGATTGACTCTCTGGTAAGGCGACATAGCCCTGAGCACGTCCGGTTTGGGATGTAAACCGGACCACATCAGGTTGAAGTCCTTGGTGTCACTGACGGCTTCCTGGAGACCGTGGGCCTGGAGCAATCGGTGGAGCAGCTTCGTCTCGGTATTGACAAGCTTGTACGTGATTTTAAGCAATCGGGCGGGCATGTGACCGCTTTCAAGGACCTAAAATTCATTATAATTTTTATAATAACATAAAGAGGAACTTGGTTTTCTCGAGAATAAAAATAAAGAATAAAGAATAAAAATAAAGAAAGTCAGTCAGACGGAAAAGGAGAAGAAGCGCTGCAAGAAACTTATGAGTTAAGCACCTAGTAATTTAATATCAAGTACATGCTGGGTAGGTATTTCAGCGATGCTCCATGCTCCTTGTACTCTTAAGAAAAATATAAGACAGTTATGTTGTTCAAGTACTTGATTTAACATTGAAGGCCAATTTTTTACCATAAAGTATTTGGTTTGGTCACAGGATTTTGACTCACTTGAGCTTAACAAAGTGAAGCAAAAAAGTATATGAAATAGTTTATACATTTATTTAATATTTACCTTAACACTATCCACTTCCTTAACAAGAAGATGTTCAGAATCGTCACTATCGAGGGATGGTGACAATCCCCTTTGAATGTTCATTTTCTTTTTACTCTTACCTTTCTTCTTGTTGCCCTTTTTATCCTCTGAAAAGTAGAATTAATATCATAATTGCAAGTTTTTCAAGTGGTGGTATCTACGGTGGTGTCAATGGTTGATCGATACCTTTGCCGGTCACAGGAGGTGGAGGATCCTCAGGAGGTTTAATGTTAGCCGTCGTGTTCTCTATATTGAGATGTTTCTTTAACGTTATTTTGCTCAAATCGTTGAGTACATCTTCAATATCCCTCTTATGCTCCGCCGGCTCGTGGCCCTGTTCTTCTACAGAAACTGTCTTGGGCACTTCAGCCTCGCTGACGTGTCTTACGACGTACGCTTGTCCCGAGAACTTGTTGCTATGCCCGAACGTCTCCATCACATCATGCATGATATTTTTCTGTCTCACGCTTAATGACTGCGGGTCAGCCACTAGCCGCCGTGCCATGTTCTTGGCCTTGTTGAGCAGAATGGTTGTGCCAGTGTTGTTTCCCACCGTTTTTGTCGCGGACTCCATTGATGGCGTGCGGGAAGCGAGAACGCACGATCTAAATACAAGCACGACATTTTTGGAGCCGATCGGACCGCCTGATACCCAGTCAGATATGTGCCCTTCTTTGTCTTTGCTATTGGTGGTATCTTCATTTTTTCTCATGCTGTCCTCGTCTAAAGCTTCTTTCGTTTGAAGGCCAGAAGTAGACGGATTCAATGATTCTGACGTAAGGACATGTGGACTGAAACGAGAAGACTGCGGTGAATATTATGAAACTATATGATGTTGTTGTATACACTCAATACTTTTAGCACCGGCAACGATTAAGGATATTAAATTGCTGTTGTTTATCCCTTATTAAGGTGGAAAATAGCATTTACACAAGTTACAACGGTGAATTGTAATAAACTGGTTATAAACGTCATAAAAATAGGCCAATTGCTTTTGCTAAAAATATCGATTGTATCGGTTTTAAAAAAGGTTAGCAGGTGCGAACAAAATATTGTTCATTTGCTTTTCTAATTATCGTGTGGATTTGAAAAGATTAATGTTTATTTAACACTAGCGAGATAGATAACCCATTCTACGTATCCAAATGAAAGGGTAGATCAGATTATATGATCACAAAATGTTGATGTTGCTTCTGGATAGAAACTAGTAATAGGCACAAACTGACAAGTTCGTTTTAGACCTGTTACTAAACTAAGCTTATTTATAGAATAAGTATCTAAGTAAAGTGTAAAATGTAGGTCAATTACTAGCAGGCGGGTAAAGCGTAGTTTTTACTTAATTAACATGGAAAACTACTGGCAATAATTATAGATTACTACGCTACATAAGCATATTAAAATGAGCACATGCAAGATTGTTAAGTCCTTGGATTATTGTTTTATTTATTATGTTTGTTCATGGAGTGGGAAACCAAATATATTAAGCGCTATGTTAAATACAGGGTGTTCGGCAGAAGGTTAGACAAACTTAAGGGACCAACATCCAAATTGCGAAAAAAAAACAGCTGTTCCATACAAACTTTGAGAGCTAAACAGCCGAAATGTAAGGAATAGCTGGATTTTTGGTCCCATAATAAAAGTTGATGAGTATGACCTACAGAGTTAGTCCCTGAAGTTTGTCCAACCTTCTGCCGAACACCCTGTATAAATCAGGAAGACATTGCTGGAACATAATTCACGTAATATAGGATAGTTGATAAATCAGTAATAAGTAGCATAGGCATACATTTGTAGGAAGAGATGTTGCAATAGCATCACCGCTACTATATTAAAAATCTTCAATACCTATTTGCGTATTCTTACATATGGGAAACTAATTATGATCACCTTACACCGCATCGCATACTATGATATTTCGTAGAACTATAATACCATTATTGCTTCTTTGAGAAGCGAGTGTATAAAGTGCATTTTTTGCGTGTTTCGAACTGCCGTTACCTACTTCAATCAACATAGCTCATCCTAGGTTGTACCTCATAACTAATGCAGCCAAATATCCATGGTCAATTTATGATTGTAACGCGAAAACAGAGAGAAACGGTGTTGTCTGGGACACCATACTCTCTAGTCTAGTCTAGCATATGCTGCGTGACCTATATCTATTAATACAGCTAACTCAGTACCACGTGTGGTGCAATTTGTATCCAGATGGTGCGCGGTCAAGAGATTGATTGTTGACCGTATAAGGCCGTGATTTGACACGTCGATGGCTATCCATAACAGTGTGTTACACCGTGTTGGGTTCGGTGACTGTTTAACTTTATGTTACAATCGTAAGACGACCTGTTTTAACATTTTATTGTGTACCAAACAAGGACGAGCAATACTTGCCCAATTTGATATTTGTACCGATCGATTTTTTTTAAATATGCTAAACAACAAAGGTACTTCAGAAAGCCGAAACCATGTTAAAAACCGATGTCACGGTTTTAATGTGAAGACACAAGAGAAGAATGTGAACTAAAATACATGTCCATAAAAGTACCTATATGTATATTTTTTAGATATTATTAATTTGCCCATTTATATAAACTTTATTGCACAGAACAAAAAGCAAGTAAATACGGCGTAGTTTTTTTTGAACTCAGTCACTCTAAGACGAATCAAAATGACTCCTCGTTTGTCGAAATCGGGTCGTCCATTCAGCCTCTACAAGGGGACATAGAATCTAAGGAGGGAAAAATACATACATATATACATACATTACCCTCCTTCTTCTGCAGTCGGGTAAAAACATTAGTTCACCTCTTCTTTTAATCTAGAGAGATATTTTTTTACATTAATACGATTTATCCTTTAATCGAAATTGGGACAGCTCTGTTTTACGCAGCGCAGGCGGAAAGTGACTTACGAAAAAATATGATTTATTAGAAAACTGTTTAATATAGGTTAAAGAGGGGCGATATGGAAAATAAAACTACATGGATCATTAATCATTCACGTACACTGACCTATATTTTTTTTGATAATAAATGCAATGCCTCATCCATAAATTAAATATTGTATAGTTCACTTGAAAACAACGCTTTGTCAAATTAGACAGTCAAAATATTAATATATTTTTGGACAACAATTGGTCATGAACATTCGATTTTTTTATATTACCAGATTTCAAATAATCAATAACAATAACATGCATTCAAAATTACCCAAAAGTGGGACACGAAGATAGCCTAAAAAATCTCATGGTAAGTTGAACTTTTCGATTTAAACTACCCAAATTTAACAAGAACTACACAATCGTAGCTAAGTTACTTTGGCCTTGCATTAGCGTACGTCTGTGTAAGCATGTATAAATAGAGGAAAATGGCAATAAATTGACTTGTTACATCACTTGAATCATAGTATGTATTGACTTTACCACTACAAAAACTGCAATCCTCAAGCGATTCACCTTAATGTGGTTAAAGTTAGTATTGCCGCTATTTACTTCACGCACGTAGCCATGAGATCGTAAATTTTCGAATGTTATTATAAGAGTAGTCTTCAAATAACAATGCGATGTCGGAGGCGTATTGGTTATGTTGATTGTGCAGTCTTTATGCAAAATAAATAGTAGTTGCACAGGTGCACTATACATATTTTGATGTGGAACCGGCTGTTGACACGCGACCATGCCATAATGAACCGTATGTTAAACATAAAAGACTTAGTTATAGGGATATATTTCAAGTAATTTATCTTCACGAACTACAACAACATGCAAGAGGGGCTTTATTTAAGTTTTTTTGCCTAACACTTACTGTGTGCCCTTCGCATAATAATAATAATAAAACTTCTTTATTTTGCACACAAGGTGTTGTTGGTCTAAAAATGTTATGTGCTAAAATATTTTACTCGAAAATGTTTGGTATAATATTGAATATTTAGCATACTTCTTTTTTAGCATAAATATTTTTTAGCATACATATTTTTGTTCACAATGTTGTGCTGGCCCCTACTCTGATGTATGGTAATGAATGTTGGGTGTGGCAGGACAAGCATGAAAATCGTATAAATGCAGGTGAAATGCGCTCTTTACGTACATAGTATGTGTGGTGTGAAACTGATTGATAGAGTAAGGAATGAAAAAATCAAAGAGAGATGCAGTGATTAAGATTGAAAAGGGCATGCTTCAATGGTACGGTCATTTGGAAAGTATGGATGAAAGAATATTAACGAAAAAGATATACAGAGCGAAAGTGAGCGGAAGGGTCGGAAGGGCCCGCCCTAGGCGTACTTTTTCGAATCAAATCGGAGAAATACTGGAAAAGGGCCGAATCTTAAGTAGGTACCTACCCGATTCCGAAGTGCGTGCATGACTCGATGTTTGAATGTGGAAGAAGCGAAAGAGATTTGTCAGGAGCGTAACAGGTGGAAAGAAGTGGTCTCTGCCTACCACTTTGGGAAACAGGTACGATTTAAAATGTATGAACAAATTTTGACCAAACAATATTATTCAAAACAATTTCGATCAAACAATTTTCGACATTTTAATCATTTGACGAAATGTTGATATGCAAAAAAATATAGACCAAAAAAATTTCGACCATCCGATACACAGTGTTTACTAGTTGTATTAAAATTATTACGTCATGAAACAAAACAAGCATGCCATCTAACGTACATATTTCCCGGCACATTGTAATGTACCCGAGTCGAACGTATGTCTCTGCCTTTATAGTATAGGTACTGTACAGGCTATCGGTCGGGGCCCGCCTGACTGGCACCGTACATGATGGATTAACGCAATCAAAGCCCCACTCCTACGCTGCATACAAAATGGGCTCGGATTGGAGTTCTAGGCTTTTAACATGGTGGATTATGCACTAATCTGGCCATGACGTCACAAACGATCTAATAATAAGGCTGGCGAAAATGGCGCAACGCAAAACCATTTTGTATGAGTAACGTTGCTTTCCGGTGCCGGTTTTAAGGACCATTGTTAACGTACATTCATCATCAGGGTAAAAATATGTAATAATTTAATAAGTTTAAAAATACTAATAATTCAAACCACAACCACAACCACACCACAGCCGTCAATAGCATTTGCGAACTATGTGAACAAAACCAAAAGAACCAATTCACCATGATTACTCGATAATCAAGTACAAATACTTAAATACATAGAAAACATCCAATACTCTTGCTCAACACACAAATATTTTCCCTTACCGGGAATCGAACCATTCGCAAGCATTCGGAAATCGCCATTTTTCGGAATAAAAATGAACATAGCCTAAAAGACACAAAAAAAATCAAACATCCATACACACAAACCATAACATACCCACTAACCTACACCCAAAAAACATCACCTTCGACTGTCCAACGCAGCAAAATAGAACGCGTATTAAAATATCTAGCCGGCAAAGCATTTATTTCCGGCTCATTTCCTCCGACACTTTTTTGCTCCAGCGAAGTGACAATAAAGTTGATTGAACCCACAACAAATCTATCGCTTTGCTGTTGCGTTATTCCAACTTGGTATGCGTACGCGCTGACCCGCCGACTGCCCATATTCGACGCCATTATTTTTGGACACGTGACGAAAGTGCCATTATTAACTGACTAAGGAAATGGGGGTAATGAGCTTTCGATAAACACGTGGGCGAAAAAACACCTATATTGGTTTAAAGCGAAGCAGCTAAAATTAATCGATGTTGCGTTTGAAATAAGAACGATATTCGCTGGAGAGGCACTATGGAACCCTGTCGCAGAAAACCAATAAGTACTGTATTTTGACGTGATTTCTTTCTCGTGACTTGAAGATATCACTAGCACTACATGTCATCTCTTTTCCCTTATTTTGATTGTTTTTTTTGTCTGTGTTATTTATTTATTTATTTTAGGCACTATAACATTTACAAGCGGTAAAATAACAATAGAATCACTTAACAAATCATAGTCGTAAGCTTGCAACTCGATGACAACTGTGCACAGCATTCGACTTTTTTTTTTTGATTAATTCTAGGGTTCTATTATAGCTCAATAATTCAAGTTGTCAATTGTACAGTCAGCATCAAATATATTTTAACAGCCAAAGTGACCAAATAATTCGTAACACCGTATATTTTGTATGGTGTGACGAACTATTTGGCCACTTTGGGTGATAGGATACATGTGATGCTGACCGTACCAAGCACATTTTTTTTATTGGAGACTGCGTATGCTGGCTATTAGTAATCATAATTACGACATATCTCACACGCATTTGCATATGGTCTTAGCAACAGCTTGTTTATGTTTTTGTACTGTCACTTTAAATATATTATTCACCATTATAAACTCTTGTTTGTATGTACTCTCTGAATCTACTGACTCTGCTGTAGCCCTCTATCATTCTTTATTTTTAGAGTTAGACGCTTGTATTTAAGCAGTTACTTAATTCCATAAACCAGTCCTACCTATTATGTCGGTAGAAATCGAAGTTAACATGTTTTTGTTGCGGAAAAACTAAACATTGATATTATGCGCGATTCCCATACAAGAAAAACTGTATGCATAATGCGCCAACGCAGTTATCTTGCGAACCACTCAACCGTTTTGGAAAATCCTTTCACTGACGAATAGCTTTCTTCAAATAAATCAACCATCACGCTATGATATGTAGATTTACCTCATGTTGAATAAACAAGGCGCAAACGCCATAACAATTTACTATTTTATATTAAAATGGGAACCGAACATCCGAATAAATCCGAGAATAAAACGTTTTTAAATAATTGACTAGTCGCTAACTACTCATATTAAACACACATCGAAAATAAGGATCAAAAATATTAAAAAAATTGATGTGTGTAGTTCATCATACAATTTGCTAGCTTACATGGTGTACCGGCTCCCGTTGGCAACGTTGTTAGTAAATATGCTGGCCAGCGACATACTGTTGACCCTACAAAAAACTCATTTTAAAAACGGCAACACTCAAACCACTTTTTAATTAAGGCTGGCCACTCACTCGTCATAAACGTCCTTCTCCAATTGCCGCCACTCGCGTATATTATCTTCAAGTACCACACCATCGTTTCCACGTCTGGGCACGTCCATATTCTCGGCAATTTAAGTAAAATCCGTTTTACACGAGCCTAGTAAAACGTAACCTACGAGAGTAACCTCGGCACAGTCACCTGTCCGTATGGTGTCGGAAACCGCACTAACTCGTATCATGTATATTTGCATTTATTAGGGGACATTCCCCAAAACCAGAAGTCACGCAACACTAAACAAAATGTCTGATAGGAAACCGATACAGGCAGAAAATATTCGTTGTTAGGGTTGGAAATTTACTACTTTTTTATGTAGTTGCATAAAACCAGACCGTATACCTATTAGTCGTAATGTATAAACTATTAGTTTTAGGTATTGTACTTGCTTTTCAAGATATACTTAAGTAGGTGTGTAAAAAAAAAGATATAACCACAACGCTTCATAGTCTATTAAATACTCACAACGTGCGCACTTTTTAAAGCTGTAATTATTATCCTAGCCTGATTGTTCTAAATTTCGGTCAATAATTAAAGAATCCGGAGACAGTAACACAGTGCGACTGACAGAAAGATAATCCCCTAGGTTTCAACTATAACTGAGCTTTGTACGGGTTGTACCTCAAAAATTTCAAGTTATCGCCCGCAACTCGGTCCACGTAGAAGTCGTTTACCGCTATTCCCTATCCAATTTTTCGGGATAAATAAAAGTACCAGATTTTAGTGTGTATAAAAATAATTTACTACAACATCGTCAATATATATAGTGACGCTTAAATAATCTGTTCTATCTAACGGTTCTTTATGATTGCAAATGTCCTCACTAAATACGAAGTTAAATCAATCATTTTGTTCAAGCGACTATGTCTAAAACTGCATTAAGTCCAAACTTATCGTGAAGCACGTACGAAAAGTTTACACGAACCAAGTAAAAAATATCCACGAGAGTTGTTATGGCAACGCGGTTTCGGGTATCGATCACTTGAACACGTTGGGGAGCCGCCCTAAGATGAGGGCAAAATTCCTGTCGGGGCCAAGGAACTCGAAATCGTGTCTATTATATATGGGTACCTGGAACCCTGGCGCTGGGTGTATTAACAGGTGTAGACTACGTGGAAAACGAAGGGGAAAGGTCATGGTCTATGGAGAATTAGGGAATACAATACTTTTACTATTTTATATTGTGCAAGCACAATGAATAATGGGTTCATTTTTCAATGTTTTCATGGGTTTAATCCAACAGGGTAGTGAATAAAAAGCACTCAATTCGAAAATTGGGATGCTCCATCTCTTTCGCTAGACATTCGAGACGAAAAATAGATACAGAAAACGTAACTTCAAGTTCAAACTTCGATTTTCAATTAAATTTAAATAAAACCCAGGGGTAACCAGAGGTTAATTACGTAACCTGCATTATGTTACTCTTGACCGTGCAAAAAGTTATGACAATCGGATGCTCCGTTTTCGGGGAGAACGATGGGCCAACTTTAGTATTTATAGGTAATATTACTTAGGTTAGGAATGTTAAAGACGTTATAATTCTAAAATTTCGCTTAAAAGTGAAACCGGTTGATATACTTTTTTTTTATGGCTAGATAAGGCAAACTAGCACACAGGCCACCTGATGGTAAGTGGAAACTGTGACCCATAGAAATTCGCATTCACAAGACTGCAATCCTAAGACTGCAAATGCGTTTCTAACCCTAAGGACCAAGATGGAATGCCTCTATGCTAGTCATTACACCGGATGTCTTATCCCCAAACCGGAACACAACAATGCAAACACTGCTGTTTGGCGGTAGGTTAATGGATAAGATGGTGGTAGCGATCCCGACGGACCCTGCACAAGGTCCCCACCCCCAAAAATGACTACGACGTCAAAATGCACAAAACCAATAATAGTTTGATGACATCACTGAGTTTTGGCCCTAGAATTTCCTTACTAATATAAAATGGTCGTTGGACGTTCGTTGCCAAGCGCTGGTAGATTTTTGACGTGTAAAATTGCCCGTGGGGCCTATTTAATGAATAAACATCTTTATCTTTTTTTTATCTTTTTATATTACCCGCTACCGCTTATTACTAAAACACAACCCCAATATAGCGTGCACGAACTCCTATATGCAACTTTGGTTAATATCGGATCGCTCCAACCCCGACAGTTCACATCAAGTAGTGGATAAAAAGCCTTTCAAATGTTCCCTTATTTGTGACATGCAAGCTCCCTAAACAGACTGTGAGCTATGAGTCACGATGACTAACGTCAGGATGGCCGTGTTAGCTTCATAATTGGGTACTAAAAATAATGATTGCGATCTTGAAATCTAGGTTTGTTGACACTGGGTTAACAAAGTCTTTATGATAAAAAATGGGTTATTTTTAGGGTTCCGTAGTCAAACTAGGAACTCTTCTAGATTCGCCATGTCCGTCCGTCCGTCTGCAGGTTAGATTAGAGACTCTTAGCTCTAGAAGAGAGCTGTTATTTGGCATGAATATACATATTAGTCACGCCAACAAAGTGGTGAAATAAAATTCATATTTTAAAATAAATATTTTTTCAAATTAGTTGACTGCTCAATTTGGTCCAACAACGTTCGCGTGAAATGTAAAATTTCAATCTGTCGCAGGCAAAAAATAAGATATAAAAATATTATAAGTGTGTCTGAACAACGAAAATTTAAGTAGTAAATACTCGACTTAGGGCCTGTTGTTTGATCAGTAGTTAAACTAACTAATGGTCAAAAATGGTTACTAATAGTTAAATTCTCAAGGAAATGTGGTTATGGCGCATAACGTCCCACTCGCAGAATGTCCCTTCGTCCCTTTCGCGAAATGTCCCTTTCCTAAATGTCCCTTACGCAAAATGACCCTTCTGCAAAAGGTCCCGTTCGCAAAACGTCCCTTCACATAAATAAAGCCCCGTTCGCAAAACGTCCCTTTCGCAAAATGACCCGTTCGCAAAACGTCCCTTTCGCAAAATGACCCGTTCGCAAAACGTTCCTTTCCATGAGAAGACTCTACTTAAACAAGCTTTTTCCAGACGGAACATTTTGCGAATGGGTCATTTCGCAGACGGGACGTTTTGCGATAGGGGCGTTATGCAATAGGGACGTTTTGCGAAAGGGGTGGGACCTTTTAAGAAAGGGACGTTTTGCGAATGGGGTATTTTACATAAGGGACCATTTGCAGAGAAGACGTTTTGCGAATGGGACGTAATTTTGCTGGAGGGACGTTTTGCGAGTGGGACGTTATGCGCCCTAACCGGAAATGTGTCAAATTTTCGATTCCTTTTTCAAATTTTAACAATTAGTTGAGTTAACTACTGATCAAACAACGGGCCCTAAGGGCCTGTTGTTTGATCAGTAGTTAAACTGACTAATGGTTAAAAATGGTTACTAATAGTTAAATTCTCAAGGAATTGTGTCAAATTTTCGATTCCATTTTCGAATTTTAACAATTAGTTGAGTTAACTACTGATCAAACAACAGGCCCTTAATTACTAACGTAATCTGTACAAGCCTTTGCCGTAAATTAATCTGCTTTTCAGCCAGCACAGTTTGACCACGTTATAAAGCTTTCAAACTTATTTGAATTCGAACAGTCGCTATAAACGTAAAATTCAAACTAATTCCGAAGCCGAAATCAATAAAAACAACTCCAGTCAACCTTGAAACCCACCGACCAGACCACCCTAATGTATTAATTTTTCACACACCCATTCTATTTCAGTACGGATAGCATAATTTATACAAACATTGACGCAGGGCCTCTATTACAGAATGAACTACCGCCAAGACCGACCCAATAAGGGACAGTTGACTACTAGGCCTAGGCCTCCTGTAGAAATGGGTATATGTAGACATGGGATTCTGTTGAATCGAAAATCTATAGAAATGGGAATCTGTTGACATGGTAATAATCGGGTAAAACAACATTGCTTTCGACTTGCTTTCGTATTGTCAACGTTACGGTGGCTCTTATTTACTTGACAGTACCTAATGGCGGCCGAGTTAAAAACAATACCATAACACGTCAAATACAATATCGTTTTACTGAGTTGAATAGAGCTCCATGTCGTGTGGACGGTACATTAGTGCCTTTACACGTAAAGTTCGGACCGCGGGAAACGCCACGCGCCGTTCCAATCTTCGTTCCGAACCGATTTTTTTTTTTACTATTTTTCTATTACAGTTGCATTTACACGTTCGGTTCGGAACGAAGATTGGAACGTCGCGTTGCGTTTCCCGCGGTCCGAACTTTACGTGTGCAGGCCGCTATTCACAGGGTATATGTAAAGAGCTTCGGCCATACGTTTGCATTAATTTGTATCGTACAAATAAACTGGCGAGCAACAATAACGGGTCACTTTGTAAAAAAATCAGTACAACTAATTCCCGTTATTTTGCTCGTAAATGGCAATTGCCACTGGCATTCTCACATGAGCAGCGTGACGTGTTTGCGTTAACATTGTGCTAAATGTATTGTTGTAACTATCATTTTAAAGAAACAACTTTCAACGAATGTATCATATCGCAGAATTTTCATTTCATCGAAAGGCATTTCTTGCCGCATACGTTTTTTATTGGTAGTCACACGTCTAACCTACGTGCTTAATGTTTATGATATCCTCAAAACATCATGGTTTTAGCAGAAAATAACGTTCGATGAAGTGAAATTCGATGAAACGATAACATTCGATGTAGTAAAATTCGATGAAACGATACAATCGATGAAGACCTTTACACACAAAGTCGGTAACCCTCAAGTGATTCACATGTTTGCCATGGTTACGATTGCAGTCCCATAAAATCCTGAAATAGCCTAGATTACGACTAAACGGTTAGGGTTAGAATTGTGAGCGGTCAGGGCATCGACTTGGCTTTGCTGCAGTCGTGAATTCGAGTTTAGCTTGGGGCCTTGGGGTAAACTTTGTATGATAAGATTGATAAGGCAAATGTATGGAGCTATTTATGTATGCCTCTGGTATATTTAACAGACCTTTAAAAAGGAGGTTCTTAATTCAGCTCAAAAACGGCTGGAAAAAAATTAAAAGACTGAAGTTAGAAGTGAGGGCGTTCCACAATATTTAAAACCAAAAGCCGACTTCATTTTGACTGACCTATTACCATTTTAAATTAAGTTTTTTGCGTTTTTGAAGGCGCGTATTTTCAATTCTGGGTATTGGTACGTCGTTATCAAGTAGACCTATGGTACAGTAGGGAATCCTAATCAACGTTATTTCTGTAGAAGAAGAAAATGCTTGTGGCCTGGCATAGATATATTATGTAAGTCTGTACGGTTCTGTTTTCCCTCGTAGAAGCTAAACGGCTCCGTTTCGATAAACGAGGTGCTAGATGCGTTTTAGCGTCATGGCGTAAAAGTAATAAAGTACCTAGTATTTGTAATTTTAAAAAACTGTCACGCGTCATCGTGTTAGCTATTAAAGTAAAGGGCTTTAGGTAGATAGTTCAAAAAATATTAACAACAAAAAACCGACAGTATCAGAGGGTTTTAAAGAGGGTTGGACCCTATTACTAGTCTCCTCTCTGTCTCTCTGTCTGTCTGTCTGTCTGTCTGTCAGCGGCTTGTACAGGCTGTATCTCAGGAACTGTACCAGGGCTACATTAGAAATTTGAAATTTTCATAGTGTATTAAAGCACTTACAAACAAAAAATATAAATAAAATACCGTTAAAAATTAAAGCGGGCCCCCATGCAAGAATGGTACGGAACCCTTTGTATGCGAGTCCGACTAGCACTTGGCCGGCTTTGGTCAGGTTGGGGTTAAAGATAAAGATAAGTTTTTGAAGCGCGTATAAAGAGAAAATTGCGTGTTATAATCTTGAAAAACGTGCTGGTAACTTATATTATACATTGATTCGGTTCGGTACAAAAATGAAATATGCAAATAATAAAACAAAATAATATTTATAAACACACCTAAAAGAAAAGTGGACAACCGCCAACGGGCAATAAAATACAGAAGCAAGCCAATCCCTATACGGTCAGTTAATATGCCGATCGGAAAAATTAACAAACTATAAAAACTCACTCGAAAATTTTCCCCATAGTTAAATTTTCACGCTGAGCGGACACGGCTCCCCGCCGCTACCTCTCTTCGCGACTGACAGTTCGACAACACGCGCCTCTTTCGGGCGAACGGGACAACGCCATACCGGGCACATAAACCCATCCTTCTCGAGGAAAATGCTATCGGAAAAGAGCGCGAAAACTCCAATAAAATTACGCTCTATGGTTTATAACGTGCCAGTATCATTATAAACAATAATTATTCAGGTATTATTTTTAAGCGTGTATGTTCATTCGGAATTTAAATTCTACTCACCGCGTATGATTTTCCATCAAGCACGATCTGCACGATTGACTTTATTACGATACGATACGATCTTTTAAAAGTTACATTCGGATTATTATTAGTGGCTTGACACGGTTGAGTGAAGGCAAGCCAATGGGTTAGGATGCGTGTACACAAGGTGAAAACTAATTTAGATTGGGATTGTTTAAATAGGGGGAAGTATTGAAAGTTTGATTAGAAAAATGATGCTGATTCATAAGTTATTGTACATGATAGAACGTTTAAAACACAAGTTTTTTTCCTTAATTCTACGAAACTGCATGCATAAGTGATTAGAGTTTCTTTTATATTTACTATATTTATCCACACTAATATTATCCATCCTACTAATATTATGAATGCGAAAGTAACTCTGTCTGTTATGCTTTCACGGGTAAACCGCTGAACCGATTTTGATGAAATTTGGTACGAAGATAGCTTGAACCCCGAGGAAGGACATAGGGTACTTTTTTCCCGTGAGTAGCGATAAACGATCTATACGCGGACGGAGTCGCGGGCAACAGCTAGTTGTTACTGTAAAAGTCCGACCTAATTTTTGTTTGGTTTGATGGTTGACTGGTAGAGAAGACCCTAAGTCATTTAGTCCGCCATATTTTTGACGGATCGGTAGCCTAGTTAGTAGTTAACATGCCTACGAAGCTAGCGGTCCCGGGTTGGGCAAATACATGTGTGATGAGCTGATGAGCGCGAGTAATTCTTCCTAAGTCTTGGGTTTGTATATTCTTTGTATTTAAGTATGTATTTTTTAATATAAGTAAGTTTATCATTGCGTAGTACCAATATTACAAGTCTAGAGCTTAGTTCGGGGCCTGGTGTTGTGTGAGATTGTCTCCTGACTCCTGATCTAGATCTAGATCTAGGAGAAATACATAGGAAATAACCAAGACTCAGGAACAAATGCTCGTGCAACTCACACAAATACTCGCCATACTGGGAATCAATAGCTTTGTAGGCAGGATACTACCAATTAGGCTATACACGTCATCAAAAGATTCTGAAATCCTGGATTCATTCAAGAACCTCTCAAAATGTCAGTGTTAAATTTATGTGCATAAAGATATAATTTTATTGCTCTACCTTGTGTGCAGTCCGTCTAAAAGCATAGCCAATGGATAAGAGTTGTGCATTATGGCATAACAATATGTTACATTGTAGCCACAATTGCTTTTGTGAAATGTATGTCAGGTACAATCTATGTATTAAATTGTAACTTTACAGTTATTTCTGTTCAATGTATACAAAGGTTTTATCAAATTTTGCAGCTGAATATTTCATATTTTTAACTTGATAATAAACTTAGTGCCAGTTTACTAAATTAAGTAGTTTTATTTTATGCTTCAGATATTTGTTGTTTGGAAAAAGTACGCATTTGTTGCCTATCATAAACTTACCCAAACTTACCCAAAAAAAAAACGACTACCAAAAAGGTTTTTTTTTTTAAATGTTTGGTGTACCTAGTGAGTGGTCCTTTGAGAGTGCTCTTTTAAATTGCTTACGCATCTGTAACTTACTGCAAGTAGAGAGTATATTAAATACAAGTATTTCTAAATAGAACTGTAGATAATCCAAAAGTGCTGGTGTTATTCTAACTATACAGGGTGTCTTAAAAACCTTTCAACATATTTGGCGGGGTAATAGTTCGCACGATTCTGATCACGGGGGTATGGTTCATTTTTGTTTCTGTTAATGTAAAAAAAAAAGAAGGTTTAATTATATTCATTTTGTTACTTGATGTATCGCAGCCGATATCTTGACCTTGACATTTTGACGTTGATTACTATACTACTCCAAACGCTCGTAGTAACTAACGTCAGAATTCCAAGTTCAAGGTCAATGACCATACCTACGTTGTTTACATGGTATGTAAACAAACAATTCGATCCATGTAAACAAAAATAAGTTAACATTTAAAAAAATAATGATAACTTTTAGTGCAACTTACTGTATTTTTATTTTTGCGATTTGAACACTAGCTGGTTTTAAATGTGAAATCACTAGATCTCTTGTTCATGCTTTGCTAAGACTGATCATATCGTCCGTCTTAAATTACTGTCGAGATCTAACCATCTACCATTGTTTTTTGCTCTAAAGTGGCCCATGTAACTGGTTTACAGCAAAAATAATTACGACTAAAATATCTGAAAATAACATAATTTAACAATGACATCTAATGACAGCCATAAATTCATAGACAGACATCTAAAAGTTCGGATAAACATGGATTGAACGATCAGAGGCCCTACTTTGAAAATCGAAGTTCGAAGTTAAGGTAGCTCCATCCCTGTCACTCGTCATTTGTGACTAAATCGAAAGAAAGGAATGGAGCGAACGTAACTTCGAACTTCGATTTTTAAAGTAGGGCCTCTGATTAATGCTCTCCGTATTGATCCGTAATGCAAAACATTTAGTCGATGGATATAAAGGCCGTCGCATAATTGATTATAATTATTTATGATGTCACACACTTACCATAGAGTTAAAAAAACCAACCTTTCCCAGGCCATGGAATCGATAAACTTACGTAGTACAGCGCGATAGCTCTTAGAAGGTGCTTCGGGTTTGTACTTCTCACTCACTCGCTCTTAATAAGAGCGTATGGGAGCGAGTGAGAGAAAAGTTCAAACCCGAAGAACCTTCTAAATGCTCACAGACTACATATTTTGCACAATTAGACTAACCTGTCATTATCTTACTCGTTTTCGCAATAGGAATGAATAACCGTGTAAGAGTACAAAAAATCCAATACAAGATTTGCGCATTTGATGTGTTTATGGCATCAAAGTTTAATCCTGCCAAACCTGCATCCCTGATTGATTTAAATCAAAGTGGTACAGAATCTGGACTATATGATGAACTTCGCACCAGCTATTCTTCTTTATGTTTTAGATTACGTATTTCTTAAGAAGAAATGAAACAAAAATAGGCTGTTTTTTCTCCTTCAAATGTCACGGTCGCAACGTCAAATTCAACATCGACTCTGACAATGGATCTCTCTTGGACTTTGAATACAGAAGTGTCGCCGATAGGCACCTGGACCAGAGAACTTCAACTTGACTTTGACCAAAACGGTTAATGACCTCTTTATAATTTGCAATTAATTGTTATCCCAAAATTGCATATAAAACATTGTTGAAATTATAGAATATATTATTTATTTAAATTATCTCTCTCCTTTTCTGACATATGACAAAATGTTTACTTTTTTTACGTTTAGTTTTAAGTAGGTACTTTTTAATGCAATGTCATCATCTGCCTATCAAGGCCAAACTAACGATTTTAAAATTGGTAACAGGATCTGTTCGGTGGGTCGAACAGATCCTGTTACCAATTTTCGACTCCATCATCACATCTGCTGGCCAATTGCCTAACGCACTCGCAATCGCAATCGACTTTAAAGCGGAACAATTGTTTGGATTTTGTATGCAGAATTGCAGACAAGCCTTATTTCGATTTTCAAAATGAAAATGATTGCGATTGCGAGTGCGTTAGGCAATATCCCCTCGGGTCTTAGCAACACACTGGCTTTGTCAAATCCAATTCAAACCCTGTGACAACATGTAAAGATAACGGAAGAATACCTAAAAGCACACAATTTTCTAACTTCTTATGAATGCCATAAATAGAAAAGGTCTTCTAAAGGTTTCTATGTTACTACTTATTATATGGGTTATTTATCGTGAAGGAGAAGACACGTTACATGTAGTATGTAACGGCATCCTCGCTTTGCCCCCTCCTCGGCTCACACAAATTAACCAAGTCTCAATCTAGTCTTGTATGCTTAAATAGCTTCGAAAACATAAATGCTAGCTGTATTTGTTTATGGTTTCTGAAAAACCCGCCGGAATTGAGATACACCCATTTTTAACAATGTACGAAAATTTCAAAACCATTTCGAAGAATAGGCTTCTCGAATCGGTCACTGTAGTTAGATAAAAAAAAAATGTTACAATGAATTAATTTCATTTGACCCCTAAATGCCGGTCCGAATTGCGCTTAATCAAGCTCTTTTGTGGTTTTACATAAAACATATAAAACCTCTCCAATATTTTATTTTATAAGTACAATTTAGATATCTAGCCGGCACCTACATTTGAAGACAGCTGTTGTCATGTCAAATTTATTTGTTTACAAATTGACTGTAATTCTTATGATGAAATTAACACATTAATGAGACCATTTCTCTTCTGAGTTATGTGTAATGAATGTTAATAATTTGTGTGGTGAGGTTTTCCAAGAGGTTCAAAACGACGGCATCAACATTTATTGTAGAAACTCATGATTGGAAGTATGGAATCCGCCTTTGCAACAAATTTAATGTGATTGTGTTAAGTAAATCTAGTCTAGAAACAAGGGTCATGTAGGAAGTGTTGTATTAATTGAGGTCTAGGTAATAAGCAATGGTTGAATGCTCATATACTCTGAAATAATAAATTATATCATATTGCGATTGTTTGTTTACATTATGTTTGAATGACGTTCGTCTATTATGACTTTGAAAACAGATCACAGATAATAAAAAGTCTTTCTAAATCTTAGACGAAGTATACCCGTTTTTTATAAATATCTACGTCATCTTGTCGTTACAAGTAGGTAAGGTAACTTTAATTTAATAAATTATTTTAAATATCAATAATACATTTGTAACGCCACCCTCTAGTGCTTTTGGAACATCTAAGTGAGACACAGTAATCGGGTTTTTCGGTCTCACTTGAACTAAGTTTTCTTGGTTCCCTGTCATCAAAGAATTTGTAACCGCCTTACTGGCTATAACGGTATAATTTTGATTAGCAATTAATAGTTAGTAATCGATCCAGTGTGAATATAAGATCCTTGTGCGTAACTTGTTCTATGGACCAGACTGTCAAGTGGATAGTTTCCCGTTCAAAATGCACACAATGTCTTTACAGACTTTTTTCCGGAGTTGAATATTGGCAACATGATCCAATTTTCACCAAAGAATATTGTAGTGGCACCACGAGATGACCTCTTCTCAGCATCTTCTTACTAAGCTACAAGTACTAAGTTTTATCTTTCTTCTAGGATAAGAATTTCATTCAACAAAGTGTATGATTGCCAGCTTTTAATGTAATTCTGATAAAACGTTACGTGTATGGACGGTTTTATTTTTACAAAAGAATTCTTAAACCTCCTTGCACAAAGAGGTACAAGATTAAAAAAAAACTTTGTCAAATTGGCATACAATAGTAGTCTTTGTTGGCATACTCCGACTTTAACGATTCGTTTTGTTGTGCATAATTTATTCGTAGTAATCTCTGGTAGACACAAATAAATAAAATTAATCCATGATTCATATTCTCGTAGAAGAAGTTTAATGTAAAAGTGATAGTGATAGTGTGATAGTGATAGTGTATTTTAGTTGTGTACGAGACTGATGAGTAAAAATCGTAATCGTTAGTTTCGTATTTAAATTATTTCAGACATAAGCCCTTAACAGAGACCGTCTTTTCGTTCATATTACAGAATAAAGTCCCAGTTTCTAAACCCCGTGGAGCATTTGACCATGAGTAGAAACATTTTCCAGTGTGTTTGTTTACAATACGTTGTGACACATGTTATGAATGAAGTAGTTAAGATGGGGCACACTGAGAGCATCATCAGGAAGGGCGATGACAAATCAGTCTGTAACTAAGTCAAAAATTAACCTAAAAAAAAAATACCAATGTAGGGATGATCCAAATCATCCACCCTACCTACTGTTAAAAAATGTTGAAAGGTTTTTAAGACACCCTGTATAACTATTTATGTATATTTAAAAAACTACACTAGGTATTTGGAGCAGGCAATTAGGTATTTGAAGACAAAAAAACATTTAACATAAAGTTTTTACTTTACTGAATCACATGGTATAATTCAAAGCCTTTTAGTAAATTTCCAAAAAGTACATTCTCTAAATACTTAAAAATATTTTCATCATTTATTAAAAGTTCAAAAGTTGCAGATTAAAGCAAGACAGTGCAATAAGAGGTAAAATAAAAGCATTCAAAATGCTAGTGTGTTAATGTAAATAAATTATTCATTTAAAAAAATGTGTAATTATTTTGAAATCCATATAGTCTAAGGGGTTCCATCTAATTCCATGTTATAAAATATACAATATCCCATGATTAATATAATTTTACATTTTAAAAATGTTATTAGATTTCAAAACAAATGTATGAAAAGTACTTGAAATAATGTCATAATATAAACTATATGTGTACCATCGTCTATAGCAACTGGACCTTAAGGCTTGCCAAAATTTAAATGATCATAGACACATAATATTATTATGTAGCTTAGCAAAAAAGATATTGATGTGCCGATGATGGAACAACAATATTCTCAAACTTCCAGTTAATCAAGCAACTGTTCTGGGTAAAACTTGGGAAATGTTGCCAGATCCATTTCAAGCACACCCTTATTAATTCTTTTCTGCCAGCTATTTAAAAATTTAAGAGATATGAAATCTCCATGGACCATAAAGTTGCAAGTAAGAAAGGTCGAGGTGCAATGTCTGATGGTTTTAATAAATAAATTGTGAAGTATAGTGGACCACCTGGTGTGTGGACGGTTTGTGTGGACTCTGGGCATGTCCAGAGCTGGAGGGAGCTTACTCACTAAAACACACTCCTCCGCGGGATCCATGGCTCTTGCCAACATAAGGAATAAACAACATATTACTTTTTAAACTACAAAATTTTGGCTGAAAGTGTATGTAACCATTGCCATATTATTTTCAAATAAAAAAAAAACTGCAAATACTTATTACTGTATTTTTTTTATTACTGCAAGAAATCGTGTTCTAGTTATTGAAAAAAAAGACAGGTGATTATAAATTAACTGAAATCAAATGTAGTTGAAAGTTTTGAATAAGTCCAGAAGTTTTAGTAAGTAATGTACAGATACATAAATAGTACAGGTGTAAGTTACACATAGAATAGCCAATCAGTTAGCTCATCCCGCAAGCCGTAACCAGAAGCGCAAAGCGCAAACATATACACCGCATTCTGTCTTAAACAATCACAAATCGATAACGTTATGCGGCATTACATTACATTAAAACATTTTATTATTACGACTATTGAACGTATTTTTTGTACTTACGAATAAAGGCCGATCCCCTTCGCCGATGACCTGCGGACGAAGTTTTTATATTATCACACTATTAATTTCACATTTCTATTTTTTTAGGGTTTTTGTTCGGCTTGTTTCTAATGGGGTATTCAAAAAGAAAAGATCATTAAAATTTTGACAGATACATTTCAATGTTTCAAATTTAGCACTTCATGACTAAAGGTGCGTTCAGTTTAGCATTGATCGCTGCTGCGAGTAGCCGAGTAAACGCAGAAATGTCTAACGATGCTTCTCTCTACATATAATCAGTTTATCCAACATTAGTAAATTAATAATGTGTGAGCTCATGGATGTATCAAATAAATTAATATGTTTTTGATAAAATTTTAAATGTATTTTTTAATGTTGTTTAGAAAATTATCCTTATTCGTATCAGTTTCTTTATTACATTGCTAAATAGCTTTTCTTTGGAATTTAATATGTTAATTATTTCTAAAGCTGTTGCTCGTAAAACTTAAGTCCCAGATAGACGTGCGAGTTAGTACGCCGTACAGCTGTGCGCCGTACTTATGGCTCGGCGACCTTACGAACTCGCCCGTGTGTCACCATAAGAATGCGAACTTCTCACAGGAACTTCTATAGGTAAACACGGGCGATAAAGGTCGTCGAGCTTTAAGTACGCGTACTACTCGCCCGTCTATCTGGGACTTTAGGCTAGCCATAGGCTAGCTTACATACATACGGCCCATATCTGTTCGACGAGCTAATCGAGTCCGGTTTGCTACTATAACGTTATCATATTGTTGCTATGTTGCTATTGTTGACGTTATAGAAACTAGTGTACCTAGTAGCTCTTACTGTCAATTACATGTTATACACGTGATCATACACAATTTATAAGATATAGATACCTATGACATAGTTAATTAAATGAAACGTTTTTTCAATGTGTTTTTATTTTAGTTGTATCGTAAAAACGTTCAAACATAGAAGCGTCATATTTGCTATGAATGCTATGATATATAGTAGACTGCCAGTCCGACTGTTAGTCTGGGCGCTCTATAGTTTCGTTTTTAGACCGAGGAGAATCACGTCAATAAAAAAACAACTGCATTAACTAGGTATATTTTATTACACAAAAACTTAATGATACGCATACAGTCTCTAGCCTAGGCGTAATAGCTGAGATTGGCCTTCTTTTTGGCCTGCACTTCCAAGATGGCGTCCATGAAGTCTTCGTGAGTGACGGCGGTGGCGGAGCGCCGCAGGGCGATCATGCCGGCCTCGACACAGACCGCCTTGCACTGCGCGCCGTTGAAGTCGTCCGTGGAGCGAGACAACTCT
Organism: Acleris cristana; assembly: GCA_948252455.1. Classification (NCBI taxonomy): domain Eukaryota; kingdom Metazoa; phylum Arthropoda; class Insecta; order Lepidoptera; family Tortricidae; genus Acleris; species Acleris cristana. Next base: position 13,721,396 of record OX411789.1, read on the forward strand.
TCGAAGTTGACGTCGGGGCTCACATTCATTTTGCTGTGGGAGAGGATAGCATTTAAGTTTTGTCAATGTATTGTACTCCGATATTATATGAGTTTTCAATTAATAAATTGTTGTCTAGGCCTATTTATTGGATGTTATCAGTCTTTTATTCATGGATAGGAGCAGATAACAAGAGAAACTGTACCTCAGCCATGATTATTTAATTGCAAAAGAGAGCGGCGTTGTGAATTCAACGTGTAGGTATACAGCACAATTTTAATATGGCGCGTGGCTTAAGCAATAATAGTCTTTTGGTCAAAGGTGTAAGCGCTTCGACGCGCGCCATTTTAATCATGTCATACTGTATCTGCGTGCCTGTCCACAGAACAGAAAAAACAGTAGAAGTGTGAAGTGGGCGCGTCACATGTGGCATGGTTATGCGGAGTTACGCGCAACCTAGTTCAGTTTGCGGCTATCGCTTGTGCGTGAAAGTTGTGCGAATAATATTTTTAAAATAGGAAATAAATCCAGAAGCATGCCTTATTGTGCTATTTTGGAATGTACAAACGATAGCCGGATTGGTATATACCGTGAATGAATCTGCATGATCCTAGCCCTGGCCTCTTCGTTGGGGTGCGGGAACTCGATCTTCCTGTCCAGACGGCCGGAACGCAGCAGCGCAGGATCCAGGATGTCCACTCTGTTTGTGGCTGCGATTACCTGGAATTTCATCAATTTCATCATCACTGTTAATTAATTGTGGACTTCATCAGCCGTTTATTTTATACAGGATGTTAGGCAGAAGGTTGGACAAACTTCAGGGACTAACTCTGTAGGTCATACTCATCAACTTTTATTATGGGACCAACATCCAAATCGCGAAAAAAAAAACAGCTGTTTCATACAAACTTTAAGAGCTAAACACCCTGTATAGTGTCAGCCTGATTTTGTGTTTAAATGGCTCTTGTTCAACTCTATTTGTATCTCACACAATAGTGATCTCCTTTTGAGAAGTGCTAGAGTGCTAAAGTGGTAGAGTCAGACATGTTGAAATGCCTACAGCACTACTTACAATGTAACAATAGTTAATTAGCCAAACAAACGGAGCTACGATACGGCAGTATTTAGATAGGGTTGCCATTTGCCCCATTTTTTTTACGTGTTACTCTATTTCCGCAACGTCTACTGTGACCACCTGACAAGACCCCCAAACTTTATTTCACCTGTTTCATTATTTTGCACTTCAATTCAATTCAGGACCCGTATTATGGTCGCCTTTATCACGGTGGATAAAGTATCCGTCATTCTCACGCTTAGATATTGGTCAGAAAGTGACAGATATCCACATCGATAACCACGACCATAATGATTATAGACCCGCTGGTATGTCGCTTATTTATTATTGTATACTTTTGTTCTTCTTCAGATTTTTATTACCTTCAATACAATTTATAATATCAAGGAAATGTTGCAAATTAAGGAAGACATTCCTACCTAGGTGACTAAGGTGACCCTACTAGGTGAATGTTCCTCGTTTTATAGACAATGACAGGGTAAACAAAAACCCTGAGCCGATGCTGAGATGCCTATCTCACGCCACGTCAAAGTAAACGTCATAGAGCAACTGACTCAAGTTCAATTCAATAACCTTTAAATACCCGGAGACAGTCTACAAATCTAAATTACCTTAATATCGGCAGTAGAGCTGAACCCATCGAGCTGGTTGAGCAGCTCCAGCATGGTACGCTGCACTTCCCTGTCTCCAGCCTTCTCCGAGTCGAACCGCTTTGTGCCGATGGCGTCTAACTCGTCAATGAAGATGATGGCGGGCGCCTTCTCTTTGGCTAGCGCGAAGGCGTCACGGACCAACTTGGCTCCGTCACCTGGGAATTAATTTTATGTTGTAGTATTGTAACTCGCATGCAACCTGTAGGTTACAACCACAGGTAACAAAGGGAGATAAATCAACAAACTCAAAACACTAAAGTGTAAACTATATAAGATAATGATTGGGCCAGTTTAAAAAAATTGCAAATGTAAACATGAAAAACAATCCATCTAACAATCGTTACAAATATTATCTGCCTGTTAATTTTAGCTCTTGCCACTTCACTTCCACATAAGAAAAAAAAAGAGAAGGCTCACTATATTGTCACACCCATGGCAAAGTTGGGAATCTGCACTTTGATTTATAAATACAATGACGGAAACGCCTCTTGGTAAAGTAGCGAATCTGCTATTCTGATTTTGAATCGAAATGCAGATTCGCAACTTTGCCATGGGTGTGACGATACGTATATGATATGTGTATGTGATTGTGAAACAGGTCACAAGTGGTGGCAGGACCTCGTGCAGGGTCCGTCTGGATCACTACCACTGTCCTATCATTTAATCTACTCCCAAGCAGCAATGTTCACATTGTTGTGTACAGGTGGGGGGAAAATAAAGCATACAAGCATTCCATCCTAGTCCTCAGGGTCGGCTACGCACTAGCAATCTTAGGATTGCAGTCTTGTGATTGTAGTCTGGATGCAAATGCCTATTTTTCTTCTCACTCCCATGAAAAAAGGATATACTACTAAATCATACCAATAAACATCTGCACCAGCTGAGGACCCGCCAGCTTCAAGAAGGTTGACTTGGTCTGTGCAGCGCAGGCCCTGGCCAGCAGGGTCTTCCCAGTGCCAGGAGGGCCGTACAGCAGCACCCCCTTTGGTGGGTGAATACCAAGATTCACAAACTTCTCCTTGTGGGTCATTGGCAGCACTACTGCCTCAATAAGTTCCTGCAATTGAGAAATTCATCTATTAGGAAACTGATCACAAAGTTTTATATTATAGTTTAGTGAACCACTTGTTGAATCACTTCGTAACAACAAAAAATGTATTCACTTTTCATGCTGTTATTGTATGTGGTGTTCAATAAAGAGTATTTGTATGTATTGTAATATCTACAAGTTTCTATGTGTTTCAGCCAAAAGCATATTTACTCTAACTGTAATTTACATTATGTGAGAGGTGAACACAATTTTGATTGTAACTATCTCCATACAACTGTTATTGGTTAAGAGACAGCCTCACACAAATTGACTTACTCCTAAACCAAGCTTTAGGCTTTGTTTGCAGCAGGGCAATTTCTGATATAGGGTGATTTGATTATTACCCCGGTCTGTTGATTTTGACTTCAAAAGTTGCTGGTAGTTATTATTTTTGCTGTCAATATATAGAAGACAACAATGACGGCGGCTGAAAAGCCCAAATATTCACCATATAACTTATCCAATCCACAGTTCTCAAGTGACATAAAATTTACTTCCAGTGATAAACATTACCAGGGAGCGTACTTTTCATGCCGTTGACGCAAAAATGACGTCACGCTACATAGAGTATGATTCCAAATGTTTTTATACTATTATGTTAAATAATCTGTTCACGCATAGAAAAATTAATACCTACTTCATACCTAAAATGTAAGTGGAAACTATTTGATTGAGAACGGCTGTAGCAAAATTCATCGGGTAATACAATCATTTAAAAAATATTATTTTACTTTGTAATAAAAATTTATATGATTAAATAGTCATAAATAAAATTATGGCATTGACGTTCATAATAAAAGAAAATTGACTCAATTCGCCATTTTTAGTAATGAGTACCTAGTGAAATAAAAATTGATGCCGCCGTGATCTGTATTTTGATTGCGATTAACCCTTTATAGGTCAATTTTAAAACCTGGTACTAAAAATGACCACTTACAACTGATACTTTTTGTATTTTTTGTTGAAAGATTTTTGTGCGAATAGGAGAAACCTAATGAGGCTAGAATTCAGTTCTATTTTTAGTTTTGCCCTATAAAGGGTTAAGCTGTATTTAACTATAATTATCTTACCGCTTCTTATTTTTTATTTTTTATTTGTGCCAGTTAATACATACCTAAACACCTGCCAAATGAAACCAAAGCACCCTGTGTGTAAAATTTCGTCATTTTGACGTCATCGGCATCAAAAGTACGCCCCCTGAACATTACAGATGAATTCCCAGATGAAAGCTAGCTAACTAATTATGCACAGTGGGGAGTTAGCGAAGAAACTTGGACAGCAATATTTGAATTACTATAATAATTCTTATTTGTATAGTAATTCTTTGTTAAACTTTTCTTCTTTGTTCACTGCCATAAATCACATAAAATTCATGGGGACGATTAAACAAGTGCAGATTATAAATGCTTAAATGGACATAATGTACAAGTATAACAATATAAAACTTTGTTTAAACACAAACCTCTGTGTTCAGTTATGTTTATGATTGTTCAATATAGTGTTTAGTATTGTAGCCTCCTGTATAAAGTGTAACAGTAAATTTATATTGATAATTATAACACTAGGATGTAACTTTCAAAAGTATAATAATAACTTACCTGAATTTGTTTATCCAGCCCACCAATATCAGAATACTGTTCTGTAGGCCTCTCGTCTACTTCCATAGCCTTCACTCGCGCATCATACTCCGCGGGCAAAGTCTCCAGAATCAAATAAGAATCCTTATTGACACCAACCAGGTCACCAGGCTTCAGTTTTTCAGCATCAACCAGCCCAATGACAGGCAGGAAGTATGTCTGACGGGTAGAAGTCTTAATAACTGCGCATTTCCCTTTTCGCTGGGAATCCAGGTCCACCACGGCACCATCCTCCTCTTCCTCCTGAGGATCCACGTCCAAAAGTTCTATCACATTAGAAACTAAATAAGGCAGTGTTTTGTTAACTTTGATTTTTTCAGTATTCTCTTTGATTTTCTCGTTCTGCGCCTGTAGCTCGTGCGATATCCTCATGACCTCACTCTTCATGATTTTTATTTCATTGTCCAGCAGGCGAGTGCGGCTGACGATCTCGTCTGTGGGCATCCGTAGAACTTCCTCGCTGAGAGCTTCCTCTCCATCCTCCCAGATGGATTTGTCTTCTAGTGTTGTGGCCATGTTATATCGAGATTATTTGTAAAGATTGGAAACTAATTCAGTCTTTATTAGAGCAAAATAAGATAATGGTTCAACTATTTTGGATCGGTCACAAAACTCACAAACATGGAAAATGAATTGTCATTCCACGTCGGGGTTTACCGCAACAAACATACATAACGCTACTAAAATTATAAATATCGTTATATTCATATACTCAACATTTTATTCTAATTATTTATTTAACAAAAATATATTTCCGAATATTTTATTGACAATTTTTTTTGTCATAATTATACAAGTTCATGACATTTATATAAGATTTTTACTGTCTGCTTGATGAAGAATTTCTACCAAAACGTAAATATTTTTTTTAATGGCAGTACTTTCCGTTACAGCCAACATAAGTACGATAACTAAAGCGTGCCATTAAAAAGCAAGCATTGCTTTTATCACTCGTAACGTTTTATTTCTACTAGCAACCTTAACTTTACGTCAGAATTGAATGAAGCTAGAATGATGAATGAGTGAATGAATATTGAAATTTGAGTGAATGGATAACATAGTTTTTACCAATTTCGAAATTGCAAGGCGATTCGGTCGTGAAGTCTGTTTTATATTCGGCTGATATTGATAATAATCCTTTATCTTATTTGTTTTTTAGTTGTGTAGCACAATGGCATTCTCTTTGCTTCTTCGCAATGCAGGTAACAACAAACCTTTAATGTATATTTTTCTATTACATAACAGATGTTTTGATTCGCTGTTTGGCTCGGCATTGGATATACAGCTATTCAGACTTCAATAAAAAATTCGCCACGTTAACTCCATAATAATAGTGAACTGTTGTACCTCTTCTTCACTTTTAGTTGAACGAGCCTTACATATTTATGAATTAGTTTTTTAGGTTAGACTGGCAGTAATTTGTTATGAAACAAAACCAAGTCTTAACATAAAAACAATAATTTCATAGTCAAAAAAATCATTAAAACATCTAGTTTCTAGGTCTTAACATTATTTTATTAGTATTGTTGCATACCTCTTACCTTATTATATTTGCATAGTGATTGTAATTAGTAATTAGACAATATTACCCATAATAGATGCAATTACTCATTATAGAAAAAAAACAAGGCTTGTGGTAGATTTATTTCATTAATTGTGCAACAGTATCAGCAAGATTCCTGTAAATGTAATATTAATCCAGTCTCAGAACAATACTAATTATAATTATATTATTTAAACTCTCACTGTCCATGCATCACATGTAATGCACTGGTGATAGCTTGGTTGTTATGAAAATTTTGACAAACAAAACAGTTGGTTAATGAAATTTGTCCAAGTGACACACTTCTGATGCGTAAAAGTGGCTTCTTATGAAATGAATATCTGTATCTTTAATTACACAAAGTGAGTGTTTGCTGTGGTATGGGCAAAGTTAATTTAAGAACATTCATTTGGATAAGGCCTGATTTACACTTCATACATTTGCTGTCAAGTGGCAAGTAGCAAATTCTCGCAAGTGTAAGATAAGATAATGAGTGAAAACAATTAAATTGTTTTGCTTCTCCTCCACCTGCCCTAACTTCTTTCTTGTGTTTAAATCATTTAGAACCCCCTCTTGGACTATTGAACCCCCTCTTGCAGTCTAGCATGTACAAAAGGTTTTTTTACTCTGTTCCAGCATGCTCAAGACAGTTCGCTCAACAACTGAGGAGGCTGACAACGCGGCCTTCTCTGCACCATGCAGTCTCTGCAACGCTGCCTATCAAGAACATCACTGTTCCCGAGGCCAGCAGCACGCCCATTTTAAATTCAGTGAGTGGACGGTATACATAGATATCCATACATTCAACACGTGACTAAGCACTAAGCACAACATTTTTACATAGTTATAGTAGCTCCCGCTGTCTGTACACTTAGATTTGTAAATATTTACAAGTCCACTATGCATTCACAAACCGTGGCACACGCACCCGCGCACGACCCGCGCACGCGCTCTGTGTAAAGGCCTTTCGGAGAACGCGTGTATTACGACCAATGACACCCGCGCCTGACCCGCCGCATCTGTGCGCTGTTTGTATTGGCGGGCGGCAAGCGCAGCTCCCGCGTCGTGTGATTGCGTCCATATGACTCCATGCTTAAACACCCGCTGCAGGTCTGACACTCTGGGCGCTCGACCCGCACACGCTCTGTGCGTTTTACGCTGAACAAACTACGGACCTGATTTTAATGCGGTTTTCATACACAGATAGTGTGTGTGTGATACGAGAGAATGCTTTTTATGTATAACTAGAGGACGCCCGCGACTTCGTACGCGTAGAATTAGTTTCCCGCTACTCCCCCCATTTCTTCCCGTTGGGGGTCGATTTTCGGAAAATACTTTCTTAGTGCTCACTTACATCATGAAAGGAACCCCTGTACCAAATTTCAAGTTTCTAGGTACAGTAGTTTCGGCTGTGCGTTGATATATAAGTCAGTCAGGTTTGCCTTTTATATATATAGACTAGAGGACGCCCGCGACTTTGTACGCGTAGAATTAGTTTCCCGCTACTCCCCCTATTTCTTCCCGTTGGGGGTCGATTTTCGGAAAATACTTTCTTAGTGCTCACTTACATCATGAAAGGAACCCCTGTACCAAATTTCAAGTTTCTAGGTATAGTAGTTTCGGCAGTGCGTTAATATATAAGTCAGTCAGGTTTGCCTTTTATATATATAGGTAAATTTCGATTTACAGAATACTCAAATAAACTGAAGCAAAGCGGGGTTCGTTAATTCACACTAAAACCAGTCGCATACGTAACACACCTACAACCCCCATTTGTTCCAGGTGCGTCAATTTACGACGACGCAGCCCCGCATGTCCGAGCACGGGCACGACCACTCGAGGCTGTGGGTTATCGAGAAGGCCGTCACGGCTCTCTTGGTGCCGCTGGTCCCGGTCATGCTGTTTATGCCCAACAAGTATATTGACTGTGTTGCGGCCATTCTCATCTCGGCTCACAGCTTCTGGTGAGTTTATAATGCTAGTCACCTTTGTTTATGGTTTAAACGGGTTTAAAAAAAAGTGTGCCTATAGTCTATAACTTTTAGGTATTTAAAAAACGTAAACAAAAAACCCACGTGATATAGTTCGTCAGCCAATAGAAGTAGAGCACTGATACGTCAAAGTTCGATTAAACGGTTTCGATTGGCTGTTCAACAATGCCACGTGGTTTGGATTGTTTACATTTTTTTAAATATCTAAAAGTACAGACTATATTGAAGGACTAAAATTAAGAAAAAATAACTTTAGTCATTTGAGAAACGAATATGTGGCGTTATCTATGAAAAGGGACCTTATTGTCGATGGCGTTTCCGCCATTATTAATGATGCTCCGATATAAATACAACGTCGCGTGACGCAGTGCGGCGTAAGCGCCATCGACAATAAGGTCCCTTTTCATAGATAACGCCACATATTAGTCATACATTTATACAGTGCCCCCCACCCCAATAGACGGTTGTGCCAATAGGCGGTGACTTGAATTCAATAAGCGCAGCAGATTCAATCCTCCCCTATTAGTTTATATGGTCACACTTGCCTCAGGAGTTTTGTCTGAGATACCACAATTTGTCTTAAGGGGCTTCTAAACGGGCCATATTTTCACTGCAATATGTTGCCGGCAACTATTGGTGTCTTTCTCTAACGTACGAGTAAGAGAGGGACACCAATAGTTGCCGGCAACATATTGCAGTGAAAATATGGCCCGTTTAGAAGCCCCTTTAAGGGGCAAACGGGCCATATTTTTGCCGGCAACTATCGGTGTCCCTCTCTTACTCGTATGTTAGAGAAAGACACCAATAGTTGTCTGACTTGATTATATTTCGATCATAGGGTTTGTTGGGCATCGCTAAGCCTTCCTATAAGCCAGAGGTCCCTGCCAAGATGCACTACGCTAACTAGCGTTTCTATTCGTTTCGTTATTAAACCAATCGCGTCACTGGTAGATGACGTGATACGAAAAGTCACGTGATCTACCAGTGACGCGATTGGTTAAAAACGAAACGAATAGAAACGCTAGTTAGCGTAGTGCATCTTGGCAGGACCTCAGGGCTCCTAATTTTAATAACGCCTCCTTTGTGTATTGTATCAACGAGCCCGCGACGGTGCCCGAGTGCCGTTACACACCTAGGATCTAAATACAAAAAGTTTTTTTCTTTTTACATGAACATTATTTCAATCCAACATTTTTACGGAAGCATGACTAAGAACTTAAGTACAACCCCCCTCATGTTTCAAATACCTCTGCTCTGCTATAAGCAGTATTTTGGTGCATGGTGGTTCCGGTGTGGAAGATATAGCAGCTGGTGAAATTACTTGCATAGAGGCATTTCAACTCCTTTTAGAACTTATTGGCAACATATTAGCAATTTTGAGATTATTTAAATCATTGGATGGTCTATTAGCCTTCTTAAATTTCGGTGCAGGCTTCCTTGATGCAGCACCAGTTCTCTATCCTGACTAAGTTGTAATTAAATTTATAAATTATAATACAGCCTTGGCCAAAGGTGCTGAGCACCCATGGACTGGGCAGACCTGGACTTTCTGCTATTTCACCATACTGACAATGACAGGTGACAGTTGACATTACAGCATACATGATGTGAAAACTTATTAAGATTTGCAATGTCACCTGTCACCTATCATTTTCAGGAAGGTGGAATAGGGTGCTGGTCTTCATACTCCATACTCCGTATTCCTAAGAAATCCAGGATTTCTATTAGGGAGAGGGAGGAGGGGGGGGGGGTATGATCTCCAAACCCAGCCCATTCCACTGCAAGAACACGAATCCTTTCCTAAATCCTCCTGCTGATCCCCTTATAGCTACGAAGAATATGAGTTTGGTTCCCACCACCATATACACTTAGCGGCAAAAATAACCGCCCACCCGTCTTTTTTTCATACAAGTGTTAACAAATGTTACTTTTTAAATTAGACAATAACAGACAGACAGACAGACAGTTTTATTTTTCAGCTAAATAACCCAGGTTTAAAATGGCGTACAAATATTCTTCTTAATCGTCGTGAATTTTCCCAAAGGAATAACAAAGGACCCACAAATCACCCGTCCATAGTAAATTATTGCGTTTTGTTCGATGTCTTTCAAGAGTTTCAAGTGACTTTTGAGTGTAATTTCGAAAAGCACTGCTTCTTTTATGATTATTATTGGTACGCCATTTTGTGCCTCGATTATTTTTCTGGAAAACAAAACAAGCTGAAGTGAATTTGGTTGATTATTCTTGACGTTATTATCTGATTTGAGAAGGTATATTTGTTAACACCTGTATGAATAAAAGACTGGTGGGAGGTTATTTTTGCCGCTGAGTATACTTGGGCCACTTTGGGAACTCGCACAAGTCACTATGATACATCTACATGTGTTTCATTTACATTTGAAAAAGTACTATGTGACAGTAACAGTTGATAACTATCTTTGTATGAGGAATGACATTGTTGATCTATAATGATTTCGTTAACATGAGCGTCACGTGTATCCCTGACCTCTTACATAAACTGAATGAAGAGGAAAATGCCATTTCTAAAACGAAACAATAGACAAAGTATAAGGAAAACGAATAAACGGATGAATAATGTTACCTGCGTATTATTATTGAGGTAAATAAGATCGTGAATCATGAACATTCTTATATTTTGATAAATAAAGAATAGGAAAAGTATGCAAAAACTGAATTATGACTGCTACGAGCGTCCAGTGGCGCCCTCATTACCGTAAAACGGGGTGAGTAGGAATTAAGGGGTGAGTAGGGACACAACATAAAATGAAGCATATGTTACTAATTATAAGATTGAAATTATTTACAATAGACGTCACGTTTTTGTCAATTTAATACTTGATCTTATTTGTAACAAGTTATGACTTATTTTAGGGTGTGTCCCTACTCACCCCGTTTTACGGTACTATTATTGTGTTTTCTAATAAACTAAAGAATATTCTTGAAATCGAAAAGAGGTTTTATGTTGTACAAATGAATACACAATGTGTAGCATATATGACAAACTTTAATGCTTTTTGTAGTCAACTTAACTGAAAAAGGCGGCCACTTTTCACTCTTTTTTCGATTTGAAGACAATACTATTAATACTTTATTTAGTTTATTAGAAAACACGCTAGGACGCTCGGTGCAGTCTCAACTAATGCAGAATACAGCGTATAGAAGAAAGAGTTAATTATTTATATTTCAATAAAATATGCCCAACTTGCTTTTCGCGTTGAAGTCGGTTAACGTTTTCCCTCCGGAATTGTTCAATTTGGCGGGAAATAACTACCTAGGTACTATGTCACAGTACTAAGACTGATATGCAGTGATCGGAATTAGGTGAGCTAAAATACCTATTCTTCGCAAGAGGAATAGAAGATGGAGGATATGGAATGGTTACAATCAGGTAGAAAAATATTTTTTTCTCAAATACCGTGTATTCGATATTTATACGGGTACTAGTCGTAATGTTAAACATACATGTTTTTACTTACAGTACGGGATGTTCTATGTTAATCTAAAAATTATAACTATTTCTAGTTACAACATTTTCGTCATACTTTAAAAATAAGGGACCTTCTAAACCTAATTATTTATTTAACTAGCATTGTCGAGTATTTCTGTATGTGTATAAAACAACTATAACATAAATAAATAAATAAAATAAACATCCTTATAAACCTTATATCTAGCCCTTTTTACAACAAACTAACATAAACATCCCGTATTGTAAGTAAAAACAGGTATTTTTAACATTACGACTAGTACCCAGATAAATATCAAATATCCGGTATTCAAGAAAAAATATATATTTCTACTCAGCTGTAACCATTTATATTATGTCCTCTTGCGAAGAATATGTGATTTAGCTCACCTAATTCCGTTCTCTGCTTATATGTCAACCATCCGTATGTTGATAGAGAGCCTCTGACCTTGATAAACCTAGAAGAAGCAATCCCGCATGAGAATTTAATCCCGGTATTTGGCGGGACTGTCAGTTCTCCCGGGATCCCGCAAGGTAGTGTAAGCTGTTAATACCGCCCCCGCTGTCGCCCGTCGCCCGTCACCCGCGGACCATGGGAGTGTCACGAACTGCCAAGCTATAGTCCCGCATATTCAATTCAATTCAACATTTATTCATGAACAATACAATGAATGTGTGAAATCAGTATATAAACTTAATAATAGAATTAAATACTATAACTAGGATCATGTATAGTCGAGAAAATTGATTCCTAGATCACTTTGAACCATGTCAAAGTGAGAATGTAAATAAAATCATAATAAGAAGTCTGTTACATTTTGATTGATTACGTCACTTTGGCATAGTTCAAATTGGTCATGGAATCAATTTCCTTTACTGTACATTTGGTACTTAGTAAAAACTAGATTTTAAACTTGTGCAAATATTCAATACTATAGAAGCTTTCCCGCAACAAATGTGTTTTAATTTTTATACTGAACGCGTCACAGTTTGTAACCATTTTGAAATTAGTGGGAAGTTTAAAAAAAAGATTGCCTGGTTCCTAGTGCAATGCTGCTCTATCTTGCGCTTAGGACAAACACTAGGCTTCCTAGGCTATGCATGCGGGATCCCGGTATTTCATACCCCAAGTTAAACCTTTAGCTCTCCTTTCCAACCCCAATCCTTACCCTATCTCCCCAGGGGCCTAGAAGCTATAAAGGTAGAATACATACGGGAGCTCCTCTTCGGCTCCATCATCCCCAAGATAGCCATGCTGCTGGTGTTCACGCTCTCGGCCATGATGCTCGGAGGGCTGATGTACCTTAACTTGAACGATATCGGGCTATCCCGCGGCTTCTGGAAGATCTGGAACAGCCTGAAGGGGCGTTGTCCGCCCCCGACCAAGCCTTAATAGTGTCTCATGTCAGGTGGGTTTTGAACCCTCCATGTAATTTTAGGTAGATAAAAACCCTGATATAATGGCCCTTCTTTCAGAGCTTGTATCACTTCAGTAAAACACAACTGATATGGCTTACCGATGTACCTGCGCAGATGACATATTTTCGAAGCGCGGGAACCAATCGGCATGATCCATGCGTTGCGCGTCTGTATTCTGTGCTATTATTGGTTGTTAGTGACGCCATGTTGACGCGCGCCCGCGTGTCATTCAGTCAGTCGTGACTGAGATGGAAAAAGTAAATGCAATTTAATTTGCACCTTATAACTATTATGTACAAGTCTGATCGTGGGTTTTAATCGTGCTTTCGGAAATCATCGGAATCGTTGTTCGTGTCTGCGCGAACGAAGTTTCACGACACGCCATATAAATTGTGTTCTACTGTACACTACATAATTCCGCATTGATCGAAATTCCGAATTTTCATAATTCCGAACGCAATTTTTTGATAGAAGACTAACTTTTTGCTATCGCTTATAAATCAAACCTAACGTAACCTACGTATGACAATTAAATGCATTTAAGCTAATATAGCTCCAGCGTAACAAAGCTTTCGAAAAAAAGTAATTCGGAATTTTAAGGTGTTCCGATCTTAAACGGCCCAACCGAATTGAATGCGAATGAATTTAAACCTTGTGCCTACATCCTTCCTTTGAAAAGGACATAAGAAACAAGGCAAACTAAACCCTAAGCAATGTCATCTCAAAGTTTCAGAAATATATATTCCATAAACAGTACCCTTGGTAGGCACGGCTCAGGCTCGTTCGGTCCGTTTCCTAACATGTCTGCTTCCTAAAGTGGCCTTCTTCCTATATTGACCGTTTCCTATGATGTCTACTTTTGAAAATGTCTGTTTCCTAAAATGTCTGCTCCTCAAAATAACCTTCTTCCCACATTGTCACGGCTCAGGCTCGTTCGGTCCGTTTCCTAAAATTGTCTTCTTCCCACAGTGTCAGTTTCCTATGTTGTCTGCTTCTCAAAATGTCAGATTCTAAATTCTTTTTCCGGAAGGTTCCGGAGCCAAAATGGCAAAAACGGAATAGTTTAGTTTAGTCAGTTCGTATTGATTTTAAGAGCAAACCTTAAGTGCAACCTGTGCAAATTTTTAAATATCTGTACTAATAAAAAGCAGACATTGTAGGGAACGGGCTTTAGAACAAAAATAGTGGGCATTATAGGAAGTATACATCGTAGGAATAGGACATCACACGGAACGGACATTATAGGAAGCAGGTCAATTTTCGAAACGGACCTAATAGGAAACGATCATTCTAGGACAGTGGCATGATAGGAAACCATTTGCTGACATTATAGGAAAGAGTCATTTCTTGGAAGAAGACCAGTTTGAGAAGCAGACATGTTAGGAAACGGACCGAACGAGCCTGAGCCGTAGGCACGAGGTTAAATTCAATAATACAATGATCTTCCGCTAAGCAATCTCAAGACTGATATCCCAAGACTGCAAATATATAGCCAACGCTGAGGATTAACATGAAATTCGTCTCCATGCTAGTCATTTCGTTGGCTGTCTTATCCTCACACCGGCCCACAGTGCGAACACTGCTGCTTAGAGCAAATGTTAAGAGTAAGATGGTTATAGTAGGAGATCCGAATAGGAGACGATTTGCACCGGGCTGTTTATTCGACACAAAGTATTTTATATCAAATTTAATATGCTAAGTAATATATGGCGAATAGGTAGGCTAAAAAAATTCAGTCCAGTATATAATTAATAAAAAAAAAACTGTTATAAAAAAATGCTATTGCTTGTTTAATAGACAAATTACATACCAATCGAAAGTATGAAGCTTATTGAATATGCAAACGTTAGGTTGACAATTTTTTTCCCGTCAAACTATTGGGTAGGCAGGTATAGACAGGTACGTCGGTACTAATAATTTGCACCAAACCTAACGTTTGCATGTTCTATAGGCTTCATACTTTCGATTAGTATGTAATTTGCCTATTAAACAAGCATTTGCAATTAAAAAAAAAACATTTTTAATATATTTTTTAATCATATAAGTACTGGACTGAAATTTTTCAGCCTACCTATTCTATTCGCCACATTATTTAGCGTATTAAATTTGACATAAAATACTTTTCATAAAATAAACAGCCCGGTGCAAATCGTCTCCTATTCGGATCATAGGCCATTAATAGCAATCCGGACGGACTTCGCAAAAGGTTCTAGATACTACGACTAAATATACTATACATGTACGGTCCGTACAAACTGTTTATTCTCCCGTCAGCATTTACGACACGTAACATTAATTACTTTACCTTAAGTTAGTGCATATCCGACCGCCGCGGAGTGTATTTAGCTATCTACTATCATTTTATCATTAAACAATCAAAGCTCCAGTGTTATCATGATCAACTAACAGGTATACGAATACAACCTGTACAATACAAATACTTCTGAATTCCAAATACACTAGTGGTCAACTTATCCCTTTAAGGGATCTCTTCCAGTTAATCTTTGAGCAGTCGAGAGAAATAAAATGGCTATGGATAATGGATGGCTAAACGTACAACAATTAAAGATACAGAAGATAAAAATAAAAACAAAACAAAACAAGTAATAAAGGACCAACGAAACTGTTGGTCAAACTGAAATGTAAGATACCATAACTAGCATAGAGGCAGTTTCATTCTCAGGGTTGGCCGTTTATAATTATGCAACGCATTTGCAGTCTATGGGTCCCACTTACCATCAAGTGGAATGTGTACTTATTTGATTCGTTTTCAAAAATATTGTACATAATTAAAGGCTTAATGAAAACAAAATCACGATCGCATCCTTTGTGTAACGAAAGTTAGTCATACAAACTATATGGGGGTGATTCCACGGGCGTTTCATCCGCTGTCAGTCCCTAGTATTCGTATATTAAAGAAATCTGCCATAATATGGTTAAAATTCGATCAATTGTGACAAGAAATACGGTTACAGTACATCTTAGTTTGAAAGTCTGCTGCTTGGTGTAGGTCATTAATCATTATTTTAATATTTATGACTGACGCTGGTTGAAACGCTCGTAGAATCACCCGTGGGTAACTTTTGTTACACAAAGGAATCAATTAAGTTTTGTTTTAATTAAAGCCCTTAACTATGTACAATTTTTTTGAAAACGGCTCATTTGCTTTGCCCTCCATACCATAAAAACATTCTCGTTTCCAGGGGTCTCGAAGCGATCGCCGTGGACTATGTACGTGCCAGCATCTTCGGGCCCCTGATCCCAAAGCTGGCCATCGCTCTGGTGTACCTGGTCTCCATCGCGACCCTGGGCGGGCTCTTCTATCTGATCAGCCACGATGTGGGCATCGGCAACGCTATCAAACTCTTCTGGAGCATCAAACCTGAACAGAAAGCGTAATTGCGCCACTCTGATAGGTAAAAATCGGTGGAAACTGCTTGCTGAAGGTAATGTGTTCCATTTAGCAGTTCCGAAAGTTTGGATTGTGCACTTATAAATACATCAGTGACCTAGGGGTACACTACATAATTCCGAAGAGTCATAATTCCGAATTGATCAATATTCCGAATTTTCATAATTCCGAACGCAATTTTTTGATAGAAGACTTAACTTTTTGTCGTCGCTTATAAATCAAACTTAACCTAACCTACGTATGACAATTAAATTATGCATTTAATCTATATTTTTACTGCAATATGTGGCCGGCAACGATTGGTGTCTCTCTCTTACTCGTTTGTTAGAGAAAGACACCAATAGTTGCCGGCCACATATTGCAGTGAAAATATGGCCCGTTTAGAAGCCCCTTTAAGGTCTTCACACACAATATCTGCACAAACATTAAAAAAAATGTCAACTCAGAGAACATGCCTCTGAGTTGTCATTTCTTAGTTGACTTCGTATGCAGCAGAAGTTCATGAGAGACAATTTATGGACTATAATGCCTTTCTCCTACAGACTTTTGTACAAGCAGTTGTACCAATTTTTATCTATTGATATTCGAATGGAATACTGATATTATTTGCTACTAAACGCGACAATAAACTTAACGTAACATGATGTACCTAATATTTATTTTACTTTCCTGAGCAACGTGAGCTTTTCCGGTTGTAATTGTTTTTAGTGGCGAATATTATGATTATGAATGTTCAATATAAGCTATCTGTCAACGTTTTGTATCTATAGGCGTAACTCAATGTACCATTATAGATCCGTCGTGGTTTTTATCGTATAAGATCTAAGACACGAAATTTAATGAGAATCAATAATATTTTGTTCCAAATTATGAAATTATGATCAAGTATTTAGCTCGAAGGTTTTCGATGTTAATTGACAAAAGGTACTTAATGCGAAGCACAATTTCTTTACTTTTCGAAAGTATTACTTAATTTATTGATATTGGCTAAGTCTAGTTACGGATTGTGCTGTGAGTATCTGCGTTTTACGGTGGTTAATTTATTATAGTGTAATAAATAAATTACTTATTAATAAAACGTTTTTTATTTCGATGTTTAAAAAACGACTGACTGTTGAGTTTCTTGCGGCGTTTCTTCTCAGCAGTGGTCTCTTGCGAAGCGCTGGTAGATTTTTGACGTGTAAAAGTGCCCGTGCGGCCTACTTACTGAATAAACATCTTTTATGTTTTTTTTATTTTTTAATGACTGCCGTTTTAACCATTTTGGGGGCTGGTGACTTTGTCCACAGTCCTATTAAGTCACCTTCTTAACTCGTCTACAATGCCATATGGCCCACTATTCCAATTCGTCGGCATTCCTATATTGTCACCTTCCCAACTCGTCCACTTCCTTATATTGTCACCTTCCTAACTCGTCCACATTCCTATATGGTCCATAGTGCAAACTGGCCCACATTCCTATTTCGTCCACCGTGCTAACTGGTCCACATTCCTATATAGTCCACAGTGCCAACTCGTCTACATTTCTATTGTGTGGTCAACTTCTAAAACTCGTTCACTACCCTTGACAAATCCCATTATGCGATGCCGCGGGTGTGTTTTTTTTAAATATATATATATGTTACACACTCATTCCTTATTTGAATTTTAATCACTTTAAAATTGAACATTACATTCAGCCTCGTTTGAGTCAAGTGGACGAGTTAGCAATGTAGACGATATAGGAATGTGGACGAGTTAGCTCTATGGACAATATAGGAATATAGAAAGATAGGAAATTGACGATATAAACATGTGGACAAGTTAGGAAGGTGACAATTTAGGAATTACATGCGACGACATGGCATTGTGGACGAGTTAAGGAGGTGACGAAATAGGATAAAAGACAAAGTCGCCCTCAGCCATTTTTGAGAGTACCTTAAACTTTTAAACGCCACAGACGGCTCTGGCCGTCAACTGAATGTCTTGCCACGGTCACCGTGATGGCTACAGCCGTCATAAGTTCAATATTAAAAGAGACTTTGTTTCCTATCAATAAGGTTTAATTTGCATGTCGATGGACGGGAGTAGCGCAAATCCTCGAGGAAACCTTATGTCCAGCAGTGGACGTCCTGGTGATGTGGACCATATGGTGATGATGATGACGATTGTGTTTTCTCATTATAAAAGTACCATTGGACTCGTGGGAGAACTTGGCGTGGTACAGTCAAGTTCATAAATATTTGTACAGTTTAGTACCGTAAAACTGGGTAAATAGGAATTAAGGGGTAAATAGGGACACAACCTAAAATTCTCCTTTCGACACACCAGACACTAACTACTATTTTTCTCTACTGTACTACAGCTCCCTTATTATGGTGGCCTTTAACGCGGTGGATAAATGTAGATAAAACAGCCGTTACTCTCGCATTTACATACTGGTCAGAAAGTGACGGGTGTCATATCAATCCACAGCGACAAAATACGACCATAACAGGGGGCCTAATATCGCTGCGTTTATCGCGTGAAAAAGTGTGGATAAGGCATCCGTCACCTTCTGACACGTAAATAAGTACGAGAGTGACGGATGCTTTATATACGTTTGATACGCGATATAGACGCAGCGATACTAGGCCCGCAGGCAACTTATTCAAAGTGATAAAATTAGTAAAATAAAACCAGTGCATTTTGAAAACAGTTATATTTAAATAACATTTCAGGTAATATGGTTCCTAGCTATCTGCTAATAACAGTTCATTTCGTTTAACATTTATTTTGCTATCTATAATAGATATAAAATAATTCAATCGGTGATCACATTTATATTATTTACGTTTTGAGCAAAAAATCGGTTAATAAATAATAAATCGTCGGGGATGGTGCAATAAAGCAAATGACGTGCAAAACTTAGTGCTGACGCGTTTCAAATCCTTATAAAATGAAATATTCGTTTTTAACAGCGATAAATTGTACCTGCATACATTTAAATCTTAGTTTATTAGTTAAAGATATGAGTAACTAAAAATAAAAATGGATATGAACTTTTTGATTGGTTGTCAAAATTGAAAAGTCATATTTGTAGGCATTTTATGGAAAAAAAACGCAAGCGTTCCTAATTATGTGACCACTGTATCATTGCCGGTGACTACCTTCGCGGTATTGCACTATCCCCGTCGAATTAACCTTACGCAAATAACAATTCTGTCAAAATTACATAATATTATTATTTATCCGGGTAACATTGAGATAAGGTCATGGAAATTAATAGACAAAATAAAAAGGAATCGTCCCAGTTGTACCGGCACGAACGATAATATGGGACCCATTTCAAAAAAAAATATGCTTGAAGTCGTCAATGTAATTAGAGATGCCAATTCATTTGTAACTTATAGAAAACTCAACCTTATTGTTGTAGAATGTCAGATTGACTTTGGACCAAATTAAAGTCTTTAACTGTGCCTACAGTCCGCCTTATAAGTAGCTGAACACTTTAGTACCTTGTCACTTTAATCGACGTGACCAGTTCAAACATGACGTTAAAATGACAAAACACTAAAGTGTGCCTCTACATAAGGCCGACCGTACATGAAATAGTTTCTTTAATGCACCTTCAAAGAAACTCAACGCCAATAAAAATGTTGAGTTGAAAATTATAATTATTATAATAATTATTTTTTACTAATAAATACTGTACATTAATATTATGCGTTTCGGCAATCTTCGTGCACCTTCGGAAACACGAACTTTATTTACTATTGGTTTTCTAAAATGTGGCGTTATCTATGAAAAGCGACCTTATTGTCGATGGTGCTTCCGCCATTATTAACGATGCTCCGATATAAATACAACGTCGCGTGACTCAGTGCGGCGTAAGCGCCATCGACAATAAGGTCCCTTTTCATAGACAACGCCACAAATAATTGTGTAATCATTAAACTTTTCCACGTCAAACAAAACTACTAATTCTCACGCAAATGACAGCTTAATTTCAACCATAAGTAACATAATAAGGACTATTTTGCGCTGTCAACAGTGACAGATTTATCTGGTCGATAGCATTGAAAAGATTTAGACCACGTAGGCCTGAGGCCCTACTTTGAAAATCGAAGTTCGAAGTTATATTAGCTCCATCCCTGTCACTCGTATTTCGAGACTTAATCGAGAGAAAGAGATGGAGCTAACGTAACTTCGAACTTGGATTTTCAAAGTAGGGCCTCTGTTTTATGATCGGTTGAAAAAGAGTCATGGTAAGATTTCTATCAGTTCCTAGCAACTTATTTTTAAAAAGCACTATGTCTAGGCGGTAAGGGCAATAAATAGACTTTTATACTCTATAGGGCCTCAACCGTTTTGCCAAGTCTACTGTAATAAATAACAAAGAAAGTAGCTAACAGCAATATACAGGGTGGAAAAAAAATATGGCCCTGGACGGGAACTATCTTAAATCTTTAAGTTAGATCATTTTACTTATAGCAAACATTATTTTATTTCTAAGAAGCCAAACTGCATTCAAAGATTTTTTTTTATTCGCTTGTCTCACCCCAGAATCGAATCAACTAAAAATTAAAAAATAAATACTCGCTATTTTATTCTACTAATCGATAGGATTATTGTTCAGGATAAAATCTCTCTAATAAACATTTGGTCATAGAAATAATTATAGCGAGTTATTTTTTATATTTTTAGCTAGTTTGATTCCGAGTCAGACATGCGACTTTTAGAAAATATTTGAATGCTCTTTTGTTTTTTTTAATAAAAGTATATTTCCTTTAAGTAAAATGATCTAACTTAAGGATTTAAGGCAGTTCCCATCCAGAGCCCATTTTTTTTCCAGTAGAGTCGACGCATTCTATACTCTATTGTCAATCACATACAATTTAAAATGCTTACACTATTACTATACCCGCCTTTGGTACTACGGCAGAAATTATCTAGGTACCTACAAGGTACTTGCCTAGTACCCTGTAACCTCCCCCCCCTAAGCCTGCGGCGCGCCGACGTGCGCCCGGTGGAAGATGTGCAGCGCCTCCCACTGCCGCGTGTGCAGCAGGATGTGCGGCCGGCGCGCGCGCATGTACTCCACCGCCTCCGAGGGGGACCAGCCGTTCTTCTGTACACACAGGACGAGGTAGTGATGCATACGGAATAGTGGTCAAGTGTGAGGAGAGCTTTCGCGCTGAGGGTTCCGTGCATAAGATAATAGATCAATGCTGGTGGGTTACTATGACATAAGTACTAAACCAGTTCAGTATAGGTTGAGAGAAAGGGACAGAGTTGTATAATTGCTATAGCTCTGTCCCTTTCCACTCCACCACTCCACTTAAACTGAACTGCTGTAGTATTTCATGTCATTGTAACCTCCCTGTTCACTAAATAAGAAATTTAGAAAAGCACTAGTGTTTAGGAAATATAACGCTAATCGGCATTTCGGCATCCACGGCATTGTGTTAGAATGGAAGATGTGATGTGTTCATAGAATGTTTTAATTCGCCAATAAAAAAATAGCTTTCGATGAAGTGAAATTAGGTAAAGCCACACGTAATATGAAATAGTGGCGATGGTGAACAAAGTGGCAACGAAAATCACGTCCGCAATGCTTCCACAGAGTATTTGTACTCACCATCATGAGGTAGCAGCCGACGAGCGTGGCGCTGCGCGTGCGGCCCGCCTTGCAGTGCACGTACACCGTGCCCGCGCCCGCGCCGCCCTCGCCCGCCAGCGCCCGGAGCTTGCCGCCCGACGGCAGGAACCTACACACCGGGGCGATCTTGTACAGACAATAGTACATTGTGCATCAAGGGCGGAAAGACGGGGATTGCTAACGAGAGGCTATTAGAATTTTAATGACTCGAGTTGACAATCCCCGTACTGCCCGTGATACACACAATGATTTTCATCACATTTGCGAGGAAATAAAAAAAAATAGAGGGAAAAAAACAACAATCAAACAAATTAACTCGACTCGCTAAAAGAGTTTGTTATCTATTTTCAATATAGTCTTCAACAGATAATGCTTAGAACTGTTTTAGTTTTAAACTTGACAGGCCATACTGCCAGATAGTACCGATTTTCAAAATGAAATTTAATAAAATAATTGCAGTCTCTGAAACAATGGTAAAATATAAATATAATGAGCTACAGAATTACCAACTCTCAAAATTTGTTGATAACTCTGTAACAGCATTTTGCACATTGTTTTTAAAAAAATAGGTCTAAATAATTTAGCTTAGGAGTTCCGTTGACTTTCCATGGATTTCATGGCCAGATCACAAAGAAAAAATTGGGGTCTACCCTGAGATATAGAAAAAAATCATTCGAATCGATTAAAAATTGGCGGAGAAACCAAATAACATAAAAAAAGTCGTCTTGAGAATTCAAATGTCTATGGGTCGCTGGTCCCAGTTACCACGAGGTGGCCTGTGTGCTCGTGTGCCTTTTCCATCCCATAAAAAAAGTAGTCAAGTATCCGTGACAATTGGAATGAGTCATAAACTTCAAACAAACACTGTATTAATATTAAACAGTTCCCTTTATTAGATTTTTTAATATACGTAGAAAATTATCCCGACATGATGCAAATCTAATAACAATTGTTATAGATTTATGATTTATTCGTTTCTATTCCATTTGTATTATAAATTATAATCTATGTTTGTTACGTTAATATTCGCTAAAGGCAGTGGCAAACTTTTTACCGCCAAGCTGCAGTGTTTTCATTGTTAATAAAATTGTTGATAAGACAACTGGAGAAATTACTAGCAAAGAGGCATAATATCTTAAGGGTGCGGCTCCACTGAGGCGGAGACGAGCGGAGCGGAGAGGAGACGTGTAGGGATTGACCAATCATATTAGTTGAAATCCACATCTCGTTTCCACTCCGCTTCAATGGAAACAGTCAAGCGGAGATGAGCGGAGCGGAGAGAAGTGTAGGAATCGACCAATCATATTAGTTGAAATTCACATCTCGTCCCCGTTCCGCTTTAGTGGAAACAGTCAAGCGGAGACGAGCGGAGCGGAGAACAGACGCAACTGCATTACTACATTGTAATCACTCCAGTCAGCTCCGCTCGTCTCCGCCTCAGTGGAATCACTTAGCTCTTTTCACAGCTCTGCTCCACTCAGCTCCGCTCGTCTCCGCCTCAGTGGAGCCGCAGCCTCACCCTTCTGCTATTCTATTCTATATGACTAATTTTTGTCGCACAACGAAAAGCTTCTTAGAAAATTATAAGTGCGTGAGTTTTCATACCCGGATGAATATTCAGGCGTTTCAACCGCCGTCATTGTAGTCTTCAATATATTGACGAAAATAATGATAACTATCAGCAACTTTAGATGTCAAAATCAGCGGGCACGGGGGTAGTATCCTTTCCATTTTAAAGAACAAGAAATTTATAAAGTTTATCTTGAATAATATGTGCGGTCAATAATGACGGCGGTTAAAACGCCGAATCACCCACCCAACTAATGTCACGAATTATTTTTATTCTTTCTACCTTTCTGGTAACCAAATAAATATATAGGGTGCCTCCGACCTTGGGGCTTTAAATGCGTGGATCGTTTTTACTCCTGAAACTGAACTTCTTTTGTTCTGTAAGTTGTTAAGAATATGTCCAACTTACATTTTAATTTTTTCATACAAGTTAAATGTAATTTTCAATGTACGCGATCCAATTCTCCATTTTCCTTTAGCCCTCGTACCAAGGAAATGACGCCCCCGTACCATGAGATAGTGATTATATGGCCATGATTGAATACACTGATTTTACAATTAGACTTTAACATCAATTAGTTAGCTAAACTTAAGTTATTTTTTAATGTTGCAGAACAAAAGTAGTTCAGTTTAACGAGTAGAATCGATCGTTGCATTTAAAACCCCAAGGTCGGAGGCACCCTGTATACGCACTAAAGGGTCAATTCAGGATCGCCAGTTAATAGTTCCTCATCGAATCGAAACGCGAGTTGTCAAAGGGCATCATCTAACAGTACCTACCTGTTGATAAACTTGACCCCTTCATACAGCTTGTCCTGGTCGGGAGCCTCGAATATGTCTGTAGTTGCTAGCTGAAGAAATTCCACGCCGTGCTCGCGCCATTTCTGAAACAAAAAGTTTTTTTTACAGAACAGTTATCATCACTATTTGACGACACGTTGGCACAGTTGGTAGTGACCCTGGCTATGAAGCTAGTGGTCCCGGGTTCAAATCCCGGTAAGCGCAGATATTTGTGTGATGAGCGCATACACATACAAACTCGTGAAACTCATACCCCCCCCCCCCCCCCCCTCTTTTTTGTCAGAGGTTAGAGAGTATCAACTGAAACGCTACATGCGCTACCTCACGTACAAAATTACGATCTATTAAGGACAACAAGACTAGAGTGAGCGTCACCCGACACAATACGCCATTTACATAACAAGGGAACTATTTATTGAAAAGCAAGATAAAGTTACTATTTCAGGCACAATGCGTCTTATGCACTTGGTCTTTGAACTATATTTGCATTAGAAATGCCTTTCTATTTAAATAACTAGCTTTTGCCAGGGACTTTTTCCATGTAGAATTCGTAATTTTGTCATCCCACGGGAACAGTTCATTTTTCCGGGATAAAAAGTAGCCTATAGTACACAGGGATAATGTAGCATTGTTGAATCTTTGAAATCGGTCCATAGTTTTTTGAGTTTATTCATTACAAACATAAAAAATTACAAAAATACAAATCTTTGTAATTTTTCCCGCAAAATTACAAAGACTTTGCCCGCAAAGTCGCGGGCATTCACTAGTTACTAATAAAAGTAATAAATAAAAGGTACGTTTGACCCCGTTTATACACACCTCGTAAGGTCGAGCGTGCAATAGGATGTGCATAATCAATGCAATTTAATTTGAACTGTGTTGCAATGAGGATAAATTTCCTTTTTCTATTTACAAAAACTGAAAATGGCATTATAGAACAAACATCAATTATGTTTACTAACTTTATTGCCTTGACAGTAGATTCAAAGTCCCACGCACAAAAAACGCCCGGTTTGAAGTATGGTGGGCCTTACGAGGGTAAATGTGGTTTAAGTATGATATCTAAGAAATTTAGTTGTACTAATTAGTCATTAGGAATAATGAGAAGCTGAACTCATAACTGGGGACACGGGGATTTCGTGATGAATCATAATCATTTGTGGTTTACACATAGTAAAGTAGAATTAATTTGGTTACATATTAAAATTCCGATTAATTGGAGTTCCGTTGACTTTCTATGGATGTCATGACCAAATTAATTTAAATTTACTGCTTCTATTATTTTTGTATTCTTACTCAGTATGAATATAAATTATCTCACCGTCTGTCACAGCCGGCTCCGAAACTACTGAACCGATTGAGTTGAAATTTGGTACTCACATGTAAATTTATGAGCCAAACACAGATGTGCAAAGTAAATAAAAATTGTTTGAAAATAAGGATCATTTTCAGGGGATAAATAAGGAAATTTAAAAAAAAATTGCAAACCTTATTGTGTCATATACCAAATGAAAGGGCTCGTTATGAGGATCTCAAATATATTTTTGTTATTATTGTAAAATAAATAGTTTTGATTTTATTCATGAAAGAAGACGAAAATTGACCATTCGCCCTGATCTCCGAAACAACAGAGGCTAAAATTTAGAAAAAAATACTAAATATAGTTCATTGCTTGTAGATTACAGGAAAACCTATAAGAATTCGATCAAAAAAAAAGCATGTACGGTACGGAACCCTCTCCACGCGAGTTCAACTCTCACTTGGCTGGTTTTTTTTTTCATAAAAACCTTCCATTAAAAATTATCTCACTAATATAGAAAGCCGTAAATAGAACAGTCTGCTAAATAGTTTAGTGATCCAATAATATGATAACAATGTTATCATAATCCATTGTGACGGAATCAGTCGTACAATAGTTGGTGCAGCCGGAATGTGTTGTATAAATAAATACAAGTCATTGAATTACACACTTGGCATTCCATATATACATACACTAGTGGACGCCCGCGACTTCGTACGCGTAGAATTAGTTTCCCGCTACTCCCCCCATTTCATCCCGTTGGAGGTCGATATATATATTTATATATATATATAGAAGATAGATAATAACATTAATAACATACACACATATTACTACTTGTTGGATGTAACTCGGTAACATTTTAGTTTACAACTTATAAGGGTACAATTGGGATAGACCAAAAAAAATAACTCACGGTTTTTACATTCTAATTCGAAAAAATGGGTAATTTTAAGAGACCAAGTTTAATAGTTTTGGTTGAATATCTTTATTTATTTAGCAGATATTTTATGGATGACATGATTATTTTAAATTTGGGCTGGCATTTTCTAATAAATTACAACAATTAAATGATATCTAATGAATGATAAAAAGTGATTGTAATAATGTATTAAAACATACTATTTCAAGCAGTTTTCGCCTAACCCGTAAGATACACCTAGGAGGGCTTCAAGCCAAAAACGAAAGTGAAACAAAGGTTAAATATACTTTTGTCGAAATATCCGAAATAGATGAATATTTCAAAAGCTTAATAATGCAGAACAACTTTAAGACCCCATTCCTCGAAATGGTTTTCTAATTAGAGTAATTATAAAATTATGAACAATCCCAATTGACCAATGGTACAATTTATTAATCAAACCACTTCAAAAGGTTCTGTGTTTGACTGGTATGTATGTATGTTTGTATAGAAGTTTTTGTGATCATCTCAAAAACATCTGCTGGACCACCACTGCCACCGGTAACATTATTTTTCTGAGATGGTTTAATTATATAATATACTAGTACTTTCATGCTGTGTTGCTTGTACTTTGAGATGTGTTACCACATAACTGCATAAAATGTGAACAGGGTTTAAAAAACAATTAATGAACCCAAAAAAAGGGAAAAAAAAGTACCTTTTTAAATCATCTACTAATTTTGTTAGTTGGGTGATAATTGAAAGTTGAATTAACTTACCTCAGCATCATTTGAAAATATTTTCAGCTCGTAAGTTTCATTCATTGATACAACTCCTTTTATGTTTTCTTCTTCTTTCAGCTGTAAGTAAAACAATTATTTAGCATTAACATAAACCA
This sequence comes from Acleris cristana, assembly GCA_948252455.1. Taxonomy (NCBI): domain Eukaryota; kingdom Metazoa; phylum Arthropoda; class Insecta; order Lepidoptera; family Tortricidae; genus Acleris; species Acleris cristana. Next base: position 13,748,771 of record OX411789.1, read on the forward strand.
GGGGTCGCCAAACTACGGCCCGCGAGCCCTTCTGAACCAGCCCGCGGAAAGAAAGCAGGAGAGCTCACAGTCCAGCCCGCTATAGAGATGCCGTTATGTAATTAATCACTAATGAGACGGCCTCACTGGGATTTATTTAAGAGTTCGAAATAAAACAAACCAAACAGGGTAGGCTTATTATGAGGCAATGGAAAATTTAGTATCAGCACAATGAATGTAATTGTGATGTACGGATGACCAGCCATGGAACCGAAGTCTTGCCCCGCACAAATTTATATTAAGTGCATTGTGGTCCTGGAGTCAAAAAGTTTGAAGACCCTGACATAAACAATCAGAAACGAAGACAAATTGAGACAAAGCTTACATCTGACTAATTTAGGATTGATTAATAAAATACAAGTCATAGTTTCCAAAATATTTGATTAATTGCCGTGCTTAATACATTAAATTAAATGAATAAGTAGTAACAAGATACATTAGACAACTTTGCTTTATGATATAATGGTAATGTGCTAATAATTTACTCGAGAACACAGAGAAAATAATTTACCACAATAATGCTTATTTTATCAACATACTTTATGTAATAGAAACAAGTCATGTAAATAAAACAGCTATGAAGTGAAGCTGCTAATAACGAGCAGAAAAGAATTTGAATCAATTAGTTTATGACTTCATTATTAATGAATAGTCTACAACATCAATAGCAAAAAACTAAAATCAATGTTAAATTTATGAAAAATTTATGTTACTATGTATTATAATAAAAATAAACATCATCAACAAACAGAAAACCAATTTACTCTTCAGACAAGAGTTTATTCAGTCATGTTAGCCCCAAAAACTCTCCCGGAAGGTTTCACCATCGAAAGTAAATACATCGTCAGATAACCTCAAAACCGTACCTGTTTTGTCATTCCCTGGAAAGGCAGAGCCCCCAGGATCACCGTTTCATCCATCCGGTCGTACCATCGCCGGCTGGTGACCTTCTCCATAACGACATTGTAGAGGAGGGTCGGGTAGAAACTGACTCTGGCAAACATAGCTGTGCCCTAGAATTTACAGTTACAACTTAGTATTAAAGCAACGGGCCGCGCGCGCCGGTGCTCTAGACATCTCACGGTATAATGACGGGGCTGTACCATGGTGAAAGCTGGTCGTGGTGGGGACGAAATTTATTCAACACCGATGTCCTCATAGGCATTTGGTTTGCGCAGAACTGTCACTTTCGGCAACTGTCAGTTTGACAATGACGTTATTAAACTGTGTTCCAATTAACGCGTAAGTCGCTCACAAATACAAAAAGGTTACTTTGTATTACTTTGTTATTTCTTCTATTCTTGGAATGGCTCATGCTATTGGCCCATTACCTTAGAAACAATAATGAATTTACTCTAAAGTCAGCACGTTTTGCATAAAAAGCAAATCATATTTAAATCGAAAAAAAAAACACACCTATCTTTCATTATTTATTTTTTCTACTCGCGTACTATAAACCGCTAATATTGACATCGTTAATGGTGTCAGAATACCACCTATAGCGTAACCGAAGAGTAAAAACAATTCTATAATTAGCGTTGCCATGGTAATAACAGTTCTATAATTTATTATAGCATTGTTATTACCATGGTAACGGTCATTCCGGATATCAGTCTTAGCGTTTAGTTAACACTTGACATCCTAATAATTTGTATAATAAACCGTTAAAAAATGTTAACACCAATTAAAATTATCTATATTAAAAATAAAATTATTTTTGAGACTAAATATGTGTTTAGAATTACATTTTTATCAAGTTACTAAAAATAGATGAGTAATATCCATCGATTTGTTATTTGGTTACCATGGTTACGTTCAATATGGATATCAACAAAATGGCGTTTTGTTTGGCATTCCAACTTTTATGATAAATTGTCAGAACTGTTTTAGTACCTAACTATTAAAGATTGCATGAAATTTATAAAAATTTAGCAATAAAATTTACAAACTATTAACGCCAATCGGAATAATGAAAATGACTTTGCTAACAAGTAATTTGTTAGCAGAAAAATCGAGTGAAGACGAGAGAAAAGTTAGCGATTGTTTATTTTTGTCATTATCATTCTAAGCTTGTAGAAAAAGTTATGTATGCAACGGTACATAATTAGCTCTTAAGGTACTCGTGCCTATAATTAGAGCGCTCGCAAGCTCGCGCTCTAACCTCGGCGCTCGTACCTTAAGAAGCTTCATTATGTACCAGTTACATAAATAACTATTATCATAATCAATATGCATAACATACACGCAGATATTGTTTCCAACGAACTGCTTTAATTTTGTTCATTTTTCCAATCACTCGACCAGTTTTTCGGCTGTAACCGCATGAAATAGTGGCAGGCGAAGTGGCACTCGTCGCGGCTGTAGAAGCGGTTACCGTTGCCTCCACACCCGGAGTACATGAAGGGGCGACATTCACGGCTCTGCATGTCGAAGTAGAAACTGGAATAAATATTAAAAGTAATTTTTCGCAATATTGTTAATTTGTAACTTTTCATTATTAATTTTATCCATGATTCCGTTCGATTAGAATGGACACAAACTTGTCATTGGTTTTCATTTTGTAATAGGGAAGTAGGTAACCGTTATGTGTCTAAATTGTGAAGGAATGCCTGGGTGCAACGTATTCTCTGTAATTATTTGGTAAACTGTGTCCTTTACACTAACCAAAGAAACCGATTAATTCAGTTCACTTTATTTGAATTCCACCCAGTTCTACCTAACTCTGACTATAAAACATTCTCAATGCTAGTAATTTGCCATATTTATCTACCGTTTTTAAACGAGACGGGTTTTTTACTCAGTGCTAGCTCCCAAACGCCTAAAGAAATTCAACAGCAAAATTACTGCTGCTATTATCGTGTTACTAATATCACGAGATATTAGTAGGCGTTAAAAACCATTTTCGGGGGAGTGTGCGTATGAAGAGCTTAGAGCAAATCGTACATAAAGGCAAAAGAGATGCTTTTATATATTAGAAGGAGATAATAGCATCTGTATAGCGTATGATAAGCAATGTCCCATGATAAAATATATTTACGCTGTGTATCATTTCAGTACTGTATAATTACCTATTACCTATTTTGTTAGACATTTTACGTCATCTATCATTTCAGCACCTACATTTATTATATTTAATGATAGTATTGGTGTCAGTGTTGATATGACCAAGCAACCGAGCAAAGCCAGGTCCTTAAACCAAGTATTCATAAAGTATTTTGCGCTTACCCTGCCAAGTAGCAGTGTTCGTACAGTTGTATCGTAATGTGGAGGGAGATGGTGAAACGACTAACAAAGAGACATCCATTCATTCCATCTATAGTATAATAAAGTCGCCGTCAATAGAATTTGCTAACTATGTAAACAAATTACTACTGTTTGACACATAACCTCAAATATTCACCAAGCGTGTTTTTATTAAAAATAACGTATAATGACTAATTATTACATCTTAAACTTAATTTGAAAATAATGATTTAGTGTATAAATCGTTGCAAACACCTCACTTGATCTTTAAAAGTACGTGATTATCGAGTAATCATGGTGAATTGGTTTGTTTGGTTTTGTTTACATAGTTAGCAAAGGCGACTTTAGTATCTAACTAGCATCCTTTTAAACATATACACAAATACACAGTTACAAACAATAAACCCCCTTTTTTGTAGGAGGTTAAAAAGAGATAATTACCCGCGAATCCTTCCTCGACACTCCCCTACCACTTTGGGAAGTTCGCAGTCGGATCCAGCACCTGTAACAAAATTGTACCCGTAAAATTGGGGAGTTAATGGCTGGCTTTTTTACTTATATACTATCTGTTGCCCGTGATTCTGTCCGCCTAGAAGTCGTTTATCGCGGGTAAAAAGTACCTACTCTTATGTCCGTCCTCGGGGTTTAAGCTACGTCCAAACCAAATTTCATCGAAATTGGTTCAGTGGCCGCTTACAGACATACAGAGGTACATTTGCATTTATAATATTAGTATGAATAGATATGGATTTATTGAATAATAATTTATTTATTGATAACTACAGCCACCCATTAAAAATGTTGAGCGTACTTAGAACCTTGTCATTGTGCCACTGTTATTTTCATACTTATCATTTGATGTTCAGTTTGAAGTTCATTATGACATTTATGACAGTGCTTAACATGATGACTGAGAAAGCAAGATTACTACTAACTTTTCTGACCAAAGCCGATGTATGTTTATTTACAACATCCGTAGGTATATTTACCTACACTTTTACACCATATTTCAATGGAATAGGGAGCCAAAGTGAATACATAACATATATTTTGCTCTCGACTGTACCACTAAATAATTACTTATTACAACTTCGTGAGGGTTGAGTTTTCTTAATACCTACCTATTATTTATTTTTCACAAATAGCTAATACACAGTTTTTACAGCTGAATATAAAAGAGGATATTTAGATAGCTATATTATTGTTTTCATTGAAGTATTGATCTTAGCTAATACACAGTTTTTACAGCTGAATAAAAAGAGGATATTAAAGAGCATTTCTCTTTTTTTTGCCACTATGAGTGCCATCTCCAGAATTTAAAAAAATTGGCAGTTGGGTAGAAAACATCAACAGCAATAATTAAATAATATTCTAATGTGTCCCAAAATATTTGTATGGAAAGTTCCTTTTGTGTTACCAAAAACGTATGGATACCGGTAACACAAAAGGAACTTTCCATAACCACTAGAAGTTTAATATCCTCTTTTTATAAATAGGTATCTAAAATTTAGATAAGTATCTATTTATAGTGACTCGTAGTGTAGATTCGTTGTAGTAACTAAGGTAACATTTGCATGCCTATATTTATGGTTAAACATGTGAACCTTTCATTAACTGAAACTTTTTTGTTATACCATGTTTTTAGCAAATAAATGAACAAATGATAAACGATTTCATTTTCATTTATGAATGATTTCAATAAACAATAAAAAATCTTACCATAGACTACACAAACAGCCAACGTGAAAATCAAACACAGAGTGATAATTCGCGCCATTTTGAGAACTAAACCAAAATAGAGAGCTCAATCGTTTATATAAAATCCGAGTCTAATAACGACATTTTTCCTCGATTAGCCGAGATAAGGAACCAACTAATTAAGCGTCTAAATAAAATATTGATTTTTAACGACATTTTAATTTTTATTTCGTCTACGGTCCATATTATCTGCTTTAAATATAATTGACAATAACATTGCGTCGGTGACAATGCAATACAGCGTAACGAACTAATTCACTAAGTTGCAAAATATACCTTACTGTCTTACGTGGGTCTATATTGTCTGCCATTATTATTTTTAGTCATAATGTGTCATAATGTGTCAAGGTCATAATCATCGCAAGTCATAACTTATTTAAAAAAATACTGTAACTTTTTCAGGATTTTTACAATTTAAACCTAACCTAACCTGGCCTCGTGTACACGTTACATATTTCAGAAATTCTGAAAAGTTTACAGTAACAGTGACATAAAAAAATATGACTAAGTATCATTAATTATGTCGGCAATGACATTATGACCAAAAAAATTATGGGAAGCAAAGGGCTCCCGTCTTACTTGCTAAGGTGTATTTTGATTGATTTTAATCCATTTTTTCATGTAACTACCTACCTGAGGTGATTCATAGTTAAGTTTCGTTAAAAATATTAGTTATCAGTTCGTAAATCGGAGGTTTATAAATAAAGACGAAAAATAGCGATATAAAATATATAAAATTAACGGTTTCAACATCGTTTAAACAACGTCGATTGGAATGATCTGTTGTGCGCAAGCTTATAACTACCCTCTGTTAACAGGCTGTCGTGAAAGCATCGTCAAAGTGACAAAGAACCCGTGACGTAAGTATCGATTTCTACAGATAATCAACGGAATAAAAATGCGACCTGACCAAAACACGTCAACTGATTACAAAGTCCAGTAATTTATTGTTAATTTACCAAACAATAAATTAGTTAAGTTACTTAGCTACTGTAATACAACAGGGCGTGGCTCCAACTACTTTAAACAACTTAAAATAATTAACTTTTTGCAATTATCGAAACGAAAATTACTCAAATCAATCAAGTCAAGGTAACCTAACCTCACTCAAAGGTCACTACATAACTAATTAATAAATCTACTAGGTTCTCAAAATCACCTTGAAGGGTTATTTTTTCGTTAGACCCACCATTTATTCATTCCGGCTGTTTTAAAAATTGAAAGAGATATCATCAGGTTGATGTATCGACGCCATTTGTAAACGCAGCGGGGGCGCGCAACACGACATTCCAAATTCAAATTAAATTAAAACGCGGTAAAAACAACGTGTTTCCGTTCGCCGCGTTCGCTATTCAAATTCGAAATAGATTCGATCTGCGCTAATTTGTCTATGCCTCAGAGATAGCGTACGGAGAAATAGAAAAAGTTTGTAAAGGACAAATGGAGTACAATAATGGTTTTGGTGTGTTCTTGGAAACAATGGGAAGGGTCAGGGAGTAATGGCTTGATAATTAAATTTGGTGCAGTAATGAGAGACATTTGTTTTGTGTTAACGAATGTTCGTTCTCAATGAGCGTGACGGTCTTGTCTATGCAGATTGTACCCTTCGTAGGTACTATTAATCACTATGAAGGTGACTGTTTGTTCAATATGTGCAATCTTTAGTTGTTAGTCCATGTTTGGATGCCGGAAACATGGGTCAATCCCCAAGGATCATGAGAATGCAGGATAAAGATAAATACTACTCTTCTGCTTTATATGTATGGATGTGTGTATACCATGAGTGGCCAACTTGTTAGGGAGAGTAGTAAAAAGGCCGTAGTTTAGTATTTTAGTTCAATAAAATTATGCAGGTGAATTACGAGTATCTGAGGGTGATCCTAGCTGTTACTCAAAGCAAGCAAACGAGCCGCATTTACAATAATTTGCAGATTAAAAAATAACCTTGCCAGATTGCGACCAAATCAAGATTCTGGGCTCTTATAAACTAAAATCTTACCACCCTTTACTGACGAATAAAATAAGTCAATTGCAAAACAGCTGGTAGGTAAATGTAGTTGCTTAGTTGGTAGTGACTGTATGTGATGAACGGGCGTATTTGTTTCAGATTTTTGTTTCTTTTTTTACATATATAAATATCTATGTACCTGTTTAACTATGTTTTTTTTATGTCTGGTACCAACAGCACAAGCCTAGAACTAAAGTTCAGATTGTTTAATAATCAATCATAAACAAATTAATATGAAACTTCAAACGTAACATAAAAAAGTGAACTTAGGTGAATGGTGAAAGCTAAGTTCTAGGTGAAAAATTATGAACAATAAATAGTCGATTCTTACGTTCATCCCACACATTATGTTAATTAGACATTGAAATGAAATAATTTACTTTATAATAAACTACTTTTTTTAGAATGAAACTGATCGTTACAGAATCTGAACATTAAAACGCATTAAGCCGCCCCGCCTCATCTGTCATCATTATGGCCGCAGAGACCTAATAAGTTCGGTGCAATAAATAAAAAGGGAATATCAAAGAGTTGCGCCCCGTTTAATGGTTGTAATTGTGGCCAAATGAGTTATGGCACCGGCCGGTATCTTCTGACCCGTGGGTGTCTCTATCTACCGTCTTAATATCGACGTTTACACGCTATAAATATATCACATAAGAACCATTTAACGCATCACTAAAATCGTCACATTACGCCGTTAAAAATCGCGCGCTAACCTCTAAAGTAAACGCAAACGCATCCGTCACGTAAACTTCACGCAATAGCCCGCTTCGGTAAATCGGACCGCATTATGCGCGCCCTGTCGAACATCAGACGCTTATTTGTGTCCGAAAAGCGCTCGAAAGACTTAAAGCCCTTGCGCTTGATGTATGGCGGCGACACGTGAATGCCGACCTTTATATTCAAATCGGCGTATTCAAATCCGCTTGTCTATGCCAGCGTTGACAATTCGCGGGCATTTCGAAAAAGGAACGCGGGAAACGTCATATCATCGTCGGAGATTCGCGTTTGTTTTTTGGGGCGGCGATATGCATCTGGCTCCCGCGAGCGCGGTCATGTGTGCTGTTTTATTTTAGCTCGATTGTGTCCGAGAGAGATATAGTTTAAGATCGGTAGATATTTGACATGGGGGCCTGATAAAGTTAGTGTTTTGCGGCGGCCGCGACGTTAACGAGCCGCTGAGTAATGAGGAGGCCATTGTGATTTGAACAATGGCTAGTTCCGATAGCCGTTGCTTCTAATATTGGAAATTATATCAGGCGATTTAAAAGGAATGGCGTTTGCTCTATAGAATAGTTGAACCAAATGCTTAATAACTCTAGGAATACAGTAAGAAATTCACCACAAACCTTAATCATACCTTAATTTTCTTCCAAATAGACACCACACTCGGCTATACAGCTATATAATTAGATGGCTTGCGAATATCTGTCCGGGCTCGATGCAAATCACGCGGCATGGATCTGCATACAATGTGCCCGCTCCAGATCCGCAGCTTAGATGTCCTCTCTAGATAGCCGCTGCCTAATTTAAACCCTTTAGCCGCAGACTTAAAAGGAAATAAGTCAATGCTGAAAGGTATTGAAGGAATGAAGCAGAAAGTACTCTAAAAAATGGTAAAAGTTGGAGGAAGTCATGTTGACGTGTGTAGACTTCGGTTAGTTTTTTTGTAAATTTACATGACGACGCGGTTTAGGCCTTGTTGGTAGTGAACCTGTCTACGAAGCTAGAAGCTACATGCGTACGAATCCGGGTAAATAAAAAATATCCCTAATTTATTTTGATTTCTTGCAATTTATTTAATTATATGTAATGTGTCAAATTTTGTTAATGAACTTGTTTGTATTTTTATTCTATTCTATCGCAACGCAGTAAATAGCAAAGTATTAAAAAATGCAGGGTATCTAAATGTTGATCCTTGGACATATTATTATGTGATGTGATGTGTGTGTATTATTATTTCCTGAGTCTTGTAGGTATATTTTCTATCTATATATATATTATATATATAAAAGGCAAAACTGACTGACTGACATATCAACGCACAGCCGAAACTAATGTACCTAGAAACTTGAAATTTGGTACATGGGTTCCTTTCATGATGTAAGTGAGCACTAAGAAAGGATTTTCGAAAATCGACCCCCAACGGGAAGAAATGGGGGGGAGTAGCGGGAAACTAATTCTACGCGTACGTAGTCGCGGGCGTCCTCTAGTGTATACATATATTTCTTTTGAGAAGTATATTTATCGTTGTGTACCTATTACGCGTGGTTAATAAAATTATACACTAGAAAAACTTTACCCTTCTTTTCACTTAGCGTCGTCACGGTATATAATTGTGTTATTTTCCTTCATGTAGTTAAAAGCATAATAAATATCCCAATCACGTGATAGGTCACCATTATCATCATTTATGTTCCTGAAATATTTCCGCTAATTTGTTTTGTCAAGAAATACTGCAATTAAAATTTTATTTACATAATTTAAATGTTTATTTATACAGTTTTATTTTGAAGCAGCGGTATAAACGAATAGTTAATTAATTTTGGTGTAAAAAACACAAATAAAATATAATTAATAGAAAAACTAATAGTAAAAGGCAAACCATAATCTGTGGCTGACATAAAAATATGGCTATTTTACGCAACTGCATTCAAATAATTCATTATGGTAATTCCATGTGGGTATCATTTAGAACCTCTCATAACTGTGGGCGTGTTGTGCGGCTGTATAAACAATGCAATTTTTAACCAACCGCCAATTACCGAGTTCGGAACGCCCCCCGCTGACAAATTACGCGGTCGTAATCGAAAATGGAATGCACCGCGCCTTTTTTTCAAACATGGCCGGCGATTGACATTTAAAAACTAAATTTTGGCGCCATTATTAAAAACTATCAAAACCATAGACCATTTTAACTTTTTTTAAAGATACTCGCGTGAATGTCAATGTTTTTGCTCCATTTTTTTAATCGACCGATTAAAACACCTGGCTTTTTAAACACGCTCCAGATGTAATTTTTACATATTTTAACACCTCAGACCTCCAACGAAAGCCGGAGCCCGCTAATTTGCATTTCTTATAATTTAATTGCAGCCTGCTTGCTTGCACCTGCGATTTCGTAGTCGACGCCATTACTCTTGTGCTGCGCCAATAATTATTATTCCGTAAGTGAGTTATTAAAAGTCTACATCTAAATGTAGCGATGTTTAATCCTTGTGTAGTTGGCAATTAAGGTAAATATTAAGTTCTGCAAAGTGCATTCTACGCGTTTTTCTTTCGCTAATAATGCCCAGCAGGCAAACCTGGTGATGATCTTGCCGAAGCAACCTCATTGCGTAGTATTCGTTTAGCTATCCGAACTACTTATAGCCTGACAAAAGTATCGTATTATTTACCAAACCATTCACTTCTGAAAATAACGTCAACTCACTAAGGTACTCAATTTAGTAGGTATGCGCGTATATCTATTACAAAGACAACTTATTCCAACTTAGTCCTCCGTGATTGAAGGCTTGAGAGAGTAAATATTTAAGGGTTTTAGATCACGTACTCCTTGCCATAAAGTAATAATTAAAATAATGACTGACTGTTGAGTTTCTTGCGGCGCAGGAGTGGTCTCCACTTGTGAAGCGCTGGTAGAGTTTTGTCGCGTGTAAGTTCCCTGCTACATCCTGAATAAACATCTTTCATATTATTCATCTTTGTCTTTAAAGGCTTGCAGTATACAGCGTACTTAGAAAAATATAGAATACAAGAGGACACCCGCGACTTTGTTCGCATTTAATTAGTTCTCTCTATTTATTACTCTCACTATTTCTCCCCGTTGGGAGTCGATTTTTGGAAAATCCTTTCTTAGTGCACCCCTAGACCTCATAAGGAACCGCTTTTGGAATCTCTAGACCCAGCGGTTTGGGCTGTGCGTTGATATGTCAATCAGTTTCTTCTTTTATATATTTAGAAGATGAATGCTGGCATCATCTTCTAAATATATAAATGGTCACTCCTTAAAAAAAACATTATGCCTGATCAATCTGCAAAAAAAGCATGTACCTATATAGTATTATAAGTGGGTATGGAATTCTGGACATTACCTATTTTAAGTTATGGATTCAGAGAGCTATTAACTTTTCTCGTATATCGATGTAAGTGTCTACTTTATCACGTTATTTCATTGTAAAAAGGTCCAAAAGTCGATACAACTCTTTGTAGTCGACTGTACAAGGCCAGCTTAAGTCACAAAAAATGAAAAGAACCGAGCATATTTAGTTATTTACTGTAACTGAATAAATAAATGGCGCGCCTTACGAACAGTTCCTAATAAACGTACCTACTAAGTAAGATGTTACATAAGATTTGCCAGCGACAGTCAATCAAACCCAACTTAATTCTTATCTCTCATCCATCGACAGTAACGTCACTGCGACCGCAGAGCTCAAAGCAGTTTATTTTCAAGCGGCTCATTCAAAAACCTCGAAAACTCTAGATGTTGTCTAAACAAAACAAACTTAACAGTTTAAAGAATTCAATTCAAATGAGCCGGCATTGTTGTCTGCCAACCGCTTTATTTGTTCCATTTTTAACTTATCAACGTGATGAACGGCTCCCACATCACTTAAATCACCGTTACTTAAACCACAGACAATTAATTATTTTTTTCCAAATCGAAAACAAATCGCCAACTCTATTAACGATTTTGACAAAACGTCATTTGGGGAACGGTTAATCAAAATCAGTCGTGCCACGGCCGCGTCACAATACATCAGCGAGACCATTGTCCTTGTCAAATTTAATTCGATAGCTACCGGTGACTCTTGACAGGTTTATGGATGACCCATTGACAGTTCGGTGCGCGCGCGTTTGACAGTTTGACTAATGCTTGTCTATGGTAAAAACGCTGGAAGTTTGGCGTTTGAATAAAGATGCGGGAGGGTGTTAACACGGCGGCGTCGTTAACGGGAATCCGGAGAATTTATTAAAGACCTGATTTTTAGACGATGTTTATTTAAAAAAATAAAAAATCATTTTGTCATTGTCATCGTGGTCAGATATTTAGAAATATATTTCACTTAATTTTTAAATAATAATTTATTCTGACTAGCGGGCCTAGTACGGTTGCGTTTATTGCGTGACAAAATGTGGATAAAGCATCCGTCACTCTCGTACTTATAATACGTGACGGATGGTTTATCCAAATTTTGTCACGCGATAAACGCAGCCATATTAGGCCCCAGGGCTGCTAGTTCTTCAATCGATTACACCATTAAATCATTACAAAGTTGTCTGAAACAATATACCTAATTTTAATTTATCTCTAGTACCCTGTACCTGTACAATCACAAATAATAGCGTATATTATAGAGCTAAGTTAAAGACTAGGTCAATTTGTGTGAGATTGTCCCCTGATATTTATTTATTTAATTTAATTTTATGGTACATAGAAGGCAAATAAGCAGGCTATCTGAGAAACATAGCTGCTTTTATACCGGTCCAGAATACATTTTCAACTTTCCAAATTAGTTAATTAGTTTAGGAGTTATTTAATGTTTTAATGAAACTTGTCAATAAGGCTTCCTTGCGGTATCACTGATCCTTCGGCTGAAAAAAAAAACAGTTGAATTGAGAACCTCCTCCTTTTTTTGAAGTCAGTTAAAAATGGGTGTTATTTGTGATTCCAAAATTTAATCAATAGCGAAAATACAATACAATACAATACAATACAAAACACTTTATTGAAACACCACATACACCAAATAACAAAAATACAGGATTTTTAAAATAAGACTACATAGTGAGTCAACAGGCGGTCTTATCGCTAAATAGCGATCTCTTCCAGACAACCTTACAAAGAAGAGATGGTTAAAAATATACAATAGAATAGGCAGGCGGTGCAAACTGAAATAAACAAAAAAAAAAAGGGGTAGTAACTTCAAAATGAAGTTGTACTCGGTTTACATTTAAAAACTTTGAGCCTTCCTACTGAAAAAACATGCTTAAAGCCATGATTGAACCTATCGAGTTAAGTAAGAAAAAATGTAACACGTACGAGTACCTACTAAATACGAAAAAAATAAAGTTTACTTTCTAAGCTCGTTTCAATTTTCAAATTCAAATTCAAGTTCAATTTCGCACCGATTCCAAAAAGTGGCAATATACAGGGTGTAATCGTTAAGTGTGTCCAGGCGATTATTCCGTAACTATAACAGATATCAAAAAACTTTGAACTGATATCGAAAGTAAGTTACCTAATGAGTAAAATGACAACAATAACTTTTTAAAAATCAAACGAGAAGTATCCGAAATGTTGATATTAAACACTCCCATACAATGACATTTAGTGTGTGATTAGTAGAAAGGACGTCACTTCGAACATCTGCTTTAAATAAAAAAAAATGTACTTACTAAGAAATAAATATTATTCAATTAAAAGATAGTTTTATTTCTTGTTTAGATTAATAAACAGTTTCCTTTAATATCAGTACTAAGCTAAAATAACCTTTTAAAATAACGAAACTAAAACCTTTCTACTAATCTCATAATAAATGTATGGGAGTGTTTAATATCACAATTTTGGATACATCTCGTTTGATTTTTAAAAAGTTATTGATGTCATTTTACTGATTTGGTAACGTACTTTCGATAGTATAATATCTGTAATAGTTACGGAATAATCGCCTGGACACACTTAACGATTACATCCTGTATATAGTGTATATTGCCACTTTTTGGAATGCCCTGCACTTTTTTGTCGTTTTTTGCTAATGTTGTATAGATAATTGTACGGAACCCTTCGTGCGCGAGTCCGACTCGCACTTGGCCGGTTTTTTAAAATAACGGGAAGAAGAAGGCAAAAGAACTCACAGGTCACCTTATGATTAATTGAATTTGAGGATCATGGACCAAACCATCTTAGGAACTACTATGATTGAATTCTTCTATGTTAAGTATGTTATGTTATGTCAATTTTTTTTGGCAAAGGAATATTAATTTTCTAAAAAAAGGAATTTACATATCACATACCTATAAACGGAAGAACTTTACAAACTTACTTAAAACTACACTAATCTAACAAACCGCTGCCAGTGGGCATTGTTCCCAAAATGCTGGCAGCATTGCCACGTTGAATGGCAATGCTTAATCTTTGTGCCAAGTACAGGCCAGCATTTTGATCACGGGTTGCGTCGATCAGGCGCTTTGACACATCTTATGTTATGTTATGTTATGCTGTCTTTGCTATGTTATCATATGGAATATGTATGGAATATAAGAATGCGGACACTGTTGGTTTAAAGTTCGGTAACTTAAACTTACCAATAGCTTATCACCAAGCAAGATTGAAGCCGCTTGGCTTCGATATAACAAAAAAAACTTGATGTATTTTCCGTCACCGACAACCAAACTTTTTGTTTGTCTGTCGCTTAAACATAAACATAAGTAGCCGGTTATCTAAAAACATTAATCTTTAAAAATTAGTACAAGCAGAGATCATTTCCAACTAGTGAGATATAGCCATGTTTGAATTGAGACGTCAAATAATCGACTCAAGAAAAACCAAATTAAGAATAACCTCACTTGCTTCGCTGTTAACTCTTATTAAAATGTGTTAAGGATTAGTTTCTTTAGGTTTTAAGTTTTGTAAATCTTGTTTTAAGTTGGTTTTCGATCGGGACGTTCGATTAGGAGCGAGATGGGTTATCGAGGCATTCAACGAGGAATGTCAACCGCTGGCCGTTCGTTGATATGTGGTTGCAAGTTGCATTACGTCTGTAGCTCAATGACCTCGGCCGTAGAATTTTATAACGAGAAGAAGAAAATTAAAAAAACCTGACTGCGTATTTGAATATAATAATAATAAACTTTATTTCAAGCTACAAGGCTCATATTTCAAAAATCAAAATTTAAAATTCAGTAAATAGGCCACATGAGGGCTCTTTTACACGTCGGTAACATGAGTGAATCTACCAGCGCTTCGGACAAGACCATCATTGCGGAGAAGAAGCGCCGCAAGAAACTCCAGAAGAAGGTCATATTTCATATTTATTTAAATTCCGAATTTTTATAATTCCGAACGCAGTTTTTTGATAGAACACCTAACTTTTTGCTATCGCTGATAAATCAAACCTAACCTAACCTACGAATGACAATTAAGTTATGCATTTAATCTAAAATAGCTCCAGCGTAAAAGAGAATTTGAAAAAGGAAAATTCGGACAAATGAATATTCAGAAAAAAGGAATTCGGAATTTTATGGTGTTCCCCACACAAAACATCTGCCCTTATCGGGATTTGAACCCGGGACCGCTATCTTCGTAGGCAGGGTCACTACCAACTAGGCTGACGTTGCGAGGAATGTTTAGCGGTTAACAAAATAGCTGCTAAATTTCAACCTTATCGGTCGCCGTCTCTGAGTAAAATAGCTGTGACACACGGACAGACAGATAGACTCAAGATTGACGGACGTGACGAAATTATAAGGATTCCGTGTAATTGCCATTTGGCTACGGAACCCTAAAAAAGTGGGGCTCAAACCTCAATTGTTTTTTTCTTTTGTATGTTTTCAATCTCAACATGATCCATTTAGTCGTGCATTTGCAATAGGAGTACCTAGATACTTAGTTCATGTCCTATTGACAAAATGGCAATGTTTTCATATTTCTGGCAGAGTTATAAAAATTTGATTCAATGTCCAACATTCGATAGCTTGTTAAACAAAAGTGGAGGTATAAAACTATTAAAAATGGTGATATACTTACATTATATTTACAAAACAAAAATTACATCTTTACAACTTAATTCTATTTTAAAACTAAAAATCTATATCTAATAAAGGGCCAGCAAAAAAGCATTTCCTCGCTGAATAGTTAAACTTAATTATGCGTTTAGCGAGGAAACTGCCAGCTCTTCTGCCTCCCGTGACGTCAATGAGCCTCTACGAAATTTCTTTTATATTTATTTTAATCTGTATTTCGAAATTTGCAGTAGAAATAGTTTATATATCCAGCATTTATATTTTTGGTATAGGTAAGTACCTATAAATAAAATACGATCCTTGTTTATGGTTAACTTAACAGTCTACTGTTGTTCCCAAAAGAGCTCAAACAGAATATAAAGATAAATACTGTAATTTCATTCATGTCCTAATTTTCAAGACAAAGTCGGTTAAAAGGTTAGTGTGGAAAAATACTACGTAGTTATGTATAATTAGAAGTCGAAATGTACCGGCAAAAACCACCAGTGGCGCCATTTGCAAAATAAAGATGGCGGGAACTGAGTAAAGACGTATTGTTTATGGATGACACAATGCCGGCAAATATTGCTCTATGGCTAGAGGGCATGTTTGGAAAGGTTTAAACGTTAAAAGTTGTAATTACGTAGACGTTGAAAGTAATTTGTTTTTATATTGTTTTTATGTTAGACTATTGTCTACTGTTTTTAATTCTAAGAAGTCTGGATTGCCGGAACTGGAAGTGTCATTGCAAGGTTCTTGCTGATGTGGAATACTAGACAAATACTGAGGCTACATTCCTTTTGTTTTTGTTTTTTTTTTCTAGGAGAAATCATTCTAGCGGACACAGTTTATCTTGCTTTAATATCGTAATAATATTCTCGCTGTTATAATAGCTCTTAGTGTAAAGTCCATAAGAGTATAAAATTACCAAAGTTAAATAGAGTCCCTGTCGAATATTTTGCAATACTAGTGTGCCCGTTGATGTCTTCGTTTTAAAAAACTTAGAAGTTACACTTGCCTAAGTAACTAATTTTATTGATATTTGAAGGCAGTTTACTAAGTTGACACATATTTAAAATAAAAAAAATATGTAAAATGTTGATCTAATCACGAAGCCGAATGGACGTCACCCAGGTCCAGTGTAGTAAAACGTAATAAAAATAAATCAACCATCAGAATAAACCGATGTAATCGGCTAACCCGCGGCGCGATTGGTCGCGCCCGTCGTTCCATTTTTGAATTTAGGGTTCCAGTTTTGAAATTTAAACGTTTTTTAATTTGAATTTAGAGACAGGTTTGTGATTGAAGGTGGAGTTGATTTTGGCTTGAAAACCGGGTAGAAAAGAAAACACGGTATTACTAACTCTCTTTGGCCTTAGGTAAGCTACGAATAAAAGAGATGACAATCGCTACTGACATTTTATCTCACACAAGGACCGACACGTGTTTGCACCAATGTTGATGACGTGGTTGACGCTGCCCACGAAGCTACGGTTGCGGGTTCAATTCCTGATACTGATAAGGTTAAATAGTTATTAGGTCCCGGGTGTTTTTTAAATATAAAAGTATTAGCGATCCGCCCTCGCCTCGCTTCGGTTTATGTGATTTTTCTTAACACGCACATTAAGAATTTATTATACATAAAAACCTTGCGTGAAAAATTATCTAACTGATGGTGACAACTCTCAAGAAAATCCATTTTTTATATTATTGCGAACATACAGATTAGACAGAGAACTGATCGACTTAATAATTTGTACAGCAATAAATTATAGTCCACAGACGGACATAGGGTTCTGTTTATCCCGTAAAAATCTGACATTTCCCGAGGGAAAAGCACTATACGACTTCTAAGCCGACAGTCGCAGTAAAAAGTTAGTAAAAGTACTCAACAACGATTGCAATGATTAATTAACGTATTAACGTCGGTTTGTGAATACAAAGTGCGCATTAGTGATCCGATTGATTGCTCGAGCGATCGATCGAAGTGCACTTTTCCGTCATTAAGCCGGCCATTAGTTCTAAACGCGGAAAATGGCCGGTCGATGAGCTATGGACGTACACTTATACCACCTTAAACAGTGTAACAGGGGCTCTTCTCTGTAAAACCCTTTGCCTCCTACCTATGCCTTTGACATGTTATTTTATTGCTTTTAACTTAGCCGCCATTAAGTATTATCGTATTTCATAATTGAAGAAATGTACTTCTGCTGAGGCCCTTGCCAAGATGCATTACTCTAGCTAGCGTTTCTATTCGTTTCGTTTTTAAACCAATCGCGTCACGGGTAGATCACGTGACTTTTCGTATCACGTCTTCTACCAGTGACGCGATTGGTTTAAAAACGAAACGAATAGAAACGCTAGTTAGCGTAGTGCATCTTGGCAAGGGCCTCTGGAGTTTCTTGCGGCGCTTCTTCTGCGCAATGATGGTCTTGTCCAAAGCGCTCGTGTAATTCAATCCGTATTATCGACGTGTAAAAGAGCCCTCATGTGGCCAATTTAGGCCCTGTTCCCACTATGCCGGACCGGCGAATTTGCCGGATGCCGGTAAGGCTAGTGGCTTATGATGTGACGCTGTTCACACGGCATAATGTGAACAGCTTCATATAAATTGTACAGCCACTACCCTTACCGGATCCGGCAAAATTGCCGGTCCGGCATAGTGGGAACCAGGCCTAAGAGGTGATTTTAAAACCAACAACGACAGTGACATTTACAATGACAAGAATGACAAGGTTTTAAGTACGCTCAACATTTTTATTAGGTGACTGTGCAGTATTCCCACTTTTTAATAGCATTCGGCTGGCTATCCTTTAAACTACCGATAAGCAGCAGTGTTCTTATTGTTGTGTTCCGGTGCGAAATTATTCTCATAGAGAAATTCCATATTAGTCCTTTAGGCTTGGTGGTAAATGGTAATATGTGACCCATAGACTACAATCTTAAGGCCACAATCCAAAGATGCCTCTATGCTTGCTATTTCACCTGTTGTCTGTGTGCTCATGTGTTTTTATGACATAAAAAAACAATACGAGTAAGTTGACCTTAAAAGAAAGAGACGTAGTTTTTTTTCACTTGCGTGTTTATCCCACTCAAGCCTTGACTCAAGTAATTTAAATTTTAATCGTTCATTAATTGCGCTATTTCACGCTTTAATTACGGCTCTAGCTTGACCTGTGTCAACTTTTTCCCGCTAGCAACACTGCACCTGTCAACTCCCCACCGGGCAACCCCGACGGATTAATACCACGGCACCATTTAAAAAGTTTTGATATGCAAGTGACGTTTAAGAAGTTATAATAATGATCCTAATTATTTTTTAAACGATAGATAATTGTGTTTTGTATGATACCCTGCTATTTAACAATGATTTATTTAATTGTGGGTGTTGTTAATTGCAGATTATGTTAATTATTTCGAAATTTGAAATTATAATGAAAGTTTTGATTTAGACCATACGTCGTAAAATAGCGTCCGGTACTATCCGTTTAGGAAAAGTAGTCGATTAAACAGAGATCTTTATTACATTTTTAAGTTACTATGCGCATGCTGAGCTTCTATCAAGGTGTACCGGGATATCATATTATTAAGATGACTAGTATCAAAAACGGAATAAATGTACACTTTGCGTTCCAGTAAATGTCAAAATTATTCTTCTATTCTAATTCGCTTTTCAAAATTCAAAACAATATTTCGTGGTCGCCAAATGACTCGCGCGTGTAAGCGGCCAGTGACTTAGCTACATACGAACCTCTTTCCGGTTACAAAACGTCATTGATTTAAAAATATATATGTGTTACGTAATATGCCTTGATATCTGAAAAAAATACTAGGAAATTAAGTAAAGCCAGGAAAACTATGTAAAACGATACACCATTTATTTTAGAGTGACAATGACATAGAAAATAGAATTTCATAAAAATACAAGTTTAAACGTAAGTCACTGTCTTTACAACAAAGAGTTTGTAACATCCTCCCACTTTTGGGGCGGAGCCCCGAAACCACTGCTCATCATCACAGCACTTCGCTAGGTTGCACTTCCAGCGGGTACAGACGTTGGTAAGCTCGAGTGTACTCGCCGTCTGCTGTGCGAACTTTTGCTACTCTTGCATTGCCATCTTTGCCGGTATACATTTTTAAAATTACTCCTAAAGGCCACTTAATACGCTTTGCATCAGTTTCTACTAATACGACATCGCCTACCTTTAAATGAGAGTCCCTCTCCTTGCCCTTCTGTATGAGCATTCCCAAGTACTCATTTCTAAAACGCTCGCGTAGACCGTCTCTCAGCTTATGCAGATACCTAAGTCGCCTATTCAGTGAATTATGATCGAGCTGGTCTAAGTCTGGAGTTTCACTGGCTGGAAGCCCTTGCAAGAAGCAAGCCGGCGTGAGTGGTTTTAAATTATCCGTGTCACCTGCGATGTAGGTTAGAGGACGTGAATTCATAAGTGCTTCACAGTCACAGAGAATTGTTAGGAGTTCTTCGTAACTAACTGTTTTCTGTCCCAAGTTTCGTCGAAGAAGTTCCTTCAGAGACCTTATTAAACGCTCCCACCATCCACCCCACCAGGGAGCGGCTGGCGGATTTAATTTCCAGTGTAGTCTTCGAACGCTGGAGTAGGCTGCTATTTCATTCCAATTTAAAGTCTTCAACAGGTTATCAGCGCCGTGGAAGTTAGTGCCGTTATCCGTGTAGATGATGTTGACTCTTCCACGTCTGGCGAGAAATCTTCGAAGAGCCATGAGGAAAGCTTCTGTCGACAACGATTTAGTCAATTCAAGATGTACAGCACGGTATACTGCACACGTAAATAGAACTATCCACACTTTCCCTCCCGACCGAAGAAAAAGAGGACCGGCCAAGTCGATACCTGTCACTTCAAAGGCGGCAGCCGGCTTTACTCTGTCACGAGGCAACGGCGGTATTGGTGCGTCAGCATGCTTTACTGATTGACGCCTGCAGGGTACGCATTTTGAAACGGTTGAACTGATAAGTCTTCTGACATCAGTTCTAGGCGTGGTATGCTGACTTCACGCACTGGTGCGACTCGAGACTTCGCTTGAACCAATTGCACAGTAACTTCCCCTTGATGTTCACTTCTCAGGAAAATGGCTGCTGCGAATGATACTTTGCTTGCATCACTGAATACATGAAGACTGTTATTACATTCATTTATTGAATTAGAGGTAAGTCTACGAGGAATCCGGCATTCATTAAGCAAGTGAATATGTTTAGACCATTCGAAGTATTCCTCTTGTAAGTCGTTTGGCAGTTCCTTATCCCAACTCAGCTTCAAATTCCAAGTCTTCTGAATTATAAGCTTGGGTACAAGCGTCACTGGGCTCACCAAGCCGACAGGATCAAACACTTTCTGTGTTATGGAAAGCAAACTTCTTTTAGTAATGTTTTCCCTCAAAGCTATGTCAGATACGAAGTTAACATTGCAGTAAAGTTGATCCTTCTTAAGATCCCACATTAGACCGAGTACAGACAAGCAATCATCCTGTGTAGTCATCTCTTCGTTGGTCACGGGGGCAGTGACCCAACCTCGTAAGTCAAACTTCGCATCCATCATTATCTTTTTCGCCTCCTGTATAAACAGCTGCGCTTCTGACTCAGTGTCTAGGCTTGTCACGCAGTTGTCAACATAGAACGAGTTCCTTAGGCGTTCGGCTGTATCTTTGTATTCTTTGGTATATTTTTTTAAATGGTAATTAATAGTCGCACCCAAAAGAAACGGACTGGAAGTTATGCCGAACACTACACGACAATGACGGTAGGTTATTAACTCTTTCCTTTCATTAGTCCTCCACCACAGGAATGACAGATATTGTCTATCTTCTTCTGTCAACGATATCTGTAGAAATGCTTTTTTAATGTCAGATGTTATACCAATTGCATGTTTTCTAAACTTTATAAGTAAATTCGGTATCAGTTCAAGACAGTTTATACCCTTTTCTAGGAACGAGTTAAGACTATTTCCATTCGAGTCTCGAGCTGAAGCGTCAAAAACGGGGCGTACTCTTGTGGTCAGACTAGAGTTCTTTATGACAGCGTGATGTGCTAGGTAGTGTTTAGGCTTTGCGGAGCTATCTACCTCTTCGATTATGCCTGCATTCAACCAGTCATCGAACACTCCACCATAGTTATCAAATTCGTTTAGCTTCAAGAGTTTTTGTGTAGTTGACATCAACCTTATTTCGGCTAAGTGTTTGTTATCAAGAAGCTCGCTATGGTTTAGTTTCCACGGTAAGTTGACCTCGTATCGTCCTTCATCGTTATTTTTAATGGATTCTCTAAACTGGTCCATTATGATGGAGTCTGTCTTTGCCTTACTTGTAACTTCTGCTGGGTCCCTTATTCCAAGGGTTTCTAAGTCCCAAAGTTGTGTTAATTGTAAGTTTGCTGATACTATGTTAGTAATTACACTGCATGCGTTCATTACTGGTCCTTGAAGTGTCCAACCTAATTTAGTTTTCAGAGCCACAACGTTATTTCCGAGTTCAATGAAACTCTCAGTGAGCAATAATCCTGCGTTGTCTGCACCGATTAGCAATCCGATGTTGGGCGCAGCCTCCTCGCCGACGTCGCTCAATGTGATATTATGTTTCTGCAACTCATTAATCAAGTCATGGTTCATGTTCAAACGAGGAATATACCCACAGATAATGGACTTGTCAAGCGCGGTCATTTTGCAAGTAAACTGGTTATTCACACTCGCTACACGGAATTCGTAAGAATGAAACGCCTGTTTTTTAGTTTCGATGCCGCCAAAGAGACAGTGTGACAAAATTTCCTTGCCATCCGGCTTAAGATCCAAGTATTCTATTATATCGCGTCGTATATAAGACCTCTGTGCACCCGTGTCAATAAGTGCCCGTACTTTAATGCATTTTTTATCGCTTATAATATTTACTATAAACGTTTGCAACAGTGTGGTATTAGCCTTATTCTGGTTAACGTTGCTATTTAAATTTGATGTTCCAAACTTGTCAATTTTTTTGCTTATATCTCGATCTGACATCTTAATGTCGGGACACATCAATACTGAATGACGTTTGGAACAAACTAGACATTTTGTAAAATTCTTGCACTTTTTGGAATTATGCCCAGTTTTCAAACAAATAAAGCATCCCCCTTTTTTAGTAAGCATCTCCCTCCTACCTTCATATGACATCTTGTTCGCTTTATAACATTCAAGACTACCATGCGATGTCTTTTCACACCAAATACAGCAAGTCTTCTTACCTGAATCTTCCGTCGACGCTAGGCATGCCGCGGTGGGTTGAGTCGGAAAGCTAATCAAACTGTCACCCGATGCTATTCCACTGCGAGCGAGCTGGATTCGTTCCTCTGACTCCACTTCACGTTTCAGGAACTGCATAAGCCGGTTCAGATGATCGTCGCTCTTCTCTGCGTCTACTTGAGATCTCTCCCAAGCTCGTAATACAGATTCGGGCAAGGCGGACTCAACTAAAGGGAAAAGTAAAGCGGCGTATTTATCGACAGTGACACCTAAACTCTGCAGTGCTTGCAATTGCGTATTTAGTTTATCATACAAGTGGCCTAAAGTATGGGAAGTGTTACCTTTGGCTTGCGCAAATACTAAATTGAGGAGCTCACGTACATATATCTCGATGAGTAAGTCGTCACGAGCAAACCTGGACTTCAACTGTTCGATCGCTTTCTTATAATTAGCTCCCGATGGAGGAAAGCTATCGACGAGTTCTCTTGCTGGAGAATCTGGAACAGTGCACTGAAATAAATATTGGAATTTATCCTCGTCGTCCATATTCTCATCGCTGTCAATTTTCTTAAACTGGCCCCAAAAACCAATCCAGTTTTTGATATTCCCGTCGAACTTGCGCAGTTCAATTTTGGGGAGCCGGAAACGTCTCGACTGACAGGCCGAGCTGCATGTTGACCTGTTACATCCGTGCTGTGATTTTACTGTATTATTTGATACGTCGCTGCCGTTGGATTCACTTGACCTTTTCCTGCGCACAACCTTCTGGGAAACGTTGTCGTACTTAACTTTCATGCGCTCCCATTCGTACTGATACTTATCGCTAGTCAGGCAATCCTCTAGAAATTCCTCCTCCGACATTTCCTCTGCGCTCAGATATTGTTCCTTTATACGCTCGTCCACGTTGAACAATGTTTCAGCTCTGAGCTGCAGTCGACTGAAGGCGGCGGTGACTTCATCAATGTGCGACTCTAAATTAGCGTTAAAATCGTTCTTGGCTTTCGTAAATAGACTCCGGGCTACTGTCCTTTCTTTCCTTAATTTTTCCATATTGTAAAACGGTCGCCAGATGAAAAAAATACTAGGAAATTAAGTAAAGCCAGGAAAACTATGTAAAACGATACACCATTTATTTTAGAGTGACAATGACATAGAAAATAGAATTTCATAAAAATACAAGTTTAAACGTAAGTCACTGTCTTTACAACAAAGAGTTTGTAACAATATCATTTAAGCACCATAGATAATAGATGCTTTTGTAAACTAATATAGTAGGTTCTGATTACACTCCACAGTAGACTAACCTTCCGATTGCATTTAATATGTTTACAACTATCAAAGCTCAGCTGATTGCAACTACCCACTCCCTGAATGAATAGATAGTGCAGTAAACAAAATAATAATAACAGAAGCGATTCCCCAGACTCTAAATTTAATATCAAAACAAACAACGCGCGTG
Organism: Acleris cristana; assembly: GCA_948252455.1. Taxonomy (NCBI): domain Eukaryota; kingdom Metazoa; phylum Arthropoda; class Insecta; order Lepidoptera; family Tortricidae; genus Acleris; species Acleris cristana. The sequence continues at coordinate 13,773,258 of OX411789.1, forward strand.
AACGCGTCCAAACGTTTTACGCGGGAATATATAAACATGGCGGCCGGATAACCTTAAAATTGCCATTAAGAAAACTTTTAAGCCGACTAAATTAAACTCTAATCCAAAGTAATACAGGTTACTTAGGTTTGAATTGGTAATTTAGCGATGGTAAATGTGTTACGGTATTTTGATAAACAAAGTATGCCGGGTGAAATTGTACGCGAATCTGGATTATTTCGCGCGATTTCAACAAACAATGTTGCCATCGTTGCGCACGTGTCTAAATATCAAATAATGCGTGCGCTTGTTATATCACGATTTGGAGTAAATGTCCTTCGAGGAACTGACGATGAAGTTCGATAGTTTTTGACAGTTAGCACAGCTGGGTCAAATTTACAATTCATTGGATTATAGACCCTCTAAAGAATGTAATAATTACTTACAAATTTAGGGTGAAAAGTGAGATGGGTCAGAAAGGTCAGCTACTGACTCCTACCGCTACGCTAAAGTGACCTTCAGGTACCAATACTAACTTTTTAAATTATGTGTTAAAAATTAATACAAATAGATAGATCTCATTTGAGATCAACTAATGTTTAAGTAGTAGACAAGAAAAGTCACACCACACACTTAAAAAAACCATACAATTTAAAATGTATAAATAAAATCACATGCTATTTTTTATGCCAATCAGTTTGATCGTGTTTAAGAATCATAGAAAAGGGTCGGTGCCTAAAATAAAAAGTTTCTATATTATTATACTCTATCATTCTATAATGTTAAAGCTACCAACTGCATCACTACATCTAATAGCTTTAAAGCTTCATAATAGAAATCATAATAAACAAGTCTAAAAAAGCAACCTTTACAAACAGATTCAGATTCAGATTCAGATTTTATTACTCAATATAACACAGTATAAATTACATTACATGTCAAATTATATGCAGTTACATTGAGGTCGTCAGAAATAGAATTAAATTATAATAATAAAAATTGTAAAAGTCAACACAAATAAAGTACATTAAAAAAATTAAAAGTCAATCATATTTTATAAGTCAAGTTCCATATACTCATTTACCGAATAAACTGGGTTATCCAACAAAAGATTCCTAAGCCGACGCCTAAACGTTTCGTCAGATGGTTCGCGTTTGAGTTCGGCGGGTAGACGCTCGTAGTACGTGGGACCGATGACGCGCGGGTTCTTACCTGCAAGTGCCATGCGACGAGGAACAGTTCTCAAACGCCCTGTGTGGCGGAGTTGTTTGCCGACGACGTCTACTGTCGCAAACGAAGAAATATTCGATCGGACAAACATAATAATGTCGAATATGTAAAGTGAGTAGTGCGTCATTATGCGGTGCGCTGTGAAAAAGCCTCGACAAGTATGTCTTGGCTTCGCCCCAACCAACGTACGTACTGCACGTTTCTGCATCAGCATTACCCTGTTGGCATCCGTAGAGTTTCCCCATAAGAGTGTGCCGTACGACATCAGTGAGTGAAAATGTGCATAATAAACCTGCCTTAGAGCGTCGTCAGATATAAGCAATTTCAGCTTACGCAACGCAAAGACTGCACTACTCAATCTACCACACAACAGGTCAACATGGCACTTCCAATTAAGATTCGAGTCCAGGGTGAAGCCGAGAAACCTACACTGATCGCATACAGGCATCGGACTGTTTGCAACGCACGGAGGAACAGGAACACTACGCCCCGAGAAAATCATGACGCTTGACTTTGTTACATTCAGAAGCAAGCCGTTACACGAAAACCACTTCTGCAGTTGATCACATGCGTCATGAATTTTCCCGGCGAGCTGGTCATACGTGCGCGCGCCAACTATGACCGTTGTGTCGTCTGCGAACTGCACAGAAACGCCGGCCGTGATGCTGGTAGGAAGATCATTGACGTAAGCCAGAAATAGGGTGTTTCCTAAGGCGGATCCTTGAGGGATCCCTATTCTCACGGTGCCAACATCAGATTCGAGTCTCTTGCCGCCCGCAGACAATTTGACAACTTGTTTCCGGTCGCACAGAAATGACGTAAGTAGACGGTGTGAAGTGTCCTGTATACCATAATAGTGCAACTTATCCAAAAGCAGCTCGTGGTTTATTACGTCAAAGGCTTTGGATAAGTCACAAAATATACCTGCCATCTTATTTTTATCGTTTAACGAAACTGTTGTTTGGATAATATCGTCAACATAATGTTAGATATCATGTATAATGTTTTTTATTTTGCCGATTTCACGTTAAAAAATTACAACACCTCGCTTGTCGAAATAGGCCCATTTGTTCAGCCTTTACAATGGAACACAAAACCATACACATATATACAGATCAAAAACACTACCCTCCTCCTTCGGCAGTCGGCAAAAATAATAATTGTACAGTCGAGTTCATAAATGTGTATACACTTTAATACCTTGTGTATTTAATGTCATGTTTAAACTGCCATATATGAATTGTAACAGCGATTAAAGTGACAAGGTACTAAAGTGTATACATATCTATGAACTCGACTGTACATAGCTATTTTCCTTAAAACCGTGTCACCATTCCGAGAATCTCATCAAACGCTGGCAGATTTGGTTATCATCGGAATAAATCAGCGGCGCGGGCGCAGCGGGCGGTCACTGAATCACGTCACTAACGTTCAACTATACCGCACATTAGGGTTATGCTCATATTTGGCAAAAAAAAGTACCAATCAATTTAAATGTTAGAAAGCCAGTTGAAGTTGCTTGTTTAAATTTTAAAACAGAACCCATGGATACTATTCTAGATGGGAACATGTAAAAAATTACGTCATTGAGCAGAATTCATCATTTTAATTTAATTTAATATGTTAAAATAAAATACTTTTATTTTCCCGTATCCATAATTTACATTTCAAATGTTATTAGTAGTTGATTATTTGTAATTCGCTTACAAAAGGGTAAGTACAGTCACCCAATAAAAATGTTGAGCATACTTAGAACTTTGTCATTGTGAATGTGATTGTCCTTGTCATATGTGTCAGTTGATGTTTTGTTTGAAGTTTACTATGACAACGCACTAAAGTGCTTAACATTTTCGTTGGGGTACTGTACAAGTCGACTTAACTCGTAATTAAAAAGGTTATACACCTACTTACATGTACGGAGTATACTAGACTTAAACCCTTTTCACTTGATCTTCGGAAGACTTTGACCCTTTTTAGGGTTCCGTACCCAAAGGGTAAAAACGGGACCCTATTACCAAGACTCCGCTGTCCGTCTGTCTGTCACCAGGCTGTATCTCATGAACCGCGATAGCTAGACAGTTGAAATTTTCACAGATGATGTATTTCTGTTGCCGCTATAACAACGAATACTAAAAACATAATAAAATAAATATTTAAGGGGGGTTCCCATACAACAAAAGTGTTTTTTTGCCGATTTTGGCTAATGTTGTATAGATAATGGTACGGAACCCTTCGTGCGCGAGTCCGACTCGCACTTGACCGGTTTTTATAAGGACTCCAGCTTGTATAACACTAAACTTGATCGTTCGTATTAAAGCAAAAAAGATTTTGACATTGTGACAGATGGAACTTCAATATTTTCAAGTGGCATGTAGGTACCGTATCGCCAAAAATACCAGAAATTTTCGTAAATTCTTTTGTCCAAAACGTCTGATTCCCAAAATACCTGAATTCTGGTACGATTGAATCTTAGTATGACTGAAACCCAAAACATCTGAAACAAGAGCTGAGGCCCTACCTTGAAAATCGAAGTTTGATGTTACGTTAGTTCCATCCCTTTCTTTCGATTGAGTCTCGAGTGACGAGTGACAGGGACTGGGTATCCGAAGTTTCGAATTTAGTGTTTCATGGTAACCATCCAGTCATGGAAGAAATATAGTCGTTCAAATTTTAGGTGTTTTTGGGATTAGGTCATTTTGAATTAAGTACAGGTGTTTTGTTAAAAAGGTGATAGTTACGAATTTTAGTCATAATATGAATGTAGTGTATTGAGAAAAAAATACAGGTATTTCAGGATATCGTCATTATGAGAGAGAGTCGTTTTGAGATCTAGACGTAAGGGTATTATGAAATTAAGTGGTAATGAAACCTACTCTGAATTTTAACGACACGGCCATCATGACATCGCGGTGTCCTCGTTTTCTTTGCACTTTCGCTTTTACTCGTAATTGTAATATCGTAATATGAGACAACACTTGGTTTACCGAGAGTATGTCTCAGATTCATTCATCAGAAGAGGTCATTAATAAATAGAAGCTGGAATGAAAGACGATATACTATGGTCGCTTCTGTATGTGAACTCTGCGAACTTTAGCAACTGCAGAAGCTAAATAATATGTATTGGTTTGCGTGAACGGAGGCTGTCGTGCTTTCGCGCACATTTATTACATTGTAGATATTTTGGGTGATAAGCAGGGTACAACTTCACTCAAATTCACATGGTTCCAAACTAAGCTCTTGGCATTTACTATTGGTACAAGACGACGATTAACATACTTATATAGATAAATAAATACTTAGAATCATCAAAGCCTTAGAAACAAATACATGCACTTGTCAAACAGATCAGAAATTGAAACTAGGACTGCTAGGTTTGTAGGCAGGCCACTAGACATTGACTACTCTGACTATGTCGCTCAATGCACATTTGTTTCTCAGTCTTATATCAATAAAAATAAAAAATAAATATTTATTCAGCAAAGTGGCCACATGATGGCTCTTGTATAAATTTTAAGTAATTCTTTTTCTCCATATATGTATGTATCGTTGTCTAATCTAGTCTCCAAGGTGCAAGATTGCCTCCTAATGTTTTCTATAGATAATTGTCTTGTATAAAATTATCTTGCAAAAACGTCTAGCAAGATATAAGCAGATAAGGCAGAAATTAAATAAAAATGAACCTTCTCCTTTTTTGAAGTCGGTTACGTTATGTTTACTGTTTAAGGGAGCATGCTGTACATGTGAAATGACTATGATAATTATTATAGTGTCGTAAAACTTTTTGCAATACATGCGGATACTTAAACACCATCTTCAATTTTCTACAACTAATCAAGTTGACATTACATTTCTGATATCTTCTCTATAATCAAATCAAGCGAATTGCGTTAAATATCTGCGCGGGCGACGATGACGTCAGCGGAGTCATCGGCCCGGCCGTGACCGCAGTGAAAGTCATTACCGCGATCTGTCGCGCTCGAGCTGCGTCTGCGCAGATGCGGTGCACTTCCTAACGTATCGCGCATCGATTACGGGATATATTTTGATTAATTGAGTATTAGCTTGCTAACCGGTGAAATAGCATAGATTATCCTCAGGGTTGGCAATGCATGTGCCGTCCTTAAAAGCATCACGTGGCTGTGGTTTTCTTCTCTATGCCAAAAAAGGCTATCTCTTTTCATAAATGTGAATTTGACAGAAAGTGACAAGGAACACTTGAATAAAATAGGTTTATTGTGGGTTTATGAATAAGGGGGTATGTCTTTTACGTCTGTTATAGCTACGAGTTTATGGTGGATAGTCAAAGCAAAATAAGTCTGGGCATATATTTCACATTGTATTAGCCCAACTTACTTCTCTATCGTATTCATATCTTATTGTGCAGTGAATAGGAATTATCAAACGTCAACAATCATGATGACAATGTAAAATGTGGAAAGGCCCAGTTTAAATAAACATCACCATAAACATTAGTACGACCCCGAACCTACGTCTCGGCTATTTGGATCTATGTAGTCACATTTCCAATTATGCCTCCATGAGTTCCTTGCCCTACTCAAGCATCAGGCGAAGTATGCAAAGAGGAGATTAATTATTTCAATGACTGAAAGCAGTGTTAATGAAAACTCGAAGAAACAAGTGTGACACAGTGATATGCATTATTCCACTTTTTTACTTCTATTGCCATCGTATTGTTTTAAACTCGGCCGCCATTACTGTCAAGGAAATAAAGGTTATCATAACGTTGACAATATGATAACCATAGTTGTAAATACGAAGAAGAAAGGGTTATATGAGGTGTCACAGGGTTAGATGGACCCTTCTATAGAAGTTGAGTAAAATCAAATTAGTTATTTGTACATTATTTATTTAACAAACTTAAACATTACAACAATTACTCAATAGTCAACAACGAACAAACAAAAACATAAGCACACAATAAATATCACAATGAACAACTGCGGGTAGGATGCTATCCTAAACTAGCCTTAGTTATGTTCTATTTACAAAAGCCGATACTGGCTGAAAATACCCAAAGATAAACGAAAAAGACAACATTTACATTGTAAACTTTTTCTTTTTCGGTTCGATTTTTAAATTAGGAAACGGCTTACAAGGTAAGCTTTTTTCTTAATTTTGATTATTGTTTTTTAGTGCTTGCCTCCCTTGTGGTGGTAAATGTGTTTGTAGACCGGCACGTGGACGGGGTACGGTTTGGGGACTGGGACCTCGACCCTCTTCTCAACTTCCACGGGGTATGGCTTCTCAACCTCATAGGGCACAGCCTTCTCTACGGTGTAAGGCACGGGTTTTTCTACAATTTGCGGGACAACCTGAAAAAAAGAAAAAAACGTTCAAAAACGGTTCAGAAAGCAGAACAAAATAACACCTGTAAACGCATGTCAGTCATCAGTATATTTTAAAAGTATAAAATGAATCTATATGGTTATGTAAGAAAAAAACGCTCTGTACATTTCAAGTAGAGTATTATCCGAGACCCATCAAAACGGAACAGGAAGTCAATATAGAGATGGTCAGAACGTAATCGCGGAAGCTCTTTCAAAAAGCGAACACAGACTACTTTCTATAAAACGCCTTTCCTTTTACTTTTTTATCCTTCAGTCATTTAAGTCGAAGAGCACCTACAATGAAATTATTCAATACATTTTTTTTCAAGAGTAAAATAAGTAAAATGAACCATTAAATCCAATAACCGCACAATCACTTGGTGTTCGATTTTTAAATGTTACGCCATTGAGAGCGCGGGAAGAATGGACGTTTTTTCAAAATAAGAACACGCTCTAGTAACTGTCACTTTTACTTTGGCAGGTTTAAAGGTTTTATGTAACAAGTCGACAGTGCTATTACGTCAAGATGAACTTTGATAAATAGGTGGTCAAGTGCGAGTCGGTATATAACCATTATCGCCGAACGGAATAATAGACAATTCAAATATGGCAGTGTTACGAAGATTAACAGAATAACGTTTGGACAGTTTCCTTTTATTTACTTCTTAATCATACTAAGAAATTTTTTCAATCTATTAACAAATTAAAGAAATGCAGCAATATGTATGGAGAATGCGAGAAACTTTCGCGGTCTTTTAATATTCACTTTGAAACTTTACACAATGATGCTCTACACTTAGACTCTTATAGATTGGAAGAACAAGTCCTATCCGTAATGATGCTTTTCATTTTGCAATACGTCTTAAATTCCAATTCGTCATAAAACAAAACAATGGCAATGCTAACACTGGTGTTAATCTGCGAGTTTCTCCGACTATCTGATTCTGCGGTGAAGTGAAAATTAATTGCATCTTGATGCGGTAGACTCGTATTACGTCACCGGTCATTATGTGACTCATGCGCAATTGACGGTGCAACGATCCAAATTGCAAATGGAACGATTAAAGTACACTTTACATAATATTTACTTTGGGATGTAGAGCATTATAACATTCACCGAGAATATTACATTGGCCTGGCTCTCCTGAAAACCAGTCAGGTTGATATTATGTCAACCATTTTGTTGAGTGGAGACCATTTCGGCACACACCATCATTATAACAACTTTTTAATCAAATAATGTCGCTTCTTGGGTGATAAGAACTACTACTTTTCTACTATGTTCCCTTGTGTTGATTGTGATGGTCGAATGAACGTTTTTCTGTTGTATTCTATTCTATATTGTTCAAGAAAAGACTATCACGATCTACATAATTATTCAATTATTTGGTCAACCCAACCCCAGCACTAACGACTCTTCGAAATTCCCATAGAAGATTTCACGCCCCATAGCCATCATAAGGGTTTATTTACCCAAATGTATAGACGCCGAGGCGTATGCGCCGAGCTGAGTCGAACCTGTTTTCTGCTCTCATTGCTTGGACATAATTATAGTTTTTTCAGACCGGCTTAAGAAGTAGGTCTGACCGGTTGATATATTTGGGTAGAGAAACATGTTCTTGTGTGACAAGGAGAAGCGCGCTACGCATGAACCAAGACTTAAATTGATACATTTTTATTATTCTTTCTCCGCAATGATGGTCTTTCACTCCATATTACCGACGTGTAAAAGAGCCCTCATGTGGCCAATTTACTGAATAAATATTTTGAATTTTGAATTTTTGAATTTTTTCTGGAACCTTTGCTGAGATAGCATGTCCTTGTTACATTAAATTAGTACCTAGGAATTATGTTAAGTAGGTATTTATAATTAACAGGGGGAGCTTATTATTTCCCATGTTATTCATATTTTCTTGATAAATATGTCCTATTGCAACTTTTTTATTATTATTTCATATGATAGTTCGATCGAAAAAAAAGTCAGTGGTGTTTCTTGCCGCGCTACTTCTCAACAGCGGTCTCCTTTTGGCGCTGGTAGAATCAGACATGTAAAAGTGCCAACAGAATAAAGATTTTCATTGCACCCCCCTCAACATCTAACCCCGCAGCCCCGCAGGAAGGTCACGGATGAAAAAGTTGAAGTTTAGATTTAACATACCTTATAGACAGGGACGTGGATCGGCTGTTCCACCGTGACATGCACAGGGTACGGGTGGGGGATGGGTATCTTGATGTACTGCGGCACCGACACCGCGACGGGATGAGGCACAGGAACCCCGATCTTCTTCACCACCGTCACGTGGTACGGCTTGGTGTGCTCCGTGTGGGAGTGGCCTTCGGGTTCCCAGTCGTCGGCCAGGATCCCGGCGCAGACGGCCAGCAGGAGAACGGCTTTCTGTTGAGAGAGGAGGAATGGGTGAGTTTGGGGAGGTTCATGTCTAGTTATTTTATTTTAAGGCTTGTCAAGGTTTAAGAGATTGTGGTCGAAGATTCAACAGGACATAATGGTTTATCAATCTGGTCTTGGAGTCGCAAGCTCGTACGAAAGAAACATGGATGCTTTTACTTGGACACAGATATGTATGTATCTCAGATCTCAGATGACATGAGCATAGAAAAGCAGAGAAGCCATGCATCAGAGTAATTAACATTTAACATTAAATTATAGCGAGTCACGTGTTTTACAATGGTCCAGTCATTTTGGCTTTTGGAATCACATTCACAACCATTCAGCTGGATATTGGATAAGAATTTTGTGAAGAGACCAGGATGTGGTTTAAAAACACATCTCGTGGTACGCATCATTCTGCCAATTATTGACAATGAAGTATTTTTATGATCTGAAACTTAGTCTTAGTATTTTTTTGATATGACAAGCTCTCGCAAATCTTACATGGCATTGGGAAAAAGTATTGTAAAAGTTTTTGGTAAATTAAAGTTACTTATAAGATTAGCAACGCATGTCGTATTACGCGGCCTAGATGTCACGTTGACGACTTATTACTCACATTCTGAGCGGTATGGAATTATAATAAACACATTAAACCTATTTAACTAAGACTCCATATTTGTATGACCGTAAACTAAGTTGTCAAACGGCTGCATTTTTATATAAGTCACGTGCAACTTTGTTGCAGCTTAGCAACAAAAAATGGCTTCAGCAACTTTTTATAGTATATGATGTTAGATGATTGAATTAATGTTAACCTTACTATGGCATAATGATTATTATCAATGCCTTGTAAGAGTTGTAAGTCAACATGCTATCCATATAAAAAGCATTGTATAAAAAACGGAAGTCACAACACTATGGAAAATTAAAATGATGTAACTGGCTGCAAACGCAACGCCATAAAAAAACAAAAGAATCAAGCGCGTTTGTCACATTGCAAAATCCCGTTACGTCACTTTCGCGTTCCACTTTTAAATTTAACACTTACAAATGCGATCATGTTGCTAGGTTTAGATGAACGTCGATTGTTAACTGATGCATTCGACGATGCCCGCTGCGTTTTATACTGGGTGAAATGTACGTTGCACCTTTCCATTCAGTGATAGGGTCTACGTAACCCGACACTTTCAATTTCGAACGCGTTGGCACAACATTAACAGTCACACCATCCATTGCTTTGTTTCTTTGGACGCTATAGTTAAAAACAGTACAAAACAAGCAATGGATTTGTAATTTATTGGATGTACCGAAAGATCGTCTACCGATAAGTCATGTTTGATAGCCTTAATAAGAGTGAGTCTTTTTTTTTGCATGAATGTGTATAGTTTTGGTAGTATTACGTTTACTTATTACATGGTTATGGCGTCATCTCAGGGACCAGGAACTACCTTAAGTAACCTTACATCCCAAGACTTTTATGGTAAAATAACAACTTAATTTACTTCCTAACATTTATTTAATAATGATTACCATGTCTGCTGGTCACGACCATAGGAAACCCAGGGTCTTAAGCCTCACCAAGAATCATCACAACGACACTTACTCATCATGAACCTTTAATCTATATATCCAACTAGCGACCAGGACCAGCCAGGAGCAGGATCGCTCATTTTTTAACGGAATAAAATATAACCCTTATAATGTGACTGAATAAAGAAAAATAACTGGATTGATTTTATTTTTAGGGTTTCTTACCGAATAATAAAAACGTACCTAACTGCACTTATAAGATGACTGTTGTCCGTCTGCCCATCTATCCATCTCTTAGTCATGTTGACCAGTCAAATTTTAGTGAAGCCATCCGACTGAAATTTCAAATGGGTTATTTATTTATTTATTAAGGATTACCAACAGATAATACATCGTACAAATTCTTAATTCTATATCATATACATCCCAGGTTGATGCTTATCTACTTATAGGTAACCACAACTTACACATGTGGCTAGGAACCTACGAAAACGAATACAAACCTAACATAAAAACATAAAACTCGTAGAATATTTAGAATGGTGAGGACCTGAGATACTTCGATACTTTCCTTTTGAAATTAATAAAATTATCGTGAAATATATCAGCTTCCACCGAGCCTGGTAGATGGTTATACAACTTCATCATAAAGTATTCCGTAGACCAAACAAGATCTCTTAATAAGTACTTTTGGTAAAGCTGTCTAACAGTCTACCCAATTGCATTCCATCCATACATCCATCCAATCAGCCTGTGGCCATCCACTGTTGGGTGAACGCCTCTTCCTCATCACGCCACTCTCCTCGGTCCTGCGCTAGTCGCATCCATTGTATTCCCGCCGTTACGGATAGCGTCCACCCGCATCGGGCAGATGATTTACCCACGAATCTTTTTGAATTCCTTGACCACCATTCCATTCCATTTGACGAAGTGCTGGCATAGTTGGTAGTGACTCTGCCTACGAAGCTAGCGGTCCTGGGTTCAAATCCCGATAAGGGCAGATATTTGTGTGATGAGCGCGAATATTTAATTTTGTTCCTGAGTCATGGATGTTTTCATTTTTTTTACATTTCTCTATTACCTATTTAGTATTATTATATTTCTCTATGTAAGTATTTATAATCATCGTCTAGTACCCATAGTACAAGCCTTGTGCTTAGTTTGGGACTAGGTCAATTCGTGTGACATTGTCCCTGATATTTATTTATTTACTTATTCAATAACCAACCTCTTTCAGCTGCCTTCTGCCTTCCTTGCGCCTCGCCAAGTCTCCCGTTCATCTCCACTTTTTATACTTACAATCTTAAAAAAATTGGGGATTTTATGAAGCTTGATCACGGCAGCCCCGTTGGACGAAACTATAAAAACTTAATAATAATGATTCAGAAAAAAATTGAGTGGGAAGAGTTAATTATTCTAAAACTATGTCACTGGTTCTTCCAAAATGTACTGAAACAGCCCCATGTTCATTGAATTCAAATTGGGTTGAATAAGTAAATCTTAACTTGTTTGTTATTCGGTCTCCGTCGTCAGCCATCTTGTGCTACGTCGAATTCTGGTACCCGATCTACAAGGCGATTCCCAGCATCTTCTTGGTGCTACTACCATTTTGTGTGAAATCCCCTTGGTGAGAGCCCACGTCTGTGAACTATAAAGCTGGGCATTCACGGACACGACGTTTGTCTCGGCGACAGATGGAGTGTATACAACTGGATGGGCGTAATATTATGACCTCATTCACGGGCGTGCCAAGCCATGCCTCAATGGTGCGACATCACGGAGCAGACTGATTAGAAAATAGCAGCCAGAAAATGGTTTCACGATGACGCCATTTGACGCGTGGAGGCGAGGCGTGTTCCAACGTTGAATTTAGACAAGCACGATAGTTCCATTCGGATTGCGCGTTGCCACGTCGCGCTGGCTTTCCATCCAAATTGAAAGCCAACGGACCGCGCTTAGTCTTTTAAACGCTACAGTTTTGACATTCACAGATCAATTTTGGCGCGACGCTGCTCTATTCGGCTTGTTGGAGCGGTCGTGAATGCCCAGCTTAAGTGAAGATAAGGAATTCATCTAATTTCACTTGATCGAACGCTAATTCCTGCTGAAACCGTGATGTTTTCAGGATATCTTAAACATTAATTACGTATATTAGGTTTAACTTGTGACGACCAAAAAAAGTTAACTCATGCTGTGGTGTGCCTTTCGATGAAATTAAAGTTATGTGTAATGAGACGTTCGTTGAAACGTGTTTCGATAAAGAATAGGTACCCGTAGACAAGACAAATATGATTAAAAACTTTTGATTTTAAGCGTTGAGGAATGATGAGCCTGGAGGACATCTTTCAGGTTACTGAATGCTGCCCACCCCATCTGGATTCGTCTAGCGATCTCTGAGTGTCCAGGTCAAAAATTAAGCAATTTCCAAGATACAGCGCAGCATGAATCAGCAATTTTAGAAATAAAGGTTTAGCGCCAGTGCCGGATAAACCATATACGTAATGAGAGTAGCAAATGCTACAGCCCCGCGCATAGCAGGGCCTTGCGCACCTAGATATGTTTTATTTAGCACCCTAATGGTAAGGTACCTTCCTTTCTTTAACCTACCGCCAAGCATAATGTTCCCATTGTTGTGTTCCGGTATGGGGATAAAACAACCGGTGCAATAACTATTTAGCATAGATCTCCATCTGAATCCTCAGGGTTGGCGTCTGCTCAAATGGCTGGTCGTCATTGGTCGAGGTTATGTCAAATGAAAAACTTGTAACGTGTAAATTGTAATTTGTAGCTTTATAATGGCCATAGTTGTCTAATCCCCACACCGGAACACAACAATGCGAACACTGCTGCTTGGCGGTGATGATAACAGTATCGTTTTTAGAATGGACAAAATACACTGAAATCGGGATATAACGTGCAAACTATTTTATCATTCTCACTGCAGCAATCCGCAAAAATAGTTTAATCTCATACCAATCATAAAAGTCGTACGTTCCACTTTCGCAACCACTTTGTTTTGTTTTTTATTCGTTCACCTGTAGAAAGTGGTCGGCAAAGGTAACAAAGACTAGTTTTTAGGGTTCCGTACCAAGATGCTAAAAAAGGAACCCTTATGGTGAGACTTCGGTGTCTATCTGTCTGTCTGTCTGTATGTCACAGCAGTTTTTCTCTAAAACTATAGAAGCTATCAACTTGAAATTTGGCTTAGTGTATAACTTGCTTGCCCGCATCTATTTTTAGTAAAAACAATGTGAAATTATTTCTCTAAATATTTGAAAAGATCTAGAATGTTTAAATTTGTTTTTTATAATTTTCCGTGACCTACTTTTTGATTTATAGCCAAAAATTTACAAAAAATTAGCTACCGTTCCCCCCCTTATCTCCGAAGTTTAAGGACGAACAAAATCTGAGAAATTCCTGACTTTTACGCGTAAAATATAATTAAGTTGTCAAATTTAACAGTTCTAGAAATGTTATCAAAAAATTCAAAAAATCAGTATTAAAATTTAGGCTAGTCAAAATGGACCTTAATGCATAGAAAATAAAATTAACAACGAAATGATTATTTTCTTTTTCAATCTCCAACTATATTATCTTAAATAGTCCGACTCGCACTTGACCGGTTTCTTTTGTAAAGTCTATTATTGATAAGCGAAAGATTGGAGAGGAAACGTATGGTATACTGAAAAAAAACTACACGTTGAATTTAACGCAAGTGCATTTGGTTGGTTTCTTGGTTGGTTATTTTAACGAAATCGCTGCAAAAAGTGTTGAAATAATCAATTTTTATGTAAATTTAACCGATAAAAAGTCAACCGAGACTACTTACGTTAATTTAACGTGTAAATGTTTTTTCAGTGTATATGTATAGGATAGGAATTGAGAACATTTCAGGAAAAAGTCCTTAAAGAGCAAAAAATTATAGCTACTTACTGTGTTTTTTTTTAATTAGGCAGATACAGTACACCGGATAAATTCATTTTTAATTGTTTGGATAAATATAACCAGCTACAAGTTCAAAACAAAAATAAAAAATAAAGAGGGGTTTAATTGAAGAATTAGAAAATGACAACTTAAATTCCGAAATTTCTCATTTAGCTTCAGAATGAGTAACTTTTTAAAATACTGCTTATAATTGAAGTTTTATATGGGAAATTAAAAAAGAAAACCAACAAATAAAGGTCTTCCAGCTAAATAAAAAACAAGGACAAAAATAAATAAGTTATTGATTATAATCAGCTAAATAAATAATTCAAATGATTTCAGTGTAATACCATCAATGGTTTAAACCCTGTCCATAATAATTATGCTAGTTATTCAAATAATGTGTAACACAAAATGTGTAGTACTAAATATACTATTATCTAGTTGTCAACATAATCTCCAATCTCATCTTTTCTTAACAAACCTTTGAGAGCCCTACATGGCAATATAGCTGTATAAAAACAATAGCAAACGCTTACAAGATAGTTAAATGACATAAACGAGTAATTAGTCGTATACTGACGCAGTGATCGGCGCAAGCGCAGGGAGGAAGCGGGTACCTGTAGCGGAGGTGGACCTTGTGCAGGCAATAAATACTTAAAAAGTTGATTATAAAAAAAACGAGCAAAAGAGTTTAAAAACTTCAATGATTCGTAACGATTCTAATAATGTAAGATACCACTGAAAAACTTCTGAAATAAAACATGAAATTAAGGATTTTTCGTGACAATCTCAATACCTAAGAGAAAATTACATATATTCAGATTATAATGCTCAATATCTCCGAAACTAGTCAAAATCGCGGAACATAATATGGGGATGATTCGGGAGCCCCTTAAGGTCCTCTACCTCTGGATTTTCACTTGACACTATTTCCTGGGACACCCTGTATAAAGAAGGGTGACCGAAGCAGAGGAGGCTCTAGCCCATGGAGCGCCCGTGTGCAATACACTATGGCGCCCTCTAGGGTCTTTGAGAGTGCCGGCGGCGCTGTGAGCGACGATGCTGCTTGCAGGGGTCGCGCCCCTAAGACACGCACTATAGTTAAAGCCGGCACTGGACTAAAGAGCCGGCAGCTTCTCTCTCAGCAAATAAGAATTGCTATTCAAAGAGGAAATACTGTTGTACCTTTGACACAATGCCAGGGGGGCCTTTTCGAGATTCCGTAATCAAACTAGAAACCCAAAACCTCTAGTTTCACTTTTAGTTCAACTATCTATATGTCGCACTTACTTTTTCTCAGAAACTATCAAAGTCACAAACCTGAATTTTTTTACCCTTTTTTTTAGTTTAGTTTTAGTTTTTCTTTTGGTTTTTTTTGTAGGTATAATTATTTATAGATTCAGAGACTTTATATATCGATTTAGAGACTTTAATTGTACTCGTAAAGCCAGTCGTTAACCTAATGTCGTATTAAATAAGTCAGTTTCTAAACTGTGATTCCATAAGTCCGTGACCGTAGCCGTACGAGCACAGTATAAACAGTAGGTCGTCTTCAAAGAAAGGTATATCGCTTGCTTGCATGTGTGCGTGCCTCAACCGTACGCGCCGCGAGCTACCACAAGCAAACTTAGCAGGAGAGCAAGGGTAGCACAAATTGTATTTTCTCGCTTGTCGCTCAGTACGTCTCTATCGTAACAGACTAGAAAGAAAGGGAGATCCGAGCGACAAACAAGTCGCGGACATGTGCTAGCCGTGCTGAGCGAGCCGCTTTAGTACGGCCGCGTTTGGTTGCATGCGTGTTAAGTATCGAGCGACGCGCATCAAAGCGGTTGCTAGCGCCCGAGCGGCAATAGGTAACAGAAACACCTAAAGGGCCGGAGACGACTTTTCTATAGCATGTGACAATTGAAATTGCCAAAGATGGCAACAAATTAGTACTGTTTGACACATAACCTCGAATATTCATCAAGCGTGTTTTTATTTAAAATAACGTATAATTAGGTAGGTATAATAGTTATTTAATCTTAAACTTAATGTGAAAGTAAAGATCAAAGTGTATAAATCATTACTAAGACCTCACTTGATCTTTAAAAGCATGTGATTATCGAATAATAATGATAAATTGGTTCATTTAGTTGCGTTTACATCTTTGCCGATTTCAATTGGCACAGACTATATTTATACTATGGTACGAGCCCTGAGGCGAAGTTACGTTAGTTCTATCCCTTTCTCTCAATTTAGTCTCGAATTACGTGTGACAGGAACGGAACTAACGTAACGTCGAAATTCGAATTTCAAAATAGGGCCTCTGTAATCCCCCCACCTGCTATCTACCCCGCTCCCCGCTCCACACTTGCGCCCGCGCCGATCGCCTTCCGGCGGCTTCCGATGCATTGTCTCGCTATCTCGTTCTTATTGCGATACCGAAGCTATTGTACACTTAATTAATTAGTTGATGGGGTTTTTGCGGTGACTTCATTTAAAATAAATAATTAACACGATATACGAGTATTACAGCATGCAGTGGTGAAAGGAGGTATACAAACAGGAAATATAAACGTTTTTATGCAAGAATGGGCAGACGTGAAAGAGAGTCACCATCGTTTGTCAATAAAATTAATAAATACCAGAGGGCAATCTCACATAAGTTGACCTATTTAGTCTCAAACTAAGACTTCCGGACCGTTGGTCCCACTGCTTTTGTCCCACTGCTATTCGATCACCTCCGGAAATCACCGCAAAAGTCAAAAATCACCGCAAAGTAGGTAGGTTAGGTTCGTTAGGTATCTTTAGATGCCCGAAGGGCAAAACCGCCCAGATATAGGAGCCCTGCCAGAAGGCAGGGCTCCGTCAAATAGCAGTGGGACCAACGGTCCGGAAGGAAACTAAGCTGGGCCGAGATTCTAGGCGGTCAAAACCATATCGTCTTTTATCTTTTATCGTATTGTCAAAGTTTTGATAGCTCTTATTTACTTGACAGTATGACAAAAATTGTCAGACTCAGCTGAGAACCAGTTTAGGACAAACGATAACCATATCGTCTTTTATCTGTTAATCGTATTGTCAAAGTTTTGATAGCTCTTATATTTACTTGACAGTATAGCGGCTGAGTCAGAAACCATAACAGGTCAAATACGATATGGTTTGTACCGCGTAGAATAGAGGATTTTTAATAACCTGAAGCATGCAAACGAGCACACAGGCCACCTAATTTGCAATCTGAAGACTGCAATCCTAAGACGGGTATTAATCAAATGATCTTGACTTTATTGCCCGTCTCGAGATGCGTCAAAAATGACAGTTTTCTATGACTTGACGTTTTACTTTGACGTATCTTGTGACGGGCTAATATATGCCACAAGATACGTCAAATCTTGACTTTAAGTCAAGATCAAATACGACTCTAACTGCCGCACTCAGAGACGTCAATTTAATTTAATGCTTGATTAAAGTTGCTGCTGTCACTTTCTTTGCTACAGCAATAGAATAAGACAACACGTCACTAAGCAAGCATTAAATTTAATTGACGTCTCTGAGCGCGGCAGTAAGACTGGCGTTGCTAGCCCTGAGAACTAAGATGACTGATGACGAGGAATGCTTTTATGCTAATCACCAGCTGTCGTGCGTAGGTACACCAAGATGAGTGTATATCATAGTTTCGACTACGTACTCTCGGAATATTATGCTATCGAATGTTCGTTGGCTCGACTGTTATTGCAATGAATATTCGCTGGATCGAAATACTTGTGGCCGAAATATGTACAATCGACAAAACGTAATCTAGAATTATATGGTTATGGTTATTAAATCTCAATTTCGATTTGACGATTTATCGTTTCTACGCTTTTCGTACCCAGCGAATATTCGATCCAGTAACAGTCGAGCCAATTAACATTCGTGTCTGAGATTTTCTATGGGTGACAATCGAAATCTCAATTTCGATTTGACGATTTATTGTTTCTATGCTTTTCGACTCAGCGAATATTCGATCCAGTGACAGTCGATCCAAAGAACTTTCGATAGCATGATATTCCGAGAGTACGTAGTCGAAACTATGATACCTATACACTCCACCAAGATCGAGGGGGACTCACAAGGTTCTACCACCGCCAACCTACCACCAATAATGACTCTTAACTGGGGCTATAGCTGGTTATGTCTTGTTTAACAAATACTTGTTTGTTCCGGGTAATAGAGTCCTGTGCAGTGGCGAACTATATCTACCTCCTGAGGCCCGTGACAAATTCATCGGAAAGGGCCTTTAATGTTTTTTTTTTGTAAAAATTAGATTCCTCCTGTGCTCACGGCTGGGGGCCCTTCTCAAGCCGGATGTGATTTAAAATCAAAGTGGATAAAACAAAGTATTGTATAAGTAGAGACCCTGATTTTCCACAATTTAACGACTGTTCATTGACAAGATTTCATATTTTCAAGACTTTAATTTTATTCGTTCTATAGATACTGTTTGGAAGGAGGAAGGCACTAATAGTTTTAATTTTTCCCTAGGATGAAATAGTACATTATTGCACAGACCGGGAAATAGGCCGTTGCGGGACGAGTAAAGTTAGCGTGGCCGAGACGCAGTCGAGGCCGCGCTATATACGAGTCCAGCAACCGCCCTTCCCGGTCGAGGCTTGTATAGTGCTTTTCTACAACAATGCGAGAAAATATAACACAAAGTGTTAAAATATTAAACACAGGTCAAAATTTCCTTGAAAAAAAAGAACAGAGACACGTACGATTAAAAGTACTGAAACAAAGCATTAAATAAAATCACACATTTAAACGTAATACATTCAATTTCAATAAAATATGGTTTAAATTACAACATTTATTACGCTTTTATGTTATTTCGGCAATTTATTTTGTTTATGAACACAATTTCTATAAAAAAAACGTCGAACCGTTTGATACACTTTTAAATACGCTGTAAACGCTGTTTGAAAATGTTTAACTTTTTAGTCTATGACATTTAAAAAGTAAAATATACAAGGAAGAATTTTGATTGCACGAGAGTCTGGCTGTTTGGAGTTAGTTATCCTAGTCCAAACATGGTTTTAAAAAGTAAAACACCAGGTACGTAATGAAATTTGTATACATTTTCGCGGCCCCTGCCGCTGGTAAATAATAACTTTTTTTTTTTAATTTTGCCTGGACCTGGAACTCAGAACTTCGCGGGCTGATTTTACGACAGTAAGGTTGACATTTCCGAGCATGTGGGAGAAAAAATATTTTATTATTCATTTATTAAGATGTACTTATTCTAAACGGGCGTAACTTCATTTCTACGACACAATGGACATATTACGTTAGGCCAGTCTGTATTAAAAAAAAGTTCTTCTTTTTTTAATAATGGCGGTCCACCGATAATTATTTAAGTATCTATCTATCTGTCAATAGTGTCAAATGTTAAATTTAGAATTATGACAGCTTTTTTTCTCGTGAAAAAGGCAATGGTATTATATCTATTCGGGCGTAGTATTGGTAATATTCGATTTTTTTAAGTGTCTTATAATTTTTTAAATAAAGAAAAATAAATTGAAATAAATATTTTGCCGTGTTCAGGAGGCAGAATCCTTTCGATTCCTATAGTACCTAATTAGCAGGTGTCACCAAAATGAAATGTTGTCAATTGGCAGGCGTACACAAACCAAGAATACCAGGCCAAGGCTACCTGCGTAATATTACTTTACGCTTTGTGAGCATTCCTGCATCTTCTAGGGGAAGGGGCAGCTGCCCCCCCTGCCCGTACCTCGCTACGCCTTTACTTATCCATCTTTTCCATTAACCCACAGCCGCAAGCAGCAGTACCTACAGTCGCACTTGCAATAAGCTGGAAACTCTTGTGAAACTGTTTACGCGACAACCCATCACGGACCAGGAAACGGCACTGACATAGTATGCTGTGACGACACCCTGTTATTACGTGGATGATCGTATTGTGGTGTTCCGGTGTGATAAGAGAACCGGTGAAATTATCAGCATAGACGCATTCCATCTCAGCCCTCAGGGTTGGCTACGCATTTGAGATATTAGGATTGCAGTCTTGAGATTGTAGTCTTGGATATTCAAATGTGTATGGGTCACAGATCCCACTTACCATCAGGTGGCCTGTGTGCTCATTTGACTTCTCCATCTTATAATTTAGTAACTAGAATGTTGCCACTCCATGTCTTCCCGTGGATGTCGTAAGAGACGACTAAGGGACTAAAGGCTGTGTAGTGCTGTTAGGCGATGGGTTTGCAACCTGTCACTAATACACTGGATAACATCTTAGCCTGGTTGTGCAAAATGTGTTCACAGAATTATCAACAAGTTTTTGGAGTTGTTGGTGAGTCTGTAGCTCTACCTACCCCACTCTGGGAATGAAGGCGTGAGTTTATGTATGTACGTATGTAAAAAGAAATAAATCTAAGTAGGGCCGTTGACATAGTTCCCAAGATGCTATCAGTATTTCCTCGCTGAATAGCAAGCTAATACGTTGAACGAGGAAGCTCCCAGCTCTTTGGTCACCCGTCTCGTCGACCAAGCGTTTGGATAGCTCCGAAAAAAGCTTTTAGCCACCGAGGGTCTCAACACCGAAAGGAACAAAATGGTGTTCAGTGCCGAGACTCTGATATTTAATTTTCTTCCTTCTGTCCTCTTAGCCTAGAGCGTAGTTTGGGACTAGGTCAATTTGGGTGTGATTGACCTCTGATATTTATAGTATACGAGCTTCTGCTCGCGACTTCGTCTGCGTGGGTTTCGATTATCGTTATATTCGTTATTCCCTCAGGAACTTTTAATCCAGGGTATAAGTTATCTTTATTTCAATTTTCAACCGAATCTGTGCAGCGGTTGCAGCATGAAGGAGTAGCAAATACACAATGTTTCGCATTTATAACATGGCTTCTGCCCGCGGCTTCATCCGCGTAGATTTCGTCGATCGTTGTTCCTTCGGGAACGTTTAAATTTTCCGAAATGAAATGTAGCCTATGTCTTTTCAGGGTATAGCTATCTCCATTTTAAATTTCATCCAAATGCGTCTAGTCGTTGCAGCGTGAAGGAGTACCTAACAAACAAATTCACCAACTTTCGCATTTATAATATCAACTAGCTGTTCCCGTGCCCACTTCGTTGGGAAATAAACATTTTTTTTGGGTTAATATATAGTGTCATAGACTATATATAAACCCAAAAAAAATGTGGCTTTCTATTGGAAAAAAAGTATTTTCAAAATCGGTTCAGTAGATCCAGAGATCCCTATAACGTCACAAACTTTACCTCTTTATAATATTATAGTACCGTAAAACGGGGTAAATAGGAACTAAGGGGTAAATAGGGACACAACCAAAAATTAAGCATAATTATGTTACTAATTATAAGACTGAAATAACGTAAATAGAACGTACCTTGATTTTCATTTAATACTTTTTCTTATTTGTGCCACGTTATGCTTCATTTTAGGTTGTGTTCCTATTTACCCCGTTTTACGGTAATAGTAATAGTATAGATAGGATTACCTAATTAACACCGTGACATTACTTTATACTGTGACATTACCTATTATAACATACTCACGCTTTTTGCTTACTAACCAAGGCCCCAGCTCATTTCTCGGACCCTCATAGCATTAAACGATACGAGAGCGGACGATACATCGGCAGCTGGACGGTAATTAGGCAACACCTTTCCTGAATACATGAATACGAAAGCGGTAATTTGTCCATACGAGCGGGCAACCGCTTTTTAAACGTTGAGTTTGCTGAGTCCAAGGATGATGATTCGTTTATTAAGTTAGCCTTTAATTTACTGCACATTTACCCCCTTACTAATAAACGTTGAGTAACGGTGGTATAGCTATACAATGTTTTGTCCTTATCTGTCATTGTGACATTTGGATATGACAAATAAGGACAAAACATTGTATTGCTATACCACCGTTACTCAACGTTTATTAGTAAGGGGGTAAAGAACCTTCTCGCGTCTATTGATGTTCTAAATTCAAACCACTCTCACTTAAATACATTACTGAAACAAGGTATTTCAATTTCCAGCCAGTTCCGTGTTCGATGGTACGAAAGGATACGATTTTTAACAGATTAAAAACAGGTAGGTTAGTTTTTTTTTTAGATTGGCCAGAGCCTATTCACCGGGTCTATAATTGGAAGTGGCTATCTTTATAAGTCCTGAGGGCTTATTGTCTACGCACTGGCAATCGCAACCGGCTTCAAAGTGAAGCAATTGTTTTCATTTTGTATGCAGATAAGCCTTCGATTTTCAAAATGAAAACGATCGTGTTTGCGAGTGCGTTAGACAATAAGCCCTTTGATGCATTCGTTTCGTTCACTGCTATGAAGATACGCTATTTTGCTGGATTCACATCGAATTTTTTGAGATTGATTTTTAGGGTTCCGTACAAAAAATTAAAAAATTAAACCCTTATAGGATCACTCGTGCGTCTGTATGTCCGTCTGTGTGTGACAGCTAATTTGCTCCGAAACTACTGGACCGATTGAGTTGAAATTTGGTACACATTATGTAAATTGATGATCCAAACACAGATGTGCAAAGTTTTTTTTTTAAAATAAGGGTAATTTTCGTGGGTCAAATTAGGAAAAATAAAATGAAAAGTTATGCTAACCTTACTGTACCTATCATATATCAAATGAAATAGCTTGTTATGAGGATCTCAAAAATATTTTTGTTATTATTGTATAATAAATAGTTTTGATTTTATTCATGAAAGAAGACTACAATTGACCACTCACCCCCTGATCTCCGAAACTATTCAGCCCAAAATTTTGAAAAAAAATACAATATACAGGTCATTGCTTGTAGATTACAGGAAAACCTATGAGAATTCTATCAAAAAAATACGAAAGCACGCAAGTTCAACTCGCACTTGACCGGTTTTTGTATTTGTAATAACAACTTGGGGACTTGAGCATGGTCCGACTTGCTCTTGCCTGGTTTTTATTCGTTTAACAATTTTCGCCTTCAATTATTTAACTATTCATGTGTAATAAAATAAAATAAGTTAACCTAATCACAGGTCGCGTAAGAAGCCTCAAGACTGAATCGTGGTAGACCTCGTCGGCGATGGCGGAATGAGTTGGACTCCTTGGGCTCTACTTTGAAATCAGTAATTCGAACTTCGGATCGCCCCGTCACTTTCTTGCGAATTAGTGACGCGTCGGGAGCAAAAGGGATAGCAATAGACGAAGTTCGAATTACGGATTTCAAAGTAGAGCCTCTTGTTGAAGGACCAGAGAGTGCTGAAGCAGGGGAACCTGAAGAAACTGTGGAGACGCCTTTGGCCGGCAGTGGCACAACCAAGCTCGAAATAAAAGGATTTTGTACAACCAAAATCTATTTAACTCAACCTTTGGGTCTTAAGGATGAGTTCTGCAAATCTTTTATTCGCCAAACGCCGCAAAATTGGCCCTACAGATGCGACTATAGGTATATGTTTCTTGAGTTTCTTGCGGCCTTTCTTCTCAGGAGTGGTCCTGATCTCGGTTGATTTTTGACGTGGAAAAGTGCACGTGCGGACTTTTTACTAAATAAGCGTCTTTTATCCTTAATCAAAAAACTTTTGTCTCGAAAAATAAAAAGCTGTTGAGTTATTTTTTATGTCAGGGTTTTTTTTTCTAATATCCACACCATACCTACCTAGCTGCCACAGATTAGTTACAATATTTGAGAAATGCCGCGGATCCCTTTTACATGAATTAGGATAAGTGTGTAAGTGTAGTATATAAATAAATTTAATGAATATTAAAGATTCAGGGGACAATCTCATATAAATTAATCTAGTTCCAAGCTAAGCTCTAGGCTTGTGTTATGTTATGGGTAGGTACTAAACAACGACAAACATGCTTATGTAGATAAGCTAGTTTTTTATGTTTAGTAAGGTATATTTTTCAATAAAAAGGTGGTTTGACGATGCGCTAGCCTAGTTGGTAGTGACCCTGCCTACGAAACTAGCGGTCCTGGGTTCAAATCCCGGTAAGGGCAGATATTTGTGTGATGAGCACGAGTATTTGTTTCTGAGTCTTGGATGTTTTCTATGTATTTATTTAAGTATTTATTTATCTATATACCTAAGTATTTATATAGTTGTCTAGTACCCATAGTACAAGTCTAGAGCTTAGTTTGGGACTAGGTCAATTGGTGTGAGATCGTCCCTTGTTTTTTTTAAAATATAAAGTTGCATTTGTTGGTAAGAAAAATATATTATGCTTCTTATCGGGGGCCGCAACGAGAACAATTTTGACTTGGCGACTAACAGAGAAAGTGTATTTACAGCTCCAATTTTTTATTTTTTATTGAACTCATAATATTAATACATTGTCTACTTATAACTTCTCATAAAAAGTAAGCAGATAAACCATTGTACAACAACCATAGACACATTTCCAAATACTCGCAATACTCCTATGTCTATTGACGCCTTTGACAATTTTTTTTTGTTTGTTTTGCCCAAGACCACACAAGTCCTCCCCCGCTGGTGCGCCTGCGCCGCTGGATTGATTTATAGATCGGCGTAGTAGGTGGCTTGACATGTGTGAAAGAAAGATATGCTTTTATTTGGAGACAGTACGGACATGTGTGCAAGGAAGAAACTGAAGAAACTACGGGCACACGAAATTCTGTTACATTTAGCTTAATAAATTTTTCTCGATTTTGTTTTGAAGGAAGAATGAAATTTCGAATTATGAGCTTCGTGGTAAGCACCGAGCAGTACTGCCAGCTTCTTAATGCCTGGCTGGCCGCTGTCACATATTCTGGCAACTGGAAATATTAATATACATACATACATACCTTCTCGTACATAAACTCACGCCTTTTTTCCCAGAGTGGGGTAGGCAGAGCTACAGAATTACCTACAACTCTAAAAACTTGTTGATAATTCGGTAAAAATAACAATAGCTGATCGTTATTATGTAACTGGTTGTCCAATTCTTAACGCTAACGTAAACGATTTTCGAAAACTGTCAAAGTATATGGAATTGACATAAACGCTTGAGACAGTCTGCCAGCTTACGTCAATCGAGAACGATAACTGTCTTGCATCTTGTCTAAGGCCACTGTAAAGATATTAAAACAGTAGTGAAATAGATAAAGTCTATCATATCACCTGTGTTCAGAAAATCCTGAACATTGATAACGTTTTATTCTCGCTTTAGAAAACATCGGTTTGAAAAAATACTTTGAAATTAAAATAGAAAGTGTAGAAAGGCCAATTCAAAGCCAAAAGCCAAGCCAAAGGTCTTGCATTTTTGACAACGCGTTAGCCTAGTTGGGAGTGAGTGGTCCTGGGTTCTATTCCCAGTAGGTATGGGCAAATATTTATTTGACACCAGTATTTGTTCCTGAGTCATGGATGTTTTCCATGTATTTAAGTATTTATTTCCCTATATAAGTATTTATATCATTGTCTAGTAGGTACCTACCAATCTATGTATTACAAGCTTAGAGCTTAGTTTGGGACTAGGTCAATTTGTGTGAGATTCCCCCCCCCCATAATTCTGTCGCATAATTAATTCGCAAGAAAGTGACGGGGCGATCCGAAGTTCGAATTACAGATTTCGAAGTAGAGCCCCTGAACACAACAAACGAACTCTTGGAAGTTGGATTATTTAGCTGGTAAGATGGTGGAAGTCTGGACGGGGCCTACACTAGACCTGCTGGAGGAAGATTTTTCAGGAACCAGTCCTCATTTCAACTAACTTTTGTTTGACTGTAATGCCTGCCGGTTGAAGCAGACACTTACAAGTTCTGAACACCTAGTAATAGGGTGACTAAATACCCTCATCTGAACCATTGACAAATTAGATCAGCTTGAGGAACTGGATTCCTTCAAGGAGGCTTGACTCCAACCTGAGGGCTTATTGTCTAACGCACTCGCAATCACGGTCGTTTTCATTTTGAAAATCGAAGGCTTGTCTGCATGCAAAATGAAAACAATTGCTCAACTTTGAAGCCGGTTGCGAGTGCGAGTGCGTTAGACAATAGCCCCTCAGGAATAGCCTCTCGCTTTCGTCAAAGACCCTGGTCTTTGACGAAAGCGACTATTATTTGCTTTTAATCTATAGTTTACCTGTCGTATTGCCATCAGCAATAGTGTACATGTATTACTGTAGTTATGTAAAGTGTTGCTATGACTGTCTCAGCAGGCGCTTCTTGTCATGCTGTAGAAAGAAATTATTTGGTATCTGGTGTATTTTAAAATTGTCTTAATTACATATATATAGATGACTGTTAGTATGTTAATAAAAGAAAACCAAACAATACAATGAAAATAGGGATCTATACAAAAGCGAATAAAAAATTAAATCTATCGCTACACCTACGTAGACAATTTGTTAGGTTCTAGATACCTTCCTTATTTTCTCTTTTCGATTTCCTCTATTCAAAGTGTTGGCGACAAAAACATTGTAGTAATCTTGCTGTTACAAATTAATTATTACTTTTTAACTCATCACTCAAAAGCCTTTCCATATTGTTAATCAAAATATTGAAACAAGGTTTTATTTTCGGATCGTTGAAGGATTTAATTGACTTTAGAACGTAGGTAACCTCCCTAGGTTGCGGGTGTCTGCTGGAGGCAGTCATTATTTGACAATCCTTTCCGATGCCTATGCATAAGGATACGGGACGTCTTTCGGCCGATACCTACTTAGGTAGTTATTTAAGGAAGCTTTTTATTTCTAGATAATAAGTAGAAGCGTCTAAAACAACAGAGCTACTCTCATTTATCTGGTTAGAAGTCGATTAGATAGGGTGATTTAAAAATCTTAGTACATTATCTGATAACTTTTCGAATAAGCTCGTAAATTCGGCGAAATATTATCTGGACTGAGAACATTTATTTCATTCTCGATACAAAAATGGGTAAGTACTTACTACTCAGCTGTTTGTGTGATAGGCCAAAATTGTTGGTAGAATAGGTATCACGGTAGGCTTAGTTAGGAACTTAAATTGGGATCATTCATGTCATGTTATAGAAATATAATAATTTAGTTACTACAGTCACGAGATTTAATTATTAGGTCCAAAGTCAATCTAACATTCTAAAACAATAAGGTTGAGTTTCCTGAAAGTTAAAAATGACTTGACATCTCTAATGACATTGACGACTTCAAGCATATTTTTCTTGAAATGGGTCCCAAATTAACGCTCGTGACCATAGGTACCTATCTAGTACCGGCATCCTGTAAGAGCTTTGTTGGAACTAAGTCAATTTGTGTGAGATTGTCTTCTGATATTCATTTAATGAGATTGGTGAATAAAAATGAGGATTGATAGATAAAAGGAATTTTCATTTCTTAAAATTTTGCTAGTTGAAAGAAATTAGAACTTAAGGATCATAAATATTAATAAAACAGTTAATAAGAAGGAAAATGTATCAATAGCTAGATCGTAAACGTTATATTTTTTCTATCTCATACAACAATTTCTTTGAAAAAAGAAGAAAACGGTGTCAATTAATTTACTTACAACGTTTTGAACTTAGAAATATCTGATAAGAATATGCGTTGTCAATAGATAGACAAGCACGCCATGCAATGGAATATTATAATTTCTATATAAGTAAGTAAGTAGTTAGGTACTTACCTACATAAATACATTGAACCAGTTACAAATACAACTCCATATTACCGATATAATCGCCGGCAAAAACAAGATCCCGGACAGATTACAAGCCAACTCCTTTTAAATATTAATTCTCGCAAATCTTCGACAAGAACACGGCGAGTTTTTCTAACGGCCGGCGGGCGTCACTCGCGGCATTTTCCTTCGGGGAGGTTCCCGCCAAAAGCCTGCCAATCAACAAAAACGCCATGTTGTTAATGGGGCGGGGCCACACCTCCTCTCTCACTCCATCTCACCCAAAAAACTCGTCCACTCGCTCGCACCCGACGCACGCTCATTGGCGGGAGCGCAATTAAGCGCGGGAATTCGAATTCTATTTTTGAAGTAAATGTTTTTTCAGCGCTTGTTTATGGTTACTAACCCGGCGTAAGTGGCCAGTTTTAGCGACACCTGTTGGTTGGGACCGCTGTAGTTATATGCGGCCTTTTTATTTTGGTTGCGTTGTAATGGCGTCCTTTACGCGCGTTTTAACATAAGTATCTAAATCTGTAGAAGATTTATGACTGTAAATTAACACGTTGTGTGATGTGGATGTTTGATGGATTTATAGGTTGTGGCGAGATTAATCGGCCGATAAATCTGGAAGTATTGTGACGTCACAGGTGGGCGGTAACGCTACCGGGTTTTTTCGTCGTTCGTGTCGAAAGGTGTTTTTTTAATCTGCATTCCAAAACAAAGTATAAATTATGTTTCTCGTATTTGTAAATTAATTACTGGAGTCTTTAATTGAGTGTAAGCGTGTTTTGAGTAAAAAGGTTAGTTCCTTTAACGTCTTTAATATTAATGTTTTTGAAACAAGCGGTTATAGGTAGGTACTTACTTGCTCGTTACGATTAAAGGTACCTATTAGGTTTAATTAGAGCTCGGGGAAAAGTCTAAGCAGGGTATAATTAATCGAAAAGAAAGCTTGCGTGTTTAAAGTTTAAAATACTACTTAAACGAATCAACAATTATAGTTTTTACTAAACAAGATGATATTTTTTGCTTATACTACGTATAGGTTACTACGTAACCACAATAAAATATATTTTTTTAAGTAAACATGGAAAGGCATGGTTCAGAGGCTAAATTTGACATCATATTTAAGCCTCAATTATAGCAAGATATTAATAACACGCTTTCGTTCTTCTAAGTAACTATACCTACTCGTAGTTAGGTAGTAGGTAGGTACTCCTCAAGACAGTGACCTACGCCAACTACCTACTAAGTACTTAGCCAATGCCAAAATGAAGTTGAGTAGGTAGCTACCTAAAAAAACTTTGTTTAGTCCACATGGCCCTCGCGGTTAGGGTTGTGCGCACTCGTTCACTGAGCGGATCGCTCCAAACTAGTACAAGCGCACTATACTACTTCGGTCTTTAAGTTCTTTTAGTACACTAGTACACTAGTCTGTTCATGGTTCTTATTTGTGCTCCTTTGACCGAGTGAATGGCCGGTCGGTCATTCATTCGGACCGCTTTGCTGTCAGGTCAGTGTCACTCACTGCTCTCCCTCTGTTCGGTTCTGGCTCCGCGTGTACTAAATGAACTAAGAGCAGATACTTTACGGAATAGTTCGTTCTAGTACAGTGACGGGAATTCATTATTTTTGGCTCTTAGTACATGTATAGTTTCCGCAGCGCGCTAAGGACAAGTCGTAGTGTAACAATTCACCACGACTTGTTCTTAGCGCGGTGTGGATACGACTCTTCTAACACGTTACGTCATATTTCATTACAATTTTTATATATCAAACGTAAGTTAAACTACCCTTGTCTACACATTAGAAGGGCTACCTTTGTTTCAGCGAAATATGTTTGCCAAATGTATCGTTTCCCAACCGTTTCATTTGCCAACCCGCTTTGATTTCAGTAACTGTAAATATTTCAGGATTTTATAAAAACTAACCTAACCTATAGGGTTCTACATGATGGTACTGAAATAAATCCTGAAATATTTTCAGTTACAGGAAAAAATGGGTTGGCAAATTAAACTGTTCGGAAACGATACATTGGCAAACATATTTCGGCCAATCGGCAGGCTCCCGCAGTCAACACGATACAAAATATGTGTATCTTTCTTAATTAATTCCTTTCACTCCTTGTGCTTGTGGAACAAGGTGTACCTACCTGGTTACTTGTATTTCGCCCATGTCAAGTTTTTGGCAATCACCATGAATATTAGTAAATGAGTCCATCGATATCCCATACGAGGATTATTGCTCAGTAAAAGACACCTAAAACAGTACTTACTATTCGGAATCGGATTTTTTATTTATTTATTTACAATCTTTAAGGTACCTAAGGGGCTTTGATCAATCTTGATCATGGCAGCCCTGTTGGACAAAGCTATACAAAAATAAAATACAAATAGTTATCATTCAGAAAAAAAAGAAAGGAAGGTGGAAGGACTACTTGTTCAAAAATCTATAAACTGATTTTGCAGCCTCTGTAGTTAGTTCTGCCGAAATAGACTGAAACAGTCCGATGTTCAATATATTCAAATTGAGTTGAATAAGTAATCCTTCCCTCTTAGTTTGCGTCCGGACACATTCCACTAACAAGTGATACACATCCTCAGGAATCGGAATATAATAACCTACTGTGTGGATACGGAACCCTCGGTGCACATGCCCGACTCGCACTTGACCGGTTTTTCAGTCCATATTAAGCCGGGTACAAATTTGTAACCACTTTGAATTCGATTGAAAATGTAAACGAGTTTCAGCCGTAATTTCATAGTAAAAGGCAGAGTTTATTCGCAAATGAGAATTATTTAATTTCTATGCAAAGCGATAAACTAGGGTTAGCAACAGCGGTAGGGGAATACTGTCGTAATGCCAAAGAAAGGCGGTAACTGCATAGTAATAGAATTAATAAAGCACATTTAATGTGGTTACTAATAGAGTATTTAATGCTTTGACTGCTACATTGTAGTTAGCCTTCTTTGGTATTACGGCAGAATAGCACTAGTAACATATGACCTGGCTACTTTCAGGTACGAAATACGTTTAATTGAACGTGGAAAACGTTTAACAGACAATAATTGACAATAGCAGCTTTTAAAGGTATTCTGAAAAAAAAACATGTTTATAAAGCAAGTTTGTTTTTCTTTTTTGTCTAAAAAGCACCGGTGCCATTATTTTTTCGTTTTTCTGGAAATTGACTGAGAAAATAAAATCTGCTAAGCTTAAACGCCACATAACCTTTTCTACGTCACAGGTAGTGTTAGACTTAGGAAAACACAAAACAAATAACGTTATTTTTTCCTAAAATGTATACTTTGGAAACAAACCTTCATAAGCATGATTTTGGGGAGCCTGCTGTTTGGTCGAAATATTTTTGCCAAAATGTGTCGTTTCCCAACCGTTTCATTTGCCAACCCAATTTTTTTCCTGTAACTGTAACTATTTCATGATTTATTTTAGTACCATCGTTTGGAACTCTATAGGTTAGATTAGGTTTTTTTTCTAGCCTATATGAGTGTCCCACTGCTGGGCAAAGGCCTGCCTCTTCTGGCCAGTTACCGAGGAATGCATCCAAGTAGTCCCGCCATCTCCATCTCGGCCTGCTTTGTCTATGTTAGGTTAGTTTTTATAAAATCCTGAAATATTTACGGTGACAGAAAACAAAGCGGGTTGGCAAATGAAACGGTTGGGAAACGATACATTTGGCAAACATATTTCGCCGAAACAAAGGTAAACCATGATTTTAATCAGAACACTTTATTGAAAAAATCCTCTTGTCAATTAGACAACGCTGTTAGCATTTAGCGTAGATGGTAGCGGTTCCAGATTCGATTCCCGGAAAAGGCAAAAGGCGGGTCTTAATTGGAAATCCTAATTGGGGGATCGAATACTGAGATGACGATGATAGGGGATGTTTGGAAGAAAAATACATGCTGCATCGACCACTAATGATTGGGATCAGGGTAAGATGATGATGCATGATGATGATGATGATGATGATTATTGGAAATCCCACTTGTCCCAACACATTGTTAGTCCAAATTTTAATTTATCCTAAAGCTATTTTTTTTAATTAGCGTTTCCTGTTGAGCAAATGCATTCACGCATACCATCTAAAACCCTTGGGCAAGGTGGTTATGTACATATTTCACCGGTTGTCTTATCCCTACAACGGAATACAACAATACGAACACTTCTGTTTAGCAGCAGGTTAAACGATACATATGGTAAACATCTTAGCCTGTTTGTGCAAAATGTGGTTACAGATTTAACACCAAGTTTTTGGAGCTGTTGGTAATTCTGTAGTTCTGCCTACGCTACTCTAGGAATGAAGGCGTGAAGGTATGTATATGTATGTATGTAAAGGATAAGATGGTGGTAGCGATACAGACGAACCCTGGGGCTCTACTTTGAAATCAGTAATTCGAACTTCGAATCGCCCCGTCACTTTCTTGCAAATTAGTGACGCGTCGAGAGTAAAAGGGAAAGCAATAGACGAAGTTCGAATTACGGATTTCAAAGTAGAGCCTATCAAGGTCCAAGATCCTAAAACCACGATCCTTCCATTTAAGTAGATCTTGTAATGGTCATTTTCCAACCCTAATATTTTATTATTCACTTATTTGTACAAGGCCGCGAGCTTTGTGTAATTTTCATTAACCCAATATCGACTTCCGTTGTTAACATGTGAATAAAAATTCGTAACCCATTTGACTTCCCGTCAAACGTCACTCGTATGTCACCGTCCGCTACACGTGTACATTAGCTTTATCTGTGGTGTGACAGGTGCGTGACTGGTCAGTCAATAGACAACTTGATAACGCAGGCTGTGTGGAGAGTGCTTAAGGGATACAGGGTGATGTTTTTAGAGATTAATGAGTAGCTTGAATAGAGGTAGCTGTCAAAAAAATTCCTTTTAAATTTAGCTCCGGGCGATAGCGTTTCTCACCCCCTAAATCAAGTCCG
This sequence comes from Acleris cristana, assembly GCA_948252455.1. Classification (NCBI taxonomy): domain Eukaryota; kingdom Metazoa; phylum Arthropoda; class Insecta; order Lepidoptera; family Tortricidae; genus Acleris; species Acleris cristana. Next base: position 13,806,216 of record OX411789.1, read on the forward strand.
ATTCCCACGATTTTTGAGCATGTTTTAATTATTATGAAAAATTAGGTTTCTGTTTTTCTTTTTTTCCAAAGGAATGAAAATACTTATCGCATTTTGTAAGATTTTTTTTAGCCTCACAATTCTCTTAACTCGTGACCCTGGCGAGTGTAGTGGTGTAAAGCGCATCAAAATCTGCTGCGTCATTTAGAAAGAGTTAGCTGATATACAGCCAGAAAGAAAGACAGACAGACGCGGAAATCGGCTTTGTTTTATACTATGTAAACAGAAAGATAAAGATACTTTAATTTTATTTGGATAAGGCTGGAATTAGTAGCATAGAGACATTCCATCTCAGTTCCCAGGGTTAGCGACGCATCTGCAGTTTTGGAATTGCAGTCTAGATAATGCATGTCTATGACCAGAACCCACGTACCATTAGGTGATCTGTGGTCGTTAAATGTAAGTGACCTATCTAATGGTGATATGGTAGAACTTAATACTGTCTAACCAATTAAATTTTTATGTCATAGGGAAGGCAAACGAGCACACAGGCCACCTGATGGTAAGTGGAAACTGTGACCCATCGACATTCGCATTCACAAGACTGCAATCCTAAGACTGCAAATGCGTTGCCAACCCGAGGGCCCTGCCAAGATCGGTACAGTCGGCCTTATAAGAAGCTGCACACTTTTGTACCTTGTCGCTTTAACGCCTTTGACAGATTAGTGCAGCAGTTCAAACATGACGTTAAAGTGACAAATCACTAAAGTGTGCAGCTTCTTATAAGGCCGACCGTACAAGAACTTTTATTTAATGCTAGAAGTATCTAATAAGCCAAGTGGTCACCTGATGAAAAGTGGTCAACGTTCATGGACAGCTGCAACACTAGGATAGGAATTAGGAATCATAGACGCTTCAACAGTTTTTTGAGAAAGGAGTATACGCGTCCTTTGGGTCCCTATTTCGTAGTGTTCCGGAAATACAGCCGCAATGAGATGGTCCAAAAAAACAGTCGCACGGCGAAAGGTTCCGCAAAAAAACACAGTCAGTATTAGACTGCCTTCCGTTGAGGTGGTGTGATGAAAAATAGTTGTTTGCGAGATGAACGTTGGGTTGTGGTCGTCAAGTGATTTCGAAGGCTGTTTTAGAAGTAATGCGCCATTCTTAATTAGGCCTGTATGATGCATAGCAAACATAAAAAACCGGTCAAGTGCGAGTCGGACTCGCGCACCGAGGGTTCCGTATTGAAGATAATATGCTTGGTAACCGCAAAAGAAAATACTCATTTTGTTATAAGCTTTATTTTCCAGACAATAAGGTCGATTTTGACTAGCCTAAATTTTAATACAGATTTTCTTAGTTTTTTTGTTATTTCTCAAAAACTGTAAATAATGAACACTTTATTTTATTTTTCCCAGAAAATATAAGTAATTATCTATACCTCAGGATTTTTTTCAGAATTTTTGATTAATAAACTTCGGAGATAAGGGGGGGGGAACGGTCATTTTTTGTACATTTTTGGCTGTAAATCAAAAAGTACATCACAGAAAATTTCCAAAAAAATTGTTTTGAAATGTACAGATTAAGACCTTTCATGTGACATCCCATTTGCTATAATCGAACCACTTTCATTTTTGAACCCCCCATTCTAGACCCCTTTTCAATTATTAATAAAGTTAATTTCATATTTTTTTTACTACAAATAGATGCGGGCAAGCAAGTTGTACAACTATGCCAAATTTCAAGTTGATAGCATTTGTAGTTGCTGAGAAAACCTGCTGTGACATACAGACAGACAGACAGACAGACAGACAACGAAGTCTCACCATAAGGGTTCCTTTTGTACCATTTTGGTACGGAACCCTAAAAATTACCGATTAGAAAACACATTTATATTTGTTACACAAATAAAATGGACTTTTTTTAAATTAAATTTTGCAATTCGCAATGATTGAATGATATTTTTCTGGCAAATTTTTTGCATTTTAGGATGCGTGGATGTGTATGTGTGTGAGAAAACTCCAAATGCCAAATAAATTACAAAAAAACGAATAAGTACGCATGTAAAAAAATAAATAGGTAAGTCAATACATTTCTTCTAAATGGTTTTTTACATTATAGGTACAAATGTGTTGAATTCTGACCGCTTTGTCGTTCAGGTCATCACAGTGTAGTGCATTACTATCACAAATTTAATCTATAGAACTCTGTCAAATTGACATTACAAAAAATCGCAAGAAATAATGTCAATATTAGCAGTCGTCAAATATGCATGCAGTGTTTCTTTATTTAGAGAAACGTTTCCTAAATTTCAGATATAGCACAGACTTGGGTTAATTTGAGAGGGAGGGAAACGAACATCGCCAAAAAAAATTGTCGGTCAGTTGCCAGCCTTTTAGGGGAATAAAAACTATTTCCTCGAAGGCTCCCATGTTGTAATGTCAAACAAACTGTTCTAAACTCCTCTGAAGCAGAGCAACGATAGATCCTCCCAGGGCCCGTATAGTCGCCTTTATCGCGGTGGATAAAGCTTCCGTCACTCTCGCACTTTGGTCGGAAAGTGACAGATGTTTTATCCACGCTTTATCCTCGTAAATAAACACGACCATAATAAGACCGCAGGTTGAAATCTTGTCCTGCTTCTGATGACTTAACAAAGTAAAAGATTTAATTACATGTAATATTGATAAGTTCTAAAACCAGACTATATTTAAAACCATGTACTTTAATCAAATAATTCTTATTGATTGTTCAAGAAAAGTTTGTTTCTGTGCCTGTGTTTGACTCAGGGGCCCTAAGACGGCTGCGTTTATCGCGTGACAAAGTTTAGATAAGGTATCCGTCACCTTTTGACACGTAAATAAGTACGACAGTGACGGATGCTTTATCCACATTTGACACGCGATATACAGGGTGTCCCAAAAGTACCACGCCACAGTGACACCGGAGGTAGGTCAGCTCAAGAGGAACCTAACCAGCCTAACATGACCTCAGTAAAATATGACTTTATTTTTTTCACATTGCTAGACCAATTGCAAATTAAAATTAAATTGGTCTAGCAATTTGAAAAAAATAAAGTCATATTTTACTGAGGTCATGTTAGGCTGGTTAGGTTCCTCTTGAGCTGACCTACCTCCGGTGTCACTGTGGCGTGGTACTTTTGGGACACCCTGTAGACGCAACCATACTAGGCCCACAGATTTGTGCCAAATTTCAATCGGTCTTGTGTAGTCAAAGTTATAGCCAGTCAGTAAAGAAACGGTTTTACGCGTATAAATTAAATGTATAGATATACGACGCGCGACTAAGTGAAACTTCGGAAAACTAACTTTCTCGCGCTAAGATTGAGCGCAGGCTATCTGCCTGTAACGTATATTAACTCTCGCTGATTGTAGGACACACTTTACATACATAGTACTTAAGTTGATACAGAGTACAAGAGGTTGAGAAAAGCCTTTTGGGTTCGGTTATAGTTCAATACTACCATAATGGCATTTTAAATAGTAGATAAACAGGTACTTTTTGGTTTTCTGCTTTTTGCTGAAATTTATCGTTTCCCAACGGTATTTTTTTTTCGGTAACTGTAAATATTTCAGGATTTTGATAAAAACTAACCTAACCTAACCTATATGGGGTTCTACAGATGCTACTGAAATAAATCCGGAAATATTTACAGTAACAGAATAAAAAGCGGGTTGGCAAATCGGTTGGGAAACGATATATTTTGCCTTACTTGCTACTATATCGTAATTATAAATCTCAGCCTATTAATTTAATAATAAGTTAGTAATCTATACTTATGTTGTTATAATAATAATGTTGTAGATATGTATTTGGCAAACAGGACTCGGTTGTCATTTGTTTAATTTTGTGTGTAAGTATATTTGTTTAATCAGTAAATAATAGAACTAAGCAAATATAAAGATACTAAATAATGATCAGTACTATTATTAGTGTAAGTACAGTAAGACTCGTATTCACTAATTACTCTTAAATTAAAATTACTTAACTGAATTACAAAAATAGGTACTTTCGACTTCGTCCGCGTTTACCATCCTCCGGGAATAGTGTTTGTCGGGATGAAAGGTGGCCTATGTGTTGTTTAAGCTATCTCCATTCCTAATTTCATCCAAATTTGTGCAGCTGTTTTAGCAAGAAGAGTGAGAAAAATACCCATAAGTACACAAACTTTCGCATTTTTAACAGTGTGATAGTTGGTTGCAAAAACGGATGTGTACCATCGTTTTTTTTTAGGAAGTTGAAAGAAGATGCATATTTTCCCTCCAACGATGAGCAAACTGTACCGATCCTCTCGTTTATCTCGATCACTTGATAGCGCCAGTAAACAGAATAAAACCAACAAGCTTACCCGCCGGCGCCGTCTGCGGACATTAAGCCAAATTGTCAACATCTTCCTCTCATCCACGCGATTAATCTCCTAAACTTAATCGTGCATGTGAGAAGTGAAATAATCGCGCGATAATTTTCGGCGTGAAACGTCAACCGGACAGATCGCTGCGCGAAAATCTTAACGGCTCCACAGGTAACAAAATAAATCAGTTTTCAACCTACAAGGATACCTATCGCGCAAACATCTCATTACTGCGCGCATTTAGCGAAACGCACCGCTTACAAGCGCTCCGCGGACGTCTTAACAACATTGCTAATTCCGGACCGAAACGCGGCGGGCTGACGTCTGATTGACAGGTGAAAGGGCGCGAAATTAGAGAGTCGCCATCCTACCTTCAGCTCATTAATGTCACATTGTCTATGGTCTTAAAAAAAGCACATGCTGTGTTTCGCGTTGCGCAAAAAGGGTATTTTAGGGCGAAATTGTTTGTTTTTAGTTAGTTTGCTCCATTAGGCGACATATGCTGTGGAGTAGCCATAGATAAGATAGAGCCGTATGTCATAAATTTGAGCGCTACCGTTTGGCTAACAGAGGATGTGAGGATTAAAGCGCAAACATCGTCGGTGTAACAATCAGCGAAATGCTTGATAAAGACGTAGAGCCAACAGACGCCAGATTTGAGATAGTGAGCTTAGAGAGCTGCGCCGGAGTCTGTACTAACGCGGTGCAGGCGCATCAACGGATTTTTTATACTAATTCAAAATTGGAGAGCGCGTTTTTGATAACGGTTACAGATAAGATAAACTCTTAGTTTCTTGCTTGAGTAATTATAATGAATATGTTATAAATATGTTAAATAAAATTTGTTTTCTGCAAATTTAAGAAAAAATATATTAATTTGGATTTTTACCTTATATAACTAGCTATATACACTTAATAAAATTAGGCAAAGATATAATGAGAATAAGCAACAAAAAAAAACAAATGCCCAAACTATTACGCATCGAACATAAAATGATTACCAGTGTTATTATGTCCAATCTTACATAAATATACTTAGTATAATGAAATAAAACTTACCTACTCAGAAAATTCCTGTATATCGTCTAGCTTCCAAGTTACCTAGGTCACAACACAAGCACTGACTTAAGTATGTACCATTATGTTCTGAGCGGCAATAGACCACGATTACCTCACTGTGTACAAAACCGACAACTAAATTTAAAGATGGAAACCGCTTTGAACTGTCTTATTATAGTTTATTAATAATGTTACACTCGTCACTTAAAATGACACACACAGATATCTCTTGGAGTTTTACTTAGCAAAATACCTAAAGGAAAATAGACAAATCCAATATTGTGATGCAAATATCGGAATCTGCCGAGAACTTTTAAGTTCGGAGGTTTTATTACCACTGAATTAGTGTAGGCAACGTTATTTTGTTAACTTCGTATTCTTGATTTAAATTAGGGGGAGGGTGGGGGGATAATTCCATTGTGTGAGTTGACAGCCAGTAAAATGACCACCATAGAGAAAATGTCTATGACATTAGAAAAAACTAGGTCTGTACGTTTTCCTTTTCAAGAAAATATTTAATTGCAATAAAACAAATAAAAAAAAACGGAAACGTACAAATCTAGTTTTTCATCGTGACAACATATTCAAAAATCGTAAAAATCGGACTTGATTAAAGGGGTGAGAAACGCTATCGCCCGGAACTAAATTTATATGGAAAAAATTGACAGTTACGCAATTTAAGCGTCGCTTTACAATCTTCTTAAATTACTAGCATTGAGGCATTCCATATGATTCCAGGCTAGAAGCTGAAACACAACAACGTGAACACTGCTGCTCGGCGGTAGGGTAAAGGATAAGAGGGTGGTAGCGATCTGGACGGACCACACAAGGTCCTACCACTGGATCTCCTGCTACTGAAGCACTTTTCATAATATTATGTGGTTTTTAGCGACTGCATATTATGACATTTATCTGGTGATTTCATCCAATCCAATACAGCTACTTAAGTTTTTTTTCAGGAATACAATTCAATTTTTCGTTTGTAGGAATAAAACTACGAGTATTTCATTACAAGACCAGCTACTTTTTACCCTTTTAGCCGTTAATACGAAACTAACAGAAAATGATAACATTAAGGATAAGGACGTTAAATGTCAAGATCGTATCGATTTATTATAGAATATTGCCTACAATTTAAACACTAAGATAACACACACGTTAGGAACATGCAATAACACAGCACTTAAAAACGCATAAAGTACACATTTCTGTTCTTTTTTATAATGTTTTCGCAGATGTTGCACTCGATAACTGAGTATCGAACATAGTGTATATAAATCGCTCCAACCCAGCGTTTGCAATTGGGATACACCTCAATTTTTACAACTTATGATTACTTGAAAACCATTTCGAGAAACAAGCTTATTCAAATGTCAGTTTATTTTTCATGTATATGTCTTCATTCGACGTTTAAATTAACATTTTTACAAAAAAGTCATAAACGTGTTCGAGCGTTGCGAAATATTAATAGGAGAAATAAAAATATTTTTTTAATGGAATCGCTATATACAATGGTCTATTTTTCAATTAAAATTAAGTTAATTTTCAAGGTATGACCCAATTAATCGTACCTCCCAAAAAAAGGTTACGTTAGTTCTATGCAAACAGATTCGCGGGAAAAAACCAGTATTTATTTATACGGAAAAAGCCGGGGATAATGTGTAGTATATTATAATAAAACGTCTCGTCTTGTGACTTAGTTTTTATCAAGCGCCTTATCTATAAAATGCAACAAAGTATTAATTAAGTAAACTTTGCTACAAGTTAATTACTTCTTCAAACACGCTGAAACAATCAGATAGTTGCGATGTTTGACGTGAGTAGATAAATAAAGCGATGAATAACAACCGATTAAAAACATCACCCCTTTTATTTGGCAGTCAGGTAAGAAGGTGATTATGATTTAAAAAAAACTATCAAAATAAATAACCAAGTCGTTTAATTTTATTTCTGTTCATGGGCCATTCTTAAATATTTTATTTTTATATCTTAGATTTAGTTTATGTTTAGAATAAGTTTTCAGTTATTGTTTTATACATCATGGATTTTTTTTTATCGTTTGTCCTATAAAGTAAAACATCACGGGACGATCTCACATAAATTGTCCTATTCCCTGTTACCTTTTCCGAAACATCGACGTAAGGAACTGATAATGACTAAAACCGAAAAAAAAAACGACCTAATTTTGCAATGAAGGTATATTTACTCAAAGTATCCATCCTTTATACGAGTATATCCGGTGCGCGTTTTCACCGAAGCTCAGACTGATCAAACTCAACTCGAAAATGTCATAATTACGAATATATTCTTAAAGTTTGAAAATTCAAAAATGGAATAGAATTTAGTCAGCCGCGTTCGCCGGCCTTCGGGCATGACACATCTTAATTTGCTACAACAATGCTCCATAACGTGAACGCACCTTTGCTAAATGCTGTAATTGCTAATTGTTTGCGCGAGACGAACTTTTTAATGTTATGCTCAACAGATATTCATAAAACATATAAAACCAAGATTTGTTTAAATAAAAATTTAAAGATTTTCCAATTTTTTTAATAAGTAACTATTCAATAAATGGTAATTAATACTGTGGAGTGGTTGTAAATTTCTTAAACACTCTGAAGTCAGTTTTAGCATTCCAAACTGGCTTCCAGATTCCCCAAACCACAATATGATTATTATTCAAGTAAACAGTTTAACCTGCCAGTCATATGTTAATCTGCGATCCTTTCGTCAAACGCCATCAATAAAAAACTCGATCACTGACACGTTCCAATTTTAATTCTAAATTTGACAGTTAAATGCACACGGTAGCTCTAGTCTGCCTGTGGCGCTTGGTAAAAAAAAACAAATCTCTATGGATTTTATTTGAACAAGGAACAGTGGGCAATTAGCAGTGTTCGATTAGTGTTCGACGTTTGAAAGAGTAATTTGGAAATGAATTTATGGCGTCGTATTTCGAAAAAGATGGCTGCATTCATGCGGACACTGCAGAGTTAATTTGTATATTGTTGTTTGTTGATGTTGCTAGGGTTCGCGTTCGATTTCACTTCTTTTTAGGTCGCTGTGGATTTCTCATTTTCTGTGAGGCGGCAATAATCATAATAAGGATCTCCAGAGAAGGTAAGACAGATTATTCCCGAAATATTGGGAAAAAAAAATTTATTTAACTTTATATCTTGCGACTTTATCGGCATGGAGAATTGATTTGTATTGAATTGATTTTAGAAGTAATTTAAGAAATGCTTTTAGCCGACGCGTGGGGATCCACATCTTAATTTTTGGTAGAGTGCAAAGATATCATGCAACATCAAATAATTATGCGATGAGGTGTGTCTTCGCTTTAGTAGATCTATACAAGTATATGTATAACAACCCTGTATTTTAAATTGTGAAATAAAATCGCAATGGTTCCAGTATCAGTCTCCAAACCAACAAACTTGACTTCCATAGTGCTAGGAAGGATTAATAAACCCAGTAAATTATGACAGGATGTTACTGCGCTTACTGCAGTCAGGAGCACAGGAGTGCTCGTTACACTAAATGTAAGCTACAAATCTATCCGCTGGGAACATTGGATTAGTGTTTTGTCTCACTCTTGAGTCTTAAATAAGATTTAATTGTCGAATGAACAATGCAAATTGTACCAACATTAAAAGACAGGATGCGTTTATGTTTGTATTTAAGTTCAAGATTGCAATGTAGAGCAGATTAAGCACTCTACATTGCAATCTTCTACTACTAGCAAAAAGTTAAATCTAGATTTACGCCCAAGTAGTTTTGTTGTGTCAAAATGTATGGAACTGTCTGTCGTAAATATAGATTTAAGACTTAATCTTCATTGCTGAATTTTACGCTGAGTTGGGTATTGTGGACTACTTGTTGTACGTATTTCGTCTGTAAAGATGTCGGTGAATTACGACATTATGCGATAGGAAATCTTTGTCAGGGGAGTTACTATAAACTATTAAAAATATGCAGGTTCAAGTTAAGATACCACTATTATAACACACCACTGTACTTTAGCAAAATGACACAGGCTAGTTTTTTAAAAATGAAATTAACTATTTTCCTCAGAAAACACCTTCTGAAAAGGGTGCGTCACTGTCCAACAAACAGCCCTCAGTTAAAATTGTAAATAACATTACGATTACTTCATAAAAGTCCTCATCAGTTAAGAACAGCGAATAAAATTTAATACGAGGTATAAAAACACTATTACCATATTACGAAATAGCATTTTCTTACTTAATAGTGCCACTGCTTCTAATTACAATTTATTTAGAATAATAAAATGTTTTGCACCTGAAGGTTACAATGGTGTTCATAGTCCATATTTCAAATTAGCCGCAGCCGTAAAAATAATTATTCAAAAAACTTAGGTTCAAATGTGTTTATACGTGCCAGTAATTTTAGAAAAAAAAACCGTTGGCTGTCTAGCACTCGCCCGTGCCTGACAGAACATGAATTATCTATGGTCTGAGCTTATCTGTGGATCTCGGTAGCATTTCGTTCTGAAATTGCGTTTAATTAATGTGCGACTAGACGCCATTTTTTGCCGTTAGCTACTTAGTTTAGTTGTGTGAAGTAAAATAAATTACTCTTAGGCTAAGCTATTAGTTATTTATTACTTCGCGACGTCTTTATTAAATATCCAATACTATACTAACTCGAAATCTGTCAGAAAAAGAATAATAAAATATATAACTTTCTTCTAGTTCTTTTGTTAATTGTGAAAATTCTTCAACGTCTTTGCTTAATTGGATCGTTTAAATACATGACACGAAAGACACAAAACTTACTTGTAACATTCACTTTATACCAAGTTACATAAAAAACATTGTTGCAATATGTTGCGCTAATATTGCAAGTAATATAATGCAAATAGCCCGTTACACAAACTTCTCATAAACCTCACAAGCAAATATCGAGACAGGTAAATACATGAAAAACGCCATTAACTTGCAGCTTATGGTTCTGTAATATGTCGATTCCAATTTTATAGTTCATTTTACTTAACCTCTTAAATTATTTACTATTTTTATGACTTTCCCTATTAAAGAACCTCATTCGGGCCGCCATTGTGCGCTACCAAAGTGTCAGAGCCACAATCAACGTATTCTATTTTATCGTTCCCGCGCGATTAGCCGGTATTAATCGTAAAACTGTATTTTATATTTTCATTCGGCTGATTATGAAGTCAGTCGTGGCCGCTCTATCGCCAGTAATTACAAAAAAACGAGCGTAAAATCCAATTGGGATATTTACCAAAACCCAATCGGAGGTCCACGATCGTATCGCGTTTACGACCTGTTCCAATGTTTTTATAATCTAGCAAGACAAATCGACTCTCGATTGGGCTATGAAACTAGATACGTGTTGAATATTAAAAATGGATCCATAAAGCTACCGCCGGCCGCCGGCGGGCGTCCGTAACCTCAATCAAAACGCCGATAAACTTTGACAAAAATTCCACCTTAAGCCGTCCTTTAATTATCCATATATTACAGAATCCGAGCTCCAACTACCTGATAGCAATTATACACGCGCTCACCCACGTCAAAAACGACCCATTCACTGACATTTATGAAAAAAAAAGAGCAATCGCCGACTTAAACCTTATAACAAAACTGGCCGGCGATAATTCAAGCGAAATGTCCAAACTGTTCCAAAAAAAATTGAATTTCGAACATAGAAAGTGTTAGCGACAATGGAATATTCAAAATCTTGTTAATAAAGAGTCTAGGGCCGGTTCGGATGCGTCTGACAATGGCACGAGAAAAAAAAGTGGTATTCGAAAAAAGAACGGGCAGAGAGGTTTTTTTCTTGGACGCAGCGTGAGATCGTTTTGGAGGGAATTTCGGATTTGGAACAGGCGTCATGTGCGGATAGGTGTTTTTTTGTTCAAGTTTTCGGCCACATGGGCAGCGGGCGTTTTTGTCGGAATTGTTATTACGCGAATGATCTCAGTTATTAGGAAATCCGCTAAATGGGCGTTACATCGAGGAGCTTAGCGCTCTTGGCCCTCGTCAGATTTATGGCGGTTACGTTATTTGTTTATTTGACGGGATCGAGTGGAAGTGATTTACTTACTAGTTGAGTATTTGCTCGAGTAGACTTTGTTACGCTGCAGGGAGTTGTTATGTTGAAGCATAATATAAATAATACAGACAATTGCATTAAATAAAGATGTGTTTTGACAATAAATGTAAACATTTTTTCGATAAATATAATTTGAAATAGAATCCTGAGTTTCTATATTTCATATGAATAATTATATTTCTTTCTACTGAGTATCTACCTTACCATCAGGCAAGCCCATCTGCTTCCTTTTTTCATTAAAAAAAAATGCTATTATTTCATTTAATTAAATTTTACTCAAAGTTGTGAGTAAGTATTAATAGTTTATTTATTCTCTGTTGCAAGTAAAAAAAAACATGTTAACTTTGAAAACATCTAGCAATTTGCTACACCGTGCACCGACAACAGAATGCCTAACATCTGAGCCGGTCGATCCGAGAGGTCACAGGTTCCATCATCCATCACGAGATGCGATACCGACGGGCCGACGTAAAAAACTGATCGTAGATACTTACGTGGGAGATACCAACGGTTTTATTTGTTTAATTTGTAATTTTTGGATTATTATAGTCACAGTCATAGTTAAGGTTGAGCTCGGCTTGGAATAATGTTAAACATAGTAAATACCTAAGTGAGTAAAGGGAAGAAGTAACATTCCTATTCTACACTGGTTACTGAGTTTGAAAAATATAATTTTGTACTGGGAACTAGTGAAAGGATAGGGAAAAATATTTTCCGTCATTAGATACGTCCGCGTTGACCAACTCAATCACCAGATTTGTCCATCAAACGTGTTGCTTACTTATATATGTTTGTGACGACCTTAACAAATAATATTTGTATTTAGGATACCTGAAGTTTGGGGTTACGTAGACTGTTATAAAACAAGGCCTATCTAACCTAATAATAGCCTTTTAAAAACACCTGAAAAGATTATATTTTCTGAAATAAAACCATTAAATATCATGACCATTATGTAATATAACCCACTATCTATGACCTATTATGTCTTTTGAACCTCATATATTATGATACGATCCCGAAGTTCGGATCCTCCCACAAAAAGTTAATAAAAAAAACACCGAATATTTTCTTAGCGCGTTTAATGTCAAGTTGTTATTGGCGGAATTTCCATCACAGTTATATGTAAAAACCATTAAAAAATACCAAGGTCGTGTCATTTACAGTAGACACAATACCGTGAGTTTTACTAAAAGCCTTTATTAACCCACAACATTTATCTCATTTCAAAAACAGAATCAACGTATGAAGACGTCCCTTCAAAAAAAGAACAAGCTCTCTTCCCACTGGCCATAACATGACAGCGGCTGTCAGATGACACAACGTCACTCAAAACCTAAAAATGCATCAAAAAGAAAAATGACCTGACGCCGCCCGATTATAAGACACTCAACTAAACCGCCGACTATAAAGAACCTTACTATAGACAATATAACACGCTTTTTAAACCATGGCGTCAAGTGTTGTTCCACAAAGCGAAAATCGCAACGTCACCATAATCAATCACCATTTAAAATATCGAAAATTATTATATTAATTCTTAGGGGTATTATTTGACTAAACCCACTGACAATAGGCGCAATGAGTGCTCTGGAAAGATAAAGAGGGAAAAAATAGTCTATGGTCGGAGGATGACATGTCAATTATAACGCCATCAATTGTAAGTTTTGGGTTTTTTATCGTGGAGCTATCGTAGACGGAATGGAGCCTTTGTGGTCAGCCTTAGGCTTGCGGTCAGATATTCTGCAAAGGTTAAAGGTATTAGTTTAAACTTCAACTTATACATCAATCAAATAGCCGCATAAAATCTAAATTCTGTGTTTTTTGCCGAGAACGGTGACTCATTAAATATTTGACGCGTCAGATCACGATGTTTTGCTAGATTATAAATAAGTATGTCGGTAACTTTTAACTCGTTTTGTATTACATCTCTCCGAAACAAAAAGCCATTATTTGCTCACATACATATGAAAGTAAATAATTGACCAGGAATGATTTTTTAATGAGAAAGGACGGATGGAAGGATGTTTGTGCCTAAGTAAATTTTTTTCGGGTCTTAATTCTACTTGGTAAAACCTAATTGCTTTTGACATTTTATCGTATTGACAACGTTACAATAGCTCTTAATGACTTGTCAGTTATGGCCAAAACCGAGTAAAATAGAGTACCTGATCTCTAGTAAAGTGCCAAAAATAGCTCTAAAAATGTATTACGCAATAGGTACTTATTATTTTTTGAAGAATGAAAATCCCCGGTTGTGGCTACCTAGAACCGAACGATTTCAAGGCACTGCCATTGCACTCCACTATCCGCTTTTTGGAAGGGGTGGAGGCTGCATTGGATTAAGCGCAAAAAGAGGGGTAATTACATAAAAGATCCCATAGGGTCGAAGTGTATCCGTAATGACCAACAGGATAAGATAAAATACTCTATTTTTTAGTTAATTTAAACTTCACCATTCAGCCTTCCTAAACCTATTCCAGCTTACCCTTTTACTTTTAGAAGCAAACCAGGTTTATGGTCTCTTGTCTGTTAATGTCCGGTCATCACTGCCGGCGCACGCGTTGTATAACTGCGCATTTGCGCGCACGCACGGCGAGAACAATGCCTAGTAACGCATTAACATTTTACGCTAATGTCGGAATAAAAACAAGCGACAGTCGGTAGCTAAAGGTTAAACCTCTCTATTAAATGGAAATCGATGGCCTAGAGGCTAATTCTAGGTTGTCGCTGCCGTTCTACTAATCCTGCTATTATTGCATAACCTGGGGCACGTTTTATAAAGCTACAAGTTACAATTTTACAGATCTAAACTGGCGACACTGCTCAAATGGCTGGTCATCATTGCTCGAGCTTGTATCAAATGGAAACTTGTAACCTGTAAATTATAATTTGTAGTTTTATAAAACAGGCCCCTGGGGGTCTATTTTTGAGAAATCGACTGCTCGAAAGTAATAAATAAATCGCTTGCAGTCAACGTTAAACGTTAGCGTAAAGATAACGTTAACGTCCGAAACTAGTAAAAATCGCTTAACATACATAGAGGTCAAATCGATAGCTTTTTAGCTGCTCTATCAACCCTAGGCGGTTTAACGTCGGTTTCTGGGACACCTGTATATGGAAACAAAATTAACCCCTCTAATTAATTTGCTTTAAATATGACACTTCCACAACTAACACCACTCTAACGACACCTAGGTCGAGCTCGACACCATATGTTAAAATTCATCAAGCCGCTTAGGCTGCAGGGCCTGCCAAAGAAATAGACGTAACTAACCCTTCTTCTGACGCGTCGGTTAAAAGGCTAAAAGAAATAAGAATCCAAGACTTAGGTACAGGTACTAGTGCTCATCGCGAAAATATATGCCCTTACCGGGAATCGAACGGGACCACTAGCTTCGTAGGCAGGGTCACTACCGATTAGGCTAACCGCGTCGTCAAACATAAATGTAAGTGTGTCTTTCAATCGCCCATAAACGTATAATCGGAATTGAATTGTCACACACGTGTTCTGGATTTAAACTTTTTTTTCTTCCGGTAACATTGGGGAGCGAAGATGGCCGTTTGAAAGAATAAGTCAAAAGAAAGGTTTTTACTTTTGACTTATTCTGTTTACATATTTACTCTCACTCACTTGACATTTAGGTACTTATTTATTTATTAAAGTAATCATTATTTTGACGATGCAGTTAGATTACTTGGTAGTAGAATAGAATATAATAGAATAACCTTATTTCAGGCTGCAATGCCCATACTTATTTACAAATACTATACAGACCTGGCATATAAAGCTAGCCGTTCCAGAGGCCCTAGCCAAGATACAACCGCTACTAACATTTGTCTTTTCTATCACTCAAAATGTATGTGATGACATTCTCGTGCGTTACGATAAACCACGTGGTCAACTGTCATCCCATACGTTTTGAGTGATAGAAAAGAAAAACTTTAGTAGCCAAGATGCGCATCTTGGCTAGGGCCTTAGAATTAATTCCCATTATGGTTAATTATTTGTATGATGGATGAGCGTCATTATTTATTCTTGAGTCTTGGCTGTTTGATGGACAAAAGTATTGCAAGTGTAAGACCAGAGGGCTTATTGTCTAACGCACTCGCAATCACGATCGTTTTCATTTTGAAAATCGAAGGCTTGTCTGCATACAAAATGAAAACAATTGCTCTACTTTGAAGCCAGTTGCGATTGCGAGTGCGTTAGACAATACCTAAGCCCTCAGGGGCCCTAACATACATGCGTTTATCACGTGACAAAGTTTGGATAAGGCATCCGTCACCTTCTGACACGTAAATAAGTACGAGAGTGACGGTTGCTCTATCCACATTTGACGCGCGATATGAGTGTAGCCATACTAGGCCCGCAGAATAACTATTGATGCACCGTAAAATGTGCCTACTTTGCTCCCCGATGGGTAACTATGCTCCATAGTAACTATTTCGTTTGGTTCTTATAAGTTAAGGTTGATGACAAATTTTCTAAAAAGAATCGATGCATACATCCAGCCACGCAGTGAATGCAAGCAATAGAATGATTTACAATACAGATTACCTCAATATAACTATGGAGCATAATTACCCGTGGGGGAGCAAAGTAGGCACATTTTACGGCATATTATCATCAGTGATCGGAAATAGGTGAGCTAATTTACCTAAACTTGATGCATGTTCATTCAATAATGTATTCCCATCTCACTCACGCATGAATGAATATGCGTCAAGTTTAGGTAAATTAGCTCACCTATTTCCGATCACTGATTATCATTTGCCTGACACTATAGAATTCGACCCGAGGCTGAAACATTCGTAGACCGTTACTAGGTATCTAAATCAAATTGTATAAAACACTACACCATGAAGAGAACATTTTAATTTCGCTGTACCTACCTTTACCACTTAAAATCTTACAAATTAAAAAGCTTTCTCTGAAGGGCGGAGAAACAATTTGCTTCTCTAATCTGTGTGTGGGACTGGGCCATCAATTCTGGGAAGTCAATATAAGGCACTCGAAATTAGTTGGCAATGGTTGTCAAACTGTGTGTAAGGTCGCCGTCAATAGAACTTGCGAACTATGTAAACAAAACCAAACGAACCAATTCACCATGATTACTCGATAATCACGTACTTTTAGAGATCAAGTGAGGTCTTTGCAACGATTTATACACTAAATAATCATTTTCATATTAGGTTTACGATGAAATAACTATTCATTATACGTTATTATTAATAAAAACACGCTTGGTGAATATTTGAGGTTATGTGTCAAACAGTACTAATTTGTTTACATAGTTCGCAAGTTCTATTGACGGCGACCTTAGTATCAAGTTCAGTAGTACAGCAAATAGCGATATAAAAGGACCCAGTGGTGAGTCAGAAACAGCGAATTGAGAAAGTGTTTTTCCTATCGGGTTTATTTTAAATGCGTAAAAATGTAAGAATAAAAAGAATACTTTTTTTACACAGGTGGGCGCTTATAACCAAGCAATTATTAACTTATTTATTTCCTAAAAAATATATTACGTCACGAAAATAATTGAATAATCCCGTGAAGTGTGTAAACATTATGAACAGCATGAATGTATCTTTTAAAATACTAGTTATATGTATTTTTAAAGACTTAACTGAAATATACTAAATTAACTGTAACATATTTAATCCAAAAACATTGTTCTTTCATTGTATGCCCTCCTAATCGCTACGACTCTATTTACCGTGCAGCTTATTTGTTCGGTGTCATCGGATTTAACGCGCGATAATAACGTCATTCTGTCACATACGCACACAACCTAATACACAGGGGACACGAGATTACAGCACAGATTAGGGTAAGTAAACCGGTAACAACTGTTTAAAAGACAAGAACAAACCAGCAAATATGTCACATGACAGTAGACAAGCACTCATGAAAACAGAGGAATCATGTTTCGCTTGGCAAAAAAGAGTATGAAAAAACTGGGTAAGGTCATTTCGGACCATGGTCCGAGTAAGCTTCCGTCACCATTACTATAAAGTACTACAAACACAAAAAAAAATCTCCAAAAACCAAAAGGATGAGAACTGTGATATATTTACTTTTACATACACCCAATACAATGGAATAGAGGAAGGCTGCATTTCACTAAACTGGAATAAGACTTACTCCGAGATTAGTCTATACAAATTCGGCGCTTAATCTAGGTATAAAACCTTTTTACAGTTTGGTCGAATGCAAACTAGGAAAATAAAAACCCAAAAGAGGTACTCGAAAAAAAGTAATAAAAAAAAATCTTTCACTACTTTGTCGGCGTGGTTATATAAAATAACGACTCCAAAACACAGCTTTTTATAGTACCAAGAGTTTCTGAGTTAAACCCCGGAAAGACGGACATGGTGATAATGGCGGGCATGGGGTTCAATTTTTTTTATGACATATAGAAGGCAAACGATCACACAGGCCACCTGATGGTAAGTGGAAACTGTGACCCATAGACATTCGCAGTCACAAGACTGCAATCCTAAGATTGCAAATGCGTTGCCAACCCTGAGGACTAAGATGGAATGCCTCTATGCTAGTCATTACACCTGTTGGCTTATCCCCAAACCGGAACACAACAATGTGAACACTGCTGTTGCTGCAATGGATAAGATGGTGGTAGCGATCCGGACGGACCCTGCACAAGGTCCTACCACCGGCGAAATTCCATGTTGATTACGGAACCCTAAAATGGTGGCGCTAAATTATTATATATTAAATAAATACAATGCCTGCGGACAATGTCACACAAATCAACCTAGTCCTTAAGTAAACTGTAGGGTAAAAGCAAATTTCTAGCGTCCAAAGTTTCAGAACCACTGTCTTCTTAGAGTCGCAGATGTTTGGCATTTTTTGCCAGTTCGGGCCGAATGTTGTGAGCCGCCATATTTACGACGTGGCGACACGGGCTGCCGACTGACGACGATATTTGGCTTCGAGTCTTCAATGTGATTTACTGGTTTACCTCTTCGGCGGAGAAAGCTTGAGGTATGCGAAATTACGGTGCTTTGGTTATGTCAACCGGAAGATTCGAAATTTAATTGACGCACGCTGAACAACATTTTGCTTGTTTTTGACAAGATTGTGATTATTCGTGAATGAACGGTTGGATTCCCTCCGAGGCTCATATACATACCCCCTTACTAATAAACGTTGAGTACCTAACGGTGGTATAGCTATACAATGTTTTGTCTTTACCTGTCATTGTGACATTTGAATTTGACAGATAAGGACAAAACATTGTATAGCTATACCACCGTTACTCAAAGTTTATTAGTAAGGGGGATACAGTAAAGGAAAATGATTCCATGACCACTTTGGATTATGTCAATGTGACGAAATCAATCATAACGTAAGAGACTTCTTATGATTTTATTTATGTACAGTGTCACTTTGACAGAGTCCAAAGTGGTCTGGGAATCAATATCCTTGACTGTACATACATGTATAGGTATAGGTACTCGTATATCAATTAAAAAGTCAAATACCCGGTAGGTATCCTTTAAAAGTAGGAGTAACAGAGTACCTACCTTCTGGGTAAACTCACTCCTTCGTAGTATTTGTCCTGGCTCTTTAGTTTTAGTCTCGTCAAAGATCAACAGCAAACCCAATATTTAACATTTATCAATAAATCACAAATAAACTTGGCTATTAACCTTTAGTTGTGTACTATGTGCTAACCTACTAACTCATTTAATTAATTTAATTTTTTAGTGCACGGATGAGTATTTCCTTTCTTTAATTACTATAGAAGGAACGAGAGAGAAAGAAAATCAATTCTTTACACTAACCCCCTTACTAATAAACGTTGAGTAACGGTGGTATAGCTATACAATGTTTTGTCCTTATCTGTCATTGTGACATTTGAATTTGACAGATAAAGACAAAACAATGTATAGCTATACCACCGTTACTCAACGTTTATTAGTAAGGGGATAAGAGAACAATTGTAGTTAACAGTACAACAGCAAAAACATTGTGTGTGTCCTTGCGTCGGTGAATCAATTTGACCTGATGGTTTAGTTATGACATACTAAAAGATCATTTGGCAGTCTGTATGCAATATTATTTAGTATACAAAAATTGTTTTACAAAAACTACTTAAACCAACTTTTTGATCTCAAATTAAATGTATTTGTGCGATAAAGAAAAAACATTTATTTATTTCTTTATACATGATAATTAAATTTAAGCATATACAAATAATCGCAACTGGCATTAAACATACAACACACACACGCTACTCCGAAAGGCCACAGCCTTTAAGTCATTACCTATACAAGTTTAAAACAAGTACCTAAAACTAAACAAAAAACACTTCTGGCACATAGTTTTCATATTACACGTAAATACCTTTAATTTAGGGCCACAGCGAAGGCGTAATTGCGGGGCCGCGGAGCCCCGCCCTTTTTATAGCCCGCGGCTGGGGGCCAGGGAATTTGCATACAAGCACCATGATGGCTGGGGAAAATGGGAATAATTATATCGAGTCCCATAATTATGGTCTAGTACTACCGAAGTATAAAGTAATTTTAGAGAAGTAATTCGTCTTCGGTCCTTAATGGCCCGTCTACACGTCGGCGTGCGTAAGGGACGGAGCAATACGTAAGAGTGATATGCAAGAATATGTTGCTCACTCTAAGGTGTAAATGCGTCCCTTACGCATGCCTATGATCCGCCGACGTGTAGAGGGGCCTTTAGGCGCGGCCAGACAGAAGAGACGTAAGACGCGGACGCGTCCGCGCCGTGGCCTTCTATCTCCGTATGTATAATAGTAGCCTTTAGCTTCTATACATTTTGGTTGTAAATTCATTAAAGGGATCCCGCGATGCCGACGCGTCCGCGTCTTACGTCTTTACGTTACCCATTGCCGCTCGGGAGCTAGGGTTGCGTCGATGCGTTTTTCTCGATACGCACGCAACTAAACGCGGCGACAGCGCGGTCCCGACTAAACCGGCTTGGTCCATCCTGTTGAGTTTGCTTGTGATGGCTCGCGGCGCGTATACGGTCGAGGCAGGCACACATGCAAGCAAGCGATATATAGCCGTATAAGCCTGTATACACCTTACCTAGCTTCTATCTACATAATAATTTAATAAACGTTGACAAACCAGCATAACAGTTATTTCCTAGCTAGGGAAGGACCACATTTAAATAGTTCCAGAGAGAATCAGTAGCTATAATACAAATGCTAGTAGGTATCTTACAGTGGTGGTCGGACTTTGTGCAGGGTCTGCCCTGATCGCTACGACAAATATTTAATGTACCGCCAAGCAGCAGTGTTCGCATTGTTGTGTTCCGGTGTTGTGATATGACAACTGCTGAAATGACTAGCATAGCAATCTTAGTCCTCAGGGTTGGCAACGCATTTGGAGTCTTAGGATTGCAGTCTTGAGAATTCAAATGTCTATGGGTCTGAGATGCTAGTGTGTCTATCATAAAAAAATGCCTGAATAAAGGCAAAACAATGGAAATGTTTATGGTAAATAGGTTGGTACTATAATTTGTTCCCCGATCGCGTGGCGACCCTACAACTGCACCTCCAATCAAACTGAGTGTTGTTTTTTTAATTCACTTAAAAAGGTTTTTTTTACTCGTAAATTAGTACTTAGAAACTGTAAAATGTTGCCACCGAGTACCATCAATTACCATTAAGAAATACGTTTAATGGAATCTAGTCTGACGTTTGGTAGAGAAATATTAGTGGTTAATTTATTATTTTAATATTTTTTTAATCAGACTGTCTTACACAAATTGACCTAGACAAACTAAGGTCTTGGTTGTTCTAAATTTTTATGTAAATTTTAAAGCACATGAAAACCATTTTTGCCGATACAAAAATGGTTTTATTGTGCCCTAAAATTTGGGTTTTTGGACAGATATCCAGAACATAGTTTTATCTTACCCAATATGTGAATTAGTAGAGTTATTAAGATGATTATGAACCTAAAAAATTCATAAAAATGCCATAACGTTTCTCCTTAAATCTAGTCCAATTTTTATGTTTTTTGAATATGTTGTAGATATTACGAAATTTAGCAGATCTAAATTTCGTAATATCTACAACATATTCAAATTTACATTTCCAAGAAAATATTTATTAATATATATTTACTAATTATATGTTCATTATTATTTAATAATTAAATACTCATAATTATTTTTATATTTTACTAATGCTAAAAACAACACCCTAACTTTTCATAATTAAGTACAACATATTTAAAAATCGTGGAAATCGGACTTGAGTTAGGGCATTTTAGGGGGTGAAAAACTTTATCGCCCGGTGCTTTAGAACATTTTTTTTATTTTTATTGTGTAACAAGTACTACTTGATGTTTGAATAAAAACAAGACTCAGGAACAAATACTGACGCTCCTAACACAAATGTTTGCCCTATCCGGGAACCGAACCCGGGACTGCTAGCTTCGTAAGCAGGGTCACTACCAACTAGTCTAAACTCATCGTCACATAATACACAGTAGGTACCTGGATGATTTTGCTGGTACAGAGGCAGTGGCCAGCGAACGACGGATCATAATCATTAATTGTAATTTTTTTGCCCTTAACGAAAATCGAACTCGGGACCGCTAGCTTAGTAGAGTACCAACTAATTAAGCTAACAGTGTTGTCAATTAAAGATAAAATAAGATAAGATAAGATAAGATAATCATTTATTGCCAAAAACTAAGGAATACGGAATATTGTTGACTTTTTTTACAGCTGCAATAAAAAGCTGATTCATGTAACTATCAGTTGAGAAAAATAAATTGAATAGCTACCAAAGACCAAGATTTGTTCCTTTATCTTTCTAGCAAAACCATTTAACATGGAGTTTATAAGGCCGACCTGTTACATGACGTCACAGTGCATATCGTCTCTGTCTAATTAGCAGTTTAAAATGCTTGTATTATCCGTAATTCTTGGACAATTTTAATTTAAATTTCACTTTTGATGATCTCTATTACGGTATTTCAAATTTTGTTGAGATGTGCAATTTGAAAAATCCATGCTATATTCCCTATTGAAACTCGAGTTGTACTGGAAGCCATTTTGATTTTTACTGCGAACTGACGACTCTCTTAACGGCTGGCGATCGGTTCTGAGTTATACTGCCAATTAACTAAGTAGTTAAAGAAACGAGGCTATACTCGAAGTAGTTAAGTATTTGCTATTAGTTATACACATAAATATACAGAGTTTGCCTATTTTAACATACATCAATTGGATTGGAAAACTATCTCCGTTTGCTTGAAAGTTGTGTATCGCTGATCGTGAATCATATTTTATGCGAAATAAACATAATATTTGTATTTGTGGGAATTTATCTATTTTTCTGAAATAATAACTTCGTCTGATTCCGAGCTATAAAATATCTTAGTACTAAATTCCACGTCGATCCTAACCTTATACCTGATCGAGTTCCTGGGTAGTGATTCTTTCAAAACCAAAGGTGAGCGAACGCAGGAGTGAATGTCCAAGCGGCGAGTTTAAGTAGTCCAGTCAAAGCGAACAAAACACATTTCAGCGCGTTAATTCAATTTAGCAGCATGGCTTCTCGAACGTATAAGGTTGCCTAAGTCTAGTTTTGCTCGCTCTGATGGGACTACTTAAACTCGCCGCTTGGACATCACCCTTGCATTCACTCACCTTTGCTTTTGAGAGAATCACTACCCTGGCCATGGATAAAACAAAAACGAGAAATGGAAGGTACCAGGGGTGTGATTCTCTCAGGCAGCCTACGTTCGATCTTATCGAAGCCATGCTACCAAATTGAAAATACACGCGCTAAAATGTGTTTTGTTCGCTCTGACGGGACTACTTAAACTCGCCGCTGCGACATTCACTCGTTCGTCCGACCGACCGCCGTTTTTGAGAGAATCACACCCCAGCACTGAACTCGATTACGATTATACTCGATAAGTACTTATGGCTATGAAAAACTTAGTCTGCCGCGCTGACTTGGCAGTTTAATCTGTGATTTTGAGCATTAAAAAAACCAACTTTTTGAAAAAGTAACTTCTGTCTCTCTATAGAGAGCTATATGAGATTACTAGAGGACGCCCGCGACTTCCTACGCGTAGAATTAGTTTCCCGCTACTTCCCCCATTTCTTCCCGTTGGGGGTCGATTTTCGGAAAATCCTTTCTTAGTGCTCACTTACATCATGAAAGGAACCCCTGTACCAAACTTCAAGTTTCTAGGTACAGTAGTTTCGGCTGTGCGTTGACATATAAGTCAGTCAGGTTTGCCTTTTATATATATAAGATGTTATCCTGATACATGCTTATCAAATACTAGGATGGTACACATTTTACGGCAACATGTGGCCGGCAACTATTGCTATTCTTTCTTCGTTGATATGTTAGAGCAAGACGCATATAGTTGCCGGCCACACATTGTCGTGTAAATGTTGCTCGTGTAACCAACTGAAACGGACGACGCAGTTAGCCTAGTTGGTAGTGACATACGAAGGTAGCGGTTCTGGGCTCGATTCCCGGTCAGGGCAAATATTTTTGTGATGAGCGCGAATATGTGTTTCTGAGTCCTGGGAGTTTTCTATGTATAGGTTGGTATTTATTTCTGTATATAAGCATGTCTATCGTTGCCTAGTAGAGCTTAGTTTGGGACTACCTACATAGGTCTACATAGGTACTTTTAAGTATTATTATGTTTTTATGATTGAAAAAATGACTTTCTGCTGGAGTTTCGTGCGGCGCTTCTTCTCCGCAATGATGGTCTTGTCCGAAGCGCTCATAGATTCAATCAATGTTACCGGTTGGCCTATTTACTGAATAAATATTTTGAATTTAAATTTTGGTCAATTCATGGTCAATTTGTGTAAGATTTTCTCCCGATATTGATTGCAATATTAATTTATTACTCTTGTTTCTTCAATTTTTCATAAAAACAACAAAACATTTTTCATAAACCTTTGTGGCTCAGTTGCTTAGGCATTTGAATGATTAATCACCTCTCTTTATTTGTATACCTTGCTTGCGTTTATAGTACGAGTATATAAGTGTTTAAAATTACGAAATACTGCTGTCTTAGGGACCATCCTACACTTACAAAATTGTATAAATTTAATCTCCCACCAAAACTTGATCATTAGTCATAAAAACAAAAGAAATTCCACTTTACTTCTTGCACTAGATCTTTATTTCATTGGGGCTCCGTACGGACTCCATTTGGCTTACAACGATGACTTTAAAGAGGTTAGCTCGCGTTGGAAACATTCGAAGTTACCGTTGTAAGCAAAACGGAGTCCGTACGGACCCCGCTCCGCTTTCAGTGGAAAGCGGGCATTATTGTGCGCCGCTGTGCAATTCCGGCTTTATATTCCACAGGCCTACCAAAAGCTGTTGACACACATCAACATTTGAGTTATTTACGAGTGTATTAACGTCACTTGTTTACGTAGATGTTTTTCGGCGGAGCGCCATTTTGACACAAATATGACGTAGAGTCAACATTGCTCTACTGTCAGTAAAGGTACATATTTAAACAAAACTTGTGAAAGGATTGTATGTACTACATAGTTTTGTTATTTTAGGTGAGTACGTAAGTAACAATGTTTTCCGATTATTAAAACAAATAACTACTATAAGTAACTAAAATACCTACGTGGGAATGAATTGAGAATAAGTAGCGCAGCGTAACGTAGTAGACTTACAACCTTTATAGTATTCACAAACGTTACTATGAGGTCTCACAGTTCTCACAAACGCACAGGGTGGTTCAAATCGTCTCATTAACAAAAGTTTGGTCAAAAAGGACCAATCACAAAGCTGTATTGCTGTGATAGACACGTCAAAAATATCTAGGCATCAAAAATCAAAAATCCTTACATTATTTCGACATTTTGCAATGCTAAGACCGCAAATACGTTGCCAATTTAACCCTGAAGACTACGATAGATGGCTCTATGCGAAAATTACCAATGCCTCTATGTGTGATATTTGAGGTGTCATGTATAAATAGCTTAACACTATAATGACATCCATCATACACACATCATCACATAATCAGAAGTCAGCATCAAGATCCCTACTGAACAACACGTAAACAAAGAAGATAATGATTTTGCAAATATATATCTATCGGAAACTAAACCCTGTCTCATAAAAATTTAGACAGTAACTCATCTGCCTCACAAACTTTCCCGATATAATTTACTAGTGACCTGCTTCGCTTCAGTTTATATGAATTTTCTGTAACACCCATACATATACCAGAATTTGTTATACATAAAAACCTTCCTCTTGAATCACTCTATCTATTGATGAAAACCGCATCAAAATCCGTTGCGTAGTTTGAAAGATCTAAGCGTACATACAGAGGGACAGAGGGCGGGAAGCGACTTTGTTTTATACTAAAGTCGCCATCAATAGAACTTGCAAAAGATGTAAACAAAACCAAATAAACCAATACACCATGATTACTCGATAATCACGTACTTTTAAAGATCAAGTGAGGTCTTTGCAATGATTTATACACTAGATCGTGATTTGTTTTAATCTAAAGGTTAAGATGAAATAACTATTAATTATACGTTATCTATCTATATAAATAAAAATGAATCGCCAAAATGTATGTGATCGCATAACTTCCGAAAGACTGGACCGATTTGGCTTGTTTCTTTTTTGTTGTGTTCGTCATTGTCAGGACAAAGTTTGTATGACAGAAAATAATTGAAAAATCCACCGGGAAAGTCAGAAATTTGCAGCGGGGCGAAGCCGCTGGCGGGCCGCTAGTTTTTAATAAAAACACGCCTGGTGAATATTTGAGGTTATGTGTCAAACAGTACTCCTTTGTTTACATCGTTCACAAGTTCTATTGACGGCAACTTTATTTAAAGATGAGTTCATAACATAGAACAAAACTTAGTGCATGGAGGAACCAACTATTGCACTTAACACCTGCCAATAACAATACCTAACAATAACATAAATGGAGTCGATAAAAAGTTGACATCACCTATCGACAATTTTACGCCTGTAAAGTAATACAATAGGGGCTGATGTCGGCGCCATTACAAGTCGAAAATGAGCGAAATAATAACACATTATATTATAGTTTAGTCACTTGTAACTTATTATGCGCTTAGTGCAGTTTGTCAGCACGTTTTAGTGTTGCAAATGTTGCAATAGACACTTTTTGCTGTCGTAGAAACACCTTTTATGGCATGGGGAAG
Organism: Acleris cristana; assembly: GCA_948252455.1. Taxonomy (NCBI): domain Eukaryota; kingdom Metazoa; phylum Arthropoda; class Insecta; order Lepidoptera; family Tortricidae; genus Acleris; species Acleris cristana. The sequence goes on from OX411789.1 coordinate 13,832,942, forward strand.
GCAGACGAGCATACAGACCAGGCTTTAAGTCTTATAGTCCTTTTATATATGCCGTCTACTTTGTAATGTAATTAAAATAAAACCTACATCTATGAATACTCTATATTAAAGAAAACAGACACGGTTTTTATCGAATAATTCAAAAATAAACAGTACCTACCCATAAAATAAATATAAAACTGTGGCTCCCATACAACAAACGTGATTTGAAAACGTTTTTTGCTCGATAATGTTACGGAACCCTTCGTGCGCGAGTCCCACTCGCATTTAGCTGGTTTTTTTTATGTCATAGAGAAGGCAAACGAGCACACAGACCACCTGATGTTAAGTGGGAACTTGCATTCTCAAGACTGCAATCCGAAGACCGCAAATCCGTTGCCAACCCTGAGGACTAAGATGGAATCCCTCTATGCTATTTCACCGGTTGACTTATTCTCCAAAAATCACAAGGGTCCGGAATCTTTGCAAGGAGTTTATGTATAATGGTTAGGGTATGGGGTAAAGGACCTTAAGATCTTTGAATTAAGAGTTGAGTGTCCATTATTGGTGCCTGTCAGCTTAAAGTGTCCAGCACTGGTGCCATCTTCTGTAAAATAAGAATCAAGTGTCCATTATTTACGTTGTCAATTACTGGCTCCATCACCCTAGGTTAGGTTAAGAACCGAGATTCTCGTAGAGTCATTCTTCATTCCCTAACTAAAATAAATAGAGACTTACAGTTCCAAGAATCACACGCGTGTGTCAGATTCTTTACAAAATAATCTCACCCTAATTAAGAAGTCGACTGGTAATCCCAATTTTAAACGGTGACTAATCCCCGTCAGAGATATTAAGTAAATAATTATAATCATTAATCTTATGCAGTATGTTTTAATACTTTGTAGAAAGTCTGAAATTCAAAATTTAACATAAATTCTAACGTATGTTTACCTTGCCTTCTCGTGAAAACGTTATAGAATAGGGTAATGGAACCATTTGACTGAAGATAAGGGTTATTCATTTGTTTTGCAACAATCAATTTAGGACCGTATGTTTGAATTAAGACTGAGGTGTCCATTACTGGTGCCTGTCAGTTAAAGTGTCCATTATTGGTGCCGTCACTCTTATCTTGGCTTTAAAAACGGTATCGTCTTTGACCTGAGGGCTTATTGTCTAACGCACTCGCAATCGCAACCGGCTTCAAAGTGGAACAATTGTTTTCATTTTGTATGCAGACAAGCCTTCGATTTTCAAAATGAAAACGATCGTGATTACGAGTGCGTTAGACATAAGCCCTCTGTTATGGTATTGTTTTTAATTCAGCCGCCATTACTGTCAAGTAAATAGCTATCGTAGGTACCGTTGACAATGCGATGTCAAAGGCAATATGGTTTTACCCTGTTGAATGACGCCCAGTGTGACATTCCAACTAGCTAAATAAAGTAACTGCCGCTTCGTCCACCGTAACGCAACATGAATAAAATGAATCGTACCAAATCCTGAGGACCCTGCCAAGATGCACTACGCTAACTAGCGTTTCTATTCGTTTCGTTTTTAACCAATCGCGTCACTGGTAGATCACGTGACTTTTCGTATCACGTCATTTACCAGTGACGCGATTGGTTTAAACACGAAACGAATAGAAACGATAGGTAGTGTAGTGCATCTTGGCAGGGCCGTCTGAAGGCGAGACAGATTTCAAACAGCCGATACAAGCAAGTCAAGGCACGGCGTGTGCGTCATGTCCCACTGGGTGTTCTTTTTTTATCTCTATTTATTTTATTTTTATTTTTATTTTTTATTTATTTATTTAGGTAACTACATAAAACATACAGCAATCTCTGTTATCCTGTTAAAAACGGTTCCTTGTCGAACGATCGATAAGACGCGCGAAGTTATACGAGCAAATTATCTACCAATTTAATACTTATTTTTGAATTCACTGAATTCTTATTCTAAGGTTTGAGGCGGACGCGATGCGAAATCGCTCTAAACCCAATACTGATCTGACCTACCTGTCATATCCTGTTAAAATACAATTAAGTAAAGCTATATTATTTTAAACGTTCTAGACTTTATTATAAATTTATTTAAGAAACTCGTTCGCTTATTTATATATGTTTCATATATCGTGACATTTCGATTGCACCCCACACGCGGCTCGGAAGGACTTGTAAAGAAACAATACAGGATTACCTACATTAATTTAAAAGAATCATTATATTATGTAGAAAAGTCCAGGGCCTTTAAATAATAATTAGTGCATTAAAAGTATTTTATCCAAAATGATAAGTACGCTATTGTCATTTAGGTACATTATCACACAAACAAATTACGTAGGTATGTATTTAATAATATTAGGCTGGTTTTACACAGTATAATATCATAATAATTCTAATAACATTAACGCAATAAAGAAAAAACTTCATTGCAATAAAACAGCAGTACAAAATGAAAATTAATGCAACATTTTCAAGCCACGTTACGTCAAACTTAGCTTTAGTTCCGCTACTCGGCGATAGATGGCGCTAGTAGTATTCTCGCCGACATAAATTACACTTACTCTTGAACACTTTTGGCTTATTCTTTTAAACAATCAATAATATTAACGATAGTAATTATTACACGGCCAATTGAAAAAGGGAGTCGGGTTTTTAATCGATTGATTGCGTGCAGACCTTTGTATATATTTTTTTATAACAAGTGACCGCAACTCTTGGTAACATTTTGTAAACCAGGTGTTTGCGACGTTGTTTATCTTGAAGCATTTAATTATTTTGTGTGCAATTGTGTTACAGCTTTTTGTGCTTTGGAATAACTTATTAGTTTTTTAGTTCACTTGGACCGTCGCAATTAAGTGACAATTTATTACTTTACTCGATAAAACCATAATGCTTTTGATATGTGGACATGGTAGTGTCAACTCTATATTACTAGCTCGATAGCTCTTATTTACCTGACAGAGTTAATTAAAAACAATACGATAGCATCTCATCTTCAAATCAATATGGGTTTAACGAGTAGAATAGAGCTATTGTAGTCATTCAAATAGGTGAGAACGCTAGAATATACTTACAACAGAATTTGTTGGTTTTGATTTAAATAGAATCAAATACAACCAACTAAATTGTATTGCAAATAATATAATTATTAATATTAGAATTTGTCACAGGTGTCAAGCTCAAGTTTGAAAGATATTTTTTAACTTTGTATTTTTTCAATGATTGGTAGTTGCAGGCATTTATTTAATATTGAAAATTATCTTATTCTTTGTGACATAATCATAATGAATTCACAATAATATTATCTCCATACCAGAGGGGGTGTTGGGTTGATATACTCAAAATTTTCAATTTAATCAAAACATTACATTATTCCTATTCAGACCAAAATAACAGCAATTCTAGAGTAAAATTAGTATAAATTACAACGCCGCCATTTCACTCGAAGTCGCACACTAAGGGTTCCGTACCAAGCAAAAGGTACGTAAAACTCACTAGGTAAATTAAAATAGTTACCTATGTGGTCCCTACACAATTTTTAAAAACTAGTTTAAGATTTACTGGGATACCGAAGTACTTATTACTATTTTTAAAATAAAGCAAAAACAGAAACTTAAAAAGAAAGTATTCAATATTTTGTTTTACAACTTTGTCGGCGTGATTAGTAGATAAGACCCATGTATTAGGTCCTTACCTATGAAATTGGCGTTTTATATGGAGAATTTTATGAAAACGGTGGTTTTCATACATTTAATTTTGCGGATTATTTAGTAACGTCAAATGCAAACCAAACAAAATTAAAATGTCAGGAATATTGGACACTTCTAAGCTATATTATTCATATCTTAATTTCTTAAAAATAGTTAGTTTCATAAAACTCTGCGTAATTGAAACACTCAAACTGACAGCACATGAAAAGAGCTGAGTTCACACTTTAATTTTAAACTCTAAGTAAGAAATTGAACCATATTATTTGTATCTAAAACCTTTGTAACATACTGTATTAATGAAATTTAAAAATAATTTGGAAGTTAAAATTGAAATGAATAAATTCCGTAAGAAATAAAACACGTAAAAATAACGCCAATTTCATAGGTAAGGACCCAATATAATCAAATAAATGCCAAATTACCGCTGTAAAGTACCAATACTCCCTGATTTCAACCGCAAACGGAGACCTGAGGACTCCTCAACAAGGTACTCTTATAATTTCGCCTAAAGTAACCCTAAAAAGTTTACCTGTTATATTTTTTATATTTCACTTTAAATAATAGGTATTATTTAAATATAAGATTAATTTCCTATTAAGAGTATTAGAGTACATACTGCGCTGAGCTAAACTTTAAAGAGCTTTAATAATTTCCAACATGATAAAGCGATAGTCCATATTTCCTTGCACTTGCGGCACAGAACCCTAAAACCAAAGACATCGGCAGTGTGACATTTACGACTCTGCTCAATTAATTTGTACCGTTAATTGTCTATGAATTTTAAATGAACTAAGAAATTAATTTTAACGTCTTGTTTTATTTTCGGCCGTTTATTACAATGTTTAGAACCATTCCGTAGTTACGTTTAAGTTCAACTACGCGGTCATATAAAACTCTAAGTTATTATCTCTTTTGTTATAATTTTATTTTATTTTGAGTGTAAAAAATACTACATTTTGCCCAAGACTTCATCCACGTACTATTCGTTACCTCGTTGTACCTAATCTATACGTCAAGTGTGTATTTATCTGTTAATCAGTTTAAAAATAATGACTAATGCGAATGTTTCTATTAGTAAAAAAACTAGATCCACGAGTGTTATAAGTATGAAAAATGATCACGTCCTTATTAATTAAAATTATAAAACAGTTGCCAACCTAAATTCTAAATTCATCCTGGCCGAATATAATCGCAGCGTCAAATGTAAATTTTGAAAATAAAACCTCATTTAAAAATGGAAGAGCGGAGATCATTCAACTCGGTAATTCTCTGGAAGTTCCATTTGTAAAGTTTAAAATTGGAAACGAAATTCCGTTCCGCAGCGGGCCGTCAATTTTAATAATAAAATAAGGTTTTATTTGAAAATTGAGCGCTTATTTCTGCATTTTCTGCTCTCTGATTGTGTTGGTAATATGAGAATAGGTACATAACATAAGTAGGTAACTACATGAACTTTGAGAAATTAACTTTCGGGTGATACATTTTCCAGTTCGACATCCGATATTTTTAATGTGCCAGTCTAAACTGAAATTGCCGTATTTCTGTTTATTTTTATATGCTAATACTTATAATTTTGTTTAATATTTATCCTCTTCTAATTCTAAATATTATTCCAGTACCCAAACTGGTTTTACACTATTTGTATGTAAAAACAGTGGGTACTAATTAAAAAAAAGATCTGTCATTTATAGTCATACAAAATACTTGAACTCTATCTTTTTAAATCAAATCAAACGCGGGGTAAAAAGGCCCTTCGCATTGCGTTTTGTTAGGCCCTAAGACTTTAGATTCACTAAACGTTATGTTTGATTTTCCAAAGATATGTTTTCAGTTGCTTTGTAGATAGCATAGGTATGTAGGTAGGTATATGTGTTGTTTTTAATATCAGCGATATTCTGAAATGCGATGCGACGGCAATGGTGGAAAGAATAGCGACAATAGTCAGCTTTATAAAACTTTCGAGTATTAATAAGAAAAAAAATACACCTAATTTAAGGCAACTTAATGTACAGGCTGATTATATATTGTTAAAAGTTCACCTGCCAAATTTAAAATTAAACACCCTAACGGAACAGAACAAAAATAAACTCTACTTGCTTTTTTTTACTGCAGTGACCGTTTTCCGGACATGAAACTTTTTTCAATTATGGCTATATTTTCATGTATGTAAATATTAAATTTAAATAATTAGCTCCCCAAGAAGCTTGCGGTAAAATGGCATCGGTCATGAAACGATTTCGCTGTGGGGTTAATTGCACGGGCTGCATGCAACGCCCCCGCCAGTGTAGTTGCAGAAAAATGCAGTCGCCAAGACGTAGGTAGGTACTGTTATATGTTACAGTAGACGTATATATCCATGGCGTAAGTACATGGTTTTAAAACTGGTTCAAACTTTGCCGCTTTATTACCATACAGTCTTTTTAGGTCGATAACTTCTAGTTAGCATTTTATTTATTCGCAATATACGATGTGTTTTTTTTAAAGAAACTAGCCCTAAAAGCGTCAGCAAATATGAACAGTTGTATGAGTTTATTTATTTATCAAATGGCAATATTTCTGAACGCGGAATACCTACTGTCTATAATAGAGACCATGCAGGTTTCCATAATGCGTTTTTGTTTAACTATTCAATTTTCGGTGTGTCAAAGAGAGGAAAATTATAGAAATGCCTAAATTTTCCGTTATATTTTAACTCAATACTCAGCACTCAATTTAAAAAATAACCCATAGAGGCTAATTTCGAAGCTTTCAGAGCGAGTATTGTATAAGTTAGTTATTATTTTAAGATAAAAGGCTTTGTGGCGAGCGCATTTTTTTATTATACCTAGGTACTTTTAATTTTTAAGATAAGTATACCAATTTCGTTTTTTCCTGATAATTATGACTCAAGGAATTTAATTTAATAAGTATATCTACGAGGTTTTTATTGAATGGTATTGTTTAAAAACTATTTTTAGTGAAGAGTCCCTACCAAAAAGACCTATCTTTGAGCTTACTCGTATTTAATTAATTTTAAATTTACATTTAAAATACTTTGAATCTGGAATAACATGATTGATGATTTCAGTTCATTTGTTGTAAAACATCATGTACCTACAGGATGATGTATAATTAAACATGTATACCTACTTGTATAATGTTATACAACTAATATTAAAAAGACGAAACGGGTGGTTTGGCCACCCTTCATCCTTTATTGGACAAGAGTTTGCAAAGTCGGAGATATTGACGCGTAGGTACCTACTTTAAAATCGGGTAGTATCTTACAGACAAAAAAACAGAAACCAAATAACATAATACATTAAAATATGTAAACGGTTTTTTTCAGGCACTAAACTTCTGTAGGAAAACGTAAACATGCCTACATGATTTTCTGGCTGTCATATTTATTTTGACGTGTAATAGTAATTTTGAAACTTTTTCCTGAAGAACTACGCATGCTATTTTTTACTTAGTTTTATGTATGTTAGAAACAAAGTTTCTTGCGGGGTTTTTTATCGCCATACGCAATGTCTCCCTTTTTCTATTATTTTAAGTAATAAAAATGGCCGTCTACCCCTTTTTGTGGATGTCTACTTGTCTCTTGATGATTTAATCTTAAAACCTACATTTCAAGAACTGACTAACTCTGAAATATTTCTAAGTAGCTACCTGAAATATTTATTTGCCCTGTAAGAACTCAGTTTACTATTTGTGTACATTAAAACGAATATGAAACAAATTAAAGTTGGTACCTATCTATTTATAAATAATTATGTTATACCTAAGTCAACTATCCTGAAGGTAAAATCTTGTATTGAATATAGGCACGAAAGGAGACGCAGTAGATACTTACATTCCGATAAAATAGCAAAATCATTATATACCTATGAGATAATCATGTCTTCCTTTTTTACATTTTTTGTTGGTATTGATTGAGCATTGATTTTATAAACTGAAACTATTTGTATAGATATGTCCATCCAGGCTCGATGGTTAAACGGAATAAGTTGCAATAATACTGTTTTAGAAAAAATCAAGAAATGGGGATATTAATGATTAAATGATTAAAGTAATTTGTTCTAAAGGTTTATCATAAACAATCGGATAAATTAAATCAGTAGCAAATAACTTGTACCTAAGTATACGTGATACAACTTCAATTTAAACCTATCTATATCTACCTACCTATATGGGTTCAATTTTGTTCTACAAACTATTATTTGGCTAACTGTACCTATGTGTTTGTAAATTTCTCCTTCCCGCCGCGTCATATTATTTGTGCTTACAGGTTTAGACCTAGGTAACCTAACCTAAGCTAAACATTGTTATATTCATATGTAACTTAACCTATATTATATATAATAGGTGGTTTTGGTATTCCGGGAACAAAACCGAAAATAATAATTAAAAATAGTTAGACCCTATGTTGCACCGCCAACAATGTCTGCTTTGCCCAAAGGTTAACAGGTAGAGAATGCCTTACGGCAGTAAGTCCGCCTTTTGTATATTAAGTGTATTTCCATTAGAAGATTAAAGATATTCGACCAAAAATGTACCTAACGTCGAAGTTAAAGTTTGTAAAATACCTAGCTAGTTGTTTGCCACACGTAGATAGGTAGGTTCTTTTAGTTGAATTTTGCTTAAAGTCCCTATGCGCTATTAGCATTCTCTACCAGTCGACCTGTAAGCCATATGGTAGTTATGGAATGGTACGGGAACTTAGATTTTATTTTTCCTATCATTTAAATTTTACATGAAGAATTTTATTTTTGGTAGAGTCGTTTTAGTAGAGTCGAAATATTATAAACATTGCCCTCGCCCCCGTTCACGCCGATATTTATCGCTGTTGCCTCTGAATTTTTCGATTTTTCAGTAACTAAGTATATTACTTTATTATCTCTGTACCAAATATTACAAGGATCGGTTGATGAGTCAATCCGTGAAGTGAAGATGAAACAAACAGTTTTGCAACTAGGATATTAATTAGGAAAGATAAGCGTTTCAAATTGTTTTGTGGCCATGGGTAGAGTCAATTATAATACCTACCTAAGTACCTAGATCCCTACACGATTTATTATTTTGGTGTGGTTTTTAACTGTAATTTTGCAGGAATAGGTAAGTAGACTAATAAAATGGTTGGTAGACATTTTTAACAATGTGCCTTAAAATATCCCAGCCATACCATTAATAGCAAACTACCAAAACATTATTAAATATCGGAAACACCCTTGTGAGACGGGTCGCGGTCACAAAGTTTTCACATTTAACACTACCTAGTAGGTACCTACTACAAATTAAAAAACTGCTTAATTTGTAGCATACCTAGCTTAAACCAAAATGGTGCCGGTACTCTACATTATATTTTCAAAAAATCATTCAAAAATAAGTTTGGATAGTAAAGATACAGGCTGGTTCTTTTTCGAATGTGGAAGGTGCGCGTGTGTCTCGCCCGGCGCGTCGGCGCGGAGTGAGGCGCGGGTCGGCGCGGCGGCGGCGGCGCGCCGATTGGCGGCGTGGCGGCGGGCGGGGCCACGCCCGCCGACGGCCCCGCAGCGACGACCCGCGCCAGTGTCCGCCAGACTGCCGAGCGCGCCGGGCCTCCCGCTTCCCCGCGTACCGCTCGGCCCGCGTCCGAACAATCTCCGCCGCGAGTGCAGTATGACACTAGTGAGCTAGCGGGCCGCTGTGACGGTGTCTAGTGTATGTGTGCACGTGCTAGTGTGTTGTGTTAGGCCCGTGACGGAAAAACGTTCGTTGTGGCCAGCGGAGCCTTGCACCCGGGCTCGGGCCGAGCTTTCATGGCTCAGCCTAGGGTATGTACCTGATCAGGCCACGATTACCTCTATCAAAACAACACGACACTACGACAAACACGTTAGGCTACACTTCAAATCATGTAAACTAACTAAACAAGTGAAATCAGGATTAAGACGCGACACCGGTGAACTGTTTTAACGAGGCACGCTCGGACGGAATACGTAACTAGGCTGGGAACGAAATGCATGAAGACGAAACGCATTTCAAACGCAATTAACCGGCGATAACGTAACGCATAATAACTCGCGCGTAATAAAACGCATTGCGTCGGCTACGTACATTAAAACATTAAACATGATAATATAGCATTTAAAACAGAATGGCTCAAGTCGAAGTTATATTTTTATATTTAGCACGTGGAAAAGGACCGTGACAATAAATGAGATAAGGCTGCGTTCAGCGGGGGTCTTTTATTGTTGCTCTCTTCTATGCTGCCAGCTACAAGCAGCTTTAAACGCACAGTTGCACACAAAAGGACCTATCCGAGAAACCAACAATAAAATTGAATTGACAATGACAGAAAAAAAAGTCCTTTTGATACCACAAAGATGCACTAACGGATATTTTTTGGGGACTTTCTAAAGATTTGGCGTCGCATTGTTTTTGTCGCTTGTAATCCTTTACTTTGTTTAGGGCTGGGTGCGTTTACTATGGTTGTAAAATGTTTGACAGTTGTAAAGATGTCTTGGACAATGAAATGTTATTTATTGCTCTTAAAGTGATTCAAATACCAGATATCTAGGTAATAATATGATTGAAGTGCAATAAAAAGATTAGGAATCAAAATAAAGTCATAATAATTTGGTAACAACATCTTTTCAATCCTTTGACAGATAATCTAGTACTCATTTAAACAGGTAGGTAGTATATACTTTTAGGTAGGTTTAAAAGTTAAGTAATATAACTCGAATTAATTACAAGGCTCTTGAAACATTTAAAAGTACCTTAATAAACACATATACTGAAACGTGAGTTTATTAAATTGTATAATAATGAGTTGATAGAGTTATTAAATTAGTACTATTTTATCGGAGAGATAGTGGTTATCCAGGAACAGGCTATTACAATTTGGTATCGAAGGTTATCAGTGTGTTGGTAGTGTCAAGAGTTTTACGGGATCATAAAACTAACCTCGCTATAATGTGACCACACACGAATATTGCTCTTTGGTGGCAACACTAATAAACTGAGATATTCTATTGATTACGGCAAAACAAAACATTTTTTCAATGAAAAATACTTACTTATGCACTTTTCTCTTTTAGCGTAAAAGTAAATACCATAGTATAAAAGTACTGTCTTAAATATGAATTATTACATTTTTCAAAGTCTACCTACCTAAAAAGTGAATTATATTCATATCCATCTGTTTTTTAAATCAATAAAGCAGTTAAAAGAAGTGATAAGAGAGTCAAAATTACTTCCGTCGGAATTTAATACTTTTTAATATGAATAGGTATAAAACATATTTAGGTGCAATATAAATAAAATAATGTGAAGGTAGGTAATAGTTTATAAAACTACACTACTTAGATATGTGTTTAATGCATTAAATAACAATTGCATAGTTTGAACAAAAGTTAACACTCTGTATAAGGAACACAATTTTTAAACTATTGTAAGTGTAAATAATAATAATAAACGCTTAATGGTTAACTATTCGTAAAAGATAGGTATTAAAGGTCAATGAATAATTAATTTAATACAGAAAGCGTACTTGTGAAATAATAAAAGTTAAATAAAAAAGAGACCTCAGGTCGGTAGCTAACTGTTTTTGACAATTACCTATAGGGTAAAACACCTAGTAACTGGCCTCTAAAATACCAGTTACTGGCACCTAGTGATTGTTGAATTATCGTTTCTATTACCTTATGTTAAAGTTCATGGGGCCAATAATCGGTAGGCGGCCAACAATAGGTCAGTTTACCCTAAGTAAAAATAACTTAGTATCTATACTATCTATACTATCTATACTAAGTAATATAATACGTTTGTATGTTTGTGTCTACGTCTTCTTTTACCAATTCTCAAAGAACTATTATTTAAAAGATACATATTAAAAGATATATCCCTACAATTCTAAATAAAGTTAAATAAGATAGGTAACTACCTATAAAGGAATTAAACAGTAAAAAGAAATCAATGTACAAATAATCAATTGTAAAACTGAAGCCAGAATAATTTAATGATACGGTTGATCAATAACAACTACCTACTAGGTAGAAATCTAAAAACAATTAACACAGGAACTTGTTTTAACAAATATAAAAACAAAACACTATTTATTAATCTCATGTGTTCAAACGATTATTCCGTCGGATACCAAAACAAAAATAAACGGTAATTAGGTATTTAAAATAGGAACGACTCTACCGACTAATTCTATCTACCAGCAACTACTACATTAATAGTATCTCAATATTAATAATATCTTAATATTAATATCAAGATGTACAAAAACCGCGAATAAAAACAGGTAGCCTATAGATTTCCAAAAAGTGGTAAAAAAACCTCTTATTTCATTTTGCCCACCGGCGGGTACCGTAGACTTCTTTTATAATTATAATCCTTGAGGTTCCATGCGGGCTTATTATTATTATTAAACCTCAGTTTTAAAATATAATCCATAATCCAGATTAAGATTACTGCTAAGATAAAAGTAAAACAGGTACCAACCTATTCATCTTTGGATATAGACAAAAATAAGTTAGAACTTGTGTTATTTATTTATTAGTAGATCTATATATGGACGTTCTGTTATAGATACTAGATTTTAAAGAAGGTAGGTACAATGTTTAGTGATATACCTACATTAGGCAATTCAATTTCAAACAGATTTTTGTAGAGTCGGTACGTTTTAATACTAAGTATAGAATAATATTTTATTTAAACCTTTCTATAGCAAAGGACATAAAATTACATAGGTATGAATCAAGTTCAATTCAATTTTACGGGATTAATTGCTACTAGAACTTTAACGAGGAAATAATTCCGTAAAAATTCGACTCTACATCTTTAAAAATTAGTGAACTTAAAGAGAGAATGCAGGTTATTTAAAAACTAACCAATAATAACCATGAAACTTAATTTAATCTTCATAATAAAACATAACAAACCCGAAAATTTTATTTCGCTTTTGTAAAAAGTTAAAACCAATTGAGCACCGCCGTCCGTCGCCATTTTAACCGATGCTTTTTAATTCCCAAACCGCAGACTCGCGCCATTGAGCCACTACAGTGTTGCCAGGCGAAAAATTAATAACATTTTCGTAATAAAACCACAGATAATTCTAAATTGCTGAAACACAATATCGTGTCCGAAATTATATTTACACAAGACTTGTCCGAACATTGTCATGGATCGTATCGTGAATTTTATGATATGTTGATACTGTTGATAGCGTTTATCAATTTTTGTCTTCTAATAGTAATCGGTGATAAAGTCCGTGGCCCAGTAATTCTGAGTTGATAACACGCCCGGTAAACGGTTGTTTTGGTCAAAATAATCGACTAATGCATTGTTGGAAGTTATCACGGGAACGTGCTCCGCGAAAATTTAATCAGTTGTAGGTGCTTTTTTATGATGGGGAATTTTAGTAATTAATTAGGAAAAGCGATAAAGGAAATAAATTAAGAATGGATGAATTTTCTTACTCTAGGATTATAATGCATACATAACTGTATTGTAGTGATAGACTTAGAGCATTGTTGATTCGTAAAAAGACATTGAGAGAAAGTAGGTACTTACTACATAATTTTCGATAGATATTGCAATAGGTACAATTTTCTTAGAAACATCAGAAAGTATTAAAAATCTCAAACAATTGAGCCAAAACGTTTCTTTTAACGCCCGCCCATAAAAACTTCGCGTTAGTTTGCACACGCAATAAATACTTGGCAACAGTTACCAAAATCTACTTAAAACGTCGTTAAACGAACCAAATGCACATGCGACAATTTTAAACATTAAACAAAAACATTTTTATGCCATCAACTAAATTACCAAAGTCACAGGTTCCGTTTGAAGTTCACATTTTATTTTTCTAAGATGGCGCCGATCTGCGGGCATTGGGACCGTTCTTACACATTAAACTTATTATTGGCACTTACTTCGAACAGTAAAGATAATACCAGTATTGTATAGGCAATTCTGTTCACATTTCACGATAAAAACAACTCGATTTTATGTTTTAAGCGTCGGAAAATGCTTCGCCATTAGTACTGTCGCGTTAATGATAAGACGATGGCATTAGTGCTGTTTTTGAGTTTTTAAGGCTGGCAATAATGTTGCGAAAGCTAGGTGTTAAGTTACGGCCTGTTAAGGAAGTTATGTCGCGGCGCTAACTAGGCGCTAAGATAGCGAACTTGCACGTTACGTCTATCTACATGCTTTAATCTAACAGGAAAACTTCTAACGCCTTAAATTATCGTTTAAAAAAAAGTTCTACCCATTCATTACACAGCCAGGATAAGAACGGATCGTGAATAGAAAAAAGAACGCGCCTTTCTCAATTCAAATTTGTTTTCTGATTTCAAATATGGAAGTCCATTTTAGTAACAGATAAATGTCACTTAAAACGGTCATTGCCTCGGCCGCCGCGAGTAGATAAATTAACTGCGTTATATAATAGTGATATATATGTTTATGTGCACGGAATGATATATCGTTTTAGATATAACTGGTGGGACTAGCTCATTTACGTTTTTAATGCGATATGGCGATTACAAGTGGCCATTATTTTAAGACAAAAATATCACCGGTTTTGATGTTCACTAAAAAAACCTTTTCCGTTCGTAAAGTGTTTTTTTCTTATTTAAAATAATGATTACGTTATAGGTAGATGTCCAATTTTTCAACAGCGTTAAAATCCAATTGAAATGTTCTTTAAAGCTATTACGAGGATATCTATTGACTGAAAGCTTGTAAACCGTGAAATAGATTATTAAAGCTTTATAAGAGAGACTTAATTTACAGCCGTCGGGAGCTTTGAAAGGCTTTGCGACTCAAACTTTATTCAATATTAAGGAAATATTTCATTATTAAACCGCTTCCTGAATAATATTTGTATATTTCCTGTCATTAGACGTTGGTTTCATTATGTGTTTTAAACTAAGTAAAAAATAGGTTTGTCTAAAATATGTAGAGTTGCTTTACATGTGTTCGTTCTTGTAACAATAACAGTTATAATAATGTAATAATCACTTTAATTTTACAATTGCATTATTTTCATATCTGCACTTACTGTATATTACCTAATTATCTCAAAATAATTTAAATTTCGGAAGCCTCAAAAATTTATAATGAAATCGACACTTAACAGGGTTGGAAAAAATCATGACTTTTTGAAAAAATGGAATAAATCGCGATTTTTTGAAAAAGTCGTAGTTAATCACGTTTCTTTTTATTTTTTCATTTTACCATACAGATTTACTATATTTTTGGATAAAACGGAACGCGCACTTGGGTGTCAGAACTGTCAGAGATTTTTCCAATGGTTAATGCTAAGAAAACTAAATGTGTTAGGTTCGCTTTGCCTAATGTTAGACCGGTAGAATCTAGTATTTTTCTAAATGATGAGTGTTTGGAAATGGTGGATAAGGCACTTTTCTTAGGAATAACTATAGACAAAAACTTGCAATGGAGTCCCCATTTAGCAGTACTAGCAGGTAAATTAAGTTCGGCAGCTTATGCTGTTAGGAAAATTAGACAACTTACCAATGTTGAGACAGCTCGCTTAGTTTATTATAGTTATTTTCATAGTGTTATGTCGTACGGTATTCTTGTTTGGGGAAAAGCTGCTGACATACAAACTATTTTCGTGTTACAAAAAAGAGCCATTCGTTCTATATATAACCTAAACTCCCGTGATTCCTTAAGATTATTATTTAAAGAAATTAATATTTTGACAGTAGCATCACAATTTATTTATGAGAATATTATTTATGTCATTAAAAATCAAGACTCTTTTATTAAGAATTGTGACATACATAATTTGAATACAAGAAATAAGAATAAAATTGCTATTAAAAAATTTCGTGTCCGTAAGGTATATAAATCATTTGTAGGTCAATGCATTCATTTCTATAATAAATTACCTGACGAAGTTTTAAAGTTACCATTTCCAGTACTTAAAAATTACTTGAAAAAGTCGTTGATGTCTAAAGCTTACTATAGGGTCGAAGACTATCTAACAGATAAAAATGCTTGGCCTAAATTAAACACCTAAATATCTTAATAATAACCTAATCATACCAATATATAAACATTGTGTATTGTCTAGGGGACACGGTTTCTGTAGGGGAATGTATCGAAACTAATTATGTGTTGTTTTGCACCGTCATAGGTAAGTATAATTTTTAATTTTTATTTATTTCTTATATTTACTATTTATGAGTTCTTGTAGAAATTTTGAGTTTTGACACATTTTCCTGCTCAACTACGCATGATATATATAGACATATTTTTGTTACATTCATTGTTTTATATAATACTAGGTTAAGTTTTATTTTTCGTTGTATAATATCATATCATAAGAAATGTTTAAAAAACGACTGACTGTTGAGTTTCTTGCGGCGTTTCTTCTCAGCAGTGGTCTCTTGCGAAGCGCTGGTAGATTATTGACGTGTAAAAGTGGCCGTGCGGCCTACTTACTGAATAAACATCTTTTATCTTTTATCTTTTTATCTTAAGCAACTGTTTGGGGCGATAGCATCTTCAGCTAATTTTTTTAATAGGTAAAGCATTACAATTATGATATTGATTTCTCAGATGTAAAAGACCCTAAGTATTTAACATTATAATGCCTTAGTAGGTACGTTTTTATGTTGAGTTCTATAAAAGAAAGTAAAATTAAACACATTTAATTAAATCATGATTTAAATCAAAATGATTTAATCGTGCCAACCCTGGTACTTAATATGAATTAAACATTAAATATCTACCTATTCCATTTAGCTACAAAATAAGCCACTTATAATCGTAAAGCATCCATTACAGACTTGTGATTCTGAAGACACCTTGTTTTACAAAAAAAACTCGCTTTTAGCATAATGCCTACATCGAAATCAATACAAATCAGTCTATGGCGCGCTTTATAAACGCACCCACTAATTTGTTATTTAAATTTCGCTGTTCCATTCCATTTTCAAATTTGAATTTGGTTTCTCGAGTTCGAGCTCTAGATGCGTCGGCATTCCGACCGCAGCCGAACGTACCCGAGGGCAGGTACCGAACTCTCATTGTTTTATTCGCAGCGCGTTCCTTTTTCAATTTGAATATCGCTGTTCATTTTCGAATTGGCTCTTTGTAGACGCGCCTTAATTGCGCACTTTGGATTCAGCGCTAATTCGCGCGCACGCTAATTTGACCGTTTATTGTGTACCAAAATGTCCGACATCCTTTTTAAAAACGCCTCAGAATTTTAATAAAACACCTAGTTGCGATGTTGCCAGTATAGTGACGTTCATAAATCATGGTTAATTTTCAGCTGGCAAAGACTTTCACGTGTAATAAATAATTCTTGAATTAAATACAGAGTGATGTTGGTGGTTCTTGTCACCTGGACGTTGAAATATTATTCCTAGTAGCGTTAAATACCTGCTAATAAATAATTGCGATGGGTTAGATCTGGATAGTAACTTAACCGCCTAGGTATAAACTGTTCTATCTTAACGCTTAAGTATTTTATTTTTGAACTTACGACAGCATGAGTGATATGATATCATATGAAACATAAAAATAAAAAATAAACATTTTTTCAACTAAAAAGACAGCAGAGCGTATTGAAAAACAAAAAATAAACATTCCAAGTTTGATTTACAATATAGGTTAGCTTTTACAGCCTTTAAACACATTCACTGCCGCTGACTAACATTTGTTTGTAATTTTAACACACCAGCGTGTCACCGGTGCCGAATGCGCTAAGCGGTTGTTTAGACACGTCGACAGAGTGTCTGTTCTTTATCGACCATCGACATGTCCCCTCTAACTCCTCTAATACGCCGCCAGGATTTAGAGTTGTACATACATTAAAGAATATTAATCGACGAGAGATGACTCGCCAGTATCGAGCCCCTGTATTGTAACAACACCGAGCGCACTGGCCATTCCTGACCGGCCAGTGTTTACTGTTTACCGAACGTAAATTAAAAAAAAAAACTCGACTGTTTTTGGTTCTTTTTCGGGATAACGAGGTTTGAAATTGGAACGCGCCGTCGCTGGCCTGTTTAGCGCGCTTTTTCGGTGACACTTCAGAGTTATGGCCGCTGCAAGATGAATAGTGAGCCGTTACGGGTAATTAGTGCGGCTTATCTGTTAGATTAGCGCTGGTTCAGCGCGGCGTTTGAATTACGTGTCGATTCGGTTTTATTTCGAGCGGTTCACTCGGTCACTACATGAGGCCAGGGCGATGACCAAATTATTGCCAAGAACGAGTCCCGCCGGCACCCGCCGCTCCACACTCGCGAGCTTTCCGATAAAATAAAAACAAATTGTTACGAGAAATCAAACAGGTTACTTCTGTACCTAATATTCGATTGCGAGACAGCATATTATTCAAACAGAATCTTCCTTATTAATGCTGTTGATATTTAAATATAGTGATTCATTAGTTCCTACATTAATCTACGCCTCGCAGAAACGGGTTTGAATGGGAAAAGAAAAAGTTTAAATTCCGAATCGTAGCGGTCCGTTCGGGAACGCGTCACTCAGAATTCGAAGTTAAATAGTCAATCACGAGCCAGTGTGGCTAATCTCGCATTCACGGGCACAATGCTGGTAACGAACGGACAAGCGGACAGGCGGTAATAAGACGCGCGTGGGCGGCTTTATGTCAACGTTATTTATGACGTGACCTTTTTTTAAAAAATACTTTTTACTCTGGCAACACTGCGATAGTGGAATTCAAAAATTTTGAAAGTGGAACTTTCGAATTGTCAATGAATGTAGAGACGCAACATTATTGTTCGCATAAAGCTATAAATTACAAAGATAATTACTTTAGTTTGCTATTAAGTGTCCATTTAAATGTCTAATTAATGTTTGTATGTTAAAAAAATAACAAATGAAAATCAAAGAAAGAACCAACTTTATTAGAGACATAAAAGTCCTTTAAGCACTTATTTTGATACTTTAATAAGAGCAAAAGGAGATCGTCGCGTCGAAAGGAAATCGTTATCTTAACGATGTTATATTTACCTAAGTGAAATCTGAGAGTGGAACTGTCCCTCAGACGATACACTATCGAGCGGTCGCGGGCCAGCTATTGACCCCATCCACTGTTTACATTCAACAAGATAAATTCCATAAATACGCAGAATTCATGATAAATCGAGCACTTTCAATTTGTAAACCTAATCTAAGGCTACAAGGTTAATGGTCTCTTAAAATCAATTTTGAGACCTCCTACGCTATGTTTAGGGTTGCCACCCGTACTTTATTATAAAGTATTGTACTCTATTTTAGCTTCCCGTACGTTATATTTTACTTAACACATAAAGTACGCCAATGTACTTTATTTATGAGATTTACAGAACGGTTCTTCTCTATAATGAAAGCCAAGTCGCCACTTGACGACAGAAAGCTGCAAAAAAACATTTGCTAATGATATGCCTTAAAAACAGGGTTTGCCATCTTTGAACGCGATTGATATTTGGAAAAATATAATAATGTGGAAAAATCACTGTTAGAAAAAACAAGGTCTGATAACAAATATGCATTTAAAGATAATAAAAAAAATACTTTACATTTATGCTGTGTACTTTATTTTTCTTCCTCTTCTGGTAATTAATACTTTATTCTGTTGAAAAAAAGGTGGCAACCCTAGCTATGTTATGCTCCGACGTAGGTCTACGCGCGTTTGTTTTCAAATAGTTCAAATTAAAAATGGAATGGAAGCTAAAACTTTCATCCGCGGCCTTTAGAGCGTGTTATCGCGCCGGTACTACAATAAATCTGCCGGCGAATCTCCCGAATCCGTTCGAACATAGCTCACGCGTTCTATTTTTAAAACCCACCAAGAAAAACACAGGCCAACATTATTGAATATCGAAATGTTTTAAGCCCCATGCGACTATTGCAGCTGGCGGGTAACCTTCGGAATTCGAATTTAGAACGGGCCCTACGAGATACGGTTTCAAATATAGAACGGTGAAGAGTTGCCAGTAATTAAGGCAGGCGTCGAGAGTTGCGTCGGGACGCGTCGGGAGTGGTCGGGAGTGGTCGGGTCGGTCCCCACGCGGATGGGCAAATGGGATAATGGTCGTCTGCGCCCGCATCCGCCGCGACTCGGATACAACTCTTGCAACGCTCTGGATACAATTTTTCAATTAAATCGACCAGACACAAGATCCCTAATAGGTGTCGTTAAGGAGTCGTGTGCCCGATTTTTGAACAGGGCCGTAACGAGGCCGCTTTATTGGTATTTATGGTCCTGAAACAAACGATGGACATTCTTGGTCGGATCATGAATGGACGGTATTTATGAGCAGCGCGCGTCCATGTTGTAGCGTAGTAGTAATATAATAGAGGTTTTTCTATGTTTACGGCCGCGCTGTAAAACCGGCGTCGCTAACGACGCCTGATTTACCACTATCAATTTAACAAAATACATAAAACACACTTGAATAATTCGCTATTCGCTGCGTTCGGGTTTATTGTCGCAATCATTGTTAATATAAATAGTATAAATGATATAAATGCCTACGCGTTAGGTATTGCCAGTTCAAATACATTATTCACTGTTACGAATCGCTTCTAGTGGCCCCCTAGACGTATGAGTCGGCCAGATGACAGTGAAGGAGACGGCGCGTTGCGCGGGCCCCGGGCGGGAGCGGGACGGCGGGCTAAGGGTGGCTCATCAGGCCCACCCCGCGTCGCGCGCACTCGCCTGCGTTTGAGAACCTATTCCACATGCTTTTTTGCTCAACTGCAGCGAAGAGGGTCATGTTTATAAGCCGTTATGACACCAACTAAAGTCTGAATTCGTGCGAACCAAAATGAATCAGTCTTTGACACAAGTTATGGCTGAAGTTAGCTTGCGTTGGCATAAGAGTGTGTAGGTAAGCATAGTTTAATGAATGACACACTTCACACACCTTACAAGCATAAAGTATTTGCGTCAAAATGATTGGTGTTGTGTTCGATTTACCAATACACACAAAGACCGCAGCCCTCAAGTGAATTTCCTATAGCGGGCATGTGACGTCATCCAGAGTGGCATGGCGGATGGAAGTTACAAGTATTTTGTTATCACGTTTCTGGCACTTATAAGGATTTTAATAGCGCCCGCGGAGGTGTCACAGGAAATATACAAAATACCTAGTTCTCCTTAGTCGTTTGATTTGCAAATCTGTGTTAATCATCTAAGAATGCCACAAAGGTTTCGTTTTCACGATACCGCGAGCTTACTCATGCCTAGCCGCAAAAGAGTTAATTTTTTACTTCGCAGAACCAACCGACCTACGCTAATCTTCAAACCGCAACGTAAAAAACCCACAGATTAGAAACAGAATTTAAATAACTGCGATTAACATTTGACGTTTAATTAGTGCACTCATCAACGCTGACGATGACATATGCGAGGTTCTAAATGCGTAACAAAACGCAGATCACTCTCGTAAACGCATTAAAATCTTAAAGCTGAAACGAACGCGTAAAACCATATCGCGCAAAAACCGGCCCCATCTTATTACTTGGTAGAGATTCTCAGAGAAAAAACCACAGGAATGCCATTTAAAAAAATTAAAACGTACGATGCTTATTTTTTCGTTATGGCAACACAAATGGACTAAAGGTTATCTCGGAGGAAAAAAGGCGGGACGGAGCGATTCCATTTTTAAAACGTATCATTTAATTTTGGAACCGGCTTTCAAGACGTCAAAAGGTAGTCATTACATATTTTGTGGCCGCGATAGCTTAGCGCCCCATAGATATATTTCTATTTATGAGTTATCGCGTAGAAACGTCCCTTCATATTTTTTATTCTCAAGTACTTTTATAACAGGCTTCGACACCTCGCAACTCCAAATAGTCGCTTTTGCAAGTAAAAAGTAGTATACTCACATTTTAAATAGACGTATACCGGTTCTATTACGGGTGGAGGTGTCAATGCTATCATTACAGAATTTTAATTACCCCCATCCCTTCAAACGTGACGGAATGCGCACTGGCACTGACCTAAATAATTTATGGGAAAATATTTGTACGCGCCGATTGGGACCCCGTGCACGTACGGCGTTCTTTTTTCTGGGCGTTATGATTCAAAATTAGAATAAAGTGATTTAAGCGGTCGCACAACCGTTTGTGCTTGCACTTGCCACATGTAGCCGGCCAGTGTGACAGCCGCCTACGGGTGACGTCAGCCAAGTGTCGTTGGAACAAGCCCGCTTTGATTGATCGCGGCGTCTCCAAAACATTGAACACTTTCAGCATTGCGTTCGAAATTCGAACACAACTAGACGCTTGCGTCAGAATTATTTTAATCAGCCAGTGTTCCGAATTCAAATTAAACGTGTTCGGATATTGAAATGTGAAAAGGCACTTTAGGACGACGGGGTTTTTAGGTTACTGGCAACAATTGAGCTTGTCGTTTTGAACTTCGAACGGTCGATGCTTGTTATGTCCACATTGTAACGGATCTCTGCGTAGGCCGATGAGTATTCGTTAATACAGCGGGAATGGTCAGACTGCGTCTTGCGAAACGAAGTGCCTTTTACTAACTACACTTGTCATTCGATGACGCATTTTATTATGAAATAAAGTAGCACAGATAGAGTTCCTAGGAAGTCAATCTTGGTAAAACCACTGCAGAGGACGTCACTTTCTTCTTAATTGTAAATGTGTCATAATCATAACCTCAAGCTTATCACTGTGCCAACAATTAAAGAAGGTACCTAACACTTTGGATATGTATAGAAATAATATAAAATAAATAGATTTGTTCAAACTAACTTAACGTCGGTAATGTCAGTGCAAAATTTAGCACACTTCAGGCATAGAACATGTCATGTCAACTCAATGCGAACCAAGTACATGTAATAAAAATAAAGCGATAACAGTATTGACGTATTATAGCTTCCAAAGCTGCTATACTATACAACTAACATTGTTTATAGAAACATGATGCTAATTTAATTCTCAGCGTGCCGCGTGCGTGTCCGAAACGGCCGCCATTTTGTTCCAATTGACGTTTAATTGTAGATTCCATTTTTGTTTTTCTGATTAAACCTACAGAAATAGAGCAGGGTATGTTAATTTGGTAAAATATTAATAGTTATTATAATTGATGATGAAACGAAAAGGTCAAAAGGTTGGAAAAATCAAAAGTTACAAAAAAAGGAAGATATTAAGGAAGTATATTAAATATAGTTAAAGTGCACAAACGAATAGGGATCATAGAGCAGCAAAAAAGCTATCAATTTAACCCCTATGTATGTTCAGCGATTTTTACTAGTTTCGGAGATATTAATAATTTAATCTGAATTTTGTAATTTTCCCTTTTTTTTTATTCTTTACTAAGTATTTCAGTGGTATCTTACATAATTAGAATCATTACGAATCAGCGAAGTATTAAAACTATTTGCCCGTTTTTTAGCTGTTCTCTATCTTCCCTATTCGTGTGTGCACTTTATCCGGAGACACACTGTATATCCTATGCCACTAAGTAACTCTTTGACGTAGCTGTATAAAAGCGTCATATTCAGCTACGCTACCTACATCTGTCAACTCATTACTCTTCAAAGTATTATTAAAGATCAAAACATGTCAGTTGTACTAAAACCGATAAATAACAAGCCGCGATAGAGTAAAAGTGAAAAATAAATTAAAATTCAGTAGTAAACTCTACGTCAATACGGGATTAGTAATAATTATGACATTTAATGATAAGCTATCACGACATCTGATAGCGCTGGTACACAAGCTACGGGCAAATGTATTCGTTTATAAACATTAAAATCTTAAATATTTAGCTAACTGATAATATGATCAAAGGTTGATGCGAATATTAGTGGTAGTGGTAGGTATATTTCGCGGTGGTAGGATCTTGCCCATCCGGATAGCTTCCACCATCTTACCCTTTAACCTACCACCAAGCAGCCGTGTTCGCATTGGGTGTGAGGATAAGACGTAAACGTAGCAACGCAGAGTCTTATGATTACAGTCAGTATCCTCACCATGAGTTACAATTACCGTACTCGCTAGCGAGTCTAATGCTCTGTCCCTTACAGTATTTAAAGTTAACTTATAGAGTGCGAGGGACAGATAATTCGATTTGCTAGCTAGTACGGTAATTTGTAACTCATGGTAAGGATTGTTGTCTTGGAAATTCAAATGGTCCCAATCCCACTTACCATCACGTAGCCTGTGTGCGTGTGTCTCTTTGCCAAAAAGCTATTTTATTAGAAACATATTTTATTTTAACTTTTTATTCCAAATGCAGATAAATGGTAACAGCTTATATCGCAATCTAAAACCATAACACTCGACACGATTAGCCTAGTTAATAGTGACCCTGCGAAGCTAGCGTAAATTATTCCTGAGTCTTAGGTGTTTTCTATGTATGTATATTTATCGCTCGAGCTGAGTATTTACTTATTATTTATTAAACATTCCTTTGACAAACTCCTTCGATATTTCCAAAGCGCGCGATGAAGGTTCTATAAGAGTGGTACAGCGGTCATATAGCTCGTTAGTCATTACACCTGTAAGGTAATTTAGCCATGATTATGGGACTGAAGGCCGAGGCATTGTCGGCGGATATAATATTATCCTTACTTGATTAGAGTTGCCTAACGGATACAGACGGTGGAATAGGTAATGCTACCTTCCTATAATAGTCTAGGTTTAGACTAGCCGCTTGTGCAGCTTTGTCTGCCGATTTACGGGCAATTTTGAGTATTAGGTCTATAATATAATAATAATTAATATGTATTCAAGGCACTTTTTTACAATGTGTGACATTTTATTAAATATAAACAAAAGATACTTATATAGGTATTAAGTGCCTAAACTAGGATATCTTAGGCGTTAAGGACTTAGTCTAACTTAAAAGAGAAAAAAAATACATTTAAAATATAGTTAGTTATTTTAAGAACTCATAATAATTTAAATCATCTACATAAATCATTGAAACTAATAACAGATATAAAAATGCACGAAATAGAAGTTAGTATAAAGATTTGTTGTTGGAAAACTCGGCTTAAAATTAAAATGGCTTCAAACTGCCTAGGACCAAAAAAACATAATTTAACTTTAAAGGAACAATCACTTTAATATTTTCTTGGTGACATCTATTCTATACCCAATATTCAACGACTTCTAAGCCTCATTTCAATCGTATACAGCTAACTTTGTATAAAAAATTTCTACATAAAAAATGCTTCCGATGATAACGTTTCTTTTTAATAAAGGTTCCAGCCATTTCTATTAAAGAAAGAAAAACATCAGGTTATCTGGTTAAATAAATGTCTAACGATATTTAAATCGTGTGAAGTGGATAGGCTGCAACGTAATTTATGTGCAATTATTTTTACTGCAGTGTAACTGAAGTCTTAATCGGGACGACTGTACCAGCCTAGGCTAACTACGTAATTACTAGCATTATTTTATTATCTATGCGGGATTTGTATGGTTTTGAATTATTGCATATGATTTGTTATTAAATCGTCCTTAATAAGCTTGTAATGATGGCCAACCTGTAACGTTATACTATTTTGTGCTCTACCATATACGCCGCATAGATTGTCCTCTTGACGCTATCATACTTAGTTATGTACAAACGTATAAGTTGCAC
The DNA here is from genome assembly GCA_948252455.1 of Acleris cristana. Taxonomy (NCBI): domain Eukaryota; kingdom Metazoa; phylum Arthropoda; class Insecta; order Lepidoptera; family Tortricidae; genus Acleris; species Acleris cristana. The sequence goes on from OX411789.1 coordinate 13,858,222, forward strand.
GAGAATAACAGAAACATAATAAATAATGTATTAAGCATGTCTAAAAATAGACAGTATTTAAATAACTATTTGTTTTGATGCATAAATAACACATGTATTCAATAATTATACAGCTAATTAAAAAGTTAATGAATGACGGATCTCAATTAAATACCGAAACACAACTATTAATAATTAAAACCTCCATTAAACAACTTCACAAAACCATTTCAATGCGAACCATCTGCGCTATATGACTACAGGTGCAATAGAAGCGATTTTAATAGCTACATTAAATCAATGTAATGCAGGCTCTGCCTTCCTAGTCCATAATTTGCTTAATATACCATAACCTAGGGAGCAAACGGTAGGGTCTAGATTACTACTTACTGTCCCTTAGTTATAGTCGCATAATAGCTGCATAAAGGTTTTAAGTAAATGGGTAATACTGATTCATAATGGCCTATTATTACTTGTTTTAAAGTAATGATTTAATTCCCCTTTTCAATGGTTGGTTGTACTGGATGTATCGCGGTGTGTAATTTTAGATTAAATTTTTGATGAATGCAGTTTAAACGTTGTATGAGTTTAATTAGTGTTATGTGGTTTGAGTTGAGTTTCAATAGGTTTTTGTTTCATTAATTCACACAATCGAGTAAATAAATATCTTAAAATCAAGCATTTTATTTTACTACCGATTTCTTTGACATTAAAGCTCTATAACCCATTTTCTTATCCAGATTTATGGTAATTGCTCTATAAATGTCATATAAAGGCGTTATAAACAACAAATATGACGACAAGGGTTTAAAAAGTGCAGTATTTATCGAGAAATCCTGGAATACTTAAAGTTTATGCGAGCGATAGTGTTCCTCAAAAACAATTACAATGCTCTTAACATCGGCAATATACTAATAAAGTGACGCCGTGAATGCACCATAAACCTGCGCCTGCGCAGCACCGATAGCAAAACAAGCATTATTTATTACTTTGATTTAAAAAATAGCATAAAGATTTCAGGTAAGTAGTCAGTTTGTGAAGTTTTATTCAGAAATAGTCTGCCGAGAACTGTCACAAAACTAATGAAGTGGCAGAAAATATTCAAATAAATCACAGTCTGTCACAGTTACTTTTCTAGCGAATGAGTCTCTTATTTCGTAAGCGCAATATCATCGACTAGACTTAAAAACAAAATCCGTAGCAATGTTATAGATAATATAGGTATTTATGATAAACATCGGATAGTCACGTCTCAATTGTTGAAAACAATTTTTTTATCTGTTACCAAATTCAAACTGAACAACATTCAATAGTTACCAGATCCACCTATAGAAATGTTAAATTCGAACTTGACCATATGAAACAATGTTTCCTTATCTGTGGACGGTACATTTATGTATTGTTTACCTGTACCGCAGCTAAGTAGGCAGCCGGTAACGAGACCTAGTACTTAAATACTTTATCGACTGAACACTGGCTTGCAACAGAAATCATATAAAACATGACGCTAGCAGGATGCCATTAAAGCCGCCCACGATTTTTAAAAAGTTTGTGACGGTTTCCATTGCGCAGGAAAATAAAATGCGCATATTTTGTCTATGATTCTGTTCTAAAAAAAAACCAAATAACAACTAGCTATTATAACAAAGATTAATAATTGTTACTAATTCATAGTGATAGATAGATACATCGTATATGGCTGAGAAACCTGAGTATTTGCATAACATATAAAAAAAATTTTTTTTGTAATCGCCATACGACAAAATCAGAAATATAACTATATCACTTGAATATTTTAAGAATTCAATAATGTATGGGGGTGACAGTGATGACACAGCACATCTATGAAATAGCCGTTCGTTTCTTTTATATACGTAATTTTGAAGTAACATTTCGCAAATTTTACTCGGCTATTTTTTCTTAAAACCAGATGTTTTGAATTTCACAATCTTAAGGCGTTTTCCAACGTCCAAATTTGTTGGAGCGTGTTTGTCATGCCTACCACAACAAAAATGTCTACTAACGTTTTAGGCGCGGTAATGACGGCCGCATCGATCGGTCCGAATTGCACAGTCACTGTATTTGATAGCGGGCCCGCTCTTCAAAATCGTTGGGTCTATTCATATAATATTCACATGTAAGGTGCGGTTTGGAACATTATAAGTAGATACATATCTCAATTTTGTGGAAATTTAAAACGCCTGTAACAAGTCATTGTATTAAAAAATGGGCATGTTTGTTTTCTAATGCAAAAGAAATGTTGTTACGTTATCTATTTACACTGAGATTGTCTTGATTCATTTTAAATAATTGTTTTAAAGACAAAAGGGAACTAAGAGGGCTGTCAAATATTCTTTAAGCTCGGTAATCTCAAGGGAAATACATTTTAAAAGCTTACGCGAGTTTAATTGATGGCAGATAGCCATCGGCCGATGACTTGACTATTTTAATGAATATTCAGAGCGCCTCGTTCTTTTTTCAACTTAAAACTTTTTAATTGTGAGTGCGAGGTGTAAAAGGATTTGTTTTGTCCCTTTTTAGGCACTTAAATAGAATGAGAGGTGAATGGAAGGGATTTATTCTGAGTCTTTAGACACGATGACTTGTTTCTCCGCGAAATAGACCTTGTTTATTGATTTTCGACGAATATTTCGATATTTTAGACTTATTTTATTGCCAATACCTAAGAAATATCAAAAAATATTTAGAATGAACAACGAACACTGCATAAGTATAGATGTCACTAATAAACTGCCATTTCATAATGTCACACACAATACATGAATAGAACAAGAAAAAATAACATCCAAGCCCCTCGATTTTTTACCTTAAAATAACAGGTGAAAGATGACAACACATGATTCAAAGTTAAAGCAACTTAATGAAAAGTAGTAATTTATTAAAAAGAGTTCACTGAATGATCTGCAGGTCGATTTTTGAGAATAGAACACTTGTACCGCAAAAGCGTTATTTGTGATATACGAGCCATAGAAGATGCTTTGTAAAATACTTTCGCATGTAATTTATTTTCTTCCTCTCCCCTATAATTTCAAGCGCTTGATTCCGCTCCATTCAATTATAAAGATATAAATATTTTACTTGACTGAAGCGTGTGGAGTTAAGCCCATGTGCTTCTGATTACTCCACAAGAGAAAATATGATTATATAGAACAATTTGTCCTCGCGTGTGATATCCATGGGCATATTTCTCTAATAAGTCCATGGCATGGCATGGGAGTGTCTATAAATAACTCAACATTGGTGAAATACACCAAAAGTAAAAGCCATTACTTAAAATTAGAATTAGAAGTACAACTAATTATTTAATTGTTATTCTAGTTTTTGATGCCTTAGCAGACAACTTCAGAGAGTCAAATTAATCTTGTTACATGAATTTACAGGACGTGCTCCTCTTCTAAAATTATCAAGAGTAATCCAGAACACTATTTAAATGCACAAAGTCTATTTCTCTTACATTTCCATTATAACGGAAAGTAAATAAACGCAAAGAGAAACGCTAGAATAACATAATGTCTCGAACGATTAATTGAAATAATTATCAGTCAGATATGAAATAAACTTCCTTTGGCGACGATACTGGCTACATAGACACACCAATACAAGACTGGCAAGAGAAGAGTGGAAAGTTTGCCCTCCTCTTGTGCGTCTCGAAGAGAACATAATACACTCCTCCAGATCCCTCAGGTTTCCCCCCATGCCCATGATTCAAACCGATAACAGCATACAGCACCGTGCCATGCTATACCAATCCCAATACCTCAGACCTTACTTATCACTTAACCACTGGGCTCGATTACCATACCATAAAGAAAAATCTCACAATATCAATATTATCGTCATTACCACAATCATCTACAAAGTAGAGTTTTTTATATCGTATGGAGAAGGCAAGCCAGCACACAAGCCCCCTGATGGTAATCTGAGACCCATAGACATGTGCAACATCTAGACCGATCTTAAATTAAATAGACTGATCGACACACTGACACGTCAACAGTGACAGACTTCTATAAATTGATGTTATTTTTGAAGTGTCTTACGACGGTATCCTGTCTTTTGGCCGAAATATGTTCGGCCGAATGTATCGTTTGCAAACTGTTTCATTTGACAACACGCTTTTTTTTCTGTAACTGTAAATGTTTTAGGATTTATTTCATATAGGTTTTTTTTTTTCGCAATCTACTTGTAGAAGATGACATCCTAACTTGGTGTATTATTTCAGTACGACGAAGGCCTCCACGGCGGTGGCTACATGGAGGGGGGCGCGATGTACCACGAGCACAGGCTGACGCACCCCCACCTCCCCGCAGTGCACTACCCCCCGCCCGCGGCGCCCGCGCACGCGCTGCCGGGCGAGCCGCTCGTCCACAAGCGAGACAAAGACGCCATATACGGGTGAGTCCGGTGGTAACGTGTGCTCTTTCTATTACTCTTGAAACTGTGGTAATTTGGTTTTTAAAATAGTTGCTATTGAAGCTGTGGTAATGTATAGTCGTGACAAAGATGAGTTCTTCTTCCAGCTACTAAACCAGCCTATCTTGACTCCTCACGAGCATCATACTTGTCGCATGCTTGAGGATCCAGTGGTCTAGAGTAGTTGTTAGTATTAGTGAGCTGGTAAGATACCGTCGATGTCTATTTATTATAATAAATTTGATGTTTGCACTTTTCCGAAAATTTTGAGGGTTCATTTTTGTGTAGGTTGCTTTTATTAAACATTCCTTTACCTTTATATGGTAGGTATCCTTCTTTCTTTATAGAGAGGAGGAAATCATGATGCTTAGCCATTCAAATACCATAATCATTAGCATGCTCTTATCACTTACATATGTAGATTTGTTAGATCTTTCATTTCTTTAGGTTCATCAATTTTATATTTGTCTATGTTTTACTTTATTAATATCATTAGATGCCTGTTAACTCCGTTAAGTTCGCCAATTTGTCATCAATATCATTTATGCTTTGCTATAGTCGGTGGAGTCATTTCTATTCTTTTCTATTCCGAGCCCTCTCTTTAACACACTACGGCACGACACGCCTACTTTTTCTTTTAATTGGTCTAGGTAAGTTCTCCCTGGTCTCCCTCTTTTCCTTTTTCCTTCTAAGGAAGTTCGTGCGTACTTTAAAAAACTTCTATTTTTTCAACCATCTTATCAAACACGTTGTCTGTTTTAGTACACGTGCACTCCTTGACGTCATTGATTACTTGATATTGATTTAATTATGGATCCTAATCAAACGGGCTGTAAATTGGGTGAGGTTATCAGTGACGGCGTCATATCTTAATCAAGGTATTTCTAATTTCGATTAGTCAGTATCACTATACACTGATTACTCAGAAATATGTTAGAGAAACCAAAGTAAAGTTAGAGCTGTAAATCTGTGTCTGCTTTTTATTTTAGTCAACTTTTCTGCATTGTGTATGCGTATGTCGAATTGAAGCTTTTGCATGAATTAAATAGAAGCCATTTTTCCTACAAGCAGAAGTTGTTTTTTTGATTTGTATTGATTAAACAAATGGTAAAACGTTATTCTAGTTAAAAAATATAGAACACTACAAATTATATATCAGCAGGAAAGAGATAATGTAGTGTCAGGTAGAACTTCTAGTTCATGTGGCAGCTGCTAAGCATCAGATTATGAATAAAAATTGGATAATTTTGCTGATTTCATTCTTATCATCCATTAACCTTCGGAATATTCGCATTGTTCTGTTCCTGTGTAGGAACACAACCGGTGAAATTACTAGCATCGTATTCAATCTTAGTCCTAAGGATTGGCAACGCGTCTGGAATCTTAGGTTTGTAGTCTTTAGAATTGAAATGCTTATGGGTATCGGATCCCACTTACTTTCAGGTGGCCTAAGTGCTCGTGTGCCTTCTCCTTGCCATAAAGGAGAAGCGTCCTTTTGTAGCAAATTATGTAGTTACTGGGTAGCAAAAAACATATTCAAACACTTGCATATGAGTTGAAACGTTCTTTGAAAGCTGTTCTTTGGAAGCATATTTTTGAAAGCTGTTTATTGAAAGCAGATTTCAATTCACGTCACATTATTTATTGCTAATAAATAATAATATTGGTTTTATTAAAATATATTATAAATGGGTTAGGTCTGGTGACTAAGTATACCTAGCCACTAAAGTCCTTATTATCTTCTTTTGGCGCCACGTTAGGCATTTAACCGACCTCGCCAATCTTCTAACGACTGCTACTGTCTCGTTACAATTAAGACATGTTATATGTCGATGGCTATCGTATGTCAGTCCAGCGCTATCAGTGACTTTAATAGGCGCACGCGCATAGAATAGAACGTTTTAATTTATGGGCTGATAAACAAGGAAATTGATTTGATAATTTTTTGATGTTTTGTTTGAGTTATTTGACGTTTGTGGATGTTTGATTTGGAATATCTGTGCTAAAATAAACGTGTAAAAATTTTAGAATACCCGCTACTTGGTTTGGCATTCGTTCATTTCGTTTCGTTTGTGTTTTAATTAAATATCTAAAGTAGAGTTTGCTTGTTCTGTTAGTTGGTAACGGAATAGTTTTATAAGTATAGATAATTGTTCTATCCTCATTATAAATCATATAATAATGATCTTGGCATGATGGTTACGCACTGTCTGTTAATTCAGTAGTCCAGGTTTCATATTACATTACGGTATCACTATCAAAATTTTAAATTCGCATGTGTTTTAAACAGTCCAAAGCTTAGTCTTTATTTATGTATGTATGTAAACTCTTTATTGCACAAAATTATAAATATTACAATATTGTTACTAAACTAATGATTATTATTATTGATGATTTTTAGTCTGTCAGTCAGCTAATTTCTGTAAACTGGTCGCTGGACAAAGCCTCCCCAAGTGAGCGCCATAACATCTCAATAATTGACACTGTACATCCTTATCATTATGTCAGCCGCACCACGTCCACTACTGGACCTCTTTCTCCAGTTTCCACCGCGATCTGACCGATTGCTGGTTGTTTATTATTTGTGTCTCCTTAATTGCCACAAGGGCAGTGGCGTTTGCCACCACCACCACATATCATCAGTCCCTCTATCTCTGATCTGTCTGTCTACTTACCCACAACCAACTATAAAACAAGTGGTCTTTAAAATGTCACTACGTCTGAAGCATAGTTGGCAAAACTCTTTTTCTTCAATGGGCATATGACAGTAAACATTGTCGTTTTGGATTCATTCCCGATTAGATCATATCTGGTGCTGGAAGGCGTGACCCTGCCACTTGCCGAGGAGTTTAGTTTTATCAGACCAAAACTTGTCAAACGTTCAGAAGAGGCGGAGGCGAGTGCTAGCGGAGCTCACCTCGGATCTTGGGACGATATTAATAAGCTGATCTCAAGACACGTTGAAAGAAATTTCAAGTCTTAGAAAACTGTCATTGTCTTGGGTCTTGAGATGAGTATCTCAATTAAGACCTGGTTATTAAGTTGGCATCTTGTTTAGTTGGTCTGACTTCAAAAGCCAATGGGTTATCTCCCAAGTAATTTGTGTTATTGATTTGTTTGTTGATTGAAATAAATAGTTGACTCACTAATTATTCTAATTTTGATGTCAATAACGTTGAAATAATTGGATGTAATTTCTGAAAGGAGTATTATAATATATCTCTAAGTCGGCAACATCTGAGTTGAGTGTATAAAAAAAACCAAATTGTTTAAAAGAGATATTGCTAGAAATGTTGCCAGACTTTTTTAAGGCAGACAAGACAACACACTCTGAAATCTTTAGTTCCTTCTCTGTCTGATTTTCGATGATATGTTGAAGTTATTTGTATAGACGAGTGTAGGGTATAATTTATTCTGATTTAGCCTCATAAGTTTTGTAAGAAAAATTATAGTGAGGACCTGGATGAAAATAGGACAGTGAAGCGTCTCTTTTAAAATACGTACTCTTTGTTCGTATGTTGCGCATGTGTTTAAAAAGTTTGCTCAAAATCTAGACGATTCCCAGATATTTTATAACTAATATAAAATAATAAAACAGTGACTTTATGGAATTATGTATTCATAACTGTACGGCTCGGTGCTCCCAGGTTGTTCGTATATCTAGCTGGCCATAAACAACGAATATTTTTAATTCCTTCCGCTTGCAAACGTAAAGTCTATATTGTAAAGGTCAGTTTTTTTAATGGCTTTCTTTTAGTGTTGGTGGCCAGTATTTTATTTGCTTTGCGGTGTTTTTGTGCGTTGGGCAGAGACGCGTAACCGTTTTTTATTGTGCACGCAAGAATTATGTTAATATGAAATATATCTTCATAAATGCACGATGGAAACTGACTTCATACTCAGTGCAGTTTTATATAGTCGTCGAGTGTCATTTGAATTTAGAATTGGCATGGACATGTGTATGAGTCAATCATAAACATAGTATAAACCTGACTTACTGACTGATATATCAACGCATAGCCGAAACTACTGTACCTAGAAACTTGAAATTTGGTACAGGGGTTCCTTTCATGATGTATGTGAGGACTAAGAAAGGATTTTCCGAAAATCGACCTAAGTACTTTTTATAACGTCTTGAACTGGGGGTCTAATATGGCTGCGATTATCGCATGACAAAATGTGGATAAAACATCCATCACTTTTTGACACGTATAGGACGAGAGTGACGGATGCTTTATCCACATTTTATCACGCGATCAACACAACCATACTAGGCCCGCTGTTATGTTTCCGTCTATACAATAAACAATATATATCGCTACAAGTGGAGCCCCACGCGCGACAGATGATATCTCTGTCACGTCCTTACAATCTGCATCTCATCTCCGCTCACTCAATTATCCTATTGTTTAAATTTATAAGATTTGCTCTGGAAGGGTTATCATTCACTTGAATATTCACATTTTATTCATATCCTTCAATAGCCATTCAATTTGATAGTCCGTTGGGTATACGGGTAAGGGTTGTAATGAACTAATTTTGGTTGAGTTACGTCTCAAGATACGTCAAGAGATGGACATCTCAGCCAAGATCAGGTTATTAATACGGCCTTAGGGCCTGGTCTAGTTTTAGGACTAGAGAGTAATAACTAGCATAGACTCGTAAGGCCCACCGTACAACAAACAGCCAGTTTGTTGTCAGTGGCATTTTGAATCTACCATCAAGGCAATAAAGTTCAATTACGTTTGGTCGAAAATGACAATTTCAATTTATGAAGAAAGGAAAACGAACTTAAATCGCATTGCAATACAGTTCAAATTAAATTGTCTTTATAATGTACATCCTGTTGCACACTGGGCCTTACGAGGATAGAGGCGTTTCCATTCCATTTAGTCAAGGTTGACAACGCATTTGTGGTCTTAGGATTGCAGTCTTGAGATTGCATGTCTATGGGTCACAGATCCCACTTATCTAACTACTGTTAGTTACCTACTAACTCTGTTGACGCCGATGTGCTTTTGTGGTAAAAAAAAATGTCATCAGAACACTTTGTGGAGTACATAGGCGAGAATCATTGCAAGCCTCTGTTTATAAAACTCAATCTGTTTATCCTTGCCTTGCCTGTACTATCACGACCGTTAATTTGTGACCCATTTCAAGAAAAATATGCTTGAAGTCGTCAATGTCATTAGAGATGTCAAGTCATTTGTAACTTCTAGGAAACTCAACCTTATTGTTGTAGAATGTCAGATTGACTTTGGACCTAAGGTGGGTACCAAATTAAAGTTCGCGACTGTACATCTATGAAACAGCTGTCTTTGTGAAACTTCATATAGGTAAACCTTTTTACTAATGCTGGTGAGGAGGCCGAAAAGACGTTATAGAGTTTCATTACCGAATAGTAAATTAGTACTTAGGAACCCCCGAAAATGACCCATATTAAAAAAAAACTTTGCACATCTGTGTTTGGGTCATAGGATTACAGCATCCAACCAATTTCACCTGATTTGGTCCAGTAGATTCGGAGCAAATTGGCTGTGACAGAAAGACGGACAGACAGACGGACGCACGAGTGATCCTATAAGGGTTCCGTTTTTTTTCATTTTTTGTACGGAACCCTAAAACCTATGTCTTTTTCACTGCCTGGAACTTAGCAGGTTTGACAGTTTATGTTCTAAGATAATCTAGAACTTTATTCTAACTTGTTGTTATTCATCTTGTATAATATTGTTGGTTGACGTTACAATATCGCTTACTATCAAGTAAAAAAGTGGTATCATACCGACAACGATATGGTTACGATTTTGAAACAATATGTGTCAGAACTAAGTGGAATGAAGCCTTAGCTGTAATGTTGTTCTTCCAACATGTGTTTCCAAACTTAGATGCAAATTAACTCCAAGACTCCAACCAACTCATTAATGACTTACGTTAATTAAGATATTTAAAAAAAAACATTATTTACTGTTAACATCACAATTAACGTTGTCAAGTGTCAATCAAAAATTAAAATATGTGTATGAACATGTTTGTTTCAGAATTTCTGACGTCATACATGAATCATTAATGTCTCTGATAATCACTGACTTCTGCAAAAAATAGTCATTCATCAAACTCACTTAAGTCCAATACCTAAACTATATGAGGTTGTTTACTTATTTTCAATGTTCTTGAAACTTCGTTATTATAACAATGCTTGTTGATTAACTCCGTAATACCTCCATAGATATTTTGTTTTTATCTCTTCCTTCAGAATAAAACAGTTCGATAATCCATCGATATCATAGTACCCTGGCACATTCCAAATTATCACGAGGTTGGGCTCAGGGTTAAAGGTCAAGATTATAATCGTCATTTCCATTTTAGAAAACAATATAAGGTCTCTGAAAAAGCCTTGATAAACTTGTTAGACTCAAAGATTCTAATTCCCTGGTAGTTTCATCATTGAGTCACCAGTAAACAATCTCACGTAGTAGCTAAATTAAGGCACCTTTTTCCCTTGCTGGTTTTCGAGAAACACTCGATAATCGCATTTTAGACTCCTAATACCCTGGTAGTTTGGTAAATCATTGATCCCCCTCAAGTGACCAATCCAATCCCATGTTCTTGCATGCACCCCCTGTTCCCCCCTCTGCTGGCGCTGAACTTTGAGAAACACTCGATAAACGCATTACACTCTTCGAAATCCTAATACCCTCATAGATTCTTCAAAACCCAAAAACCTGGTAGTTGCATCACTGATCCCTTCTCAAGTGACCAATGCCATGTTCTTGCAGGCACCCCCTGTTCCTCCTGCGGGCGCTGATCTTCAAGAAATACTCGATAAACGCATAAGACTCTTCGAAATACCCTGGTAGTTACATCATTGATCCCCCCTCAAGTAACTAATGACCAATGCCATATTCATGCAGGCACCCCCTCTTCACCCTGCTGGCGATGAACTTTGAAAATCACTGGATAAACGCATTTGACTCTTCGAAATCCTAATACCCCGGTAGTTACATCATCGATCCCCCTAAAGTGACCAAACCAATCCCATATTCTTGCAGGCACCCCCTGTTCCCTCTGCTGGCGCTGATCTTCGAGAAGTGCGAGCTGGCGACCTGCACGCCACGAGACCCTGGCGTGGCCGGCGGCGACGTCTGCTCCTCAGAATCCTTCAACGAGGACATCGCCGTCTTCAGCAAACAGGTCAGTTCAGAACCCACAGATACATTATAAGGAGTTAATTATGCAAAAAAGGCCGTGAGTATAGGTACTTCATCATGTTCGAGTCCACCAAAAGGTTTCAAAACCTGAATGGACTAGAACTTGGTTGGTTTAACATTTCAGACAGAATACGTCACATTGCATTTTTAGGCATTCAATAAATGCATTCAGCAGCAGTAAACTCGTAGGAGGTAAAGACACTTTAGATACGACAAACACGGATAGAACAGAAATAAAAAATGTCGGCGTAATTTTACTGTAAAATAAGGCGATACTATCTCTCTAAAAGATCTTGAAATTAAACTCGACTCTGTAAATAGAAGACCGGATCCAGTGAATAAAATATATCGCTGTATTAAGTTCATATACGTAGAATACTTGCTCGATGGCAAAGATATTGGTCGACCGGCGTTTTTATTTTTGAACGAAACTGAAACTAAAATCTATCAGTTTGAAAAGTTATTTTTTGAGGTGCGCTAAAAATTCCACGCGCCGCGTATCGTGTCTACCAATAATTCGATTTCATTTTTTCCCGAAAAAAAACCCAGCCGCGTTCGAAATCCGTAATAAAAAATGCTTCCCCAATTTCCATTCCATACACAAAACCCATTCAGTGTCCGAAATTACTCGCGAGAACACTGGCCGGAATAACTTTGTGAACGCACCTGCCGGATTGAAAAAAAAACGAAAAAGCGCGCGAAAACATTCGCATATTAAAATGTCGCGCAAAATGGCGGCTCGTAAATCAGTACAGCAATTTCTTACAGTAATGCTTTAATAATTCTAAAGCGTAATTAGTAACGGTAAATCTGCTCGGATTGGATTGCCGTCGGAGGCGTTGCAGTATCGATTGTTCACGTCTCGCTGTTCCTATAATCGCATCGATTGACTCTATGCCTGTTTGTACGCAAATTTTATCGTCAAGTAAATTAACTTTCGTATCAGTGGTTTATAATCGATCCGTCTCGTTTTTATTTTAATTATCATAACTCGTGCGTAGCCAATCGAAATGCCTCATGAAATATTTACTTTTTTTCTGACCAAAAACTGTCGCTCAACAGCTTGTTGGCGAAAAAGATCCCAAAAAAGAAAGTTGCAATTTATACAGTTAAGTTATTACCTATTTGCTTGAAAACATTTACCCAATATTTTACTACGGTTGCAACAATGACGGGTCGAAACCTAACACTTATTATTTGAGTAACAATCAAACTCCGCATAAATAGAGTAATTTTACAATCGTTTTAGTAAAACGGGTAATCTGTATACAACCGACAATCAAGTTCCGTGTAATTTTGTCAATTTCTTAATACCACAAAATATATCTGTTGGTTTTTTTAAAACACAATAGGCGATGACACGTTGCGGTGGGACTTGACGTCTTCAACGAAAAAAAAGGTTAATATCTGGCGGAAGTGACTTTGTAGTGGAGTAATGATAGAAATTATGCTTTTATATGTATGTTATTGATTCGTTATCAGTCAAAGACTTCATTGTGCGGTAATTACTAGAAGTAAATTGTATTTATAGTTGTTATATTGTAACTGACCCGAGATAGTAGAGTCATGGAACGGTTGTTATTTATTGTGGTAGGAAACGCGACGTAAATAACTAAATCAGTAGTATGATGACTCAAATCGTCGTGATAACATTGTTAATAAACCATTTATCATGTTTACTAACGTGTGCTAATCGTTTTAATTACTTCAATAAAAGTAATCGGTCGTTTTGAGATAAAATTCGGTAGTGACGTGACGTCGTAACTCATCGGAATAAATCATAAAGCAAAGTGTTTATTTTGGTGCTTAATATGTTGTAAATTTATTGAAGTGGTTGTGGGATGATTGATATAGTGCTTGTCCCTGCGCGTGCGGCTAGGCCGCCGGTGCGTTGACTTGACACGGAGTTTTTGTTGCCATCCAGTCCCGTTTTCTAAAATTTACGTCATTTTGAAATAAGTGAAATAGTGAACTAGATCTAAAACACTAAAAGTAGGTATTATTTTCGACCAATTGACCCATGACCAAATTAATTATTTATTCATATTTAATAAAAGTAAGTGTCATCCACGTTCACAGGTGCAGATGCTAAATATCAAAAACAAGAAACATTTATAAAATTCTACAAAATAACTGACGAGCCAAGTTCGGGATTTCGGTGCCCTTTTTCAACTTCTTCCCGTCCACCGCAAAATGTGGCCTTAATCGTATTGATTAATTTATGTAACGATAAATGAATAAACTGCGGTCGGCACGCACGTAATTGGTAACGAGACGGTATTTAATAGAACCCCGTAATGACAAGTGATTAAAAAAATAATTGCAACAATGATAATTGAACGGGGTACGCGCGATTCACATAGTTTTTGTCTGTCGTATCGTAAGGGAAACTGCAATATGTGGCTTAATTAGATCCATCTGTTTACGTGCAACGTTTAATGCGATGATTAATGTATTGAAATAACGATCAATAACCACAGGCATATAATAAAAGCACAAAAACAAAAGCATATAAAAAGTGTAGACACTTTTATTGGTTACATAAACTAAACATAAAATTAAATTCGAGAGGAGTATCTCAAAAAAGCTGTCTTCTATTTAATATTAAAATAAAATGGTGCCAGTTAATAAACAAACGAAAAAATTGTTTTCAAAACAGTAAACTTACACCGCGTGTTAATTAATTCATAGAATTCCTAAAAAACAACGTTTTTATCACAAACCATTTTTAATTCAGGTAGCACTGCTCAGGTGACCTGGCAGCATTAACAGCTAGAGCAGGGATTGTCTATGGTAACGCTTTTTCAAAGACATTATTCCCATTGCGTGTTAGTTTTTAGCTCAGTTCACATACGATATTAATGGAGTTTGAACTCCACGATATATAGATATCGATTCCGTAATTAAGTATTCGCATTTTTAATTACAGTAATGGCTGATAATTGGCTCATGTTCGAAATAAGAATTATATGTTGAGTTTAATTGTGATGTCATGTCACATGGCTAGTTATAATTTTTTTATAGACAGCGCGGGAAGACAAATTAACCTATAAATAAACTTGACTATAAGTTCTCATTCTTGCATAAAAAGAGATGCACAATTTATTCTAACTAGTTAAATGTGAAGATATTTCAAGTTAAATACATTAAAAACTTTTAGTCTTTTGTACACAAAGTTATTTACTTTTCTGCACAAAAATGAAAGAAACAACGATAAAAACACTTTAATTGAACCATATGTTGTGAATTACATTTTATTGCATTAACTTTTTCAAACAACTTACAAAGAGCGTCAGTGACCTAGAGCTTAGAGTGTTGACTTGTAATCGTAAGGTACCCACTGAGTTCGAGCCCTGGAAGGAGCCCATGCTCTCACAGTGACGGAAAAACATCGCGATGAAACCTGCACATTCGAACCGCTTTAAGGTATCCTATATAGGGTCGAAAGGTATCCAAATCGCCCGATCTGTCCCCTACCCTAAGGTCTACGTATACATATATTTATAGTATTTATACTATCGACTGTACAAAGATGATATTACCAACTTACACGTTCTAATTTGAATTTCGAATCACAAATTAATTTGAAACTGTTGATCAATACGTAAACTGCATTTAGAAATGGAGTGATCGGTGCAATTGGGCCAAGTCCGAGCACCCGGAATGCAAGACTGAATCGATGCATACTCGAGCTGTAATAACGTATCAATCTCGACTCAGTGCGTTAACCGCGTGCATTAATACACGTGCGCGGGAGTGCGAGCGCCGAGTTCTTTAAGACATCATTCTTAATCAATTTTGATTTGTTGTTTGTTTTAATTTAGTATATTTCTGAAATAAATTTTAGCATATGTAGACTTGACATGACATATGCCTATGCATATGCATATGGATTATGTAAATTTTTAGAGCAAAATAAAAAACGGTCTTCATAAATATTCCTTTATATTTAAAACCTAGATCTATCCTAAGGTAAAATAAGTATCGATTGAAGATAATAAGTATCATTATACTGAATTGATTAAGAACTTGGCAGTTACGATGCCATTTTAATTACAAGTGAGAAGCGTCGCCGTTTAAAAAAGTGAGCCACGGACCAGCGCGCGCGCGGCGTGATCTATGCGCAGGCGACGCGATTTACGCCATCCACGCGATCGCATTGTTAAACAAACACATACATACATTATCTAAATATATTAAAGAAGAAACTGACTGACATATCAACATACAGCCCAAACCGCTGGGCTTAGAGAATTGAAATTTGGCACGTAGGTTCCTTATGCGGTCTAGGGGTGCACTAAGAAGGGATTTTCCGAAAATAGGAGAGTAGCGGGAAACCATTTCGACGCGAACGAAGTCGCGGGCGTTCTCTAGTGCTATATATCCAAGTGGAGAAAATTTTCATTAAAGATGTAGAAATTACACGGAAGTAAGTAATATTGTTTATCTTTATTGCTTTGTTTTTTTATTGGCACATTAAAACTAAATAAAAGATAAAGCTATGTAACAATGAGTGGGATACAATATCGCTTATAAATTGTTGAACTGAGGCCATGAAGCTAAAGTACTTAGTTAAAAAATGTGGACTTTGTTTGTTATCTATTATTCAATTAAACGCCATTCATTATCATTTATACTGGGTAATTTCAGTTTAATTATAAAGAATACTATTTTATCCCACTTTATGTTAACACAATGCAATTTAAAATTTAAATTGTAAACTTATTTTCTGTCATTCATTTTGTAACTCGAATGTATTCCAATGAAAGTTTTGTTTGTTTTCTGACCTATATGTGGGGCCTAGGGTACGTCGGCCATCTTAAAAACCGCCGACACGAATGACACCGATGCTCTTTACGTGCTGTTTACATCTGTCCCCGACAATAACACAATCAATTGTCATAGGATTTAGTCGCGCAATTTAACCTCCTTTGTCACTCTGATCCAATTTGAAAAAAAAAATGGCGGAGCGCAGCTGCGCCGGCGCATTAGCCGCGCGCTAGAGCGGAACGGCGATACGATACGTTTTTTGTCCCGCTCGCACGGCTTTTTGCTCGATAACGCATCGGCGATTTCGTTTTATCGTCCCATCGCGGTTTTTGCCGAGAATTCTTTATTTCGGCCTCTTGGTTTCACTTTGACATTGTTGCGTTAGTGTCTCAGCTTAGTTTGTGTGAAACCAGATTATAATTCCAATACTTCGCTCATCGATTTGGTTTATGACACGGGATAAATATTTGGTAAGCTTAAGTTATGTGACAGTTGAGTTGCCATGACAAAACATTTAATGTTTTGGGTCTCTATTCCACTTTGTCTCAGCTCATCTTGCTTCTATATTGTTATTCAGATATTGTGAAAGTGATGGTAGCTCTTATTCAATTGTAAGAGTAACTGTAACTTCAACATTATGATTAGCGATGAGCTAAAAAAAATTGGTATATACCTCTAAATAGAGCCCCTGAAATTTGTTGTGGGCCTAACAACGGCCTAACAAGGGCTGCGGTGACCTAACCTAACCTAACCTTATTTTGTGACTGCAGTCTATCAAAGACCTAAAATCCAGGTGTGTCAGGAACTCTATATGACTGTGTTGAAACCTCTGGGGCTATTGACAAAGTGGCACATTTTCTATACCTATCTCATATCGCACCAAAAACACACATAAGCAACTTCAAGGTCCACTTGTTTAAGGAAACGCAAAATGAAAGTCGGTATAAAGACGTACATTTTATTAACGAACCGTTCTGTCTATTCGTTTGCATTTAACGCATCGTTACCTCTTGCTAACGTACATACTTTAAAGTCTTATATTGTGTGTTTACTCATCGTAGTTCAAAAACACTATTACAATTAACGCAAATGCCATTTTCGTTAATTACGGAAAGAGATAGCAGCTAATTGTTCAATGCGGGAGCGGGACAGATTACGCAAGTTTTAATACGGAGATAATAGAATTACTGAAACGCCGGTACAAGGTTACGTCACGCGGAAACGTAGTAAATATTCGTTGAAGAAAAATAACGGCCAGTATTGTTAATAAACAAGTAAAACTATAGTTAATGTACAAAGTTAGTGCGTTATATGGTTCGTAAGCTAAGCAGTGTATTCTTATTGAAGCAAACTGGCTTATGAAGAAACGTACTCAGCGTTTTTCACTAGTGGAATACATTACAAAATCCAGGTCACAAAAGAAAACAATATCGAATAGTACGGGAACGGGAATTCGCAGTCGGAGACAAGCCCGGTTACACCATGCGATAGCGTGCGCCACTCAATTAGAGCTGACACGCCGACCGACTCACGTCGCGTTTTTGTCCACTTAAAACGGCTTTAATATGCCGATGAACTAATCATTACGCTCTTTCATCACTCGCGTACCTAGGTTAAATTAAACCTCAGTTAGCATAGAACAACTGGTCTTCTCTCGATACACAGAAAGAACGAATTTTCAAAATTGGAACGATTTGCGGCGTTTGAAATTTAAATTCGAGGGTTCGACATTTGAATAAGCCAATGCGACAGCCCCTCGACGTGATTGGTCAGCCAGTTTTCGCCGCGTTCAAGGGTTGATACATCGGGAGTTTTTTTCACGGTTAGTTGACTCAGGGGTTTTCTTGTGCGTTTTGACTTCCAAATTTTATTCTACGAGAATAAAACGCAGTTGCGTACGATTGGGAATACTCGAAAGTATTTTTATTTATTGAGAGAGGACAATACAGAACGATTAGTGGGCCGTTTTTGGCGTTGGCTGCAAGAAGCGGCGGCCGGTATGGCTGTTTTTGCGACGGAAAACGCGACAAAAGTGGACGCTAAATGAGTATTAATTCGCACCGGTTAATAATGACATAAATACACTAGGTGCGCGCTGAGGACGTACAGGGTGTTTCAGGATTAAATCCATAACTAACGTAGTGCCGGGCTCTGTTTACAAATAAAGAGCAGTCCTTAGCACGTGTTAACCTTATAGCTTTTATATTTCTGTGTACTTTCTGTTCCACGGTGGCATTTATTAAAACGGATTTATTACATACATAATCAGACTTGAACGTTCCACAGGGACACTTTTTAACATATAAATAATCATAAAAAGGTTTTAGTTCCTATAGTTACATAGGTACGTAGGACAAGACCGGAACCGGAGAACTTTCTTTAACACGATTTTCCGCATTGAAATACACATGGTTAATTAACTAAAAACTTATATAATTACAAAGGTTTTTCAAAACTCAGAGTTGTGAGCCGACTTCTTCACCTTTGTTTAAAGAGCTCGCAAACGAGTTAGCTAGCTCATCTTCACATTTATTGCTAAAAACATTTTCTTCCATCTTTTGTTTTTAATACTTACATCATCCTGTAGATCCTCACAGTAATTACGAGGTCCGCGCCGCATACCTCGCGACACGTCCCGTCGCCCGCTGTCCTCCTCGCACCCACGTAAGGCTGCATAGCCTGTCCTGCTCCGCACCTTCCATTTTTAAATGGTAAACGGTTATGATTGAATTTCGAAGGCAGTAGGGCTGTCTCAAGGTATTGTTTAAAAATAGAATACACTTGCGATTAAGTAAGCCTTATTTGTCGCCGAAAATCGCGCTAAGAGACAAAGTTTTTCATACGGTTAACGGAACTCCAGGCTAAACGAAATAAAACTCAAGATTATAAGTTTATCATGATCTAACAAAAACTAAAAAAAGTTAAGTTACTCTTTGTTACTATGTCGCATTCGTTTTTTTTTCATTTTAAGTTAAGTTTAAGGAGTAATAGTCACGAACATAAGGACAAAAAGTTCGGTATCGTTAAAAAACTAGAGTAAAGTTGTCAAAATACACGAAATAATCATGTTTTAACAAAGTTATACTGTTTCTAATTTCTATGATTTTGATCTTTATTAGACAACCCTAGCCAGTTGTCATAGTAATAGTAACACTCACACAAATAAATTAACTGACAACATCAATATGCCAAAACCATAATCTCATTAAAAACCCACCCTCTATAAAACTTACCGTGCCGTCCGACGCTTCCGACTACTCCAAATTGAGTCCATTTTAAATTAAAACCAGACACCGTGGCACTAAACGATAAATCGTAAACATGCCAAGAACTACAATTCGTGTCCATATAGTACTAAAATTTGGAAACCGGGCACTGAAACAAACGCGGACCTGCTTGCCATCGATCGTACCTAAACGTACTGGCAGCTAAGAATAAAAAAAATACTCATTATGTATTTGACAGGTCAGATCCCCCAGTATAACCAGATCCGTACCTCCCCTCTCAGTCTGAACGAAATTGGAACAACACGGGGAACGATACCGCGCTTCAACAGGTCAAGTAACACTGGTTTTTGTTATGTTTTGGCCATTTAAGTCTGAGCTATGTCGTCGAGTGTTTTGTATGTGTTGATAGGTCTTGGTTAGACACTGCAGTCCAAAGCAAATAGGCAGTATGCGCCCATACATTTTATACTCTTATACTGCGTTTTTTTTCGGCCTGTATAGGGGTGGGCTGGAGGGTGGGCCAGTCAGGACCAGCTGACGTGGATTAGAGGGTGCTTTTACCTACAGATGGATGTATGTAGGTATTTTTGTGCGTACTGTTGATATTCGGGCTATTTTTCCGAGTGTATTTTTTCAGAGCGTATGAAGCCTTCGAGTCGTTTTGTACCTTGTCTCTTTTCTTTTTTCTATAGTTCAATACACAATAAGTACCTATTCAATACTCAATATTTAATTGCTATCATAATGTTTACAAAGATGGAAATATAATAAATGTCACAATTATGAACCCTGTTGGGCACAGCCAACATATTTCATATTTAACATGTTTTCTTGGTGTTGTTAAGATATTGTAAATTTTATTTTTTTAATCTATCTAGCCTACTTCGTTTTCAAGAAGAAATTACAAAAAAAAACCTACCATTAACGATATTAACCTAATACCTAATCTTACCTCGTAACCAATGCTCAAGATTTCCTAAAAATAGTTTTCAGTGAAATAATATTCGGTGAAATGCATTACATACATAAAACATTTGTCAGACGGACTCAAATGGTCTCCAAAAATACGAAGCAAAAACTCTCTCACTGCTTTTCAACCAAATCATTATAATTATAATATACTTAAAAAGCTATTGTAGGTAAAATAAGTTAATAAACCAGCGTTTTAAAACTCGAATAAACCGACGGTCCAGGAGGTAAGTCACCCCGCTGGTTAAATTGTCACTTAACCTCTATTAGGTGACATAATCATAACATTGTGACATTTGTGACAAATTCTAAAGATTTGACACCTATAATTTATGGTAACTAGCTATTGCCCCCGAATCCGTCCGCGTAGAAGTTGTTTATCGTGTTTTGGAAATTATAAAATTTTCCAAGACAAAAAGCATGCTTTGTGTCAATTTAGGATAAGGGCTATTTGTGTGCCAATTTTTATTCGAATCCGTTTAGCCGTTCAGGCGTAATTGAAACACAAACATCAAAATATCCATACAATCTTTCACATTTAAATACTAGGTACTCTATAGGTCTAGATTAGTTTTGAATTAGTTTAACTCGTGCATGATTTTTTTCACTTATTTTATCTTACAAATAAACCTACCACTCAGATAAATAAAAATAAACGCTTATTGCGATTTTCTACAAAGTGATCTTTTGTGCAAACTAATTAAATAACAATCAAGAAATTATAGTCATAAATAGTTAACCCCCTATTTATTTATAACCGCTATATATTTTACGACCGCTATACAATAGGGTATGTGAGGAAATATGACATAAATGTTTATACTGCAGTATAACCTTGACTTATTTCCATTAAAAAACATAGTAAATTAAAAAAAATACTGAGTACAAATTTTATTGTTTTTTCTTCTGAACTTTAGTAATCATCCTGTAGCAGATTTAATAATCTCGACCGCAGTATAGTTAACAACTTTAAATTGTTGAGCCACCAAGGAACCCTGCCATAATAATAACGTTAAATAACGAGGAAGAAACTGCGACCAAATTAATCATTGACTTTCAGTGACACGGTTCTATAATAGCTCAACTATTAAACTTGGCCGTACTTTAAACTATAGATGGGGCTCTATTCGGGTCAAAAAAACCATATAGCTAATGAAGTGTTATCGTATTGTCAACGTTATGATTACCTTTATTAACTTGACAGAAATTGTGGCCGAAGTAACAATGCGATAAAATGTCAAAAGCTATAATGGTGTTACCCAGTAGGTAGTATTAATTTAGTGTTCTATTTAGTTACGAAGAGTACCGAATACCAAAATTTTTGCCTGTATTAACTTTGCATTCGTTCGTTTCCGTTATATTTTATTATTAACAACCAACATATTTTTTGTGTTTTTAAAATGAGGAATAATAATTCGATACGCACATTTAAAAGCCAAATAGATACATACCGTGTTTATATAATCAAAATGGCAGTTCGTATTTCCGTTTTAATTCTAAAGTCGTAGCCTCACGTTATTAATACGTTTTAAAAAAATAATTCAATGAACCATGAATTCTTAATAAGTAGAACTAACTTTTATTCAGTTTAATCCGGCATGAGAACGCGCGCAAACAGCCAGCGAAAAAAAAAAGAAAAAAATGTTATGAATTCATATGACCATTTTAACTGGGACTTTGTTGTCGTCTTTAGTGTAAAGTAACAGGGACCACTTTAGCTTGGATTGTTATTAAAGTTGTTACAAAGGATTAACGGACATCTGCCATTGGAATTCAATATTTTGTAAAAAATAAATACACTTTAGGATCCTTCTTTAAGCTGTATGTTACAGTTCCTTTTATTTAAGGGTTTTAAACATTTGTTAATGTTTATTAGAATTTTCTGAGTGTATTTAAAAACCATATCGAAACTTTAAAGTACCTAGGCTTTTTCGTCATATTTGATCCTACTAATTAGGGAATGCAATTTAACCGGTTATTAACCGTTTTTGTATGAAAATAACCGGTTAAAACCAGTTATAACCGGTTATTTGTATTCTCTACTATTAATACTATACCTAAATGAGAAAGTTTGTGTGTTTGTTTGTTACTCATTCACGCTGGCAAAAAAAGTATCTTAAAAGTCTATCTAGATATTTATTAACACCCTTAGATACTTACTAGCGTATCAAAAACCACATTATGACTCATGAAAACAATCCAAATTGCCTATTAATTCAATACGTACTAGGTATATAATTTAACTATCACACAAAGTTTCAAAATTATAGCACGATTCAATTTCCCCACCAATGACAGGCATCGTCAACCTTTTCCCTTTTCCTTCTACGATCAAGTATCGTTTACTTGCCCTGTAATTTCGTAGTAATTAGCTCAGAGCTGCCCCCTAGGTTCTGAAATGATAGGCTGCCGGGGGGATTTTTAAATATAGACGGAGCATCGCGTTTTTAATGTTTTATGCTGGGGAAACGGCAATGTAGAAATGTAATTGATACGGTGGGATATTGCTGGGTTTTTGGAATAGGTAGGTCTTTATGGTAAAAAGAAAATGAAAATGGTGGTCTAGTTAGTTTGGTAGTGGAACTGTCTACAAAGCTAAGCTAGTATTTGTTCCTTTTTTTGGATTCTATTTATGTATTTCTCTATATAATTAAGTTTGTTGTTGTCTTGTACTCATAGTACAAGCCTAGAGCTTTTAAAACAAGTATTTGTGCCGATATTTACTTCAATAACAAAAAGTAAGCTATAAAAACCCAATTGCTGTTTGGATAATGTCGTCAAAATATTAATATATTTTATTTTCGCCAATTTCACATTTTAAAAAAAGAAGTCCGTGACGCTTAGAAGAATCTAACGAAACCTCGCTTGTCAAAATCGCGCCATCTGTTCAGCCTTTACAAGAGAACAAATAACCATACATAAATACAAGTCAAAAACATTACCCTTGTCCTTCGGCAGTTGTAAGAGACTTTATTGCCTTAAAATAAATGATTAATGGTTATGTAAAAATGCATTATTAGGCTTAGTAAAACGTAACGTAAGTCCTAGAGACTAACAAAAAAAACAAGTACTCACGCATGCGTCCTTGCCAAATGAAAAGTGCAATCAACCCCGCAGGGGTCGTCACGCAAACCAACGTTATTTGTACGAAACTGATCAATCAAGATTATGTCCAGTAATGCGTTAACCCTTCGGAACCCCTACGGAACCCCCACGGACCACGGGGGTGCCGATTGCTTCGTCAATGTGTCAATGATTAGGACTAATGTGGGGATTGGTGGAGTTTTAATGTGAGAGAAAAGTTTGTTACCACTCGAGTACGGCTGAAGTTTCTAAAACATTAAGGGCCTGTTTCACAATCGACGAGTAAATTTATCTGCTACTTAAAGTTAGCTCTCTCCTTGTCTATTTTTAAGTGTAAGAAAGAGAAAGGGCTAAATTTATCTGTCAAATATGCTTTACTTGTCGATTGTGAAACAGGCGGTAAGTATTTTAGGTTCTAAAAGCCAAGTCTGTATTTATGAAGTAGTTAAGTAAAAAGTTGTAGGATGATTCTGAATGTGACACAAAAATGGGGTTTAATAGATATAATATCAATTAGGTGCCGCAGAATTTTCATTCCATCAAAAGGTATTTCTCGCTAAACTAACCTAACCCAAGTATTTAAGATATCCAAAAATCAGTATGGTTTCAGCAGAAAATAGCATTCGATGAAATGAAACTCGATAAAACCATGTCAAATAGTTAGGTACTAAATATCTTCTCTCACTTAGAACTGTGTCACAGTGATTAGTGAGAATTGTCAAACAAAGCGTCACTGTAACGCAGTTCTATGGTGGGGCAGGGTTTCATATTGCCGAATTGTAGCCCAAACTAGCCTAGCTAGAGTAGCTAGCACACTTGTTTCCCTCGTCAAACTCGCCCGTCGATCCCTCCCTCAGCGAATTAACTTTAAAAATTACATTAACAAAGAAACAAGTCCCCGCTAAGTCACTAAACATCACCATTACTGTTTAATTCCCCGCTGGGAGCAGACAAAACCGGGGGTGCCGGCGCTAACTTATTCATGGTACACTTGAGTTTATTTTTGTTAAAACACGCGCGTTCCAAACCACAGGGTTGCGAACCACTGCACTGTCAAACAGCGTAAGCGTATACGAAATTTCAAAATACTTACGACGTTTTACTTACGCACAGTGGGCTAGTTGTAGCGGTGACGGCACAAAATTTGGCTAGTTTTAATTTTGTTTATTTAAAAAGTGCTCTCGTGGTTTTGTTTTGATTGTTTAGGAATCAAGGGTTAATAAATTTAGATAGTAAACGGTTTGATGGCTGTTAAATATATTTGTAGTCGCCTGTTGTGACCGAGTCAACAATAATAAAAATAAAGTGCGATCTGACAAATTTCAGATCGGAGTAAACGTTATTCTTGGTTTTTTACGATTTATTTTTAATCCTCGGGTCATTTGAGCGTTGAGATGAAAAAAGTTTTTAATCTCCTCGTATAAATTCATAGACGCGTTCAGTGAGACAACAAAAGTTGCGATCCGACTTTTTAAACACGTTTTTTGCCCGATTGTGTTGAGGATTTGTTTGTTTGTTTTTTATACTGTGAGAAAAAGCGAAAATCGTTACAAATACTAAAAACAACCAAAGAAAAAATTGTAGCATAACATAGTTTTTTATAACTTGTTATCGACGATTTTAATTAATAATAAAAAACTAAAACATTTCATGACCACAATAAATTAAGTACGCGAAACGTGACATGGCTATCCTGCCAATTGATAGCAAACTCTATTTCTAGAAGATAAGGTCCTTTCAACCCTCGAATCAACTAGCAAATCATAGGTGGAACAGTTTGTTTTAACTAGCGTCGTAAAAATTAAGCGATACTTTAACAGTAAACGTTTTTTTTATTTTGTTCTCTAGTTAATAGAACTTAGGGTGCAGTATAGTGTGGCTTTTTTCCATTTTTACTACATAGTTAGTTGTGCCTTTAGGGTTATGGTGACCTTACAACGCTAGATAGTTAGATAGAAACAGAATTCTATCAAGAACATGTAATAATGCTTGAGACATTTGCACCTGTTTTATAAACATTTTCATATTAATTATATAATTGTACACTGTTACAACACTGTTAAGTAGAAACGTTTACATTTTTTTATTTAAATTGTGAAGCAGTTTGCCTGGTTGGTAATGACTCTGTCTACGAAGCCATCAGTCCCGGGTTTCATGTTCTATACTATTATTTACATACATACATACCTTCACGCCTGTAATCCCAGAGTGAGTTGTGTTGATAATTCAGTAACCACATTTTGCACAAATAGGCTAATATGTTTACCAGCGTATGATTCGCCTCTTACGACATCCACGGGAAGACATGGAGTGGCACTATTCTAACCTGGCAACTATACCAAATTCTCTATAAGGGCAGATATTTGTGTGCAAGTACGAGTATTGGTTTCTGATTCTTGCATATTTTGTACGTATTTTAGTATGTATTTCTCTATATAAGTATGTTTATCGTTGTCTAACTGCCGCACTCAGAGACGTCGATTAAGTTTAATGCTTGATTAAAGTTGCTGCTGTTACTTTCTTAGCTATAGCAATATAATAAGACAACACGTCACTAAACAAGCATTAAATTTAATTAACGTCTCTGATTGCGTCTGTAAAACCCATATTACAAGACTTGAGTGTAGGATGGGGTAATTTGTATGAGATTGTCCCTTGTTTATTTATTAATACTAACGAAAACCCGTTAAAGTAAACATAACTATATGGCACGCTAACCATAACTACGCAATAAGAAGTTTACAGCTCAAATAACGCACGGGTAATCGTCTTAACGAGCGAGAGGGCATTTAACCGACTGCCCCGAAGTGAGTCATTACACTACCTTTATTACACCCTTAAGCCATCCCTCTGGTAGCGCTAATGCCCTAAAAACTGACCTCCCGACTATGACCCCCCGGGGACCTGTTAACTGAACCACTGGCCGTGTTAATATATTTGAAGCTGTATTCTGTTGATGGTCTGATAATAGGTTGCAAAATTTACAATTTAAAAGAGTGTAAACTTCGCCTTAAGATAATTATTGTAATTTCCTTTAAGCAGTTAATTCTGCAGATTAGTTTGTTTTGCACACAGGACCGTCATTATTTCCGACGTGGACACAAAAGTTTTTTGTCCCTAATGACAAAATTACCGTGATCCGAACATCACTTAGCCGAAGGTCTTCAAATAACATGTCAGGCTAAAATTACAGGTTATATTAACTGTCAAAACGCTGACGCCTCCGCCATTTGTAAATTAATAAATCAAAAACGCACCAGTGACAAACATCGCATCAAAAATTACAGGTCACAAATCGTCACACAGCAACGTCATAAATCAACTCGAATTCTTTGTGGGGCAAAAAAACTGAAACTAAGCAAATACCCGGCCCGTCTACCTGCCCTCGTATCTTTTGAATACTTTTCTTGTATTAAAATAAAATTTCTGAACGCACGGATTTCGGGGCAAAAAACGCAAGAAAAACGTTCCTTTCATGCTGCGTCCCGTTTAGTTGGATAATGGCGTCCTGTTCTAATGGGGATGACGATACACAAGCGGACTGAAGCGTCATTTAGAAATTTCTGCCTTCGAGTGGAGTGTCTCTGGAGGAAGTGCGGGATTAGGAGCTCTGCTGATTAGACGAACGTGTAGATCACGCAGTAAATAGAAGAGACAGCAAACGGGTGTAAACAGACGCATGTTATACAAAACGAAGCGCTGCATTATCCCTTTCTATTCATTAACATAACAACCCCATAAAGCGGGTAGCGGGGTTCGACATAAAGCCAGCGTCACACGTTGCACATTTTGACGACAAAGCGCAAAGCGTTAATACATTCCGTTATGAATAATTTTCGATCATTTACATATTCACGGCGGACCCCGCGAACAAAAGGAGCGTCCCACGTCTAAGTTCTTTTAATTCCAGCACAAAGTCAAACAAAAGGTAAACAACCAAACCTCATTTTATAGACCTTCGTTTATGGCCACAATATTCAGTAGGAGTCATTTTGTTAAGGATATTTATGGCATTTTTTGTGTGTTCCAAGGAGAAATGACTGATATTTGACGTTTACAAGTATACCATAAAGACATTTGTTCATTACGTCGGTTTATGGCCGGCCGTTAAGACGGTATAAATATATTCGCACGTTGTTGTATCAAAACAGGCGATCGCGAGAAGGTTGCCACCGCGCCGGTGTCGTCACGGCGTCGCTGCGTCCCCGCCTCGCGCATCGCCGCACGCGCACACTATAAATTAAATTTAGTAACAGGAACGCGTCATATTAATACACTATAATTTTAAATTTCGAACTACTTCAGTAGCGGATCGACGGCCAAGCATTTTTTCGATAAGAGAGAAAAACAAAAAATCACCTGCGCGCGCCGTCTTCATAAAAAGTTATTAAATAGGAGGCGACTTAACTAAATTACAAAACTCGACCTTTGCGCATTATAGAATAATTTACCATTAAAGCCTGCACGGAATGCGCAGGATTCTAAATCATATTATTACGTGTGACAAGCGTCAGAATCGCGTGCCCGGGTTGATTTATTAAAAGCCTGACGAGATCGATCAGCCGGCATCTTAGGTAGCGTTCGGATGCTTCGTTTTATCTTATAAATAGATTTTTTATTACAAATTACAGGGTACTGCGTTTGGTAGCGATTTCGATGCCGTCGTTTGTCCCCCGCATATGGTAATAACCACCCTTTAAACGGTCCATTCATTATGCGCTTTAATTTGAGCCAGATAAAGTTTAGTCTTCCTCGTGGCCGGTTGAGATTCCTCAGCGCACGAGGACCTTACGTTTTTAATAGCAGGTTCCGCAGTTTCGGGTCAGGTATCGTTCCTCGATTCATCCGCAAGAACTAGTGCTATTACCGGATTCTCACGGGCAAAAATAATAATCGCATTGTGGAGCTTTATAGCGAGATTTCGCGGCGATTGTGCGTCCACGCGTCGGGCGCCCTCGGCGGCACAAAGCCCTTACACGAAGGCATTTATTCAATTACACAAACAATACAGTATTTCAACCAAAAGTGCACAAAGCGAGCATAAAAGATCCAGGTAAGTGAAATGAATAGAGAACGACGATTGTCGGCGGACAAAGATTTTAGGGACGAGTCAAAAGTTACGGTTGTTTATTTTTACGAGACATGAGGACGCACGGGAAATAAAAACTCTTTAGAAATAGTTTTCGAGTTAAATCGACGGGACGCTCGGTTTGACGTAGCGCGTAAAAACGAGCGGTTCATAAAGTTACATTTCGCGTCGCGATCGACACCTACCATTTTGTCAGCGACGCGTGGTTTTTATGGAGATATCAAATATAATGGGGACATTAAGCGTGCCGAAGCCATACCGAATATCTAACAGATGCATTCAGTGGATATTGCCTCTCTCACCGACTTTAAAAGCCAACGGTCAAAATAAAACTATAAACGAAATCTCGGTGGGAATCAAATCAGTATCAAAAACAGGTTCTCAAAAAGCTTTTGGCGTAAAAAAACATTGAAAAAATACTTAAAATTGACCATTTCCACCCAAGACACGGTATCAGCCGATCGGGCACCTTATTAGCATTTAATTCGTGGTAAAAAGTGGGGGCTTCACGGGTCGCTGCCCCCCCAAATGACGGACTTCCTCGCCCCGGGCGGGGGAGGGTTATGTGTTTCACGTAATTTCGGTTGTGAATTTTCGATTGGTTAGATTGGAGACCAATTTTGGGGACTTTTAAGTACCTACTCACATAATAAAGCGTTGTATCAGGCGGTAGGTGGTCGGAGGTCGTTAAATAAGATGTGTTTCTAAATGTCTCGCATTGGTGTATGATATTTAAAGTTGGAAAATGTTTTCAACATAAGGTTTCTACTAACTACTTTAGATGTAACTAGCTTTTCCCCGCGACTTCCGTGAAAAAATCAGAACTGTTCTCTCAGGAACTGTGTAATTTTCCGGTAGTTCAACTATACGCTATCTATGTATGTGCCTTTCACGTTGATCATCGTCAAACGAACAAACAGGCACACTCACAGTTATTATATTAGTAAATAAGGAAGGAAACTATCACAATACGTCAATATACATTCCCATAATTAAATTGTGTTATTAAAGACATATCTTTTAGAATCAAATCGTTAAAATTCTAGGACAGAGTAATGTTATCGTCAATCTCAAACCACCTGCTCAACGGTCCACTATCGCCGTGATCTATCAGTTTTGTTTTAGTTTTCTTTGTGAGAATCCCTCGGGCATTGTCATTGGATTAAAAAAAAAAACGATTTTTTTGTCCATACAAATGTTCAAGCTGAACCACTGTGTTGATTTAAAATGTGTTACATATTGGTTAAAATATTTGGTCCAAATCCTCGTCACATAACGTTATTTCATAAAATAATGATAGAAGTGTGAATGATAGTTATTACGCTGTAGGCGGCTACCTT
This sequence comes from Acleris cristana, assembly GCA_948252455.1. Classification (NCBI taxonomy): domain Eukaryota; kingdom Metazoa; phylum Arthropoda; class Insecta; order Lepidoptera; family Tortricidae; genus Acleris; species Acleris cristana. Next base: position 13,888,322 of record OX411789.1, read on the forward strand.
ATGTCCACCATTAGGACAGTTATTACCACTCTGTACTAGTTTTTGTGCACCCACCAACTTATCTCTAACAAAAAATGTAGCTGTGATAACCTAATATTAGTCATTCATTTTTTTAAGTGACTGCTGCCAGCTCTACAAGCAATGTAGGTTCCGCAGTCAAATTTTAAGTAGCCAGCTAGCCAGGAACCGCTACTTGTTTCATTTTGTTTACATTTTAAAGAACTCTGCACTAAATGTATTCCTCGACTAAAAAAGTTTTCTTAAATGTGTCACAGGCTGTAAAGTAATGCTTGTTAAAAACGCCACTTATTTTTTAAACGTTTAAAAATCGAACTACATAATGGTATTCCTCGACTAAAAAAGTTTTCTTAAACGCGTCACTGGCTGGAAAGTAATGCTTGTTAAAAACGCTACTTATTTTTTAAACGTTTAAAAATCGAACTAAAACGTCAATTACTCCTCATAATCAATAATTCTTAGATGACATTTATGACTCGGAGATCTTAATCGATTCCATACATTTTAATGCCATCCGTTTTATGAAAGGTCAAGCAAATTTATACCTTATCTTGAGGCATTCAGATCGTTATTTATATAGCAATTTGTAACGGAATGTATGCATCAGTTATGAAAGGTTTTAGTTAAATATGATGTTTTAATTGTTATAATAATGATTAAAGATTAAAGATACATCTTTTTTAGAGTTTAAGGCATCAATTTATTTTTAGCCTTTAAAATTCAAACATTAGAATTAAAAAAAAACAACATTAACATAAAATGACTAATTACTCGCCCTGATTTCTCTACGTAGGTTTTATTAATAACTAAACTTATAACCATAAAAACTATAATATACACCGTTAATTAAAATCATTTAGTACGATCAGTTTACAAACCATAACTTGCGCATGCGCGAGATCGTAAAATGCAAAACGTTAGATATCTTAAATTCAAATACTCGTGTTACATGTTTAATAGCTTTATTGTGTCTGTCGGCCATTTTTGTCCGTTTAAATTTGATTGTTTTGTCCGTGCCCGCACCACTGTGCGAACCTTCAAGTTCGGTGAAACTTTATGATGTGAAAATTCGTGTAGCTTTCAAATTAAAGGCCTTCTTTTGTGTTAAAGAGTTTTATTAGTTCACGGTTTGAGGCTCAGCACAGTGGTGCGAATGGAGGTCAAACGTGAGGCTTCTTTACTCGGGCCTTATGTGTGGCCGGTAGCTACTGTAAGATCGCATAGCTGTAGCTTTGGCTAGGATTAGCTATCAGACAAGCTGTATAATGTAATTGAAGTTTTCTTGTAGGAAAAGGACACCAGTAGTGATCTATCTAAGAGACGACATTTATTTCCTCTTGCTACAAGTACTTCCTAAATATGTAAAGATATAGACTGACATACGATATTGTATTTTGTCGGATAAGTTAGTATTTGTATCGCGATTTTAATCAGTTTATCGATTTACACTTTAGCTGACTGCTAAGGTACGATAAATACTATATTTGTTTACCAAATACGATACGATAAGTATATAAAAATGTATAATTACAAAATAAAACGTATACGTCTAACTATGATGTTAGAGCGAGTTTAAACGCATAACACCTTTCGTAGCGGGTTCAAGGCAGAGTCAATAACATTTAAAAAAATCTACGTCCACGGCAAGCGATGTGATAGCATCGCATATCCGGTCAAGAGTTTCAATGTTAATAAAAAAGTTTCTTGAGCATTAACGATCTAATAGCGCAGACGATGCAAATAGGCAGAAAGTTGTATTTTTGTAGTTTCGGTATTTAATAATAGTGAATGGTACCCATGGGTTGGTAAATTAAAAACGTGTCATAATTTAATTAGCATTACGGCTTTTCAAAACACTCCAATAGGTAAAAAAATGCCTTAACAGATTGCATCTGGCCATCAATAAACAGTTGAACAAATTCATAAATGGAACGTAAACCGGTCAAAAATTCGAACGAAAATCCTGTCCAATGTCGCTTGTTTCTATATGACGGTTAAAATTTTACGGCGATCCTCCCCGCTGTGCGAAATTGATTAGTATCTGATTAATTGGGATGCCTGTGTATTTCTGTATTTTAATGCAAAACCAAGTTTATTAAATGTCGGGGTTTAATGCAGATGTCGTAAACGCCGCGTGGTATCTGTGAGGAACATAAAATCTCATGTACCATATACACTTCGAATCTTTTAAAATACGATGCCAGAATGATGTTCTTGATAATTGGACCTTGTGTGTTACATTTATCTTTTGTACAAGGTACGAATATTGTTGTGTTGACTGTGTCGCATCTGCGCAGTCAGTCTATGGCATGCTCACGCGCAGCCAACCGAGCAAGCATTTTATTAAACATCTAGCATTACGACCCGGCTGCACTCGCTGACGTCAACAGTCTAATTCATCATTATAAACCTTAAAATATTACAACACCATAAAATAATATTCCAAAAATTGCAAATGTATTCACGTGTTTTTTTTTCTATGTCCACAGATACGCCAAGAGAAACCTTATTATATAGCGGACCCCGAAGTAGACTCATTAGTAAGTATTATTTAATTTTATTAGATTCCTCAAACCGAGGAGATAAATTAAACACGAGGGATCAGTTTAATACGCCATAAAGTAGTGAACATTTTATAGTTCACCTCGCCTCCAGCGACCAAATAATTTACGATTTGATTAGTTAAAAAGCTGTCTCAAATTAACCACAGGTAAACGAGATATATTTCCCAGAATAACAGAATAGAGTAATACGAATAAAAAAATATATATTGTCACTCATAAAAAGCTGAATCGCACCGTGCGCCTCCCGCGGCTAGCCGGGACAAAAAGTGAAATAATAAAACCAAGATGGCGGCCACCCACCGACGCCGTTCGACACGGATACTTAACCGATTTTTAACAAATAAAATCTTAGGCATTACGAATCGCTGGGCAGCGGGGGCGACGCGCTCAATATTTTGACTTTGTTAAGGAAATCGCTACGACTGGCCGCGGACGATGACGCACCAGCGCAGCGCGGCCCATGCGCTCTCCGCATACTTCGAGTTACGACAGTCGGTGCAAGTATCCGTCAAAAGCCCCACGATAAAGCGCTCAGCCTGCTAGCAGAGCTTAAGCTATCATATACAAACTTAACCACCGAGTTTAAAAACAGTAGCATCGCAGCGCCATAAACTAAGATGTCTACCTGCGTGATAAGCGTCATTCATGCGCTTCGATAAGGAGCCCAAACAAACCCAGCGACATCCGGGCGCTCGGCAAACTTACCAAATAGGTAAATTGTTTTTGTCCCGAACAGCTGACATGTGGCACCAGCGGGGACGTGGCGGATCGTCCAAATTTCAGATTAAATAAAATTTGGATTTATTAAAAGGAAAACGTTAATTCTTAAAACGTTGCGATTGAGTTTTCAATGAGTTAACTAAAGTAATTTGTGCCGACTTAATTAAGACGTGGTAACTAGGCTCTTTTATGGCCATATGTCTGTGCTCGTTGGTGTTTTGTGACCAACTGACAGTTTTCTGAATTGCACATTATCTTACAAAGGTAGTATTGTATGCACGCGGCGTCTACGGCAGTGTCATGTGACGTCATGAGAAGTGCATTCTTGTTGACTGTGCCGAGCGCAGATGTCAGTCGCTTGACGTTCCGGGTGAACTTTGGAATAAGTTAAGCGTACAAACTAAGGAGCTGACTGACCTTGAAGTTATACGCAGCCAAACCACTAAATTACGCCATGAAATTGCGTTTTTCAGGAATTACTTGGAGTTCAAGAAGGATAGAAAACCAGCCTTAATGAAAAATAATACGGTATAGAGATACAGAGAAAAGGAGAACAGACATTTTTATCTGATGATTGGATAAATCGTTCCTTATACATTACATACAAACAATGCTAGAATGAAGATAGGTAGATAAGTTAGCGTCAACGACAACTGGATTCTACAATTTAACTGATAGAAAAAAAGTCGTTGTAAAGTTACCTCGCTTGCAAAATACTAAAAACACAGACGGATAAAGTACTAGGAGGTCAACAAAGCGAAGCAGTATCCCAAGACAAACTGACGCAGCCAGTATTTAAACAATGCTGGCATGATATAAAACCAACACTCCAAATTCAACATTGTGCCGATCCGAGCCAGATCGGCCACGGTGCGTGTTTGCCCTCGACGCATCTGTGTTTGTCTGTCACAGCTTTTGAGTTCTGTCAAACAGCAGTAGCGGGCAAATACGAGGTCATTAGTTTGTGGGTTTAGGATTATTGTTGTTTATGGGGTCAGTAAATATGAGATTGGCCTAGATAACATCTAGGGTTAAGATTCCTCTGAAAGATGAGTCCTTTAAACGGAGTCGTCAAGATAATAGAAATAATTTACATAGAAACAAACACTTGCTATCCCCTTAAGATGTACTTGATAAATGATGGATGATACATGTATGCGATATACACAATAACAATCATCATTATAATATCATGATGACCAGGAATCCAGGATAGCATGAGGGTTGAGTCAGATTAGCCACAGGACCATAAAAGTGTTAAAGAGCGCAACGCCCTTTCACCAAGAAACGCCACAGCACCATGGAGCCCTAGTACAAAACAAACAGGAGCAAGTGTACACAGAGTTAAAACATATTTTTATCTGTTAACGCGCCTGTGTCAACGAGCGTCTGAGCAAACAGCCGGAGGGTGGCGCTGTTTGGTAGGAATATAGATTTAATTGATATTGCTCCGCAGATGTTATGGGCGCCTGGTAGATGTTATGGGATGCCAATAAGTTAGGTATTCAAAAGATTTGGGGGAGGACGGCTTTATGGGATGATTACAGCCACTCGACTTATGACACTTTCACCTTATTTAAAACCTCTATGATTGGATGTAAAAACTGTTTAAATAGGGCTTTGGATTTTTTTAGGGAGACATTTTATTTTAGTTTTACAATTCAGTTCAAAAGTCGAGTAATTAAAGTCGAATAAAACATGATTTATGAGCACTATTAAACTCTGAATGAAGTAACTTACATAATTGGTTTAATTGGAGCTAATGATCAAAAAACTTACTAATTACTTTTGTAGAGCTTTAATATAACGTCTTCAATCTGAAATAAATCTGTGTGCTATTAAAACAGCATTAAATAATACTTATCGATTGAGATTAGATCAAACATTGAAACAATACGATTTGATACGATCTTGCGTTTGCGTGATGGCGGAGCTAGTTATAAAAAACAGATACGTGATGAATGTTTAAAATATCAAAGAGGCTCTTTAAAATTTAAAGGATATCCCTCAGGCATGTTCCAATTTTGAACAAGTTTTAAATTAAGGTTCGTCTTTCACAAACGTTTCCGAACGCTTTTGTTTAATACTGGTGACATATTTTTAACGCGGCTTAGGTATATACAGGATGTGTTAGAAATTCAAATTCACACGACTTATTTTAATTTAAAACGAATGTGTTGCTTAGATTTTATAATGCCTGTCGTTTCCATGGCTGCAGAATCGATTAAATCGATGTATCGCGCTCACATCCCGATAGGCCCATTGTTGCTCACTCGCTTTGTCTAGCTGGAGACGAGCCATCTATAGAGTGAACGGTCTATCTAAATATTCTACATACTGCCGTGCTTGGCTATGATATATCTATTTGGTTGATTAAATCCCTTCTTTTCCTTTACAGATGGTGCAAGCGATACAAGTACTACGGTTTCACCTATTAGAATTAGAAAAAGTAAGTAACTATTATTATTTTATCAAAGTGGAATGCATTTCGACCGGCCATGAGAACCAGTTCCGAAAAATATCACCTAACATTGTCCGAACATAATATCGTCTTGATTATCCAGGGGTTCGATTCTGAGCCGAGATACGGGTATCGATCACGCAACCGGTCGCGACACCTTCTGTTTTAAACATTCGAATTTTAAATTTCGAAAACTATATCGAACTGGGAGTCAGGTGTGCGGTGAATGAGGCCGCGGCGAGTGTTGTCGGTTTTTCGGCTCCCATTTCGGGCGAGCCGGTTCTTGCGGCGAATCGTAACGGTAAACGGGCAGGACGCTTTTTGCTATCCGCAATCAAATCGGACAATCTCGCGTAATGGAATTAATTAGGAGTATAAAATCCAAATCCCGGCCGCTCCCGGCCTGGAATTCATTTAACTTGTCAATATTATGGTCACGTTTCGACGGAACTAGTTTGACTAACGTCTATATCGAGACGGATGATCTCGAGAAACGAGATACCTCTCCGGTCGCTCCCAACGGATTCCATAAATATCCGGCGCCGCATTCAACGTTAGGAACCGGTAAATTTCGTGAAGAAAGGCACTAACACAAAAAGCTGTAACGAGATAACCTGTAATGCGATACCTCTGTACGAATCTGGCTGGCGAGATAAAGGCCATTTAAAAAATAAAAATTCCAAATTGAAAATAGCGGGCCCGATCGAGCGCACTTCGATTTACGGTAAGAAACAAAAGAGCAAAAGTCCTAGGTCTATACCTGTCCCCGCTATCGAAAATTGTTTTTTGCTCCGTGCTCATATCCCATACACGTCGGTTTGTATCTCGTCTCCGGTTTTTGTCGAACAAGGATAAAAAACACGCCGTTAGTTCGATCCATTTCCGCTCCACTACGCGTCCACAGGTGAAGCTTTTGATCTTAAAAACTAATAATTAAAAATAAAACTTAAACGGGACGGCACAATGAGAACTTGTTAAGTGCTGTTTTTTCTCCACTTTGCTGTAATTACTTCGCTTTTTTGATAAAAGATTTTTATGAGCAACGCTATAAAGGGGTTTTTTCCAACAAAAAAATGTCAAAGGATTTAATGATTTGTAATGAGTTCGAGAAACATTGAAATATGAAACGCAACGGTTTTAATTTTAACGAACGAAATCATGTTTACATTATAAATATCCAATAACGTTTTTGATTTATGTTTTTGATATTTTAAATATGGCCGGCGGCGGTCACATGCCTCCGTCGGGCCTAAGTCCTTTTCCGTCGCGTCCCTCCGATTGGTCGTCACGAGGTTTTTTTATGTACAAGCTGTCTGTTCCCTAATTACGTTATGTGATGTGATAGACGCTTGGATTCCTGCGGTAATGCGAGCGGTATAAAAAACCTTTATTTTGAAAGATTTCAAATTCGGACACGTAAGATAATGATTTCATGCTTGTTAGTTGTTTAAATTTGAATTTGGAACGCGTAATTTAAGTTTTGAACACGCTATTTTTAATTGAAGAGTGTGTTAACTGTTATTATAAAATGCCGTTATTAAAAAGTAACAAACGCTCCTTGTGTTTTTTTTTTCATATTTTGTTTGTAAGTCGTAAACGTTATCTGTAGCGACGTGGCTAAGTGATTTACGACGTAGGTCAGATTTGTTAGTTTACGGGCCGGGCCTCGAACCTGGGACCCCGTTTACGACGCCTGCGGTTTTATAACTTTTTATGAAGCCCCTCTAATGCTTTGTCTGGATTGCATCGCGACACGGTTGCGGCCGTTCCGAATTCGAATATAGTAAATTATAATTAATGAACAAGGTATAAAATATAGGGTAATAAAAAATCGCAATCACGCACACATCACCACTTTGAAATTGGACTGGATAAGTTGAAATTCTTTTTTCAAAGTTTGAACCGAGCCGAGGTGCCAACCGATCGAGTTCATTTGAATGCGGCTGAGGACCGGTTGTTTATTTTGATATAAAAAAAGCTTGGAAAGAATCCGAGCGGGCCCGAACCGCGTTATGCAATATGGTCGCCATTTACATAAATATTGCCAATTTATATTGGGCCAAGTCGGGTTTAGTGATTATGAACCCTTCTAGATTGGATGTTCCTCTTAAACTCACGACAGCAGGTAAATAGAGATAAGATAGTTTCAGTTAGAGTAGAAAAATAATATGCATATCGGTTAATAAGTGGCCGGAAGTTTAGGATACGATTCTCAAATAATTCGAGATATATTTGTCTTACATCTCACTCCGATAAAGTATGATGTCATTTATTTATACGTCCGTGGTCCATCGTCTCCCAGATTAATCTTGCGTCGCGATCACGCCAAACGTCGCCCGTCGCATTAGCGGAGGAAATGGCATATAACGGACCCTTTTAGCGGCGGCCGTGGCACGGATCGCGCCGGATAGTGAATAGCCCACGCGTTGGCAACGCTCGCAGACCTGGAGAACACCTCTCAGAAAAAAGCAAAAAACAAGCGAAAATCTCATCAACGTGACAATAACATCGTAAGAAACACCCTATAATACCGAAGTGACTTTCTGTAACTCAAATGACTGGCCATAAACAATGGAGATTGTAAACTCCGAAGCCCAAGTTCAAAAGCCCGATAGAAATCCGTATAGAGAACGTCTATACGTCAGCGGACCGCCATTATATCACATTTCATTCCAATTTTAAATAAAAAGTATTCGTTTAGAAACACCCCATATCTCAATCCGTGAGTCGCTCATTCCAAATTTAAATTTCTGGAAAGAGTTTGATGTTCGAAACGATAATCGCCTCGAACCCGACAGTCGGAATGCCGTAATATCTCATTAAAAGCATTACCTGTTAATAAATAACGACGTATCAGGGGGAAAGTATGCAAACGACTTTAACTTCTCAAGTTAATGACACACGGTTCAATTTATTCATGCCGCGGGCTATCGTTGCATCCTTAACCAACTTGCCGAGAGAAGAGTTCCAAATCTGAATCCCCGAAGAGTTACGATGTCAAATCTTAGTCGCTGTCACTTAAATCGAAAATAGTATCGGCGTCGGTCACAAACGGGGGATTAGGCCCGAAAATGTTTGATTTTATTTGGAACAGTCTGTTTACTCTGTCATCCGTGAGCTTATAAAAGCACTCTCAATCAAGATTTTGACAGTGACAGCGACTCGGCTGGTGCAAAGCGCGCAGTAGCATTTATCCGCTGTAGTGTCAATAAAATTCTCACAGTCATAAATATGAATTTCAACGGTCGGTTGTAAAATTCAAATTATGATAAACAAACTGCAGTGGCCACACAGCGGCGCGTGCGTGCTCGAATGCATAATTTACAAAAACCTGTCGATTAGGAAATTAGTATCCCGAAGACATAATTAGCTGTCAACGGCGGGAGCACCGTTTCCGCTTCCGGCGCTGTTCTATTTTCGAAATCCGCCAAGACGCGGCGCCCTGCGTGTTCCTTTTTCGAATTCGATATTTTTTAAAATTGAAGCGCTTCACCTGCCAGGGTTTTATTACTTTTCACCGTGTAGAAGCTGTCTAAAAATTTCGTTAGCCTTTTTATTGCTTCATGTTAATTTCTAAGCTAATTATGCTTAGGAAAATGTATTCTCGAAATTAATACGCGCCCGTCGGGGTCCGGTCGATGGAAAAAAAAACGGTAGAAACGAGCGTCGTGCCGTTTTTACGATTCATTTGGAGTTTTTACATGTGACAGTTGGCTCGCGGCCTTCCAAATGTATTCCCTTTGTTTCTATTGTTGTTTTTTTTTCTCTAGCTTTGTATGCTGATATCAGTTTAAAGGTCGCGGTTTTATCCGCAGTTACCGGTATTCTGAATTAATTAGAGAGCCAAATATAGATGTCATCCGGTTTGACACCGCTCGATCGTCAAATTTACTAACAGCTTGACATGAGCAGTGTTTGACATGTAAATTTGCTATTTTGTAACTGTCAGTTTGTCTGTGTCTTAACCAAAAAGTGACATGAATGGCAACAGCGTGTGTAATTTTTAGACGCAGTTTTCAAAATTTTGTGTGAAGAAAATTTGCCTGAATTTCACTGTTCAGTAGCATACCAATGGAAAATTATACAACATTCTTACACGTACCTACAGAAATCTAGACCTGAGAAAATTTTACTTTTTACCCATAAAAGGTTGCACGTTGTAAAAAAAACTGACGCTCACTGAATGGCGTACAAAATAAATACCGGAGATTTGAAGAATTTTTACGAACTAATATACCTACTATCTGATTATTCTACAACGTGTGACCTACGTGTGACTACATTAGGCTTGTATTCCTGCTGTTTCTATTAAATAAAAGACACTACTAGCATATATTTAAGCAACTGCAATAACATCTTCACCCGTCACACAACAGACGTCAACACTTAGAAGAACAGAAAAATTTAAAACCAAAGCCAACCCGAGTTCTTGGCACCTGGCACACGTGACGGGTAAAGATGGTAGTCTAAAACCATATCCTGACACGAGGCTGTTCTCTGCAGGTCCACGAGCTCTGCGACAACTTCTGCCACCGCTACATCAGCTGCCTCAAGGGCAAGATGCCGATCGACCTCGTGATAGACGAGCGGGAGTCGGCGCGGCCGCCGGACGCCAACGGCGAGCGGTCCGCGCCGGACAGCAGTCACGACGGCGCCTCCACCCCGGACGTCGTGAGTACCCCCTATAATAGCAAACCCCATCTGATTCAGAGGCGCGATCCCCAGTTAGCACCCAGCTCCACAACGAGCTACCTTGTGCACCCCTGCTCTTAATTTGGCCATTGCAAAAACGAAGTACGTAAGGGGGTGCTCGCAATTTAGTTAGTTTTTCCGCCTCCCTCGCTTCTCTATGTGATCTATGTCCGCTCGGCCTCCGAGAGCGTCGTCGACGCTCCCGGAAAGCCCTAGTTTAAGTTCCCTTAGAACAAATCTTCGTTTTTGCAATTGGCCAGCCTCTAACTGAACGATGCATAAGCATTGATTTAAATTTTTTGAACTAAATTCACTTCAGTGGAGGAGGGAATCGGGTGCGATTCTGCATTTTTATTTGGTTTTCTGTTTGGTTCGTTGCGTTGCATTCGGAATTTTGCACCGAAATTTATGTATACGATTTGAAAAAACATACGTATAACGTTGATTGTAATATGTGTATACTAATAACTTAGTGAGTAACTCGAGGCGCTGACCGCGAGGCCCTCCACACCCTGCGCCTGGGCACACCTGGCTCTGACCCGACGCCATATTGTTTTGGTAATAACCACCAGGCTAAATGACGCTCTCATAGTCGCTGTGTAATTACCAAAACAACGTGACCTAAAGTAGGTACTCGATTTTTTTTAGGTCCTGTTTGACAGCTGTCAATATCAGTACACCTTTCAGGTTGTAAATTGCACTGACAGCTGTCAAGTTTGATCGAAACTTCGTGACGTCACAAGCCGTGTTTACGTGTTTCAGAGCTTAGAATAAAGAACGTAATTAGATGTTTAAAAAAAAACTATTGGAAAACGAAGTATACGTAAAAGATACAATTTTAACTTGCCTAAGTGAGAGTAAGTTTACTTAAGGGTTTTAAATTATTTTACTGGGTAGGAGTTATCGTTTGGCTAGTTCACATATACGTAATAGCGGTATGGGCATAGCACTGTTTAGTTAGATAGAGATAAAAGATACGTATGCAGTATACGCTAGGTGTTAAGGCTTACGCGGCTTGGCAGCGCGGCTCCTGGCTTGTTTGGCGAAGAAAAAACTTGGTTATGGTTTCCTTTTTTCATTGTCTAAGCGTGAAAAACGCTGCTATAAATAAAGATAAAGTTTAAAAGTATTGAAAAGTTTACTATATTTATCGAAATTTGTTCGTTCTCATTCAGTATTTTTGATGCATTTAATATTTTACTTTTCAATTTGTTATGTTCAAATTCAAAAACTTATATTTTTCATGTATCTTTACTTACATATTTTCTTATGTTTATTCACTAAGATTAGTCTAGATAAATATATTATATTATACTAGCGTAAATTAGACTTTTAATCCTAAATTTAAATTGTATTATTTCGTCAAATAATCCAGGATCTGTGTTTGTGTGCCGGTATAGAGCAGTTCTATTAAGTGTGAGAAGCTTTCATCTTGGCGGTTTACTTCGTTAGAATAGAATACGCGGGTAGCAAGAGCGAGCGAAGCGAGGACCCATTACTTCTTAGTCTCATTTCTATTTGTTGAAGGGACCAGGAGCCCTGGACAAGATGCATAACGCCAATGTTACCTATTCTCGAAAACTGACAAATATAGGGTTGACGTAAATAAAGATCTATCGCGTCAACCGCTTATGACAACTCCAATGTTGCCAGTGTTCGAAAATCGTTAATGTTAGCGTTCTGTATTTTATCTAGGCCCTATCGAGAACATCTCTATCATTAGAGAATAATACGCTTATTTCAGCGTGGTCCTATTAGACATACTTTGCGTACGTGAATATTTGTGTTGTGTAGTATGAAAATACTCCTCGGCATCAATCCAGTACTTAACATTAATGCTTATCTCACTTTACTTTGACAATTGCATCTATTTTGCTCGATGGTTACGAAAGTACCTATCTCGCACGTCGCTTGCTATCAGCAGATATTCTATTTCGAGGTAAACCGTAAAGGCGCCACTCCACGATGGCCCATCATTGCTAACGTAGAGACGGAGTAATGCGTATGAGTGAGATACAAGAATACCTTGTTCGCTCTTAGGTGTAAATGCGTCTCTTACGCTCGCCCATGATGGTTCATCGTGTAAAGGGGCCATAAGATAAACGGAAAGATAAATGTACGCGTTACTACTAGATAACTAGATGCTTAACAAAATTAGTCGTGTTCGATCATTTCCAAATAGTTAAAGGTCTTCTTAAATCACATTATTATAATAAGATTAATTTTATAACGGTTTTTTCGTGTCCTTGGTATACGCATGCAAAAAAAGCGGCTCGGAAAGTCGCTGCAGTTGTCAGTGCTGATTTCGAACGCCATTTTGAACTAATGTCAGAAATGACAGTTCGAGTTCCCGCGTTTTTTGAGACTAGTGCTGCCCTCTGTTAGTTAGATATGGAACGTTCTCGGTTTTGTTTAATATTGCTTAGGGATATTTGGCGCGTTGAGACTGATTGTTTTGTTTGTGTTATATATTATTTTCCACATTGTTAATACAAGCCATACTTAACTAATTTAAGCGCGACTTCGTCCTATAATGTTGACTCGGGGTATTTTTTAATCTATGGCTAGTTAATTTTTGTCTGTATATGAGTTTTTTAACAAATTTGTGTAGTTGGATCTTGTCTAAGTTAGGTTTTAGAATAACGAAGTAGGTTTCTTATGATGTTTCGAAACTTATTTTCATAAATCTAACTTGTAAATGTATTAATATGCTATTTGGTGTACGTCCATCTTGTATGTCAATGTGATTAATTTTATAACATTATTTTCTGAACGGATTAAACAATAAAATGTTCTGTTTTAAATTACATATGGCAGTTTATTTTTACCACCGAAAACACTGCCCATTATACGTATTAAAATTGTATTAAACACTAGTGCGTAACAGATGAGAAATTAAGAAGAATATAAATCCAAACTTCCTAATAAAAAACCTACTCTGTCCAAGGACTCCATAGACAATAAGATGTCATTTTATATAGGTACCTATCCAGTGTCCAGTATCCAGCGACACTGTCTCCCAAAAATATTGGCAGATTACAATTTTAAAAGCTCGTCGAATCAGTTTCCGAATTCAAATATGGAATGATTTCAAAAGGCTGGCTGTTTAAAAAATAAAAGGAACAGGTTTGAAAATCGCCTAGAGAATTTAGGAGCGCAATAACGCATTTTTATCATGTCTTCGCATTCCATAAAGCTCCCGGCGGGGAGGCCGGGGAGGAAATTGTTTCTTTATGGCACCCCGCGCGCTAATCTCGACCGCGAGACCTGGGCCTACTCGCGACAATCTGATATTTTATTTATTTTTTATAGTCTGCTATTGACGTTTGATGGATGCCGATTGGGGGAAATCGGGGGCGAATAATTGCTTCCAAATTCGAAATTAAATTTGTTAAACAGATGTTGGCGGTTTTTCTTTTGTGGCTTGGATTGAGTTGTTATCCTTGTACTGTTTGCTGTAGGGACTACGTAGATTCCTTTTTTATTTTATCTCAGGGTGATGATATAAGAAGTTTGACAGTAACATGCACATAATTGTCAGACACATCACAATAATAATTGATGCTCATATCACCAGAGTCTCCTCTGGTGAAAAAGCCAACCACCATCACCAATGGTAAAAGATTTTAACAAACAAAATCCTTTCCCAAAAGCAAACAGCTTAAAACTTCTAATAAACATTTATTATACAAGTCAAAATCGTCTATCCAAACAGATTAGCAACGCGATGAATAATGTAAGGGAATAAGGAACAATAAAGGAAAATAATAAAAAGGGGGTTGGGGCAATTCGTCACGGATTCGTCCCGGACGGTTTAAAGGATTCCAGAGACAAGGGAGGATTCCATAGACTAGGAGAGGAATCATAGACACGAATTGATGGATACGACGTGAAGCTGGCAAATAGTTTTACGGGAGATGCAAAACGATGTAAGATATAGAGAGACCTGCTAAAAAAATATCGGAACTGAAACGACCTGGTACTAGGATCACATGAAATACCAGAAAATAAAACGAACAAACTGATTAAAACTCTTCAACAGCGGTATAAGAGTTGCAATGTAATCATGATTATTGTTATACTGCTCAGTTTTTAAGAAAAAGGAACAACACCAAAATAAACTGCCGTTCCATGGGATTACAAAATTATGTTAAAAAATAGATGGTGTCAAATTTTTCAGCACCTTTTTTTTTGCTGTAAGTTGAAATTTAACATACACTTTTTGGTTTAGAACCGAGTGAGACTGTCAAACTCTTTGATAAGTACTTCAAAATCATACATGACCGTGTTTACACGTATTTATAGTATTAATACAACAGAAGAGCTCAAAAAAGGGTTACTAAGAAATATTCTTGTATATCCATTTGATGGATTTGAGCCCCAGGATACGAATTCAAAAGTAGGCCGCCATTGCACCGGCGCACACGCTGCAGTCCAACGTGCGCGCGCATTCATTAGCCGCCGTCTGTCTGTCTGTCTGACTGCTTTATTGCAGCAATACTTTACATAGTTGTTAGTCATTCGGGTCCAATTAGAGTACTAATCAGCTCGTTGGTTTTCTCTTCATGTTCCATGTGTTCCTGGTACCTTAAGTCAATGTGGAGTCAAAAATAAATGGTTAATTTAGTGTTTATCAGGGTAATAAACGGCAGAAAGGTTTTACAATATGGATTGGATTGCAAATGATATCAGGATTATGTTATGGAAATAAATGAACAACCAATGGAGTAGTAAGGACATTATGATCCACCAGTTGTCTGTATTCTATTTCTAAACACGTCTAGAAAAATGCCATTTCGCCGGTCCTATACACAGACACATATTTTATCCGCCATTAGGTACATAATGCGGTTTGAATTCAATTTAGTTAATTCAACGCAGTAAATCTGGAATGTCTCCACACAAAATGACAAAACGTTGCATTCCTTTCGTTTTCACAGATTTAATAACCTTACTCACCTACAACACTAAAAGTTTACTAACCGTAAAATTTACAACCCACTTCTGTTAGCTTTAGCCAAAACTGCCCAAAAGCCGTCGGCTACACTTACACATATCAATTTTGGCGCCAAAACAGCAAAAAGACGGCTGGCGGTCGTAAACCGTCGCTTTCAAATCTAGAACGCCCGCTCATTGGCTGGAAGCTAACCAATGGGAGACCACGGACAGATTTTATTGCTGCCCATTGGCCGGCGCGTGCTAAAGTATTTACGATGACCTAAGGCTCACTCGCGAATTTTCTATTAATAAATTAGTCGTAAAAAGTGGGTAATTTATTATCATTGCGCTCAGCGTAATTATTTCCTTTATAAGAATAACATCATTACGTTTTGTTTAAAGATTGGAAGCAATGCTTGAATGCGCTTCGGTTATTATGGCAAATGCAATAAGGCATTACTATAGCCAACTTTAATGTCCCAGAATTCCTCGCTATTTTAAATATTTACGTTCTTAGAGTATTTCCGTTGCATCATTACAGATAGGACTACTGTCATAAAAATATTTTAAGACATGCATCCGTAATCTAACAATCACAACTAGACTCAGAATTTATGGTTGTGTTTAGTTATGGTTAAGTTTGCAAAGGGTTTATTTTCAACCTTGCAAAGTTTACAGAACCAACATATTTGCCATATGATTAAGGCGTGTAGGTATAGCCTGATTAGTACGACTTCTAGAAACTGCTCCAGAATTTCACCGACAGCGAATTTACCAAATAAAGGCCTCGGTAATTTCCCCCAGAGCGTCGATTTAAATCTGTTTACAGTAAGGAACAGAACAAACGATTTTAAGAACAAAGAGCGTACACGTCTTATAAGCTCTGGCATATTGAGCCTTCTCTTATTCTAAATAAAGATGTGTTTACTATAAGGAATGTACAATTTGTACGTCCTTTTTTTAAGAGTAGAGCAGGAATAGGAGCCTGCTGGGTTTCTTTGACACGCACCATCCCTCCTGGCCCAGCGGGAAGCCGATGTCTTCATCTACAGAAATAAATTGATTATTTCCCTTATTAATGCTAGCGTTTTGTGAAATATTGCGAAGAACTGTTGAAAACTCTATAAAGTAGTACGACTTAGATTAAAAAGTTGAATGAACTGCAAGCTTCCATCAGAGACCTAATAACAGTGAAATAGTTTTGTCCTTGCGTTTGCATTCGTAGTGTAAGTTTTTATAAATAGATGACTATCGCATCTGACCTTCTATGCACTGTGACGTGTGAAACTGTTCTGAATAATTCTTGAGCTGGTTAAACAAAAACTGCAACCCTCAATAAATTTAGCTACAACTGTGCCAAGTTACTGTATTTTTACTGAAAATGGGCTAGATAAAATAATTAACCTATGAAGGTTGAAAAACTTTCATGTTTCCTCTATAGCCAAGGAATGTTCCTTTAAAGATGGCGGATAGGTATCTTTCATGGTCAGAACCTAGCAGAACCTCTTAAGATTTGGATTTAAATATAAATAAGCAACCGCGTACTAGAAATAAATGAATTAACTGTTTAAAGGTTTTAATTAATATGAAAACACCCCCATCACCTCCATATTTTGGTGGAGATGGGTATTTCCATGTTATTTAAAATCTTCTTTAGTCACCCGTTCACATTGGTTATGGACAGGGAGAAATTCAGGAGCATGATTGCCAACCTTCAATGGTGGAGAGGCACTTAAGAAAATAGTGTTAGTAATAAATGAATTTGCCGAAAATATTTGAGAAATATCTTAATCTTAATAAATTAAAAGGATCATAACAAATCTATGAGCTTGGCAAAAAACATCACGGAGAGACAGCGCAGAATCAGAAACATAGCAGTTAAGTAACAACATTGTATGCATGGCAAAATTATGCCTGATTTACATTGGTCCAGCAAATGCATGCCAGTAAAAGTACATTGACGAGTTGGTTATCACGTTTGAGGCGAGAGATATTGTAATGACGCAATGTACTTATAATGGCATGCTTTTGGTGGACCAATGTAAATCAGCCATTAAATAAGAATTGACCGGTGCCCTAGAAACATTCGGGGCGGTATTAGTAAACTGATCTACGCTGAGATATCCCTCTCAAGACAGGCGGGAAGGTATACCGGACAGGATAAGTGCATTAATAGTCCTTCGGCCATTGCAGGGTCTATATTGTATGCCATAATTATTTTTAGTCATAATGAGTTTTTTTTAATTTCAGTCAATAACGTCTGTTATGAATTTCAAACTACATTAGAGCGAAAAAAAAAACATCGGTTTTAGGCAGGATTCGAACCTACATCTCCTCTGGCAATCCGGGCCAATGCAGGCATTGCCTTTTTTTCGCTTTAATATAGTTAATAATGAGATTTATTTACAAAACGTATTTTTTAAGAAATCGTTACTTTCTCAGCATTTATATAAATCAAATCTAACGTAACTTAGCTTTATCAACTGATTTTAATAAATTCTGAAAATTTTACGTTTCCAAAGATGTAAAAATTATGACTATCAATAATTCCATGTAAACAAAGAAAGAATAAAAAAAAACCAGAAATAACGGGCGCCCATCGTTCATCATTGGCCATTGCATTGGCTGATCCATCTCCGTGTTAAGAAACATCAGTATTCAGATTCAAATTACAAAAAAAAACTCTTTGTACATTTCAACTTGCAAGAAAGTTAGATTTTAGACATTATCTAGACACTAAGCATTACTCTCTGGTTCCTGCAACCGGCTTTCCAGCTGAGAAAATGGCATTTGTTCTTTTAAAATTAAACGTCACATTCAACGACCAAAACCAGAATTAAAATTACAAACCATATCACAAAAAAATACATTAAGCATCTAAATTGAACCTACATTATCTGACTGTCTGCTAAAAGAAAGAAAGAAAAACGTTCATTCAGACATCTAACAAAAGGACAAAACCAAACTTAACAAATTAAATGTGGCACATGTGGCTGAGGCGCCAGATGACGTGAAATGGTCCCACTCAGCATGTTACTGGTTTTGAAGCCATCGTTGGCCTTCCGCTGGAACCATTTGATGACGTCATAACAGGTCAAACAAAACTAAACAAAAATAACAAAACGAAACACGACATAACTTTGGAAATAACTGAACGAACTATTACATTGCAGAAGTCTCTCATAGAGCCCCCTAATCGTTAAGAAAATGCTTTTCCGAGCACAGCCGAAGCGTACAACATTACAAGCGACGGTTTCCGACAAGCCGCGGTTTCGAACCCCAGACCCCCTGCGGAGGCATTTGCTGGTCACCCCTCGCAGGCTCCACTGATTCAGGAGATTGACGTTGGCAACACACATCTATATCCGGAGAGTTATAATAATTATCTATAAAGGTTTTCTTTTCAGAAATTCTTTTGTAAAAACACACGAATTTCTGAAATAAAAAGCAGGAATTTGAACTTGCTGTAATAGGTATTAAGACACGAGCAAGAGGCTGTTACTAAACCAATATTTTTTAAGATATTGAACATGATACAAAAGGCAATATGGCACGAGCATTAGGCTGTTACATAACCAATACTTTTTAATCATGGTATTGAGGAAGTAAAAGATGACACAACCTACCCGATGGTAAGTGGGATGTGAGACCTATAGATATTAGCAATCTCAAGACTGCAATCTTAAGAATGCAAATGCATTGATCGCCAGTCGTCACTCACTATCAGGTGAAATCTATTAGTCAAGAAGTAATTAAGTAAGTAGAAAGCTCTAGTTATCTGAACAAGTAGAATAATCTAATGTGGACACATGTTGAAGAATGTTGCGTGATCACCAGGTGCAAGACGAAGAAGGTTGTTTACGTCTTCAAACAGATCATTGGCTTCTCAATGAATTGACAATCAATGATCCCGTCAGGTTTCTAATTAAGAGTGAAAGCAATCGACTCATCCGAGCAAGGCGCTAATCGATACGATTTTATTACTCTTGATTGCAATCCCACCAGAAAAAACCCAATCAAGCTACCGCTTCCTACTCCGCGTCATAAAATTAAAAAGAAAAAATCGCCATAAAACCCGACACAGTAACACCAGAAGTGGAAATAGCGAGTTCGAAATCGAAAATTCCAATTCGATTTTTAAATCTTTAATTACGGATCGTTCGACTTCCGTAAAAGCACATCTTTGAACACATTTTCTAATTAGCGATTGGTCACGCGCCCGGCGGCCAATCGAGGGCCATTTCAAATCCGAATCGGGCAATTCGAATTCGGAACGGTTTACCAGCCGGAATGATTTGCATTCAAGATTTTTTAATAACAGCCATGCGTCAAAAAAGGTGTCATATCTCACAAGGCGTAGTTATAATGAATGTTAACAATGCCAATCATTGTAATAAAGAAGAAATTCCAAATCAAACACAATCATGCAACTAAGTGGCCCACATCAATGGCGCTAAATAAAGAGATGTCGTCATACCAATTAAAAAAATTATCTCCCTTAATAAGTGTCAATTCTTAACGAATGTGTGCATACGCATGATTTTTATTTCACACGTTTCCCACTTGGATATTAAACGGCGTGGTATTGCGGTTGATATACGACCATAAATGCGCGTAGTTAAGGTTTACTTCGGCGTTAACGGTATGAATTTTACGACTTTTTTTATTGACGCTTAGTCTGGACACTCATGTTTAGCACTTGCAGCCAATGAAGATCATACAGTTTTTACGCTTACTGCAGAAACAGACTTTACTATTGATTATTTTAAGGTTGAGAATAGTTTTGTAAAAGTTTCTACTGTGGTTGTTTAAACGGGAAGCCACAGCTCTAAAACGAAGCAAGTCGGAGATGAACGGAGCAGAAGTGGACATCAAAATTTAATTGTCCGTTAAAATAATAATCAATGAGGCGACTACCGCTGGCGGGCCATTCGCATTCGCAAATAGAAACAGCCAGTTCCAATTGCAATATTCGAATTTGGAATTCGAAATTTGATTTTTGGTTTATTACTCATAATAAACCGTGATTAATGTATTTGTATATGGTAATCAGGTTATCTAATGATTGTTTGTTTTTGGAATTGGATTGCGTTTTATTGGTGATTCCATTTGCATAATCATAAAAAGAATGTCATCGAACTTAAAGTTTTCCATCAGAAAATAAACGGCGTTCGATTGAATCGAGAAGAGGCGTTCGAAATTCGAAAATTGAGGTTTAAGGTTTGAAGTTTGGTCGCGGTGGTAATGATAGATTCCTTTTCAAATCCGCGTTGGACTTCTGTCAGTTGGCGGCGTATTTCAGTTCAGTACAAGCTGCCAGTTTTGTCTGGAATGCGCGCGCACGTGCCCGCGCTATGATAATAATAAAATGTTGGCGCATTATTTATTTATAGTACGTCTCGCGGCTGTCGCTCGTCCGTCCGTGTGTCTGTATGCGGTTATTATATATAGGCGGAGGCGTCCATGTCTCTTTGTCTCGTTAGGCTCGTTGCTTTTTCCTTATTTTCGTTCAGCCACTTGAAAATGTAACGACGGGGACATTCCTTACCTAAAATATCTCATCTCTCAAGTATCTCTACAGTGACTGCAACATTTCAGTATTATTTTTCTTCTAAGACACCATATCTGAATCAAGCTTTAAATTTTCGACACAAAAACACATTCATAAAGCGCCATGAGCAGAAGAGCGTAATATGCCGCTACATTTTGAAAGACACTTACGTCCTTTAACATTTTAACAGCTGTGCACTCATATCATTCTGGCATTGTTTTGCTCGAAGACGCGCTATTTGCGGGCGCCTCCCCCCTATACCGCACCCCCCCGCTGTCTGAACACGAGCTATATTTTATCCCAAGTTGGACTCAGCGTAAACTGTCAGAATCGAGAGGACGTTCAACTTTCGGTTTCAAAGTGGGATGTATCACGACTTTAAAGGGGTAGAAAAAAATAATATATATTTTTCTTCCAAAATTATTCACAAGATTTATTCACGTTAACCAAAGCGGAAAAAATGGGAAAATCTGTTTAAGTTATCGAAATAATAGCACATGAATATGTGTAAAAAGTAATGAAAGGTACGTTTCATTGATGAGAATAACTGAAGGTACAAATTATTTGTTGCCAGCTGAATAACAATGAAATATGGCCCAGCATAGTTCATCAGGGCATAGACAAATTAAAAAAGAAAACAAACGGCCTCAGCGACACGGAATGCGCCGTGACAAGGGCATTAACAAGAGCAATAATTGGATATAACTCATCGAAATCAGCGCGACGATGCATTGATAAAGCGCTGTATTCCACCACAACAATACAAAACAGCATATGCGCAATAGGATGGTAAAGACACTTGCGCCCTTTCTGATCAGCGCTGCAGCATATCTCAGCTTGAAATACGGCCGCCGCGTCGCGGCCGAAACTCGCTTAATACGCGCATGATTGATTTCGAAACTGGCCAGTGAGAAACTGAAACTGATTTACGCGTGCGAATTAGAAAACGCGCGAAAACACGATTCGAATGGACATACGAAATTTGAAATTTATGCTTTTAATTATCATACAGAAAATGCTGGCAGGTACTAAATTTTACTGGCTGTTTTAAATTCGGCTCCAACCTTGTAAGAATTAAACGGGTAAGTAGGTTCGAAAATTAAAAGCTGTAATCTTACTAAGTGCTATCGTACCTTATTCTGTCAACAATTCATATCCGTCCAATTTAAAACGTACCCGCCATATTTAACGCCATGACACTCAATGTGGTCACTTATCCATTACTTGTAATGAGGTTTATGAATGAATGGTTGTTTATGGGTCTGCAGCGACATCCGTAGTTTAAACCATAAATTATATCTCAAATCACATATGATGCGTACATTCGTCTACAAAAAGCCCATGTATCTTTCTCGATCTTCACGCAACGACAAATGTGTAACAAATAAATTATAAAATCAACGGCTCGCGTTTTTATACCCCTGCGTTTTGCGTCTCACTCGCGCTTGTGGATGTAGGGGTAGTTGTCTCGCTCGCTCGTGAGAACCACTCGCAGTTTGTCATCAACTGTCCGACGATGACGACTCTATTTAGATATCTAGTTTAACTGTTTTAGTTGTGTTGAAAGTGAAAGTTACGGAAAGTATTCTGCATCTAGAAATGATTGAAAACAATGATGAATATGATATTGATGCGTTAAAAAAAGACAGAGACGAGATAAAACTACGCATATACCAAACTAGTGATGAAAATCAAACAGTAAGTATAGAAGAAGACGAAGAAGTAAAAGATTGTAAAAAGTGTTTGAGTTTCGATTTGTATTTAAATATCAAACGATAATGGGTTGTTCTTCTTGGCGCCAAATTTGGGTAAGAATTAAGAAACAGTATAAGCAATTCACTTACACCAGCACAAAGATGGTTTAGAATAAAAATTGACGCTCACACGTCACCAAGCATGTGTTCGATTGTTTGATAAATGCGATTGTCATCAATGTATAAAGTCGGCCAAATTTGAGGTCTTTCTTTTTTGAGACTAATTTAAAGTCAACCCTTTAAATTGACAGACCGTTATCGACCTTACTTCTTTATGATTTTCAAACAGAATTCAACCTTACGATAGATCCCTTGTGTGTGTGTTATAGCATGGAGAAGGCAAATCACACAGGCCATCTGACGTTTAGTGGATTCCGAAGCCCATAGACATCTTCTATTTCAAGATTGCAATTTTACAATGATAATTTCAAGACTGCATACCTATGCGTTCCCGAAAGAATTAGATGGAATGACTCTGAGTTAAATGACTAAGGTTGTCTTACGTCCGCGTCGGAACACAACAATGCAAAAATCCCTGAAAATTTTGGCCAACTGTACTTGCCCACACATGCAAACGCAAAAAGCAATTCAGCTAATGCAACACTAAAGAGAAACAACATTCTGCGACTGCAACCGCCACTCCAATAGATAAGATCCTAGATCCCGAAAACCAGAAATACGTCCAATTAATTAGCAGTGCGTTTGCGCAGACACGTGACAGATGGCGACACGGCGCCTGCGCTTTGAACTGCACCTAATTAGGGGGGGATTTATTAACACCTTTGATACTCCTGAAAAATCTTGGAGGTTTCAGGTTGTCGTGTCAAATGGAGAGGTGGCTCGGTTACATCATCAGTGTTAATGTATTTTCTGGTTGTGCTCTTTATTTTAAAAATAGATCGTTTATTGTGATCAATTTCAAATGTTACGCTTATTGTGTTTTTTGTTATGTTCTATTTTTTAATGATTTTAGTTTATGAGCTCTTAAAAGGTCCAGTGAGTAAAAGGTATAGAGCTATCTTCTAGATGATGCTATAATAATGAAATCATCCACGTAAGCAGAATTTGTACTGAAAAAAACGAGCGTGATGTCTTATTAAACTGAGTCTTATAACAATATTAAAGCAGAATGCAACAGGTTATCTGAACACCTGTAAAGCTCGTGAAATAGTCTCCTATACCTTTGTTAACAAGACATATTCTGTGGAACCAAAAGCCTTAGATTTAGATAGCCTTAACACATGTCCGCTATTTGCCTTATACAGCGGTCCAGCCCTAACGAGGTGCCAATGGCGTCCGCGTCCCCAATTAAACAAAAAGTAACACAATTAATCGCAAAAGAAACTGAACATAACCCGAATCCATACCAGAATAAACAAGTAGCCAAAAAAACTTGGAAACACTTAGATTGAGTTCACGATATGTCAATCCAATATCTGTTATTGACAAGTTTATTGATGCATGTGAAAAAGTTAACAGTAAAAAGTTTACACCTTATGCTGTTATGTATAAAGACGTAGCTTGTCCAGTTGTAGTTTGGTGGTGTTTAGTTTTAAATTGGTTATTTTATAATGCTGGTCGCGTACTAACGACGATTTAAACTCGTTTGTTGGAAGCACGTCTACGTTCCTAAATATATCAATGGTGTGATCGATGCAAAAAGTGTTGTCTATGATGTGTGATACCAAGAAAGCCCCAGGTGGGCAGTGGGCATAGACGTGCCTTTCTTTAGTTTAATTACGTGTGACATCACAGCGGTGGGTTCTGCGAAATTTAGCGGTCTCTGGGAAAAAAGAAATAGACTGAAAGTGACTCAGTAGAATGTCTACATTTTTTTCTATGTTAGCTTCACAAAGCAGTAAGATTTTGTTTTTTACAATAATTTATAAACAAATCTGCTGAAAATTCAATTTCATCTTCTGTGTGCTCCTTGAATTAATCATTCCAAATGATTTAATTTGCTAAAATGCAAGTTGAAATGTAATATTTAATTACCATGAAATAGTTATCAAAAGATTACCAGGATCGCACGATAGTTAGAGAGATAGCGATCAACTCGTGCGCCGCATTCTGCGCGCCAGACATGCGTATGCACGATTATTCTAAATACATTATGTATGATAGAATACATTCGTAACGTCCAGTTTACGAGATTTGAATTGGATGTGGGCACACCTGAAAAGTACTGGGATCGAAGGATTGGTGGAAGCAATGATACTAAAGATCTTGACGCTTCTCCTGCCTTAGTTAACAGTTAATCACAGTTAGAGACCCTTTTATATTAATACGTTGTCACATATTGAAACGACAAACGAGAAACAATGTCCCATTAACACACAGTAATACTAACAAGGTATCATAATATCTACTTAAAACGACTGTGAATATAAACTTATACTTGAGAAAAACACGCAACACGGTGAAACAAATTCAAAAAGAAGGTCCGGATTTTTGGCTCGCATGTCCATCCGCGCATGTATCCCCGTGGGACCGCGGCAGAGCCTGAGACTGCCACCGACTCTTTTTGCTCTGGCAACATCACCAGATTACGGCCGGCTTCACACGGCGCCAACACCAACCGCGTAATTCAAAATGCAAATACTCTGCACTTATAATATATTTGTATTCCACCAACACCGCCGCCGCTAGCTACGTCTCTCGTTTTACTGGGGAATCATGTAAAAATCCGCCATTTTAATTCCGCGCGCGCACACCTGATTGGCGGTTCCCATGACTCTAATTTTCGCTGATTCTTAAAAAACAATAGTTGTCTATGGTGACGGACGAGGCCGCGTGGCGACGGGTCGAACGCGGATGTTCCTAATTCGAATTTGGTTCGAGAGTTCAGTAAACTTGACGCTGTAAGAGGACACCTACATAGTATATCATTTTCTCGTGTGCTGGAGTGTGTTTACGATACTGATGTCACGCAACTCCGACGCCGCTTCTATAAAAAGGTGCTTCGTTACTAATTCCTCCTCCCCCCCCTCGCCGCGCAAGTTCTAAATTTACCCGAGAAACGAACCCGGGGCGGCCGCACGTGTGTTCACTTAGCACACTAACTTGAATAAACTTTAAAGTATCTTTAGTTTTTGTCGAGCCCCGACCGACACCAAATGTATTCCCAAATACGCCGTTATGTTTTAAAATTATAAAAGTACGAATTCCCGATTTTGTGACAATGCAAAAAAATATCGAAACGACAGCGACGTTAAAAAAAGCCGCGATGTATTCATTCGGGCATTGTATCGAAGGTCAATCGAGATAATCGTAAAATTAAAAAGTATAAGTGGCGTCCGCGAACGGGTTCCATTTATAAATTTCAAATATTATAGCGCTCGCGCGGAGTTATTACAATTTCAAATTTGGAACGGAGGACCAGCGTTACCACTTTTGATTTCGAGTTGACACAATCGAATACTTTCTCTGGATAACTTTAACTGTTTATTTGAACTTAGAATTTCTTATCTGAGTCTAATGGCTTTTCCGAAACGTTACCAGTATTTCCGTGCGTTAACGTTTGAGGAGTGAAAAACCATCGACTAAGTTATATATCACTCAGTTTAAATTTATAAAAGAAATAAATGCAACAATGAGTCTTAACTTAACATCTAGGCAGCTGGATAAAGAAATAAATTTATCCGCAGGATTCCAGCAGTTTTTGCGGGACGGCGGCCGCACTCGATAAGCAATGAATGATCGTATTGGTAACGATGTAAATGCAGCATTTACTATTGAAAAAACTGAAATACATTGAATTATTTTGTTGTTTCTTGTAAATAAAGTAAAAGGTTAGGTTGTAAATTACGCGGTCTGTACGGGTCACTCCACGAAGTAACCATTGATGTATTACAATGTCATCTATGTATATGAAGGCCAGTTTGAAAAAGTAATGTAAAAAGGTTTGTCGATTGAAACGTGCGATATTAATGCATCATAATTTTCAGAGAGAACTTGACAAAAACAATACAAACCCGAAGCGTAATTTGATCCGCAATAATTTAAACAAGTGAAGCTAACCCACGAGATTCAAATCCAGTCGAAAGCTCAATTTGCTTGTTTCGTTTCGTTTTGTTTTGAACACACAGCCG
The DNA here is from genome assembly GCA_948252455.1 of Acleris cristana. NCBI lineage: Eukaryota > Metazoa > Arthropoda > Insecta > Lepidoptera > Tortricidae > Acleris > Acleris cristana. Next base: position 13,915,111 of record OX411789.1, read on the forward strand.
CCATATCTCCGGAACTATCTCGGGAATAATTCACTCGTGCAACGCTGCGCCCGCGTCTCGCGGAATACAATCACACGTATCTACAATACGTATTGCCGTTTCAACACACACAAGCCCACGTTTCTCTTCATTCGAATTTTAACTTAGAGGGGCTTTAAATACAGTTTAATTGGGATTGGTCAGTTTGTGAAGTTAAGCCTTTGTTGTTAAGCTGCCAGTAAAGAATCCGAGCTTAAAGATGACCGCGCGACGATTTTGAAAATACGACGAGCGAAATCCGAACGCCAGATAGCTTTTTGCGGCGGCCGCTCGAATAATATTAACTCGGTTTAATTATTACGGTCGCTAATTAGTTGTTAGGGCTCCATTCTTGCATTGATAAATCCAGTTTTTATAAAGGTGACAGATAAATGGTACGCTCTTAATCGGTTTCGAACGACCGAAAAGCACTTTTTCCAGGATTGCGCTTCCTATTTGAGTAATTGATGAGTTGATGTCTCGCGTCAGTAGTTTTTCACCAAACTTTCTAGAAAATATGGCAAATGTTCTCAAGGTTTCGTTAAGGAACTCGGAGGAGAGAATGCTGATGGCCAGTTTTTAGAGATCGGAAGCATCAAGCGAGTTAGGTGACATTTTATGGCTTCTTCCAAGCGTGAGGAGCAGACGTGTTCGGACGGCACTTAACAAGTTTTTGTGAACCGCCCGGTTAGCGCTAACTACACATCGGTAATAATATAATCATTGGGCGATGAAATGTGAAATAAACCATTAATTCTTCCACTAAAGGTTCCACAAAACATACAAACTTTCAAACTATCAGTTCAGTCTATGTAAGTAAATATCTTCGGTGATACCAGGCGCCCTGAATAGCTGAGGAGGCTGCCTAATGAACGGATCGGTTACAGCGTCGAGTTACACTCGTTAGCTGACGTCGGCTCTTGCCTGCTTATTGTCTCCTGGTCCTGGTACTTTGTTACTCAAATAGCTGGTTTGTCCTGAGGAAATGGGAGCTTTACAAGTTTGATTTTCTTTTCATGCCTAGTAATTAGTGTTCCTTTTCAATTTGCGTTTAATTATCAGGGAGTAAGTCGCTTTTTATTCAAGTTGGAACATCGCCTCGTGCAAAGAGACCGTAAGCGACCGGGGCGCCAGCAACAAATGGGCGTTGCTCGGACACAGGTGATCGGTTCCGTTCCCGGTGACGAGCCGTCAATTTGTCGGTGCGACAAACCCTGCCACCACCCCGTCAGTCAGCGAGCGCTTCCAACCAGCCCAGGAATGAACCCCGATGACGGCTCCGGAGATATATGCGAGCTCGACACCCGACGATTAGGCCCGATGCCAACCCGAGCGCGCACGATGATTCACGAACGGGTTGAACGAACTATCCCGAACGTGCGATTGTGTCAATTGTTTTCTTAAACGGACAGGCATTAATTTGAGCATGCGGGTTTGAATTTCGAACGTTTGTATTGGATAATGCCTGAATTAGACGCACTATTGATGCCAAGCCGTTAGCTGGATAATTGCTCGGGTGAAATGGATTTTTCGTCGTTTTTTGCGCTATATCGAGTTGGAATGGGAGTCGAGCACCCTTTAGTAGCTGTCTGTTACAAAAAGTGACGCAGCACTAGAATTAGATTTATAATTGCGAAATTTTCTCTCTGGCAAGTGATGACACCGCGTCACCGATGATTTGGCAGCGGCTCCGTGCATTCTAGGTCAAGATGTCCAAGATCACCTTAGTGTCTAAAAACTCGTTCGCTCAGAATGACTCGTATTGTTTTCTGATCAAGGCTGGGTGCGGTTTTTGAATTGCAAAGATTATCGCAAGCGACGAAGGTCGTTTTATTAATATCGTATGGATTCAAGTAAGGAATTGATATGTACATACGAGACGATGTAATAACAGCAGTAGGTATGAAACCACCGGAAATTGCTGCACCAACAGATGAATTGATTAAATCAAGTCAGTGGGTAACAAATTAAATACGACTCGAAAATAATGGAATCGATAACACAGGATCGTTAATAAATCGATAATTCGTTCTGGAGCTCATCTGTAGCAAGACAATGGCCGCGGGTGCTCGGTTGATTTACACCCGCTCGTTACGACTAAGCTAATGAGTTGCGCGGACGCAGCGTTATGCCCGTTTTTAAATTAAGAACAATCATTTTTGAAATGAGAACGGAGTGACGGATTGACGTTGTGGAATTGAAGCCGTTGATGAAGATTGTGATTGTACTGAAAGTAATATTGCGGCAAATTACAATGTCGTTTCACAGTATTTACAATAACATGAGTATTAAAAGAATTGTTTAATCAAAATACCGCTGAACCAATGGCTTTGGATCCCGATATTTAAAAGTTGATGGTTCAAATGTTTCTGGAGGCACATTTTTATGATAACCATAAGCTATATTGCTATATTGTCCCTGAGTCAATACTTGTTACATATATACGGACAATGTTAGTTTCTGGTCAAATTAATCTTTGTCAAAGATTTTTATTAATATCCTACGATTTCGTTTAACGTTACTCCAGGAACTACTAAACTTCCCAGGATAAAAGAGATCGATAATCTTCTAATGCACTGCCAGGCAGCCATGGACTAAAGTGAGAGGTAATTATATAAAAGATCCTATCAGGTTGAAGTGTATCCGAAAGGATCCCATTGATAATATAAGATAATCCTAGATATAGAGTATATATGTATGCGAAATTTCATCCAAATCCGTTAAGTCGTTACGAAGAAAGTATAAGTATTGAACCAACTTATGTATAAAACACGAAGCAGCACTCTACAAAATCAAGAAAACCATATAGTAATATAGTAACATATCTCTAATTCATTCCCCATGTCAATTCCCAACTTGAAAACTTTTTAAAAGCCAAACTGGCCCTTCTGTCCCTCACAATAAAAACTTTATTAAGCCAGTGGTTTAGCTGAGTCAGTGTAAAACAGGGCGGTTCGAGTTTCAGAGTCCCACAGGGATCTATTCTGGGTACCCTCTTCGTCGAATCTCCATTTTTTTCTCTTAAGTGATGTATTTATAGAAATAGACGGCGGACAGTTTTCTTCGCTGCCGGCTGTGGGTTTAAGTAATTTTATAAACCATAAAGTACTTGTAAATAATATTTATGGTCTGTTACATAATGTTAATAAACCCAGTAACAACCATTCTTAACGTCAATATCGAACAAGCAGAAATTGTAGTTGGCTCATCAAATATCCTCAAATACCAATATGTAATGAATTCTATCGTGGTCCTTACAATACAATTGTCTTCCCTCGACAGACAATGTCGTCCATTAGCCGTAAGAATTCCGGTGACTCTCATAACATAACCGATATTCATTAAGGAAGCACCATCAATCCCATTCCACTGCCGTTACGACTATCTTACCAAAACAAACAAATCCTACAATTATTTTACCCAAACCACGTCATCAACATCATCTTATTAACCAAAAATAGCATTTAAAACGGTAACGTTACGGTTTTCGTTAAGTGCATTGCTGATTTGATCTCTTGCATTCCCTTGTGTAGCACAAATATTATCAGCGTTCTTCAGCTTTACTATTTTGAACTGTGTAACTCTATCCACAGGGTTGGGTTTCGTTGTATTTAGATTCGCAAGTTCCTTAAGACGCCATGTCCCCTGGAATTCTGAAAATATTGAAAGATTAGCAGTGGGTACCGCACACCCATAAATAATACATAGAGGGGGACCAGTGATGGATTGTCTGTCTGTTTCTCCGGTTTCTATTAGTCGGGAACTCTTAAAGGGTGCGTTCTAGGGGTTGTTATTATTAGTGACGACCAATGTTGGCTCTGCAGTGATATCTCGTTAATTCCGAACGTCTCCAACATCACTGACGTCATTTGTAAGATTTATATTGTCAGCGTCATTTTAAACTGGTCCTTTTGTATGTACTTTCACTGTTAACCCTTTCTAGTCTACTTTGTATTGAAACTCATAAATTTTGTGTAAGTGTGAAGGTTTTATGAATCTGATTTGTAATAATAAACTCAATAATTTATACTGAGCCGATTCAGTGTTAAAGACGTTTTAATAGTTACATTGCAGAACATAAATTCTGTTTAGCGTTGATACTTTGTTACTTAAACTCAGATTTATTTGCTTGTGATCTTCAACACCTTCAATTGTATGAATTTTATACTTCTCCAGCGAAGTAAATGCTAGTTCATCAACATGGAAAAAGTCATGACGGCAAATTCGACCGCTAGATTTTTTATTTTGTTGTACTTAGAAGTCTTGCAGAGTACAGTCTATCTTTTTTAAGCTTTCTAGGCTGCTAGATACACTAGGATATTAATAAAAGAGTTGCCACCAGTGCTACGTCCCTGATTGTTCGTTGTGTGTGTAATTTGCGCGTTCAAATTTAAATTCAGGTATGTACATAGAACTCGTTGTCAATTAATTGGTTGCGTAAATAGTACAGTAAATTTAGAGTAGCATAACAAGGTAAATGATGTTTCTGGTTCTACAGCATTTTTAAAGTCGAGTACTACAATTTATTTCGAACTATTTAGAGTCTAGTCTTAAGAATGCAATGTCTATGGGTCTCAGATCCCACGTAACATCAGTTAGGATGTATACTCGTTAAAAAACTGTAACTGTTTACCACGAGTAGAGTATCGACGTGGTATAGTTCAGGAAATATGAATTGGCCGTCTGTTATCTTCATTAAGATCTTTTTGTTAATATCAAACAAAGGGTAATCTTAATACTGCCCTCGTTCTTCAAACAGCACCGTGGGTTGAAAGTTTAAGGTTAAGGTTAGGTCTGGTAAGTCTTAACGCAGAAAAAAAGATCGCAAAGCAGATAACAGACGGCCAAATCATATTTCCTGAACTAAACAAAAATATCTACCTAATTGTATTTGAAGTTTCTATTAAAGAAAAAATCTGGCATGTAAATAATATTTTAAAAGTAGTGTTATATAAATCTGTAGAGCCGTAAATTTCTCGTAATCCTCAAGTATTTTTGCGCGGCGGTGATAAAGCTATGAGAACGCTAGATAGAGATATCGAAGAGATACCGACGATAAGCATCTTGTCGAAAAACGGTGACCGATAACAGAACATGTTAGATTTGACAAAGTAAATACTTGATATTTTAAAATTGAATTACAGGAGAATATATTTATTTAACACAAGGACAAATACCAAAATTAAAAAAGCAAATCAAATCCGAAACCGGAATTAAAAAACCGGCCAAGTGCCAGTCGGATTCGTGCACTGAGGGTTCCGAAGCATTCGCCTACTCACACTTGACGATTTTTTAGTATTTGTTGTTTTTCTTCAGGGTTTGTACTATATTCATACCAAATTTGACGCTTGTATGTATTACCATTTTTAGGATACTATAAAAATTAAAATACGTCGAAAAAAAAACTTGTATTGTATTTTCAGTTGCTACTGTTTTGGTGTAGCAGTGCGAGTGTAAGTTATTTCCTGAACTAGTGAAGAGTATTGTCATAAAACTCATAAACATGAATGTCTATGGACAAACTTAGTATTTTCCGTATGGGTTTCCATCACACTACGGTCTTGTATATCCTTGCCGAAATTCCAAATAAGAAAGCGTTCGTTTTATTGAACTTTTCCTTCAAAACGAAGCAATAGGTTACTATGATAGTGTTGAGACAGTCTAGCATTTTCAGGAAACAATGATAAAATATAATCTTATTTATTACAAATCTATACCTCTATAATACCTACCTCTATAATAAAGTCTGTCTTTTTTTTAGGGATCCGTACCCGAAGGGAGCCCAGCGGGACCCTATTATTATGCCTACGCTGTCCGTCCGTCCTCACTTTAAAGAGCTGTATATTTTGAACCGTAATAGACAACGGGATTATTTTTGCAAATGAAAAATTAAAGAAAGTGAAATACGGGCAGCGAAATAATAATGAAATATATTTTTTCAACGTATTTTTTTTTGTATTGTAAAAACGGTCAAATATACAAGCGTCAAATTTAGTATTATTGTAGTAAAAACCATGAAGAAAAACAACAAATACTAAAAAATGGTCAAATGTGAGTTAGGCTCGCGCTGATTCGATTCGAAATCGAATTCAAATACAATAATGGGAAACCCTCGGTGCGCGAACCGACTCGCACATGACCGGGTACTTAACCGGTTCTTTCTTACTTCTCAATAGTAGTTGCTCTTGGGAAGTTACTCTACGCCCAGTTGCCTAAAAGATAAAAAAAAATATGCCGCCTTAAGTTGCGTACTATCACTTTTTACCTTAACTAATTAGAAACGGATAGAAGATGTGTAGACATCAGTGCTAATCAGCGTTGTAAAACTGTGTCTCAGTCATATAAAAGCGCCCTTGCAACCTCCCAGAATGAAGTAAAACATTTCGTTCCACAAACTCCACAAAACCTTACAAAACCTCTACATTTCCCCGCCATTTGACGGTATTCCTTTAAAGGACAATAAACATTTCAATCCCGGTTGTTACGATCCCGGTTATCGTGATGCATCCTAAAATTTTCCACCTCGTCTCAGGAGGGGAGCCTCCTGAACTTCGGAGAGATTTGGGGAGCGGTGGAAGGTGCAGGAGGAACGCTGTTATCAATGTTACTCGACGAAGCGAGCAAGTTTGTGATTCTATGCTTGGAAATCTATGGTTAGAAGAAACGATTTGTTTCTGGCCGAATGTCGTTAGTAAAATTAGTAAATGAATGTGATGTGACTTATTTTGAAAAATATAACTAAAATTTAACTTGATATATGACTCATTTAAAAATAGTGTAAGACGCATACTGGTAAACATTTTAGCCGGATTGTGCAAAATATGGTTACAGAATTATCAACAAGTTTTATAACAGTTGTTGGTAATTCTGTAGCTCTGCCTACCCTGCTCTGGAAATGAAGATGTGTGTTTATGTTGTTTGTGTTGTTTATATTCCGTTGTATTGTGGAAGACAATAGAACGGTGACATTTGTGACTTTTTTTTTATAAATATATTTAAATAGTTTCTATTTATGTCTGGTCGAGGTGCTCTACAATTTCTTCACTGGCTTAAGGATAATCTTCCCCTTTGTACATACCTTTTGTGTTTCAGTCTATTTTGTTGTTTGTTATTTTCCTGTTTGTACAATAAAGTATTTACATACATAATCTGATAATTATATCGTTTATTTTCTCAGTGACCATTTTTGTAATCCGCCCTCCGCTCGTGTTTTAGACCGCAACGGAACCCACCAATATCAACTTTTTATTACTAAAAATATTTATATTATTTCACTTTGTCTCCTTTCACTTTTTACCCAAGTTTAGGCGGTTTAATACACTTTGGGAGGGACGTGTCCCGAACTTCGTAGGGGTTTGTTTCAATCATCCCTTTTGCTAAGTTTTCTCTTAATATCTTTGAAAGTTTCCTTTTTATTATAAGTACTCTTGGCTTTTAGAGAGTCGAGTTTCGAATTTGAGAATACTTTTGTTTTTGCTTTTCCATCTGGCATGTTATGGTTCCAATAAGCAGTACGTTAGATCTGATAAGGAGTTTGACAGGCTGTTACTTATTTGGCAGATTGCCTATCTTCTTGAATGAGGTTTGTTGAGCCAGGTCCTTTGGAGATCCAGTCGGCCTGTTTTTCTGTAGTCTGTTTAGGATTAGCGTCATTAATTATTTTGGTATATGTCTCTTCGATATTCGTTTCGTTTGTGTCTTGACTAAGGTCATTGCGGGAGACTGGAAGTCCCTTGGCCAGCACTAGCCATTCTTTGTCTTACATTATGATCACGATGTTCATGGTGGGGAGCCCGCTGATTTATAATAACCCTAAGGAGGTATCAAATTCATATGATGGAAATATGTACGTTAGAAAAATCAGACCCTGATGTTGATGACGACGATGATATTAATTTGTATCACAATTGTTGCTCTCTTGATGAGAACCTTACCACTTGCATCTACAACGAGTTATTTTACTTACTTGCTATGGTGATCCTCGAGCATCATGTTTATGCGAGTTTTTAGGTCGTTAGTCGGAGTATTCAGGAGAAGGAACCGTGAACTGAATAGTGATTATCTCAAGCTTTTCTGACATCTGATACAATACTTTAACCACCCAACGTATGCGTTGAATTTATAAAACCACTTTTACAACTTTACTGTGACATTTATTTGGCGAATCAAAAAAAACCTTAGTATTTAAATATTTTTAAAGTTCAGACCGTAGTTTGCAAAGCTAAAAATCTTGGGAATTTGTTGAATCGTGTAACATTATCAGCATTAAAAGTAATCTTTAGGGAAAGATTAAGTACACATCTAGATGCACTGATGTCCTGGTTGTATCTTTTGTTACCCTCTAATATGCCAAGGTAGAAAGTGACCGCATTACATTTAATGAAAATTTGAACAACTGGGCATGATAAAACCGCAAACCCACTAAGAGCGAAGCTGGTGCGGTGCAGCGCGTCCCCATACTAAAAAGCCTGCCCAAAGCGTTGCGGAGATGTTTTTAGTATGAAAACACACCGCACCGCGCCACCTTCACTCTCAGTGCTTTTGTAGCTTTAAGTCTAAGCCGTTTCTATTCCACAAAATACCAAACCTAAACCCAAACCCAATGAAGCAGCTGACACCTCCAACCCTAAAACCAAACAAATTAATACTTAAAACAAACTACCGCAGATTTTAATTTCCTCCAATCCACCCTCGAGTCCATATGCTTCAACAATGCTCGCGCGCAATGAAAGGGAACCACGCATTGTGCGAGCTGCAGCAGTTTACCGTCGCGGTGAGCGTGAGGGGGAGGACAATAGATCTAGCGAGGTGTCGGGTTACTGCCAGGGAGCTGATTGGGAATGGATATGGCAAGGTTCTTGGCGAGAAATTGTAAGGTGACGATATGTTGACAAGAACTCTAAAGAAGAATCACAGATAAAAGCATCAAATACCGGCGACCCCTACTTTTATGAGCTTATCATTCTTAAACAGCCTAACTGATTTTTATCAAACATAAAGAACAAAAATTTAAGTTATACTGGCTTTTTTTTATCGCGTTCGAATCGGTGTTATGATGCTACAAACAGTTACACAGATACATATTCTTAACTTATAAACACCCTTCAGTTTGCTTCGGAGGTTGAAATTACAAGAGCCGTATACAACAAAAAAAGTCAGATTTGATGAATTCTTGAACAAATCAGAGCTAAATGTTATCACTCTTTATGTTGATGATCTTACTACAATACGGATACCTATATAAAATAACACAAACTATGAAAGATATAAGCTTCGCTCTCTCTCACTGCTTCAAATATATAGTATAGTATATGCGTTGTCAAATATAACTAAGATATGTCTTTTGCAAGAACTTCTTTTTCATGACAGTGAGGCAAACGAGCATGCCAGCGTTACCTGAAAGGAAGTCATCACCACTGCCTTTGAACAGCAACTCAAGAAGGGTTGTCGGTGCGTTACGTTTTTCAAAAATCAATTATAACCAATTGGTTTCTATATCTCGTACTCGTTTCTTCCTGGCAGAAGAATATCTAAGACTAAGATAGTGTCAAGTACTCAGAATTATCGTCGGCCACTTATGTCAACATAACATTCTGTCAGTTTTTAAAAATCGCTAACGCTAGCGTCATTTACGTTCTCTGGGGCTGTTTGTTCTATTCCTAAGTTATGAACATGGTCCACATCGGTCTCGCGTCTGGCGCGCGTCAAAACGCCGTCTAATTGCGCCCCTCGCCATACACTCGTAATCTTCAACCCCCAGGCATTGTGCTTCCCCTGCTCTTGTTTGTTTTTGTTCGGTAATTGCTTGCGGTCTAATAAGTATGGGTAAATACCTACTGTGGGGAAATGCTTGGCTTGCTTTATCATCGTGTCCAGTCATATCTAATGTGTGTTTAAAATTGAGACTGTGTAAGATATGCTTGAGGCTGTTTTGTTGGGCGTGGGAGTAAAACGACAAATATTATAGCTAAGAAGTCATACTGGTTTGGATCTTTGTGGGAATTTTATTTTAGTAATTTGCATGTTCAACAAAATAAATGATCCTGAAATTTACATCCAAAATCAAAAAATCTTGTTGATCAACTTTCTAGAAGCCAATAGAATTTGATAGTTCATACATTTATGACCTCATATTAATCTCATTCAGTCCCAAAAATTACAATGACTTCACGAAAGCTTTTAAATCCATTTGAACCCAATGCCTGTGAAAACAATTTCTAATCGTCAAAAACTTAATAAAATGCAAATGCGACCGCCGACCGTTAATCCACCAACAAAGCAAAGAACCCTGGACACGTGTTACGCAGCTTAACTGCACACAATTAAGCTCAAAGCTCCGGTTAATTAAACCCGAGCTTTGTAAGTTCAAAAGCCCATTGACGAAACACTTTTCAATATAGACGTTCTGCGCCGACAGTTGTGATTGCAAGTCGATTTCCGCTCGCTTTTCAATGGCTTGTTTGAATAAACTTGTGTTCATATGAAAGTAATTTGAGAGGTTTTTAGCCTAGGGTTCATGTTGGTAGCTTTGGATTGAGTATAGTCAAAGTGAAATATAGTATAGTCAGTCAGTCAGTAGTATGATGAATTCAATGTTGAGACTGGCAACTCAAAGTACATTAGTTTCTTTATAAGAACTGTACATTCAAAATATTCTAGAGTCAATAAAGTGGGTGTTTCTCCAAAATTGTTCAATAGTGCTGAACCATTTCATCGATTAATAAGTATTTTGTAGAATTTTTAATAGAACTAAAGATGAAACGTTACAAAAGGCACGAAATTGGTAAAATTGCCAAATAAAGAAGCAATCCAAGCGTCGAATATGCGCTTACAATTAGGCAAATCGTCCCGCCCACGCCCTGCCTCGTAAAAACGGCCGAATTACCAAACAGACACTCCCAATCCCGTCTAATGACGGCCTAATTCCACCCAAATCTAGAACCTTCATTTAAATAACACGACAATAAAAGAATTAAAGTAACAATTAGTGAATCCGGCGGAAGAGTAGGAAGGCAAGCAATCGGAGCTGCTTGACCAGGAGACGGCACTTGCATTATTTATGCCACCCGTTCCGTTACGTTGAATAGCTAATGACGTGTGGCTCGCTGTGTATTTATATTTACATAGTTAATATTAATGCTTGCGCGACAGCGTGCTCCGACTGCCGATACCAGTCTGCCCTGCGTCTGACCAGCGTTCCTACAACTCACTTGAAATAACTATTCAAATAAATCCTTCTTGGAAATCTTAGAATAGTCGCTGCAAGGTTTATTTTTAAACGATGGAACGTTAATACGAATTTTAATAAGCAGAATTAATCATAAAACTCAATTATGAAAGTTTCCAATATCGATCGTACTAGGCAATCAGCGAAGCAAGGAGTTAACTAAAATCAAAAGCGCCCGTAAAATGGTGCACGATATGTTTTATTGCCCGGCGTCCCGCGGGGAGGCATTGTCGGCCTCTCTCTATTCCCTACGTGTGTTCGATTGCTCTTTTCAAAATTATTTGTAGACGATACAAATTTGTAAGTAGCTGCTATAAATCGTTGTTCAAATTTATAGACACGTAAAGACTTTTACGAAGCTTATAGATATTATGACTATGAGATTCGACCGCTTCAGAATACATTTCACGATTTTCCCACATTCGAGAGCACTTAGTTCTGGTGGAACGATCCCATTTTGATCATTAACCAACAAAATAATTCATAACCCAACATTCTTTTGACATTTCCCCAGCTTTCCCTAAGGGTCTGGCAGGAGCGTGCCATCTCCGGTTACGGCCCAAACAATGGAGATCGAATCACTGTGACCCTCCCTACATTGTACTACAACACAATTACTCTTGATTAGCTATTGAAACTTTGACCCAATTTTCTTTTTGTTTGGCTACGGTGTAGGTCGGTTTTAGGTTTTGTTATAACACTTTCATTATTTCATTAACCTTTATTTGTGTTGTTTCTTTTTCTGATATGTTAAGCAGGCGACGAGGTGAATAAAATTTTACTGATATTTAATTAAATTTCTGACATTGTTGCATCGACATTTTTTCTACTCATTGAGCAAACATAAAGAGGTTCAAAAACCTATTCAATAGAAATAGATAAAATAAAGATTACGTTAATGATACTGGGCGGTAATAAATTGAAGTACCAAGGCGGCATGAGAGGCAAGGAGGTGAGATTGCACAGAGATAGCGGGCTTAAAGGACACTTTGATTGAACGGACCGGACAACGCAGATAAGGGACCGGCTGGACTATTTGCATATTAAATGAGACGATATTAATTTTCTCGCAGGACTAGCTTGCGAGGTGTGACTTGGTAACAAGACGGAGTTTTCCATTGCGAAACTAGTTCAGAGTTTAGACTACTTTATTTTTATGCGAGCCTGGTCGCTATCTTAAATTCATCTTGGTTCGTTACAAAATTCCTTCGTAATAAAATGATATCACTGGATCACTATCGTAATGTGAATTGGGGCAAGTAAAAATCATCACAAACACTTGAGTTTTCGATACGCAAAAATAGATAACGCAATCATAAAGCTAAAGGACATTCGACTCTATGTTTTGACGATTAAGATTGGTAGGTGTCATATGAAAGTTTTTTCGTGAAGATATCACATGCGTGGTGCGTTTCCCATGACGGTCGATGACTCTGGCGCCAGCACAGCTTATAATTGTCATCACGAAGTCATAAATCTACAGGACATTATGGGAATGATCGTAATGACAATAAAACTCGACCTTGATGGCGGAAGCCCAATAGTTTATTCATGGGGTATTATATTTAATTGTTTTACAGTTAATTTTATGGATAAAGATTTAATAGCTTAGTTCGTAGGTAACGAAGAATTTTAAGTAGATTCCATATTTGTTATTTGACTTAAAAACATACCGCCCAGAAATAATTTCAACAACATACATAAAAGGATAGTATCTAAACACATTTCGTTTGAATTTACTGTATATTTCGAAATGAAAAAGAAAGATACAATTACAAATCAGTTTTATTCTGCTTCAGTGAAAAAGGCACTTAAAACATTATATGCATTATGAATAGCTATAGAAGAAAATGCTAAATAGCTTGATAATCTAATGTTTCTATAGACAGTCGTGTCAATGGAGCTCTCTATATACGGGAAGAAAATGATCCCACAGTAAATCATAACAGTTCTTGTTAAACTTTTGTACCAAGAGAAGTAATTATATGTGATAAAATAGGAATATCGTATTTTATAGAAGAAGATACAGTTGTTATAAGATTACTGTGCGTCTGTGGAAGTTATTACACAATTGTTAGTATTGTTTTTGCAAAGCACGACATATTATTTTATGTCTTAGGTGAAATGGTTCACACGATTTGCTTATTATTATTATATATATGAATCTGGCGACTATTGGGAAAGAAAGAGGTCAAATATGCTAAACCACACCATTATTTTACTCCTAATTTAGAAAAATCTATCGCCCTTGGCACCAGGCACACAGAACATGAAGAAAAAATATATATAGAAAAACTTATTTAATGGCATTACTAAACAAAGGGGTAAAAACAAAGCTTGTCAACGGCACGCGTGCGTTGAACAAGCTAAAAGAACAATACGGGGTCCTGTTTGTTCTGGTCCGACTCGTGCGCCGCTCGGGTTACTGCCAGGTGGGATTGGGTTGGGCTGGAGCATTTGATTTTGAATTGACGTGATCGAGTGGTAGCAATACATCATAAAATAAATAAAAATATAAGGGGACAATTTCAAACAAATTAACCTAGTCCGAAACTGTACTATATTTTTGTACTATAGGTACTACTAAACAACGATAAACACACTTATTTAGAGAAAACATCGTCATAAGAATTATGGTTTAACTAAGAATTCATGAATGATAAAGAAAAAATATTTAATAAGTAGGTACTAAAGTTAACTCTTTTACCAGTTTTGCGGGTATGAGGTGGTGAAATTTTAGTGTCAAACAGAGCCATTCTTTATATAATGTAATACAATGAAGATATATTGCAGTTAAAAACAGACTTTATTCTAGACGAAACTCTCTTTCAATCTCCTACTATGTATCACATGTATATCTACATATTCTTATAAAGATCATGTAGATTAGAGACCTTCTGATGTTACTTTATCAAACAAGAGGCAAGTTCGTCAAATAGCTGAAAACACTGAAGATGCATTGTAAACTTTGGCTGTGGAACTCTTCAAAGAATTCGAGGTTTATTAACTTAATTAATAAAATAATAATAATAAATTTAAAAATAACTAGGCAACTCAGGGCTTTTAAATAAAATGGCGCATGAGAATATCAAGTATTTTACACCTACTTACTTAGTTGCACAAACATTCATGAACATTAATGTCCCATTAGGATCTGTTGGGTTTCAGCCTTGGTTAATAAGAAAGTGACTTTGTGACAGCACGTGGCAAATCAACTTTAAATTTAATGAACATTTGTGGAACTAGTCATAACGGCCGTATTAAAAAACTGATCTCAAGTTTGATGACCGTTACAAGTCCAAATAAATGTCAAGTTACATAAATCTGTCATTATTAACGTATGTTGAGACGGAAATCTTATTCAAGCTTAGATTATTAAAACCTTTAGATCTAATATTATGTGTTGCGAGAAAGATGGATATCACAAAGATGGATATCACAACAATTATAGTAATTAAAATTATCATCAGTAAACCCATTAAGATTTTTCCTATGACAGTAAACAAAAACTTGGTAACTCCGACCGTATCAATCAAAATCACACTTGGCAATCAAACGCGAACAATCACTCGGCGGCGCGTGCGCGTGGGAACGGGATGACATGACACTGATGCGATGGGGTGGGGTCGGGGGTGATCGGAGATGCAGAGGAACCAGTTTTTTTAGCAATAAGCTTTGGGAAGGATAGTGGGTTTTGTCAGTTTTGAAAAAGGGTATCATGTTACTTGTATTTTCGGGCTGGTTGATAAGCCTAGTTCTTTATAGGTTGGAGATCTTTGGGAAAGCATATGGCTAGATTGGCTAGCAGAGGACGTTTTTGAAAATGATGATGATGATGATGAAGATGATGATGATATGTATAAAGGGTGAGCAATCTTAATGGGTCAGTATGGGGAAGTTCGAAACGATAAGAGACGGAAAAGTGTTTTCAAAAAATACTTCTTTCCCTAAGTTTTATCGATTCGACTTTCCCCATTTGAATTGCTTTTTGAGTATAGCTTTGTAAAATTTGGCTACAAATTCAAACAAGCAACGCTTATTTTTTTCTAATATTGCTTAAAATTGGTACGAAAGTGGTGTCAGTTTATAATTTCATTTTGTTTTTACTTGTTAGCCCAGACGTCATTAAAATATATCACAACATAGGTGCAAACATAAATCAGATATTTTTAAGCGCCTTTTATGTTTTTTGTCTCTTTTTGTCTAGTAGTTGTTGTCCTTTTGTTAGATGTCTGAATAAACATTTTTTTCTTCCTTTCTTCTTTCTTTTCTTTCCAAAGTACGAGTAAGTATTTCATGACTTTTCACACTTTTCCGTAAACTATAAAAAAAAAACAATTCTCACGAAATAATCCGCCATTTTGACGAGAACAAAACAAATAAACTACCAGGGGAACATGAAGACGTATGACCCCTTCCAAGACGCGCACTAAACTCTCATTCGGCCAAATTAATGGTAATGGAAAAGTCCAGTTTCCCCGGGCACCGGCTATCAGCGCCTGTTTGTCGTGCGTTAGTTTTATAAAGCTTTTTTTTGACAAAAGGCTTTCTCGTTGTTTTTCGCCAATTTGTTACCAATTTTATTAGTTACGATTAGTTCTTGTCTCATATTCAACCTTAAATAAAACTCTAATGTCAATGCTGCAGAATCAGTTGATAATGATAAAGAGATCGTCAAGAAGATTAATCTGATTGGTGGTTGACGTTTATGATCTGGATTCTTGGTTTTAGATTTAGTTCAGGAATTTTTGTGTCGTTAGTGAGTTACATTTACTTTTGTAGTCATAAGTACAATTTTACATCCAAGTTTCACCGGTGCAGATGTTACGTTTATCTGTTATTCAACCTACCAGGATATCATGGGCTACCAAAGATGCACATGTGTCTCGCCGCAAAAACTTTCACCCAAATCTGACACGCCCGTTCCAGAAACCGAACCTGCTACAATGTAGTCACAATGCCGAATTGTAAGCGGATATTATTGTCTGGGAAATATGACGAAGAATGAATTTTTTTACGCTGTTCAGAAGTCACCAGTGAAATGAGCAAAAAGTGTTTCTGAATTTTTATTGTCATGCAAGCAATTGACGTTGAGATTCGCCAATTTAAAGACCATAAAAATATTAATTATAAATTCTAGTTGCACCTCTATAGGTGTTACCAACGATCATTAAGCAAATGTTCCGACAGATATTCGCTAACGATACAAAATAACGCCCTTTGCATGAATAAACAAAATTATAACAATGACCCACCATAATAACGAACTTGCAAAGAGTAAGTCATTTCTGATCCACACACATGGTGTGAACGGAACGCATTAGCGTCCACGTTTCCTGCCACAAAAAAGACCTATTAAAAAAATAAACTAGCTACGTAATTTGAATAAGCTAAGAAGGCGCTTTCAATTTGAAAAAATCGAAAGGCTCATTTTGAACTTTATTATTTTAACATAAAACGTGTTTTCTTAATTAAGCGCCAGAAATACTTGGATGCATGTGTTCGATATTCAAATTAGGGTGTTGATCCAATAGCGGATTTCATTGGTGTAATTGAAAGCGGATGTCTGTTCCAAATTCGAAATACGCTGAATAGATTTTATTGTTCTCTAATCGTTCCATTACGCTGTTAGCATTGGTAAATCAAAATTGGTATAATACAAAATCATCAATGGATTTCAACAACAAATTAGACGTCACGTTCTAAACTTGAGCCCAGACGTTTTACCTTTGAAATTTTAGCATCGCGTGCTAACATCAAAATGTCAGCGCAGTTCTGCGTTCCTAGTAGATAAATATCTACCTACCTAACTGAATATTTAAGTGGGGCAAGTGATTTTAATACGTAATGCCTACCAGGCCTTCGTTTTCTGTCGAATTTCGTGTAAACGGAGTAATAATTCTTTCTAGTTTAGGAGTATTTTTGGAACCTACAAATTTGTAACAATTTTATTGGGTAATTTCGAGACAAATTTCCATCCTATCTACATTCTGTCCAATCACGACACGGCTACATTAAATTAGCCAGTAATAAGACACCTAACGATCGTTAGCGCGCACAATCAATTCGCCGTTACATTCACAGCAATTAGGTGTTTTTTCGGCTATTACCTCCGGCGAACCATGTATCAATCACCGAGTATGGTAATCTTGGCCGAAATACGTCTCTAGCACGCTATCATACCGTGGAGTATCACTTCGTTCTCTTGGATGATCTTAGCAATAACAATAACATTTGCATTCAACATCAAGAATCAGTTGGTACTACTGCACTACTCCTGGGCTCTTATTCTACTATGGTTTAGCCCATCTTGCTTTGATATCCTAATCACACTGCTAGTATCAATTAAATAGATATGAACGCCCGATTTCATAGAGATATTCGCGATAGGACAACTTCACCGTACTCTGCTTTAGTTGTAAGACCTCAGAGGCCGTATTATAAGCTTTCAAATCCTGATAGGCCCCAGCCAAGGAAGGGACATCGACATATGTATATCTCCTATAGCGCCATCCCTTTCAGTGACCACTGAACCAGAAAAATACTGGAACTAAGTATTTCTTAGACGCTGATTTTTGTAGCAATTGCTTTCTCTTATTACATAGCCTCACTTAATTCCCAGCAGTAAAGCCAGAGAGTTCCGTATTACTATCCATTTGACAAGGAACATAAGGCAGGTGCAGTAATGGCGGCTTGGCGTGCGCACGCGCGTTAGCCGATCGCTTCCGAAACATTACGAGTGCCCCCGAACGGATTTACATTTTAATGCTAGGTTCCGTTGGTAATGGCGATCGATTTCGAAGTGACAAATTAGAGCGTTTGAGTGATTGGTTGGTAATTTCGGTAATCGATTTGAATGAAGAATAGAGAATAGTGTAATCTTTTCGGTTTTTATCTTTGTTATGGCTATTTCTTGAGGAATGAATATCAACATATCTTAGGAGCTAATACGCTCTTGTCGGTGGAGTGTCCGCCATTCTTCTCTATTCATCACTAGGTTTTTGACATTTTGATATGACACGAAACCTTAAAGACATAGATGTAATAGTTATAATAAATATCAGGGGATAATGTGACACAAATTGACCTAGTCCTAAATTAAGCTCTAGGCTTGTACTATTGGCACTAGACAACGATATAAATACTTTTATAGAGAAATATATTTACTTAAATACATAGAAAACATCCATGACTCAGGAACAAAAATTCGCGCTCATCACACAAATATCTGCCCTTACCGGGATTTGACCCAGGACCGCTAGCTTCGTAGGCAGGGTCACTACTAACAAGGCCAACACATCGTCAAAAAATAATCACAATGATGGTAAGATAGAGTAGGTACAAAAATAATAGACTAGTTCCTGCATGTGACTCTCTTTTACTTACAATCCGATCCTCTCAGGTACTCTTTGGCCATTAATCCCTGTAGGATCTTTAAAACAATTTACTCTCTTGTTCACTCAGTTGCCTTAATGGTTTTCCTCCAGCATCAGGTACTTCATGACTTCTTGGCGTTAAACTCAGCATCTTGCGATCACGAGTAGACAAGCTACCAGGCCAACAACACTCGTATAGAGGTATAAAACTCCTTACTGTTAGTAAACTTCTCGTCTATACGTCTTTCTATTTGTATCTGAGTCTAGATTTCCGGAAACAATGCTCGTGGAGGAATTTCATACGTTTCGGTTCATTACCGCCAGCTGTGGCGTCACGCGCCACCGACCGAGTTCGCGTCGCAGTTTTTTAGTTCAACTTTTATACCGTTCATACGGACGAAAGGAAAATTTAATTGACGATGGGTCAATAGGATTGGAATTAAGCAACTCAATTTTGGGATGACGCGACGCGACGTGACGATGATATCCTGGATTGTTTTTGTTTCTCTAACGATCTTCTGATGTCTTAATAGAGCGTAAAAGAGTTTAAGTTGGTCATAGTAGGTGAAACTACAATACTATGACAAGAATAAACATAATAGGAGTTTTAGTTTACAAAAACGCTGAGTCTTGTGAGTAAAAAGGATACAAACTCTACATTTCGATTGGTCTGCAAAATGATTGCAGGACATTTCAGAATTCGTCTGCAAAAGGTACCTAGTCTTCGAGATCGGCAACGCATTGGTGGCGTTAACCACTTCCCATCAGGTGGACCGTCTGCCTATTAGTTCGTCGACGGCAATAATAAAATAAAAGTGTATGTGGTGGGTTATGTGTAGTGGGGTTGACAAAGTATAAATTGAAAAGTAGTTCGTCTCCGGCTCTTTAGGAGTTGATTGTCTCTGTTACCTATTGCCGCTCCAGCGCTAGAGTTGCCTCGATGCGCGTCGCTCCCAACCAAATGCGGTGCGGCCCTAACTAAACCGGCTCGGTCCGTTCTGTTGAGTATGCTTGGGGATATATCTTTGTTTGAAGATGAAGTACTGTTTATACTGTGGTACTGGCTACATAAGCTTGGTAAGAAGGAGTGAAAATCTACGGAGAACTGAGATAGATTTATGTGCTTTAGCACATTCAATGAAAGCCACTTTCGTTTCTATGCGAAACCGACCTGCTATCGTGGTTTTGGCTATAAAATGTGACTGTTTAATTATCTATGACGGAGCAACGGACCAGGACTTCAGAAGGTGGTAAGCGGTACCTTAGTTTACGCGTTATTTATTATTATAAGAAAACTGATTGCTAAGCGTTACGCTTACAACAGAAAGAATAACGTGTAATTAAGTAAATTACTGTGTTACAACGAGGCCGGGGTGTGCCGTGAGCTCGGGTGTGAAATTATTTTCAACATACTTTTAAATTAATTAAATGAGCTGGGGATCGCTGTGTGTTTCATCCCAATTCCATATCCATTTTAATATAAGTGCCTGATCAATTCTTGAAGCCTTCAGCTTTTCATTGCTTCATTGCGCCTTTTTGGCATTTTCATCTTACGATTCTATTCAAAAAAACTCAAAGCCTTTTTCATTGGCTACCAGGCTCTCATAACCGACTGGTGTGTTGTCAACAGCGACCGCCCTCGTCTTCGCTGTCGTACGGCGGCGCGGTAAACGACGACGTGCGGTCACCCGGCTCCGGCGGCACCCCCGGCCCCCTCAGTCAGCCCCCGCCGCAGACCCTCGACACGACAGATCCAGGTGAGCTCCTTACGTGTTCTTAACACCTGGCACTTCTGGAATTTCTGGAATTCCTTATTCTAGAAAAAACCCTAAATATTATTTATTACGATAATCACGTTTATTAAAGTTTTTAATTCTTAAATAATTAACGCCTTCAATCCGTTCTATTCTTATAAATATGTATTGTCGGTAAACGGATATGGTCCGCGCGCCGGTTATCACGCAATCGATGATTTCGTTTGTCAATCCAGCATATTTTCGCCAGGAAATTGCAGTTTTCCTGCGCCACCCAATTTCGGCAATTGTGCATCATTCAATTTTCCAATTTTGGTTTATTTCTCAATTATTTCTACAGATAGATTTGAATAGATTTTAAGACTCTCAAGAAAACTAGTCGGAAACGTAGTCCTATTGCGACAGCCGCTCATATGTTTAACCAAATCAAACGCATTCGAAATTCAAATTCAAACGTGTTCCATTCCGTTCAACATGCACCAGCCAGCACCAATACCATGCATTTTCCTTAGAAAAATATGTAGTTCTAAATTCAAATGATATGATAACCAAGATCTCGTAAAGTCACAAATAGCCGAGTGTGAACACGAACAATTAACATGTCCGCGCGATCTAGATCCGACACGATACGTCAACGCCTCTTCAAGACGCTTCAACTCTTGACGGGCCCCATCGTCGCGTCATATCGCACCTACGACAAAGGTAAACTTGAGAAATGATTTCAACCAGTTGTCACCGGCATCAGTCGTCGCGGCGCTTCGGACCTTCTTAAACCGGTAGAAATCAACCCAGAACTGAAATGACGGTAGCGTGTGCGTTGAGAGTAGAGTTCTGACGTTTCGGATCGAGTAGAATCACAATAGACATTGAAATGAGGCGGGCCCAATGCATGTATCGGCAACGCATCTACGGTAATCGCATACATATGAATACTTGTAATTTGTGTGGGTTGGCATTGTGTTGAAATTTAGTCTAGTCTAAAAAACTGGTGCTAACCGAGGTGTGACACAAAAGGCAGTATCGGCGTTTGACAGCCCTCAGCGGCGCGACAAAGCGGTTTTTTGCACTCCGATGGTGAAAATCATGGTTTTGCCGCGTTTGTGTAATTGTTCGGTTTGTCGCGCTTGTTTAAAATGAAGGGAAAATTGGATTTTGGTCGGCCCGTTACATTGAGCTGGACCAAAAAAACAACTTTTCTGCTAGTGTTTCCTGAGTTTTTGTTTGTGCCAGTGAAACTGAAGTATTTTCAAAGTTTGTTGCAACATACCACCGAACGACTGGAAGAAATGGAAGTAGATAGGGAAGGCCTTTGCGTAGTGGTGGAACTTACAACATAGCTAGGAAAAGCATTATAATTTCCTATTAATGTACCCGCTTTGACCTTATTATACCCTAGTACTTCTTAACGCATCAAAATTCACACCCGGCTACCCCATTATAATTATATTACAATTTAAACCGCTAAAAACTCCACGGGCGCCATAAACGGCGACTGGTGGAATTATGCAAAGTTCCAAATTCAAAATTCCCCCGTAATTCAATCACGCCTCCCCCGGGAGAGGGGCGCGGGGGGCGGGGCGATTATTTACGAATTAATAATTAACTCTGGGTTTAATTGCGTTTTTCAATTACGCATGACAATTACGCCGGTTATTGTCAATCGGGCACCGATGAAATTCAGACTTTTTCGCGTTTGGTGCCGAAACCACGTGTTCGACGTATTTCTTGTACAATACGGGCTCCGAATCGAGTCCTGGGCTCTGAATAACCAATCAATAATGTCTGTATGCTGCGTATTTCACGTGAGTTTTTGTGCAAAGTACGTCCTATGATATGTAGTATTTTAATAAAGCTGCCGTTATTTTTCCGGAAATATTGTCGATGAATATACTAAATGTCCAGTTTTGAATCTACGTAATTTGCTTGACTAATTTAATTAAACAAGTTATTGGTTAAAACTGCAACAAATGTATATTGTTATATAGATGGAAGATGACTTGAACAAGTTTTGATGCCGTGTTTTCCCTCAGTGTAAACATTTATCAAACAATAGTACCCATAGTTGATCTTTATTCATGAAATAAAACAAACAGCGTCCCAAAAATATCTCTAATCCGGAATCCGTAACCCGAATCGCAAAATATGACGATTATTGCGTTACTCCCCCCTCGAAATACAATTATCGCAAGTCGGTCCCTATTATCTTTAACTTGGAGCATTCTCCTCACGCGTGCTGCGTTCCTGGTCCCTACCATCTGTGAACTAGGAGTAGAAATGGTCATAGGTTTTTTTTACAACTTACAAAGTGTATGTGCCTTGGTGGTATCTAATACCTTCCTAACCAGGGTAAATAGATGTGTTAGATCTTATAAATTGACTTGTTTAAAATTGGTCAGTAAATCAACGCTTCAGGTACCTATTTACTCTTAAAACTGGGGAGGTAACCTGTGCGTATTACACTAAAAATTAAAAAGGAAGAACTATCTACCTGAAGAATTTAGAACAAAGTGAGTTCAACATCATCATGAAAAGGTCTTTGAACCATGTCGCTTCTAAAATTTCAAGGTCTCATCAATCCAGTCAGAAGTCAGAGAGAAATGTGGACTAAAAGAAGATGTAGTGACTAAGATTGATTGGGCATGCTTCGATGGTTTGGTCATTTGGAAAGGATGGAAGAAAGAAGATTGACGAAAGAGATATACAGAGCGAAAGTGAGTGGAAGGGTCGGAAGGGGCTGCCTTAGGCGTACTTTTTCGAATAAAATCGGAGAAATACTGGAAAAGGGCCGAATTTGAAGTAACCGAAACCGACGTGCGTGCATGACTCGATGTATGAATGTGGAAGAAGCGAAAGAGATTTGTCAAGATCGTATCAGGTAGAAAGAAGTGGTCTCTGCCTACCCCTCTAGGAAATAGGTGTGATTAAGTATGTAGTATGTATGTAATCCAGTGGTTTCCATAAGATTTACAGCAGTTTTGTGAGATTATAATAGCACACTTAAAGTCATATCAATAAGCTGATCTCGATTGTAATGCTCGTCTCGAGATGCGTCAAAAATGACAGTGTGCTATGGCTTGACGTTGACTTTGACGTATCTTACGACGGGATTCTCAGCCAAAATGAGTTTATTAATACGACCCTTAGAGCATTTGGCATCTTCAGATGAGTATATGCTGGTTCGTTGGATGGTATCAGGTATGACGATCGCGACAAAACTATTGTCTTTTTTGTTTACATACATACATAAATATACATATGCAAAAGCGATGTAAACCACAAGACACTTAAGAAAACATAAAAGGACCTTTTCAGGGACAGACATAATGGAAAACCAAGAAAAATCAAGTTGTGCTAGCTAAACGAAAATGATAAATTCGTATAGTGACGCTAAATAAGTCGTAACGTAATTTAAAATAAAATTATCGGTACTGGGGCCCCATAAGACTGAGAAGCTTTGGATTCTGCTCACGCGTCGCCCACTACCGGGTGTGCGTCGCATCGCAATCTGCCATCTGTGGACTAGGAGAATAGACGCGGCCAAGAGATTTCATAAAGACAAGGTATTCAAATACATAATAATATCATTGCTCATTCAAATTGCTTGTATCTATCGTACATCAGACATCTAAATATCACTAAGCAGCAGTCTTCTATATAGACGACCGAATGAATCAGAGATATTTTTTTCTAAATAGGTACTGTATAAAAAAATGATTTCTTTTAAGTTTGGTGTTGGTTGTGACTGGGATCGTATGCGATTTATTTTCTATTTCCGGGCGCTCGATTTCAAAAAATCTGCACGAAACGCTTGATCATAAAACGGAAAGTACTGATGACTGTGTGTTTACTTCTAGTATCAATTTACTATGCATCTGATCTCCAATATATCTCAGTATTGTCATTGGCAATGTCAAGTGTTGTCTATGGAAACCAGCTGGGAAACCACAGGTGAGATAGTTCTTGGCTCTTGTACTATGGGAAGTGGTGGAGCCGCTGGGATCGCATAAGTTTGTGTCGGTTGTACGAAGTGTTGTCGTTTATTCATGAGATTCTGTCGAACGCTATCCGTGAGACAGATTTCAATTCAATATAATATAGATCTACAGTCATGGATCAAGAGTTTGAAAAAATATGAGTAACTAGAGGTAGAAAGTTAGGAAAAATGTTTACTTTGATTTCCTTCAAATGCATTTTTAAACAACTTTCCTGCTTTGATAACTATACTGTTAAGAGCCAAAACAAATCGCTTACAAACTCCGTCACGAACTTATGATTTACAGAACCGCCCTTAACACAGCGCCGAAGCCCTCAGCTCATCAATATTTCACTCACAAAATTGAAAATTACCCCACACACTCACACAACTCAAATCTATCGTTAGCAATAAAATATTAAACTGGCGATTTCCCGCCATTTTTCACCGGCCATTCGACTTTCGCGTCACGTCTCAACTTGCTCCAAATGTAATCATAAAATTTGTTGTTAATAATTCAGGGTAGAGCGAGACTGTAACAGTTAGAGAGGGTAGGAAGCTAGGTGTGGGAGAGGGATTATTAAATTCTGTGAATGCTCACTTTGTATCTAATATCCGAATGTGTTCAATATTGGATTAAGTCGGCTGCTCCCTCGGGGCGTGGTTCCGTGATGGAGACCGAGTTTTCCTTGAGTTATGATTGGATGGTCTCATTTGGAAATGGAACGGAACTTACCTGCCGATTCGGCGTTCGAAATTTGAATTGCTTTTCGATAACTTCCTTTATGAAGTCGATGTTTAAATTTTGATTCGATACCTACTGCGTTGGAAAAGTTTTGTAGTGAAGTAAGTATTTTTCTTAAATAAATATTACAGGACCAATGAATTTGCAAAATTTGACGGTTTACTAAAAGTAAAATATGTTGGTTATGTCAGTTTTATGCAATTCGAAATTCAGACTCTCCTCCTCCTCTCTTTTCAGACCTCTTTTTTCAGATTTTAGTCACGAATGACAAGTAAAAGAAATAAAGTATCAAAAACTCTGATAGTTCTCTAGATCTTCCAGGGGCCTGTTTTATAAAACTACCAATTACAATTTACAGGTTACAATGACGACCAACCTCGACCAATGACGACCAGCCATTTGAGCAGTGTTGCCAGTTTAGACCTGTAAAAATGTAACTTGTAGCTTTATAAAACGTGCCCCAGGGGCTAACTAAAACATGCAGAAAATAAGCCTTGTTTTTTTACCACCAGTTCAGTCAAGATATGGGCATAATAACAAAAATAAACTATGTACATCGATGGCATTATTAACAAGTCGATGGTATTCACTTGCAATCGACATAAAAAAATAGCCTAAAATCAATACCAGCCGATTAAGTTACGCGGTAGATTCGTCAACCGCGACCGCAGCGTCCGTAAGCTCGCCCAAGGATCGGGTTACGTGTTTTAGAACAGGTTGCTCACGAATTATGGGGACAAAGGGGGAAGGCCAGAGCCATGAAAAAAGACGTTTGAAACTAAATATGCGAGTCGTAGAGATACTGTAGGCAATGGGAGATGCAACAGACAGAAGTGCAATAGTGTTTAGTGAAACTTTATCACTGCCTGTTAGTTGGGATTTTGCTTTCTATGTTGGTTTAGAACTCAATTTTCCTTTACGGAAGATTTTTAAGCATGTGTAGCGACGATTTAGAAATCGATAGCTGGCCAAACGAATTGAAAAACTAATTTCTCTGCTTCATACTTATTTCACATTTATCGAATGCAGTACTATCAAGCCAAGATGATACAAATATTTCCTAAGGATTTTCAACAAAATAAACCCAATTTATGCCTTTGCCTTTGAAGGAGATGACTACAAAAGCCCGCTGAATTTATCTTCAATAGAATTAAAATCCTTAAAATATCAAACAAAATCGCCGAATTTTTTCAAGTCTATAAAAACCCTCTGGGAATATTCCAAACGAGACATTCATCCTCTGAATAACTAGATAATTTCTATTGGAATACCATCGCTCTCATAAACGCTAACCCCTCAAACTCTCTATAATCCAACCCCAAACAAATAGCAAACTAGCCCAGTGTTATCCTAACAATTACCAGGGCTGCAGGAATTAAAAAGGGTTGCTTCAATACAATCAGCTGGCATTATTCCATTGTGCCGCATCTAATACTTTTATTTATTCGTTTCGCCACCCATTCAAAACGAAAGAGCGTAAAATTGAAGAATACTAGTTCAATTTCCAATAGTATTTTGTTAATGTTAAGTTTGATTTTCTTATGTGTTGAATTGTAGGTATTGTAAAAGGTGTAAAAAGTACCCTTTCGGCTTCTTGTTTGATATTTTACGTGTAATTTTATTTTGAATTGCTAAAAGTACCCTTTTGAATATTATTTAGTATTGTATGTACTCATATTAAGAGATCCAGCAAGTGTTTTAGATACATTCTACCTTTGGGGTTACCTTCTAATTTTCTCAGTGCCTCGATGGTTTCTTTATTTCAACAAAGTTATAGTTTTATTTGAATAATACTTAACAGAAAATTTTGCATTTAATTACATTCATGAATTCCACAATATCTAAGCATGAAACTACATGCATTTTCTACATACTACGCTTTTTTGTGATCATTAAACTATAGCATATTAAATATTTTCAAGTAAAGAATTGAATATTTAAATATATTATCATACTTTTTGCTTACTTAAAAAGCCATGTTATTAATTTTCCAAGCATATTATGTAACAATAATCATACATACAAGTCAAATAATATTAGAACAACCATACATTCATAAGGGTGTGAATTACAATTGACGGACAAAAAGCTGTCACAGTGACAGAGTGATTCGTCAAGCGACAGCTGTGCAAGGGAGAAGGAGCATACAAATCGACAATTACAACTACACGCACGTTATGGTCATTGTTAATATTAAAGCTGTTGTTGTTCATGGTGCCCTGGTAAAGGATTGTTGAAGTTGCTTTGGAAAATAAGAAATATTTAATGTAATTGATTGACGCTGGCTATTTTTGAATTACAAGTTACTGAAACATATGAGGTTTGTTCGATTGCTAATCTAATAATTAAATAATAATCTAATAATGGCTCAGTACCGAACTGGCTCATGTGGAACTAGATTTACTTGACTCCTGTCATAGTATGTACTCCTGGTAGTTTTTTGGGGTTTAGGATTTTTTTATTTAAAATCCTACAGTTTCTTTTTGTACGTCAGTCATAATGATTATTGAGAACTGTCTATTGTTTAATATTCTGAATATTAACATTCTGAGAAATACCATTCATGGATAGGTACTGTTGGAGTTTCTATCCCATCCAGTGATGCAGTCGGTGACCTCTCTGCCCCGATCCCAGCTCCCGTGTTTTTGTAACCGAACTCATCAATATACAAACTATTACAAACACGTAAGATGCATCTCTCTCATTACAACCTGGCTACTGTATTTCTTTATACTTTACATTCCTACAAACACAACCACTCTACTCATGACCCCCTAGTATCCACTGTTCTTGTTAACACGGTACCTATTTTGTATAAAACTCCAAGTTAAGAGGGACCCAAGTAAAATGGACGATAATTAGCATTTTTTAACTTTGAAATATTTATTTAAGTAGCCATCCTGTTTGTCCGTCAGTCCAAAGGGCCGAAACTACAAGCAATAAATCATTGGGAGAGTCTTTGAAATCACAATGAAATAGTTTGGTCTAGTTAAAATCGTGATTTACATATTTGTAATGCTGTAGCTACCTTAATGGCCACTTTGTGTTTCTCTAAATTAACATGTAAACTTTGTCGACGTAGCTCCATTGAATATTTTACTAAGAATTCAAAAAATGCAGTGAAGCCTTAATTCGGACCGCAAGTTTTTAAAGACCTGTATGATAAAAAAACGAACAATACGGTCCAATTAGTGGAACTACCTGGCATTTAAATTTCAAACTCCTCTCACATGCTGCGTTCCCGGTACCTAGGAAAGTAACCTTATTCGCAATGCAGCTAGACTTCGCAATGCAACTGAAGTATGGGAGCGGAATGCGCAAAGCACACCGCGTGCCTACGAGGAAAATTAGATTCCGCACTTGAACTGCCGCGCGTCTGAAGGAATTTTGAAATTAATTTCGAATTTAGAACGGCTACATTTATTTTTGGAATGGCCGTAAAGTTGGTACCGTTAATAAATAAGCCAGGTCTTTATTTAAAAAAAAGCAAGTAGATTACCTGTACACCAGGGGCCTGTTTTATAAAGCTACAAATTACAATTTACAGGTTACAAGTTTCCATTTTACACAACCTCGACCAATGACGACCAGCCATTTTAGCAGTGTTGCCAGTTTAAACCTGTGAAATTGTTACTTGTAGCTTTATAACACGTGACCCAGTCACTCTGGAATAGAGCTAGTTTAGAAATACATATGTACTGAAAACTGCCACATGATACCTATGTTACTTGTCATATTTACTTCAATTTTAGCATTCGTTTAGCTCAAAATTATAGAATGATTACTTACAATGTCGTAAATATACCTATTTCTTACTCATTCTGTGATATCCAAAGCATGAATAGTGACAATAGGTTACGTCTCACTTAAACAATCGTACAAAGCTTATGCATATTCAAGAAAAACTAAATCTAACAATAAATGTAACTGCTGACGTCCGCGTCGAATCGCGCCAATTAACATTTGTTTTAAACTATATCTTTTGAACTATTCGTTAAATATGTGCATATGTTTCACGGTTAAATTACCTATCACTAACGTATAGGTCTAGTTTACATTCAGTGGTTATTAATTTTTCTTTTTCACTGCTGAGGTTTCCAGGTTGATTTGTATTGTATTTCATGCCGTCTTTTGTTTTTGGCATGACGCATGCTTCAGTTTCTTAAGGCTTTAGAAAGATAAAAAATCATTGTGAAAATAGTTGTAGGTTCTTGTCTTGTTAGGTTGGCACTTGGCACTATTTTTTTTATGTTGTTATATAAAGATGCGTTCATGAAAAGTCAAACCAAAATGTACGAGTAAAGAGGTGTAATTATTCCGTAGTCAATCAAACATTTTAAAAAAACATCGTCGACTGAGTTGCCGCTGCCAAAATTACTCACGCATTAATTGTTAAACCAATAATATTAAACCACCTTTTAACCTAATTTATTCATTACGCCATCTCGAGTTAACTCCCACAATAAAGAAATTAACGTCGGCTACCCTCCTAAAATATTTTGATTAAAAATTTATTCCGCCAGCGAAAAAATATGGGGTCAAATCGGACCCCTGCGGGACTCGCCTGACAGATGTCAATCTGCAGCGGGTGTGAATGAGGGATGCTGGTATGGATGCTTTTTTTAGTTGGTGGCCATGATGTTTGTTCGGATGGGTGATAGTTTTAGCACGTACAGTTAACTATAGAAAAAAATACAACGTACATTTTAGTAACATTATACGTACTTTGAGTTTTAGATTTGATGCAAAAAAATATCTTCTGCCTTTTATTGAAACACATTTAAGAATACACCGATTTAAGATATCTTTGTTTGTTTTTTTTTTAATAATTTTTGTTTTGTGACGGTGTCCCCGTTAGTCGTTTAGTTTTATAACCTAAAAGCCAGTCCTTTTTCAAATGATTTTGTTCACATCAGTCAGATCTTCAGGTATTTAAAAATCCAGTTCCAAAATGACCACCTTTCTTTTCTTTCATACCATGGTTTAGTTACAACAACAAAATGCAGTTTTTCTCCCACAATTGTCAGGATCCTAGCGCCCCGCACCCCAGCAGCGCCCGCGCCGCTCGGTGCTCGGGCAGATAATTGCTACTGACACATATAAATATTAATGCTTGTCGGCTCGAATCAGTTATGACGGTGATGGGAATTAGACACTTTTGTCATTAGTTGCACTTTTGAATTTGCTGTTTACAAAGCTGAAATATTTATTACTAAGTGCGATAGATGGCGTTTGTGTTGAAGAATAGATTACATAGGTAGAGTTTGACAGATGAAGGGTTGCCAGTGTTAATGATGGGGAAATATCGATTTTCTGTATTCACTTGAGCTAAATAAAGCACTATATCCTTATCTTGTTCTTAAATTAAGAAGTTCTGCTACATAATCATATTTTTCCCTCGTGTTTTCTGCCTATTGTCATCACTTTAATTTTATCAAGACATTTTGTGCCTACCTTCCGTGAGATATATTTGTAATATTAGTAAATAGCGGTCAGGGGTTGGAATGCTGACATTTGTCGGATCCGTCGTTATTAGCCGGCGGCCATTGCTGTAGCGTCAGGATAAAACGGCATTCGAAAAAAAACAGGTTCGATTTTAAATTGAAATAGGCAGGGGCTTTTGGGCAGTTATTTTTCTTTTAGCTATGTGAAACGAGTAAAATATTACTTATAATATTTAGATAAAATTTACGCATTCACGACACGTAGTTTATAATGTCAGCTACTATAGTAATTTTATTCAATGCAATTTTAGGTAGGCTAAAAATTAATCAAACCAAAACAAAAGTATTTCTGTCTGAGCTACTAGGCTACCATAAAATCATAGTATGCTGCCAGTACCTTCCTTCATATTTGTGCGGCGGTCATTCCGCAGATATATCGCCGATAGTTTTCCTCGCATTGTGGCCACCCTTTCATTACAACCCGCCCAGAGAGCACAGCTCTATCACTGGAGGAAGGTACGGTCGTTGTTCTGTTGTACTGTTAATGGTATTTTACTCGTACTGTGTACTATGCGTGCGTTACGTTGATGATCTTTCTTTTTGGAGTTAAAAATTATGGTGAAACACGGGAATCTGCAAGTCCAACGCTACGAGCAGTACTTATAACATGAATAGGCTATTCCTAACCGCTGACTTACGGTCGTATCCATTTATTAGAAAGAAAATACGCTTTCCAAATTTGCGTGCGTCTTTGTTGCAGAGAAATATATAGGGCCGTTTTGGGTGGCCGCTTTTCGTTTCTGTTGTCCTGGTACTTTTTTACTGACGCATTCTCTTTTTTCCAGGTAAGCACGAAATACAGTTTTAAGGAGGAGCCGAGCGAGGGTAAGTTTTACACAAATAAATAATGTTTATTAAAAGAATACGAAAGTTAATGAAATAGTTTGATGCTCTACCTATGGTAGAGCTAATTTTAAAAGCTTGACTTCTATATTCTAGATGATATAAGTTTAGTTAAACCAAAGTTATTATAACGCCCCTTCTGCTTTGCTATATTGATACACGGATAACATGATCTTCTATTTAAGTATTCAGCTACATCGTTTATAAAATCAAAAACTATCATATACAACCAATAACCAAATTCGGTTACACCAAAACCAACAATGTATATATCTAGTTTAAAGTTTAAATATGAACTGAAATTTATATTTCTTGCGGGCACGATCAGTGGTTTTCTCGTAAATGAACAAAGTTATCTGACATGACAAATCAAAGTCACTAGTCAATTTGAAATACTTACAAATCAGTATACTTTTCTTTGACCACGCTATTTCTATCAAGATCAACAAATCAAATTTGGCTTATTAGATACCATTATAATGCATAAACAAGAATATTATTTGATTGCCCATTTAAAAGTTTAATTATGCACGTTTTGGAAACAAATCTAAGAGCGTTTCTCATTGTTTATGGGGCCCTGGTACAGGAGTCCTGTCACGTGCGCTGCCCCCTCGGGCCTGGCGACATTTTATTTAATCAAGAACACTTTTTAACATTCACCTGGCAACACCACAATATTTTCTTGAAGGTGGGCAACACTTTTAATGATATTTGTTTTTTTAAAAATTTCCTTTAAATATAACGCTGATTCTAAGTAACCTTTGTTAGTGCGATATTCCTTTGCCTTTCTTTCTACAGGCATCTGTACTAAATTTTAAAAAATACACACCTTCCAACTTCTCACTTACTTTTGTAGATAGCAGGAGCTGCCAGTATAATGAGCAGGAATAATGAATTTTTAATTTTCTCCCGCGTTAAAGTTAATTAAAATGAATTTTCTTGAATTATCCGCCTCGCCCTACTTTACGGCATTATAAAAACCTTTTTAAACACCAAATACATAAATTTGGGGTTTTGTCAGATTTATTAAGTCGATTTGGATTTGTCGTAAACGTCAAATAGTATTTTACTGCCGTATGATTATTAGATAGCAACACCATTGTGACTTTTTTAATTTTAATTTTTTTGTTGCCTTACCTCGTAAAATTCTGGACATTTTAGTACCATAGAGGCCTTAAACCTATTTTGATAAAAGCCGAAACATTTTCTTTTATGTAGATACACTTTTTAATGGTACGGCCATAAAATTTTAATTGTTGCTTAATAATTTGGGTCCATCTTTTGGTCGCACAATAGTGATATCGTAAAAAGTAACTAACAGGAAACAATAACTATTAGGAGCGTAAATCAAAAACTAAACGATATACATCAAATGAGATTTTATTTCGTTTAAAATTCGAATTCCAAGCTTTCATCCGCATTCGAGATGCTGCACTTCTAAATTTAAAAATAGCGCTCGTGTCCCGCATTTTTCAAAATGACAGCTTCTCAGTTACCCTTACAATTTTACTCGAACAGGTTTTCTTACTTTTCCGTCCCCTTAATGACTCGGAGCATTAGTTATCTTAAAATTACTGATAGGTATTCTAGGGGGTTCAAAAGAAAAGAAAAAATCGAAGGGTGAAAGTATCAGACGAGCGTTGATAACGGGGACTCGAATAGCTTTCTTATCTCCCGCCTTTTTCTGATAGCCAGAGAGTAATTAAGTTTTTGTTTTTTGAAAAAAGAAAATAGATGCGTTGGGGTTGCGATAATTTGTTTAAGATGGATTTGATTGCGGAGCGGCGTTGCGACTAAAATAGATTGTAATAACCCTCCTTCTGACGCAGTCGGATAAAAAATAATTATGAATGTGATTGTTTTTCCTTATTTAAATTTGGAAGGCAAATGTTGGACATTTGGCTTAAAAAAATATTTTCTTCACTCTTTATATAATATCATCGTACCACTTTGGCTAATGTTTTTACCAATAACATTTAATTACCTACATTTAATAAACTACTTACTTTATTAATTGCGAACAATATGATATATTTCACGTGCCAAAAAGTTGTATTATACATAAACCTATAAAAGAGTATACAACGTTAATACAAATAAAACAGCTTTTAACTCTTTGGGTACTAATTCTACAAATTACGACTTTAAATAATATTAAACCTATTCAACAACAATAATAATAAAACTGCGGTAATTAAAATGCACACAAAATCGTCTGCAAATACCTAAACAAAGCTTTATCGTCAATCTAATGTCGCTATTTCGGCCCCCAGTCTGTTTCCTTTACCGGAATGGGACGGGCATACGGAAAGCGTGTAAGTTAAAGGGAGACGGGGATAGGATAGGGAGCGCCACTCGGATGCAAAGAAAGTATTGTTTTAAAGACAGTTTTAATTTCCCGAAGGTGATTTATCACTCGGCTCTCGCGGCGGGAACGCGTTCCAATCGATATTTATATTTTTTGGCGCGCACGAGGGGACGCGCCCCCGCGACGCTTTCAAATATAGAACACGTCTTCTGTTTTCGGAATAAAAAAACACATTATTTTGAATTAAGAATGCCTTCGCGGGTGAGGTAACGGTGTTATGAATATTTGAATTTGGAAACGCACCACAGTTATAAGGGGTGTAATTTTTTACGATTCCCGGTACCATTTCGACTCGTAATTTGGTTTCAGAAAGTAATTCCAAGTTTTTGCTGGTAACGATTTGCATTTCAACAAAGTTTAATTTTCAAAAGATGAGTTCGCTAAGTAGAATATAGTGTCTAATTCATGCCGGCTTATATCACGGCAGCCATTGAAGTACATACACCGTGTAGGCAGATCGTACATACAAATGTCATAGCACAGATTAGTTCTCCATACAATCACCATACAATCGTCACATCTCTCTGTTTGCAAATCAAGCCGCCGCCATTGTGATTAGCGTTCCTTTTTTAAATGCATTCGAAATTCAAAAATACAAACCGTTGGTGGTCTAGATCGTTTGTGTATCGATTATAATCGGTTAATGTATCGATTAAGCTGCGAATGTTGCGGTTTAATGGAGTTACGGTAGATGGGCATGGAAGAGAATCGTGTTTTACATTGTTTTATGATATATTCATTTTTATTCGTATTTTGTTTGAATATTATGATTAAAATTGCATTGAAATATTTTTGACTGATGGTGCAGCGCTGTCGAAATATATTACGGATAATTTTATAAAAAGAAATTATATGTATTTTTTCCCACGACTCCGCCCGCGTAGAAGTCATTTATCGCTATTGCCTCGGGAACTGTATTATGTATTATTATGAGTGCAATAAATAATTGAGAATAGAGAATTGAATTGAACTGTCCAATTTTCATTTCCCCGGACTCAAGCTATCTTCATACCCAATTCCATTGAAATCAATTCAACGGTTTAGCCGTCAAAGCATAACAAACAAACAGACCGACATATGGATGTGTAACTCTACAACAACTTTATTCTATATCGTTAAACAAGAAACGGAGTCCATTTGAGTATCAGCCAATTCTAATCAGATAAAGTTAATAATAAAACGACGCAGCGCATCGTTTCCAAATGATAATTATCTAAAAATGCGTTTAATTAAGGCTGGCATTTTAAACGCGACTGCGTTTAGTTCTAGTTCGTTTAAGACGATAAGCTAACATTCCTAGCCTAGTCTATAAAGAACTAGGTTTTTCCTGGGAACTGCCTAAGTTTCCGATTTTATTAACTAGGTATAATTTTATGGTTCAGTATCCGACGGGTGTCAACCGGGACCGGGATTGTACCGAAGGCGTTTAAAAACCGACCAAGTGCGAGTCGGACTCGCGCACGAAGGGTTCCGTACCATTATCTATACAACATTAGCAAAAAACGGCAAAAAAAAACACGTTTGTTGTATGGGAGCCCCCTAAGATATTTAATTTATTCTGTTTTTAGTATTTGTTGTTATAGCGGCAACAGAAATACATCTTCTGTGAAAATTTCAACTGTCTAGCTATCACGGTTCATGAGATACAACCTGGTGACAGACAGACGGACAGCCGGACAGACGGACAGCGGAGTCTTAGTAATAGGGTCCCGTTTTTACCCTTTGGGTACGAACCATAAAAAAACATTGTTAGTTGGAGATTAGATACAAATCTAGTCGTTCATTGAATTTTTTTGTAGTCAATTTCTTCCAGTTTGGTATTTTTAAGTCCAATAAGAAAATGTGATGAACTATTTTTGACAGAAACTAATTTTAATTAATATCATACTGTAGCTGTGAATTTAATTATTGTAATAAGTCTTTAACGGAGCATCGAAATAACTTACCGCACTTATCTATAGGCTCAAGACTTGAGTTTTGCTTTTAAAGTAAGCCGCTTTGGGGCTTAAGTTCGCCACTCGCCGAGTCGCTTCACCGCTCGCAAGGGGTTCTCTTGAACTTTTCAATTCGTCGACGAATTATCCGGCAAAAGAAAGTTGTCCCCAGCTCTAGAAGGCACTATAGTTAACTGGGTAACTATTTACGATTTTTTTTTAAGTCATGATCGATAGCACATGCCAATGGGATCTTTGAGCCATAAACATAACTCGAGAATACAATCTAAAGACTGCAATCCTAAGACCGCAAATGCGTTGCCAACCCTGAGGACTAAGATGGAATCCGTCTATGCTAGTAATTTCACCGGTAATCTCATCCCCACATCGGAACACAACAATGCGATCACTAATGTTTTGCGGTAGCAAACCAAACCAACCGACCAAATTTTAAAAAGAATCTGGCAACTAGTATGACGTTTTCAAATATACACCCTATCTATATAGGTGCATTAGGTAGGACAGATGAAAAGACTGACGGCTTAGGCTTAGTAACAGGGTTCCATTCGTACCCATTGGGTACGAAATACTAAAAACATATATTGACTTTTTAAATATTTGTTGATAACTTACTCTACCTAAAGCTACATTTTTTCACTTTCCTTGACCACTTAGTTGGTCTTTATTATGTAAGTTTTAAATGTCAGCAAATAACGTTTTATTTAAGATACCTTATCTTCTGACCTTTCCTTACGACCACTGTATTAAATAAGTAAGTGACAAGAAATTGTTTTTAAATTCACAAAATAATACATTATCAATACCGCAAATTTTTAACCCAGCTGCCATTGGTTTTATTCGGATCTGTAAATGATTTCTATGCTTAACTATTGGCCATGAGGATCTTTCATTTTATAAATCTACTGCAAAGCGTTATGAGTTATGATACTAAAATGTGGTCCGTCTATATGTCAATGCTAAGTATTTATCTCCTTGAGGTCGATCTAGTTTCGTAGTCATAAAATTTTCGGCTTGAATACCTAAGCAATAGAAGAACACCCACCTGTCAGACCAATAACTGCACCTAATCCCATGTTTGATGCGTCGCATTAAATGATGAACGACTTGAAATAGCCAGGGCAAATAGTCAGTCTAACTATAGATCAAGTGAAAAAGTTTAGTACACGTGGTTTATGTATATATACCTTTTTTATTAAGGGTTTAGTCGACTTAAGTATATCCTTTTTTACTAGGAGCCCAGGTATTATAACTGGTGTGCTAGCTAGAAATGAGCTAAGCTTAAGAAAAGCGGTCTCCGCCGCGGACGTCGGTTTTTTATTTTTGTTGTGATATGAATGAAACTGCTGATGGGTTTGAAGAAAGTGGAATATATCCACTGTTCGCTGTTATCACCATGAAACAATCAATTGTGAATATTTACGCAAAAAAGTGATAAGATTATTAATGAATCAATTAATTGTGGCTCTAACGAGATCCTAGATGCGTGCAATCTTTCCGCCCGGCTGCATAACTATGCGTTTTTCTGCATCCCGCTAATGGCGGTCTCGATCACTGCTCAAATTTATGAGCTGTAGATTGAGCACCGCTCAGCTCATACTTAATAGTGCGTAAAAATTGTGTGCAGTGCATAAAACGATAGATATATATGAATTTCTAGCTGTGTCAAACTAAAACAGTGGTCAGTAAAGGCAAGGGAATAATTATTAATGTTGCCTTAGCGTTTAACGACGCTTTCTTTAAAGACTAATTGACTTACAAAACGCAAGAAGACTTCACAAAACTTTGTAATTTACAATCTGTGTCAGAATAGAAATGTCTCGTAAAATTTAAAACCAGTAGCAGCCGAGTAACAAAGGGAAAAAATATTTTTCCATTTCCATCCGAGGATTGTGTACCAGGCTTACATGAAGGCACAGGTGGTCATTTGCATACGTAATGGCCGAGACAAAGGCCTACGCCTTGCTTTGCTATGCCACCGCGCTTCTGCTGCCCTGGGTACGCATTGTAATAATGTATGTTAATAGATGTTCTTTAATTCCATAACCAACCGTTTAGATCCTTGATACGGCGGCCGTTAAACTCTATAATCTTTAGATTTTACCTCAGGGTGTAATGCTGAGGTCAATCAAACTAAAAATAATTAGTATATCAGGTCGACGAGTTCGCTAACTCTTACTGTTTATGTTAAAAAATTGGAAATACCTAAACCATCATATATTCACTTTCATAACAACATTTACGGCTAAATAATATCCCTAGGCTTAACCGCTTTATTCGTGTCTACTTGTGAGCACAATAGCCATCAACAATATCGATGATAAAATTACAACTTCTCATTAACATGTAAATTAGTTACAACCCACAACGCGAGCTAACAGGAGAGGCAAAAAGCGTTTTAAAGGATGAAAATGAACCACAGAAAACGAGGCGATTTTAATTAGAACGGTCCCCGCCTCAGGCGCGACCGCAGCAGGCCGTAAACCGAACTACCAGGCGACCAGCGACCTAAACAACATTAAAAATTAACTCTCGCTTTGTTTTAAATTTTCGACTTTTAGCGTATCTAACACGGATATGCCCCCCTGGTAATTAAGACGAGTCCATTTACAAATTTACGAGCCCTCCGAGCGATCCGGCGATGCTCTTTATGTTCGATTCCTTCGCACGCAACTCTCCCCTCCATATTTCCACTAGAATATTTTCGCAGCAGGAAAATACCCGCTGCCCCGTCCGTATATCATTCCCGTGCACAGATTTAACCCTCAAAACAAGACCGAAATCTCCATAGAAATTGTCTGCGGGCAAATATCAGTCGTTCTGTTTTATCATACGAATGGCCGGACCTAAATAATACCGCCCTATTTCCATAGCGGTGCCACGCCGCGCCCGGCGCGGCCGCTATGTCTTTCGCGCACGAAAAGAATTCCCTAAAAAGGAATTCCTCACAACGCTCCAAATAACAAATAACTTAGTGTTTTTATTTAGGTAGCGTTCGTACGGGCACCAATGGAGCGGCGCTCCCCCGAGGGCTGAACCGAAAAACCGCAAGACAATCCCGAAATTCATTACACGCACTAGGAGAGCATCCTTGGAATTCACAATATTGAAATCCTTTCGTCCCCCACCCGCCGCTCGAGATATTGCACAGGCCCGATGTAAACGTCGCTACACTGCCAACTAACACGGATAAGTAAATCGTTCGCTCTACATAATGAGCCGGAGCGAACTCTCGTTCCTTCGATCCTCGAACTCGCGAACAACACATATCATAAAACAATTTAGCCGCTGATCCGTTTAATTTATGGCTAGTAATATCGAGCGGGAATCAGTGGTAAATCATAAAAAGAGCACTTAAACGCACATTAAGTACGGCCGGCCGTTTAATAACTATTATTAAGACTCTTCACTAAATTCCTCAATAAAGTTTGAGTACGCGGTAGCTACTACTGTTTGTATTGTAGAGCGTATTAGGTCGCGTGGCGTTGTTGGCAACACTGTCATTCTTTAACGTGGTTATGTTTTGAGTTTTATTTTTTAAATTGTCTTTCGCGGTATCGGTTAATGTATAAGTGGCCAGTTACTTAGTGGAATGAAGCACGCGCGATCGGCCGATTCGCAACTTATAGGACGCAGATAAAAGTGTATCATCATTCGTCCATTTTACGCTCGTCGTAAAGCGCATCACTCCGTCTCGCACTCGCGCGAACATGTGTCGTAAAGGGACCTCTTCAGCTAACAATTTCCTGATGGTCTGTAAATAGTAAGTTTATTGTCTTTTTATGAGGTACTCGGACCGTAAAAAGGAAATAAAAGAGCACCGCCGATGGTGATAATAAAAAAAATAATTTTCGACTCATCTTCGTGATTATCTCTCTCCGGTTTTACGAGAGTGTAGCAAGTTAGAGCGGGACGGGTATGGTTTAGTGCGCGTCGTACTGTGACCCTTTCGATGCCGATGGGGGTAAAGGTCGTAAAATAGCATAAGGATAATGTTTTGGGTTTCCTATACAGTTCATTCATGATTTCGTTTTAGTACGGCGACGGTAGACATGTAAATCCGATTGGTTTTACAGCGTCGATACGAGTGCCGAGATCGGCGCGCTCCCCATTACCCGGTGTCGTCGGGGTAATACATCGGTAATAGAAACTCTCCCGGCCCATTCCGCGCCGTAACAATAACATAAAACAAAGGATCATGCGCTACTCGTATCTACACGAACATTTATTTTTGTAACAACGCGCACATGTATGAGCAATGAACGATAACACATTGAATCAGTGTTCGACATTTAAAAAGTCGAAAAGTTTTCCAAATTTAAAATAATTCGAGCGCCAAAATTCAAATTAGGAACGAGGCGATAATGCTTCAGGCGCTAGGGATGGGCGACGGTCGCCGATTCGACATTCGAGTCGGGACCGGCACTCCATTTGTTCAGCTCCGCTGGGCCTAACGTGGCCGCGGGACGCATCCTAATTCTTAAGAGGCCATCACCAGACCTTTATTCGTTAATAAAGTTGCGATATAAAAGAATGAAGGCGTCCGAGGGTGAAAGCGGAAGGGTAGGGCTTAAGTGCGCGTTTAAGACGATGTCGAGGGCGTGCGAATTTGTCAGCCGTGGTCTGTGACGGGCTATTGTGCTTAAATAAAGACTCGTTCGGCTTTATGGTCGGTGCATTGTCGACTAACATTTATTGATCAATTACATTTCAATTAAAGAACATGATTATTTTTAAAATTCCATTGACGTGACGCGTAATGTAGCTACAACAATACGCGTACGTTTTGT
Source organism: Acleris cristana (assembly GCA_948252455.1). Lineage (NCBI taxonomy): Eukaryota > Metazoa > Arthropoda > Insecta > Lepidoptera > Tortricidae > Acleris > Acleris cristana. Next base: position 13,955,661 of record OX411789.1, read on the forward strand.
CTGTGTGTAACGTGAACAGGCTCCTAAAGGTAATTGAAACTGACAGCGCGATTTGGGGGACGCGGAGTAACTGAATGTAACTAAAGCTACGCGTTGTAATAAATAAACAAATTGTTCTTTTTCATGGCGAATTGTGAGCCATCAATCATGACATATGCAAACTGACGACACATATCAAGTAGTTTTAATAGTTCTGGACCTAAAACTTGGCACTCGATCTTAGTCATCAGGGTTGGAAACGCATTGGCGGTCTTAGGATTGCAGTCTTCAGATTGTAATCTTGATAATACAAATGTCTATGGGTCACAGATCTCACTTACCATCAGGTGGCCTGCGTGCTCGTTTGCCTTGTCTATGACACTACAAAAGTTCTAGGTAGGGAAGGAGACAGATATACTCCTATAGCTCTATCGTTTTGACTGACTGGAACTTTGCATGTTTGAACAGTTAAGACAGCTTCCAGAAACAAATCACTCTCAAAAAAACTACTCTTAATCCATTTTCCATATGTTGTTTTAGCTATCTTGCCCGAATATATGACACAACACGTTTGGTCCATCAATCTGTAGCTAGATCTCTTCCCCTTACTAATAAACGTTGAGTAACGGTGGTATAGCTATACAATGTTTTGTCCTTATCTGTCAAATCCAAATATCACAATGACAGATTCACTAGTGCACACAGTTGCCTATTTTTGCAACGGTCTATTCTTGCACATAATAAAAGAAAAGAAAAGAAAATGTTTATTCGTGGCAAACATTAATTAACACGGACCAGAATTTTGAACATAAATGCATAATTTGTCGTGAAACGGTCACAACTCAGTGTGATGCTGGCGGAGTCAGCGCTGGTCTTCCGTTGTGACCATTAAAAAAAAAAGTGCATACTTTAACCCCCTTACTAATAAACGTTGAGTAACGGTGGTGTAACTTATCTGTCAAATTCAAATGTCATAATGACAGATAAGGACAAAGCATGGTTTAACTAAACCACGGTTACTCAACGTTTATTAGTAAGGGGGTTAGTATTTGGTACGAGACCATAAAAAGGCTGATTGTCGAAGTTCTGTCTTCTTTTCGCATACCTATATAAGTGTACAGGTATTATTTATATATATTTTTTATTAAGACTACATTGTCTTACACCATAACCTATAAAACGTTGACATCGACATTATAGGCCGTAATGCCTTAAACAAAGCACGTAAAGTGATGTTTTACGGCCCGGCCTTATTCAATGTGCCATACTGATTTTGTACCCCCGGCCCTCCGTATCATCTTGAGGGTACGGCGAAGGGCTCGGGGAAATCTGTGGATTGCTTTCTTTTGAAGTTTAAGGACGTTTAAGAACCCTTTTTTAAACCTTGCTGTGTTTTTAAAACATGTAGAAGTAGTAAAAACTCGGTGGTAAATATAATTGAGTCGGTAGTAAGGCCCTTGTGTTATAAATAAAACTTATAAACCGATGTTACAGCTCACAATCTTCTGCCTTATATCACAATGTATTTGTATTTAGTTACAAATAAATATAAGCTAGGGTGAAAAGGCATCTTCTGGGTATATATAGCTCGCTTCATCGTCGACAAAATTTTCGTCCTCCAGGGGCAAGAGGTAGCCAAGAGCAAAATAATTATAAAAAAAAAAACAGGGGACAACTCGCATAAATTGACCTAGCCTCAAACTAAATCTAGGCTTGTACTGCGAGAACTAGACATCATACATACCTTCTTCTTAGAAAATTCAAACTTATACACATTTGAAAAACATCCAAGACTGAAGAGCAAATTTCTGAACAATTAGAATAGTCTCAATGCTATAAAATAGCAAAACTAGACTCTCTCAAGAACTACTTATTCCTTAATTCTAAAGCTCAAGACAACAATACCTCTCAAGCACGAAACTAGTCGCGAGCGATCACAACACTCGACTTAACCTCAAAAACGCAACAATAAAAACTACTCGACAACACTTACGCATTGTAATCTCTCAAATCGAATAACGACACTCGAGCAAACCGAGTTATTTAGAATCGAGTCCCCCCACTAGTCGGTAATCGAATGAGAGACCACTTGCGAACACTTGAGGCCACTGTTACTTTGTTAGGTTTTTGAGGGACGCCCTTAGGGCAGATTATGCAAAAAACCCCTGCGATTTATGCTATCTTGGTTGCTAAAAGTTTGAATCATACAAGCTCAGCTATTTGATAATGATTCGATTTAAATTTGCACGCGTTTAACTCGATAACGTTCGGAAATTTTATTAGGAACTTTTTTCTGTGAGTCCTGCGACTCTATCAGTGTAGAAGTTGTTTATGGCTGCTCCCGCAAGGACTGTTTAATTTTACGGATAAAAAAAGCCTAGGGGTTTTTTTAGCTTTTAATGATCTCACATAACATAACATAACATAAACTCACGCCTTCATTCCCAGAGGGAGGGGTAGGCAGAGCCACAGACTCACCAACAACTCCAAAAACTTGTTGATAATTCTGAGACCACATTTTGCACGACCAGGCTAAGATGTTATCCAGTTTATTAGTTTATTATGATCTCACACATGTAGCAAAAATTACGGCGATATGTTTACTCCGTTACTGCGTGAAAGAAGGACAAGCAACCAACGAAACCGCTTGCATTTAAAGTACCTATAAGCGAGGACTCAAAATAAATCGCTGAATGACGTCGCAAATCCTAAAAAACAACGCGCAAATTGTTGTAAGTGGTACTAATCGATTCCCAGAAAAGAGGCCCGAGTACTATAAACCGTTTAGAATGCACGCCGCGCCTCAGAAGACGCAATAGGCGCGTAAAAATTAACTACAATGTAACAAGCAAACAATCGATAATCCGATGCCGAAAACGATACGCTCGAACACGCTGTTTAATCGAATCAACCGAATGTCACTCGGTATTCGATCGGCGCGTCACTATTTGAATATTTTGAGCGGTGAATACTAATATGCAGTTTAGCAAATTGTAACTTATTAATAGATGGGTTATATTATTTATGGGACACGCGGCGGGAAATTTGATTTGTTCTGACGATCGCAATTATTCCGTTGCGAGCTCTTTCCGAATTTCGAACGATGAAATATTGCGGGGGGATTGGTCGGGCGTAAAAGTATTTTTGTGTACCGATTAAAGTTTGCTCTGTCTTTTATTTGGTTTATTGAGAATTGATTAACCAGGATTTATTCAAGTTAAATCATTTGGTACAGTAATTTTACTTCATATCTTACTTTATCTTAGTAATTATGTAATAAAAAATGCAAGAAGGAGGCAAACGAGCACACCAGTCTACCAAACAGTACAAATAAGTGGGATCATGTGACATTTGCATTTTCAAGACTACAATCTCGAGACTGCAATACATCTATACAAATTAGTATCTATTCTCTTAGTAAATTACATACATCACAGCTCTCGTTACTTACGACCTGATTTCCTGGCACTTGCATCCTCTGATGAATGATGAGGGCTTGCTCCAAGACGTCTCATTAGCCTTCCCATTCAGCTTACAGACTTTCCCGCGACATCTCTTATTAATTAACATCGTGAGACACGAGTTTTGGCAGGAGAAAAACTTTAAATATATCGGAAATAGAAACCACGTTACTTCTACCATTTCAAAAAAGTAAACCCCCTGTAGATTGGTTAAGAACTGTTTGAGTCACAGTTTCCCCCGCCCGCAGAAACAACTTTGCGCGCTCCATGAGTTATGACGCGATACTTCTAATGAATGACGTTGTTGTCAACTGTCAAATTAATGGCGCTGTTCGAGACACTAGTTTAGACGACGAAACGCACTATCATAATAGAGACATGGAGACATTCGTATTTAATTATAACTAGCGGGTTCACGTAAAAATGCTTTGACGTTGCGATTCAAAAGAGTTTGTTTGAGTAACAAATGATATTTACGAAAGGTCTTTTAAAAAGTGGATTTCGTGATGGATGAGCTTTACCGTGTGAAATGTTGCTTCTTAGTACTATACTAATTCAGTGCCATCTGATACAATTATTATAGAATTGACCTAGTAACTCAAAATATAACTAAAAGAAAGGAATACAATTATTAAGGAGGAATAGAGCTCTTTTACATACCTTTTTTTGGACCATGCCGCTAGCGGACCTGCTAGAGGGGGTGTTCTTTTTATAGTGATGATTATTATTTACATCTTTAATATTTGAGTAGCTTCGTTTTATTTTAAATAAGTTTAGTTTTAACTTTTAATTGTAGTAATTTACATACCCATGTCAAATTTATGTTATGAAGTATCAAACTTGATTCTAGTGTAACGAGGATAGAGTTTGCCGTTTCTCAATTTAGTAATTACAATTTCGAATTGGCCTCATTGCCATATCTGTGACGTTTAGAGGGATAAACGTTAATAGTACTTTTTACTTATTTCTGAAATATGAATTCATTACATTTTTAGGTTCCGTACAAAACGGGACCCTATTACTAAGACTCCGCTGTCCGTCTGTCTGTCTGTCTGTCACCAGGCTGTATCTCATGAACCGTGATAGCTAGACAGTTAAAATGATGCATTACTATTGCCGCTATAACAACAAATACTAAAACCAGAATAAAATAAATATTTAAGGGGGGCTCCCATACAAAAAACGTGATTTTTTTGCCGTTTTTGGCTAATGTTCTTAGATAATGGTACGGAACCCTTCGTGCGCGAGTCCGATTCGCACTTGGCCGGTTTTTTATTTATTAGCTCGATGCAGTCATCCACATAAAGCATACGAATTGTATGGGAAAGGTTTTCTTTGATTTGTGGGTTTTCTAGTACTCTAACCTTAGTTGGTCTCAAAGAGTGTTTTAATCCTTGATAGAAATGGGATCGATTGGCATTAAAAAAAAAACTCAAATCTGACGATTTTCTCGCTGACTGTACATTTTATCAAAAATCTGTGAATGTCGATTTTCATTACTTAAAAAGTTAGTAAAGGTCTCCTAAGAGCATTTTCGCGTAGCAGCAAGGGATCTAGTAGCTGCCATTACTGCCCCATCTCAACTTTCCACTCTGTATACGACCAAAATTTTCGATGTTCTGCATAAACATTTTCAGCAGTCGTTTCAAATGACATTTAACTTTTGTCTATGGTTTATAGTTTTTACTCACCTAAGGATCCTGCCATCCGCATCCGTGAGAAATACCAACAAACCCCATATTTAATTTTCGTTAAGTACATTTAAGTGTCCTCGAGACCAGATCTTACCGGATACAGAGATAAAACACTCGACGTTCAAGATTAGATTTTTCTAAATAAATAACCAACGGTGTTATTTACCAAGGCAGCATGGGTGCACAAGAGGTCCCTGTTCTGAGTCAATGGTGTTTGTTTAAAACACTCCACTCTCAATGGGCTGGATAAACACGGCTGCAATAATCTGTGACAATACTCGAGTTTGTATAAATATGCAACCACTCGATGTCATCTCGAGACGGATTCGGTGTGTGGAGGTGCCGTTTGTGTCACATCACTAGTTTGCTTTGTGTTTCACTGATCTTTTTGAGTTGTTGGTTTTAGATCTTAGTTGCTTATACAGTCTTAGTACTTACTTTAAGTCATTTTTGAGAGCAATTCTTCTTTAAGTATTTTTCTTCCATTTAAAATCACAGGGATACTTACATTAGTTTCATGCCTGTGTCAATCTCTGATTTCATTACTATCAAACTGACGAACTGCAATGCAATTTTTGGCTGTAAGGCTAGATTTCTTGATGTGATTCTTAATTCTTAACTAAATTTGAAGGTAAATCAGCACCATGGCACTTTCTGATGTCCGATCTACCTCTAACTTAGTTTAACAGTACAAGATTGATAAAGATATAGTGGCGTAATGCTGTTTTTATATCGGGGTTTTCAAATCGATAAATTTCAAGTATTCTTTCAGGCAAAGATTGAGCAATTTTATCTGCCACAGGCATTAAACATGGTGTGACGTGTAATCTCTGTTGATTCGCCCTCCATAAACACTGACCATAGATTAGATAGCGCCGGATGTCGAGATCAGAGGCTGCATTTGCTTAGCTCCAGCGCTGCCACACTGATAAAACCAGCTTTCAGTTTAACTAAATTATCTGTGACGTGCGCTGTTATGTAATTTAGGACACACTTTAGACACAAATTACTGTTTATACGGTTGCTACAAAATTGGATCGATTAAGTATGCTAACACCTGTTTCTAAAAAAAGCTGCTTGTTATAGTCCATTTGACAGTAACACGTCACTGTTCAAACAACGCCCTTGTTTGCTACCATATGGCTACAAAACTACATTTTAATGACGTATTAAAATAACAGAAAAAGGTGCGAACACGATCTTCCCATTGTTATTCGAAATTCGAAAATAATCGTAACGCACCGATAATGTGCTAAATTCGAATTACCGGGCGGGCATAACGTAATTGCTGATCGCACGCGAAGTGTCTATCAAAATTATTTTCGTATGGGGTCTTTTTTTCTTATGCACCCCTGGTGGCGTGGGGTGCCGTGGGATCTCACCTACGGACGGACACGCAAGCCCGATAGATAATTGTTTCATTATTCTTCTATTAACTCCACTCGAGCAGTAATTTATCTTGGATTTCGCAGTTTTGCTGCCCTCTGAGATTCCAGAGGGTCATTTACCCTAAGCTATGCACATAATTATGTCCGATTTCAATCGGACTACTCGTTCTTTCAATACTCAATTCATTTGAAGCTATTCGCATTTTCCAAGCCTTTATAAATACCAAAATGATCTAAATACTGTTCAAGCAAGTAGATTCACACAATCCCATCGCAATAATCATGTGCAAAACTAATTTTAAACAGTTCGAGACACCAAAAAAGACGTCGGTTGGTCGTAAAGAGCGCAGTAAAGTCAGTCGCGGTGTAAAAGCCGGCTGGGCGTGGAGGCACGCCCCGCGTTTTAGCCGTAGTCGCTGCGAACCGTCTTTATTAACCTCCGCGTGGGTTATGACCTCCGGTTACTATTGCACTGCATGTAGATAACACCCCGTTCAGCACTTTGAATCTAATATTGACGAGGACCATCGTTAAAGTGAGACTGGGGATGTCAAGCGCGACGAATTCTTGCTAGCTTTTTAGAATCTCAAACTGTGGAAAATCTATATTAGTATCCTTGAACTGATGGATGCTCTTTGGCATCTTTTAGGACCTTCTTCACGTTCGTAACTTTTCAAATATAAACATTACGCAGCAGCAACGGTCAACTCGTCTCCTTCATTTATAAATTCTTCTTCTGCTTCTCCTTCGCATTGGAGACAGGACATGGCAGCCGATGCAACTTTCACTGTACACCTACCTTATTTTGTTAGCTTGCTTCATTAGCGCCCTCACTACTGCAGTCGCGTGTTCAGTAATTGCTAGCACCTCCCTCCGTTTCAGCCGCCGATTCATCAACGTTGCGCAAAAGGGAATGCCACGTTTCATTAAGATTTAGATTAACCATTTTTCTTGCTTAGCCCCAGGAAATGGCAACACAATCACTAGATTTCTGCAGACATTTATATTGTTGTCATGATGGTCTATATCCTCTAACGTCTTTTCTGAAATTGACGTCTTCTTGACGTTTTCTTGTCGTACACTGTACTCATGACAGTCAGTTTGGATTGATGTCAAGCGTCATGTTGGCTTTAAGAATTTGAAACAGTCATGCCACTTGCCTGTCTTGCAAACGTCGCGGTCGTCTGTGTCTGTCTTCTAAATTACCAGGCCAGCATATCACTGAGGAGTAAACAAGATCTCTTTGATCTGGTGGTAATTATTACATTATTGCGTTGTGCTGGTTCCTGTCACTTTAGAATTTTGATAAATTCTCAAAATAAAAGTGACGTGAGTGTAAACTGTTGAGTGTTAAGTCTGCTTTTTGTAGACATTTTGCTACCGGCGGCTTGAATGTAAAGCTGATTTTATCTTCAGCAATCAAGTTTATCTTTATCTGCTTGCTCGATCATTTGCAAACCTTTTATAGCTCACTTTTATTTAATCTTTTAAGAAAGTGCTTACAAGGATGAACTGCTAAGACACTCAGTAGTTAAAGATTACACCGTACTGTTGCCGTGCAGCCGAATTCAGTTAAAATTTAATTTACCTTTTGATCGATTTTAACCACCGTTTTTTAACGAGTTTCCCAGAACAAGAAACATTCCGACTAGATGAACATTTATTTGTTTTCCATAGCACCATTGTTTCAAAGCAAGTACCAGGGCGGAAGCATCTAACGGAGTTCTATTTATTATTGCTGCGATATCAAAGGATGTACGACGGAGCGCAGCGGTTCCTAGAACGCGCGTACGATCGTTCCTTTGTCGTGAGATACAAACGGTCATCCTAAAATAATTCGGTTATTTTTAATTAGTTATAACGAGAATTGGTTAAGATCCAATGACTAAATGGCGGATAGTTTTACTAGTTTCGTAGAAAACGCAATTACCAATTAAGCAACACACTCTGCTCCGAACAACTTGCCCGCAAGTCCAGCTTATCGTAATTTTATTCATATTCCTTGGACCATTTCTTACCTATCTGGTACAGAAGCGGTTAATTTCTAAGTAAGTCATAAACTGATATTATCGTGTCCCATTGAGCACTATTTCTGTCTCTATCAATGGCAGAAGGAAGCGATTTCGCATAAAATTAAGTTTGGAATAATAACGAACTAGTCGCGGCGCGAGCGAGCGCCCTCGGAACAAAGATTGCGTTAATTTGCGCCCTTTGTCCAGCAGAATAGAAAATTTTCATGTTCAGTTGCGGCTATGGAACGCCGATGCCATTTTCGTTTTATTACGTTTTTAAATGTAAATCACTGTGCTTTGTACAGCGACAACTCGTTATGTTCTGTTATTCCTGCGTTTTACCGGATTGTGATTGTATAATATCTGTAGCCGTAGCATCATAGTATTCTTTTCGTGGTAGCATTTTCTGTGGAATCACAACATTAAATTGTATGTAAGGTTTGTTTCCAAATTTAATTGTTTATTACATATTACCGAATTTATCAGTAATTTTAACTTCAAAGTCACCGTATAATTTAAAAGAAAAGCAACTAACCGAATTTATAAATAAAAATCAACCAGGTTACTAGTAACAGTGTACTAGGAATTCACGAGCGCACCGGAGCTTTGATACGAGCATTTAGCGTTGCTTGGAACCGCGTGTTTGTTTGTGTGTTGTAAAACTGTTAGGGATCGTAAACGGTCGTGTGTGGTCAGCCCTTACGACGAATCCCGACCAGATGGGCACACATCAAAGACTGGCTGGTGATAAAAAGGCGTTAATATGATTTAAAAGTCAGTACTAGAAACCGAGGGGATTCCGCGAAGTTTTTGGGTTATGTTGTAATTACCATTTGATTACTATCAACATAGACCTGTAGAAAATAAACCTACTATCTGGTACAGATGGTTAATAAATGACTGACTGCTGAGTTTCTTGCGGCGTTTCTTCTCGGCAGTGGTCTCCTCTTGGGAAGCGCTGGTAGACTCCTGACGTGTAAAAGTGCCCGTGCGGCCTACTTACTAAATAAATGTCTTTTATCTTTTTATCTTTTACTAAAAATATTAACATGTGGAATAATTTGGTTAATAGTTTTGGCTATAGTAAGATCGCATTGTTTAGCCGTCGTCGGTTCTTATAATAAAATCAAATTATAACGCATAAGTACCTATTGAGGGAATTGAAATTCAGAACGCATCGTAATCTCTCTCAGTTTATTTGCGTTCAAATTGCTGAGTTTACTGGGCGATGACAGAACCCGACTATAAACAACGCGTGCTTGACGACTTCGTTACACCCAATATATTTCCCGTTAACGCAAGGGAAATAACATTCCCATTTTCCAGGTATTTTCCGCACTCCATATTGGCGGGATTTGCCGGGAGCCGGGATCATTAGCCTCGACGATGCTCCTGCCCTCGCATGAGGCCCTGGTACCGCTAAGGGAACTATTGCCGAATTTTCCGGGATTTTCTTCTTATTTTCCACTCCCCTAGTTTGTTTTGTGAAAAACGGGCGGAAAAGCGTGGTTTTGGAATAGGGAGACTTCAATTACATGAGGCATTTATGTTTTTTAGACGACGCATAGGGACGATATGAAGGTAACCTGGAACTTTTTACAATTGATTTACAAAACTTCCAAGAATTATTAGCTGCTACTTTAGTTATCACCAAATATCTCGACACGCCTGACAGTCAAAGTGGCTTGCTCGAACTCGAGCAAATTTCACAGAACACCAACCCAAGATAATCAATGGCAATAATAACTGAGCAATTATAACTGGCACTAATACTCCATTATCAAACGTCTGCGGCACCCGTTCCCGGGATCGCTCGGCGTTATTAACCGGGATTACCGGATCCCTATCCGGAGCCCCGGATACGGGGATTTGCTCGGATCTCGGCCGGTGGAAATGATATAAGGTATACGGTTTTTTCTCGGTTACAATGTTTTTTCGTTACGCTATTTGGATTTGGAGGATGCGTGTAGAGCCATGCATAAATGAGTTTTGCGTCTCTTTTGATTTCTACTCCATTTATGCTATTTTTATTCCATGAGCAAATCGGCCTGTCAAACTGACTGCTAAATAAGTGCCCCTAACTACACCCTCTAGCCCTGGGGACCCTACGTGACTGTATCCCAAAGTCCCAATGGAAAAAATAATGTACAAGCCTTGTACTTCATCAGCGATGTACCAGGAGTGCATAGATGTCGCGTAGGTTGAATCCCATGGTATCGGCGAACAAGCGATCGCACTTACGCGTCACCGCTATCATATCGCTGCAGTATCAGTCAGTCGCGTCGCTGCATTAGCTCTGTCGCCGCGTCGATAAATCCTCCCGGCTATGCGGCCCCGGTGAATAAAATATAAAAATAATGTACGAAAGTAAAATTAAACATTGAATGAAGTAAAATAATTATTTAACTAATTATGAATTAATTAAATGCCAACTTTTTGGATTAAAAAACTCTAGGTATATAAAACTAACTAGAAAAAATCCTGACTATTTATTTTTATAAAACCATTACCCTCCTTCTGACGCAGTCGGGTAAAAAATCAAGAAACATTCAAGACAACTTTGAAAAAATAGACCTATTTCCAGCAACTTTCATCTTATTTTACCACTTCGAATAAGTCTTTTCTAAGAATGTTGTATTTAAATTAGAAAGCTTAGTACTGAATTAGTTAAATAGTCAAGAATTTGACCCTTCAGGTCAGGTGTGCGTGGAACTAGCTGAGCCGAGTGCGTCAAGCCGGCCGGTGCCGCTATTATTGTATATAAGCCGCTTATTAAGATCGACTCCCACTCGCCGTCGAAGCACGCAACACGATTAACGTTGGTCCACATGAGAATTAAAAAAAATACATTAAAAAATATGAAACGTCAAACTCTATTCTTGTACAAGAATCAAGTTTGACGTTTCAAAGTTGTATTTTTGAGTTACAGGCTGGTCATAGCAATATCACTTTAAAAAAATACTGGCTGGTTATTTTTGAATGACATAAATTAATTTCAAAACATATGTTTCGTGTTCTTTAGAAATTACCCTGTTAAGTAAAGTTCAGCAAATAAATTAAGAATGTTTGAAAATAAAATGCAAGGTTATTTGTCAAAATATCGTGTTATGTTGCTTTGGTGTTATTAATGTTGTATTAAAACGCTATCATGGTGTAAACTTGGTAAAAATATTTGTTCGCTTGCTTTTGAAGTGCGTTGACATTGCATGTTTTACATGTTTTAAATTAATTGTTACTAAAATACCTTGAAAATTTATGCGTCTACTGCATTTACTAAAACCACTTGCAAAACATAAGTTGATTTAGAAGGAATAGCGATGTAAATAAAGCTAATGTAAATGGTACGAAATCAAGAAGTATTGGCGAAGTTAAAGGAGAAAAGAAAGATATTGGAGATTATAAAGAACAGAAGAGGAAAGATGATTGGCCATTTATTGAAGCACGAAAAGCTGATCAAAAACATTATAGAGGGAAATATTGAAGGTAGGAGAGGCAAAAGAAGACCAAGAAGAAATCAAGGAGAAGGTGCATGTCTTGTACTATAGAGAGGTCAGAAACTGACAGAGAGGAGAGAAGATTGGAAATTACTCCACCAGCAAGAGCAAAGCTCTTAAATTAGGAGAGATAGCGACGTACCTTTTTTTAAATCCGATCTTTAAAGATTTATAAGCAACTGTTCGGTCAAGAAGTTCATTTATGAGATTGATTGATTGATATGAGATTTTTTTGGCTAGTTATTTGTCGAGACCAATTTAACGAGTCGAAACTATGTGGGTCTACGGTAGGTACTGCGAAGATCCTGTTGCCACCTTCTGACTTAGTGGTGGTCCAGTATCTTGAGTCAAATGTCTATGGGTCACAGTTCCACGTATCGTCAGGTGGCCAGTGTGTTCGTCTTCATTTTCCCTTTTATAAAAATAACCCTCTCCCATGAGATCAGCTTTTGGATACCATAATGTTGCGCTGTCTTCTGGTTTACTATATTACAAATTTCAGCCCATTCCAATAACCGGTACAGGTTCAAAATTGAGTTGCAAGATTCACTCACAAATGAAACATGTCAAGTTAAATATTAGAGGTCAAGATTAATCTCACAAAAAATTTACCTGGTCCCAAACTCGAGAATGGTAATAAAGGTAACAACGATAAACATACATACAGAATATAATAACATAGAGAAAAACACTACCAGTTCCATAATAGTGATCCTGATCTTCATTTTCTATGAAACACGATTTACAAAAATATTGTCAGATGCGAGTGCAAGCGTGAGCGTGAAGCTAATATAAAGCTTGGAGAACTGTCAATAGATAGAAAACATACACATACATACCTTTACGCCTGTCTCCCAATGGGGTAGGCAGAGACTATGGAACGCCAGGTGCATCGGTCCAAAGATACCTCTTTTGCTTCCTCGAAATTCATCCACCTCTTCATGCACGTACAGTCAAAAACTTAAATTTGTGACCCCCCTTAGGGTTTGAAATCAATTTAACATTCTACAATAATAAGTTTGAATTTCCTATATATTACAAATGAGTTGGCATCTCTAATGACATTGACGACTTCAAACATATATTTTTTGGAATGGATCACCAATTAACGTTTGTGACCGTACGTCAGTTTCGGGTGCTTTTAATTTGGCCCTTATTCCACATACACTGAAACAAATGGTCGCTCAGCACACAAATTACCCCAACCAGATTCGAAACCGAGACCGCTAGCTTCATAGCCACGTCATACCAACTCTCTCTCAGGAGTCGGTCCCTCATATCTGAGGATCGTGGTCATCAGGGTTGCATCTGGGGCTCTACTTTGAAATCAGTAATTCGAACTTCGGATCGCACCGTCACTTTCTTGCGAATTAGTGACGCGTCGAGAGCAAAAGGGATAGCAATAGACGAAGTTCGAATTACGGATTTCAAAATAGAGCCTCTGGAGCGGATGATCTGCCTCCACCTGCCGTCCAGCGCGTCTCTTACAACCGTGTAGAATTTGGAGGATGATTCTTTCACTTGATCAGTCCATCTTGTTGGTTAACGACCGCGCGATCTTTTGCCTTCGGTGCTACCAACCACCATCAGGGGCACGTTTTATAAAGCTACAAGTTACAATTTTACAGGTCTAAACTGGCAACACTGCTCAAATGGCTGGTCGTCATTGGTCGAGGTTGTGTCAAATGGAAACTTGTAACCTGTAAATTGTAATTTGTAGCTTTATAAAACAGGCCACAGTTTTTCCAGGTTTACGTCGCCGTGTGTGGGCCGAAATAAGAAAGAATGCGTTGTTAGCTATACTGGACAAGCGAGTTTTTACTCGGAGCTCGTTCAGGATCGATGCATTGGTGCGTTTCGCTTTCATACCAACTAGCCTACAAACATAAAACAATGTTTCTAATTAAAGTGATAATTGCAAAAAACGAAGTAACACAGCGGCATGTAAGCCCCGCGCGTGGTAAGTGGAATCATACGTACATTTCCCAGTACGCTGCGTCACCGGCCCGGTGCGCCGGCGCCGGTTACGCTAACCGGCGGTTGATTCACCGGTAACGGTTCCTTGTCGCTGTCATTGTAGAGCTGTCAAAATGGAGAGCGTCTGGTGAATAACTTGAGGTGTGAGGTTTATTTGGGTTGGCACGTTTGGAGATAAGATGGCCTGTGTGCTCGTGTGCCTTTTCCTTGTCGTAGAAAATTGTTGTCTGTGGGCGATGGTGACCACTTCTTCCAGGTGACATACTGGCTATAGTTGTGACTCTTTTACCATGAAAATACGGGCACCGGTGGGGATTGAAGTCTTGCGAATGCAAATCTCTATGGTTCACTGATTCTACTTATCATCAGGTAGCCTGTGTGTGTGTATGTTCTGCCTTCTGCAATGCATACCGAATTGTCACCTGTCATCTGTCAAAGTCAGTTTGTTGATATAGGGCTTGCTTATTGACAGAAACGCGGAGATCTAACCCCATATGCTTCTGTTTAATCCACAAAAGAAAACTCTTTTACCGAAAAAATGTCCTCGCGTATGATATCCATGGACTTATACCTCTGAGAAGTCAATGGGAGTGGCTATAAATAACTAGAAATTGGTGAATTAAACCTTAACAGGAGTGAAAGCCGGTAATTGAAATGAGAATTAGAATTCCATTTCTTAAGTATTTACGAGTATATTGAATGAACTCTAGCTATATGACTAAAAGGTAGCGTGGGTCCATTTTGGCTCATATAAAAATTTGTTGTCCGAAAGTGTTTTAAGTCATAATCATCGCAAGTCATAACGTATTTTTTTTGTAACTGTTACTTTTTAACCTAGTCTTATCTGCACGTTGAATATTTCAGAACTTCTGAAAAGTTTACGGTTCCAGCGGTATAAAAATTACATTTTCGGAGTTCCAATAATCGGAGTTGCTATTTTATATGAACTCTGGCGCACCCCAAGAATAATAAGCTGAACATTTATAGCAAAGCCAAAGAGCTCCTAATTTTTTTTCTGTCTCTGTTCCCATCGTCGTTATCTATCCTTATTGTCTGTCTGAAAACTAGTCCTTATGACTCTTTTACTTTGTACGTTTTTTCAACAACATATCATATTGATCCAATCTTGTTATTTCAAATTTCAAATTTTCAAATTAATTTATTTCGAATGTCTTAGATTCATATTTGTTATGGGATATACTTTTACATATAATATTGTTAACATAGACATAGACAGCAAATTTCAAATTTTCAAATTAATTTATTTCGAATGTCTTAGATTCATATTTGTTATGGGATATACTTTTACATATAATATTGTTAACATAGACATAGACAGCCTTTCTTCAAGTCAATACATGTAATTAGAGCGCAGTGAGAGAGATAAGCGCAGGCGCACGTCCACGCGATAGTGGCGCCGAGACGAGGCGGAGATAAATGCAAAGTTTCCAGTTATACATCGCACGACACATTTGATATGGCGTGCGGATTAAGCAATAATAAATTCTTGTTCAACGGCGTAAGAGCTATATTAATTGTGTCCTGCTTTACGCAGGGTTGACTTAACTTTAGTTACAAGTATTATTCTATTCTCCATATAGTCTAGTCTTAGTACATAACATACTAATATTATAAATGTCAAAGAAACTCTGTTGGTTGGTTTGTTACGCTTACACAGCTAAATCACTGAACCAATTTTAATGAAATTTGGTCTGGAGATAACTTAAATTCCGAGGAAGGACTTGGGTATTTATTATTCCGGAAAATTTGACAGTTACCGAGGGAATAGCAATAAATGACATCTATGCGTCACTAGTTCGACTAAATTAATAAATGCGAAAGTTTGTGTGTTAGTTTGTTACTCCATCACGCAGCAACGGCTGGACGGATTTGGATGAAATTTGGATGGAGATAGCTTATACCCTATATACATATTTACATAGGGTACTTTTAATTTGTAAAAATTCGCACTCAAGAAATAGTATATTAAAAAAAGTACAAATTTTGTATTGTCAGTCAATATTAGTTTAAGAGACAGACATGCATGTAGCAAGCAAGGCGTATCAACCTGTATCTGCTATGTCGATTCGATCTTGCTAGAGTGAAGGAAAACCCGTATACTTAATATAACAACAAGATAAGTTATCTGATAGTTTTATCTAGGCGATATAAAATCGTTATCAAATGGAATTTGCTGCTTCACCCTATCAATCATTGTTAGTTTTATTGTATATTTATTAAACAATACCAAAGCATTATTATTACTCCCTCTCTCTTCAATCACTCACAACTGTCTTTTTTTTAAAGCCCTAAATTTAAAGCCCTACAAATAACTCATAGATTACGTTTAGTTTTGATGTGATAGTATGACAATTAGACATACGTATCACCTAATAAATAATGATATGGTTTGATTTTTCAACGTTCCAAACAAAACTCAATCATTTAGATTCTTACAATCAGCCTCATATACATACAATTGTAATAATTTCCAACCAATTACAACTAAAATTAACCGTCAGTTAAACCCCCGTGCCACCGGGCGGTCGTGCCTCGTCTCGGAATGTAAATAGAATCGAGGCGAGCTCGCGGCGGCGAGGGAAAAACGCTTTTAATTATTGAGAATAACATCCGCGTTCGATGCCATCACGACCGAGCACAGGCACGGGGTAGGCTAGACTATCCGGACGTATTCAGGGTATTTTAGGACGTAACCTAACCTAATGCGCTAAACTGAGTTTAAGAACCAATCATACAACTGTCAATGTGTGAATTAAACTAAGTTTAACTTTTTGGTGCAAGTGGCCCTTAATTCAGGTGTAACAAACCTTTTTTAACGATTATAAATACAATATAAAATATGAATAAATGTATTTTTTTTTATGTAATCGCAACAAACCGTTTTATAAAAATCTACCGGATAAGATACTTGAAGTGGCTATATCTTATATCTATAAAAAAACATTGTTTTTAACTTTATCAGCTGCTATCAAACCTTGTCTTATCGCGACAGATCCGTGCTGACAGGCGATTGACAGGCCGTTTGACAGGTGACGGATGGAGTCTACGCTGTTTGCTATAGCAGACCTTACAGATATTGTAACCTTTTCAAGTAAACGCAACTTTGCCTTTTATAGAATCCATAATTCCACGGACCATAATGACAACTTAAAGAAAACAAATGTCGCTACACTAGCTATCTATATTTAAACATAACTTGTAACCTTGTAAAGCCCACCAAACTACAAATAGAGAGTTTTTTGTGAGTGCTACTTTGAATTTACTGTCAACGCAATAAAGTTCAATTACGTTTGTTCGATAATGCCATTTTCCGTTTATTTAGAAGGAAAATAAACCTTATTACCATTGCGACACAGCTCAAATTAAATTGCCATGATTATGTACAGTCTATTTCACACTGAGCCTTACGAGGTATAGATATAAAAATCCTTGATATAATGGCTTGAGCTGATATCTCTTAAACGCTGCCCTCATAAGCCAAAAGGCAGTATCTCAAATTCAATAGCCAAAGCATAATCAATCTTCTCTCGTTAGTAATAAGGTTGCATTTGCTACAGGAGCTTTGTCTGAGATACCGCCATTTGTCTTAGCAGGGCAGAATGGCCCAGCCAATTTTAATGAAACCTAGCTAAAAACCCTTAAGATTCGTTTTATTCGTTTGGGACCTATGATGCCCCAGACAGACATACAGATAAATAGACACACAGATACTCACGTTAAATTTATTCCACCCCACTTTTATCGTCAGGGGTTAAAAATAGGAATTCATGTTAATTTAACTCTACCTTTTCTGGGTTCGAGTCCCGGTAAGGGCATAATTTTGTATGAGCATGAATATTTTCTTGTATCTTAGTATTTTATTCGTCTTATTTAATAGAAAATGTTTCGAATAACGGAAGACAGAAAAAAACATTTTTGAATTAGCCCCTTACCGATGCAATGGCTGCTAGTTTATAAAAAATCATAGAAGATCTATAATTAGTGTTCTAAGATAAGTTGTAGTTGTAAGATTATTTGGTTAGATTTTTGACAACGCTTTAAAAATACGCGTGCTTTTTTGCATTTCGTATTTCTGAACGGTTTTTTTATCTTCTAATTTTATTGTGACCTGACTCTACATCATATTTAATTCTTCATCTTTACCATAGACACGAGGAATGTTCTAACAATATCCTTTCTTTTGTTCCAGATGCAATGGGTGAGTAAAATCACAGGAAGAGCCATAAATCAAGCAGAAACATAAAATGGCCGTGTTAACAAAAATTCCAATCTTCATAAAACTCGAAAAATCATTATACTGACTGAACTCGCTTCCTTTTTTATATTTTATACGCAAAATAAGTCAATCCGAAGACTAGGAGCCCAGGAGTCCACGGGGGATTCGCCAGGCGTCATAAAGTTTGATTGGGTCATTAAAGCATGTTAATTTATTAGTGTTCGAACGTTCTCATTGGCTATAAACAACCAAAAATAGACTTTAACTTTTTTAAGTCATGGTAGAATTTCCTGAGTGGCGCGCAGGGATTTTTACGATGTTTTAAACCGGGAAGGAGTGCGTGTAATCGAAAATCACCTTTGCTGTAATTAAACGCACGGTGTAGAAATGTTAACTTGTGCAGTGACACGGCGTTGAAAATAACTCGGGTAAGTGATCTTGGATTAGTATATCGATTTAAATATAGATATCTTTGAATACTCTAACGTGATCTTACTTAGCAATATCGTAAGAAACAAATTAAGCGTAAATTAAAAAAATGTAATCGTATCTTATAGAGATCTAACTCTAACACGAGTTTTAATAAAGGTCGCGTGTTGTACCTAATCGATCAACCTTGAGCCATTTACGATCAAGCCCAATACATTTACATATATTTCATATTTGTTACATTTCACATTTTTAACAACGAACAAAACGCAATCAGAAAAACAAACCATTCATAAATTGATATTCATAACAAGCGCATTCCATTTTCGAAATTGAAACGTTCCCTTTTTTAAATTTCAAATATCGAACGAAAAATTCGGCACGTGAATTTCGTGCGGCATAAATAAATTAAAAACTAACAATCAATCGAACACGAAAACACACTTCGCTATTTATCATAAAATATGGACGTTCGAAATTGAAGTTGTTCGTCCCTTTTGGATGGTGTGTGTGTGAGCGAGAGGTTCGTTTTTTCGACTCGTTGATTTGTTCATGTCGGTATCGGTGGGATATTAATTACTGCTATAATGAGCTTTGTTTCGTTATGGACGATTGTGATCTGTAGTGGAGAGTGCGTTCGAAGGTTCTGTATATTTATATTTTATTTAACACAGTGTTAAAATTGTTAAAAATAACACCGCCCTGCCATTGTAGGCCAAAGACTAGATGTATACTACTAGACCGGTAGTTCAGTGTTAAGAAATAGCACACCACATAACAGTGTATACGCCGATCTTGGACCTGACAATTCAGATCGCAAAGTAATAAGTCTAATTATCCAAATTTGAATTTTGAACCTTATTGATACGTCAATAGGACCATATCGTTATGTTACCAACCGTATCACTTTAGAAACAAATGGTTTAGATACGCATTTCAGTTACTCTTACCAATAATGTGTTAGAGCGAGCGGGTGCACCGGCTTTTTCACGCGCCAGCTGTTGTTATTTCAGCCATCATGCGCGTAGCGTACGTATAGGTACCTACCTATACATTAGTCAAAATTTCGAATCTAAATTTCAATAAAGCTTACATATTAATCTTTTGAAAAGGAACTCCAAAACAAACTGCCCAAGGAACCCCAATTATGATTAATAGTGAACAAACCGAACAGAAAATCACTGGGCTCCTTCAAAGTGTAATTAGCCGAAAGTATTTGTTATGTTTGATCTGCAGTTAAAATAAAACGCGTGCGCATGCGCAGATTATAATGCGTTATGGCGTTACATGGATGATTATAGTTATATAGGAGAACTGAATATGATATTATCTTTAAAAGTTTAACCATCTTATGCATAAACGTATAATAGCTAGTGTGCTTAAAATATGCTTTGTCCTTATCTGTCATTGTGACATTTCCATCCGACAGAAAGGGACTAGACATACTTTAACAAACACAGGTATATAGTGTGTTTATGAATAAGACTGTTAGAATTAGGTATATTATTATGGCTTTTGACAAAATATTATCCGACGGTTTTTATTTTCTTTTCTGTTACATAACAACTTCAACTGAAACATTAAAGTAATTAACCCTTTTCCTTAAAAAGTAATTGAAATTAGACTATTTCATGAAACCAATTCGTTCATATTGGCAAAATTATTAATCTACCATTATAGAAAATATTTTGCAAAGTGGTGCCCGTTGAAGTCTTTTAATTCCAAAACCTTAAAATCTTCGAAAATAATAAAGATACTTTTTTTCGAAAATCTTACAATTATAGCAAAATTTATTTCTCAAACCGTTTTTGAATAACCCTTTATTCTAAAATTTTGAAGAATCCCAGTTCAGATATTTATAAGTACTTTAACAAAAACAAAATACTACGACTAAGTCCCAATTGTATTTCTTCAGTTTCATTGCTCTGGGCCGGCCACGTTGCTCGAATGCACCCTAATTGCTGGGCCAGGCGAGTCACAGACTGGCTCCCGAAAAATGCTAAGAGAAAGCGGATCCGCCCCAGGAAGAGATGGAGTGATGAGTTGGGATCATGGGACAAGAACTGGAGGGGAACCGCTCAAGATCGGATAGAGTGGAAGAGGGGGAGAGAGGCCTTTGCCCAGCAGTGGAACATTATGGGCTCATAATAATAATAATAATAACAATTCATTGCTTTCTCATGTATTAGGTAAGTATACGAAATAGACTTTGTTTCTTCTACGGTGATCCTCGCAAACTAATCAATTTTCAAAGGTTAACAACACTCTTAAATGTAATTTCTAACTTTTTTATTACATGTATTAATGTTAAATTGTAATTTAAATGAAAACCGTTAAATAATTATGTTTTTTCTTCGAACTACCATTATTATGAACCCATCATGTACCGATTTTTATTTCTATTTTCGTTTTCTATTCCGTCTAACGTCCACATCTGGCTCGCAGATTATCTTAAGACGTTTTTGTACGCCTACCAAACTCTACTCTCTATATATTTGACAATGAGCATAGACATTTTTTTTTTTCAAGTAACAAAACCCAATCTTTAAACTTAGCTAAGAATTTCAACGTCGAACTTAACCCTAATTTCAAAGTTAAGGCTAGAACAATTAAAACAGACAATGATACCTAATTAAACACAGTTAAAAGTAACTAATAGTTGTAATTACGGCAAATTGCATTTGCGAGATGACAAGATATGACGGCGGCTGTCAGATCGAACGATTGCCAGCCACGTTAATAGGCGCTACGAATATTACAATTATCATTCCTTATTAGTAAAAAAGTTAATGGTGCTCAAAAGATACGGGGAATTTGCCCGCAGGGCCCTAAAATATGTTGAAAGCTTTTAAACACGACTACAGATGTTAAAGTCTTTCTTAACTTTAGAAAACGCTTAAGAGCCTACATAACTGTAGCATATATTAGGTATTTATGTTTAGGACGCAAGCTCTTGTAACACGAAACCGTGTTTAGTCGACCACTGGCCTAAAAACACCTCAAAATAAAAAACAAAGTCCACGCAACCCGCCTATTTGACATTCAAAAGCGCGGCAATCGAGCAAACATTCAAATTTCGAACACAACAACCAAGATGGCGACCTTCGCAGGCCGTATATCAATCGTGATTTACGCGCCACGGCCGAGGTCGACGACCGGCCGAATTTCGTTCAGAAATGCACTCGCGGAGTAATTTATTTGTGACCATCTATTATTTTGTAGACTTACGAGGTCCTAAACGCAGCTGACATTAAATATATCATTTCACGCGGCGGAGGCACTGCTCTACTACTGTTTCACTCACACTCGCGCTCCCAACGCTTGTGCGAGCGAGACCGCGGTAGAGCCACAGAGTAGTTCGCGTTTTCACTTTTTATAGTAGCAATATATTTGATCAGCTGATCGTAGTGGCGTTTACAACTTGTGCCTCGTGTGTAATGTTTTTCATAATTTATAATACTGTTTTTATTCAAGTTGGGTAGGTCGTGGTTTATTTATAACGTTGAATATTTATCTAATAGCTATATATTGGCTACCGGGCGGCGACTATTGCCCGATAAATCCACGGCGGTTTTGTTAATTTCCCATTTATTTGTGCTGTGAAACAAAATGTCACTTTAATTTTAATTAATGCGTTTAGTCTAAAATCGCGGCGTTGTTGTTTTTAATCTGTGCACATTTCGGTTATTACGCGGTTTTTTGCGCTTAAAATTACGTGATTTATGAATTGGCGGTTTGGATTAATAACCTATTTGAATACCTATCGAATGGGAACTAAAGTGTGACCAGTAGTGAAATAAAAGACGACAAATGCGAGCGTTATGATCGCTGAGCTTAAGCTGGTATTTTTGGTGTTTGATTCCACTCAGGTTCACCTTGTCCATATTCCCATTTCGTCTACATTCTCATCTCGGTTACATTCCCAAGTCGTCCACATACCAATCCCAAATTGTCCACTTCCTATCTCGTCCATATTCCCAACTCGTCCTCATTCCCAACTCGTCCGCATTCCCGATTAGTTCACATTCCCAACTCGTTCTCATTCCCAACTCGTCTGCAACCTAACTTAGGACTATAGGGTTGTTCTATATCAATCCTATCACTTGGTTGTTCAAGTCACTAGTTTTTGAAAATGTGAACGATATGGGAATGTGGACGAGATGGGAATGTGAACAAAATGGTAATGTGGAGGAAATCGGTATATGGACGAGATGGGAATGTGGACGAGATGGGAATGTGGCTGAGATGAGAATGTGGATGAGACGGGAATATGGACAAAGTGAATCTGAGCGATTTAACCGTAAAGAGCTAGCTAATAGGGTAGGAAAGACAAGAAAACGATGGCGGTGCGAACAAAATAGAGAGCAAAATTAACCGTCACTTCGAGCAGGAAAGTTCTATTTTGCTCTTTGATCAGAATTGAAATAATAATGTATAATAAACTCTAGTTTATGAGCGAGTGTTATAGAAAGCTCACATAAACTGAAGCAAAGCGAGGGCAGGTCGCTAGTAGTCTTTATAATTATAACCTCTTGTTTAAAACTGGATAACGAGCTTACACCTAGTACGACTCGTACTTTAGTTCTTTATTAAAAGTATAAATAACGGTTATCAACTAACTATATGTAGGGTACTTCTAAAATACATCAAGGGAGCACATAACTCGTTTTTAACTGAGTGTGTGTTATTTAAATGTATAAATACAACGACATGTGCGCGTGAATATTTTCGGAACATTTGGGGGCAATCGATTTCGGAAATCCATTCTGTAGGGAGTAAGCGTTAATGTGGACATGCCTCCAGTATATTTGAATGAGCGGTAAGGGGTACTGAAAAATTATGACACAGTAAATTTAGTAATTAGTATTGATTTTTAGAAGCTTCAGTAAATAACCCGTACTAGTCAATTGTATTTTATGGATTATGAATTTTGTAAACTACATAATAAGGCAGTTCCTCTTCCAACTGACTGACTGACAAAGAAGGAACAGCCTAGTGTTTCAAAAATAACATTTGATATTTTTGAAACACTTTTAATTTCTGTAGCTATGTAACTACAATTTTTTTTGTAAATTAACCCCTAAAAAGAAGAAATTGGGGACAGCTCAATACGAATTTTAGTCGTACCAACAAACTAAAGACCCGACCTATCTAGAATACTTTTAATATTTCCTAGCAAAACTAGTGTCGCAGCCAAAATCAACCATTCCAAAATTAAATTCAACGTCAACAATTCCAAAACACCGAAAGCCGCATCCACACTATCGCTCCGCGGTCTGGCATCATTAATCTACGTGACAGTTCAAAATTTAGTTCCAGAGGGCGCCCCCCGCACCTGGCTACAGTCGCTTTAATGGCCGCCGTAATGACGTAAGGATGGGAATGATAAGAGGATTGGAAAGTACTAGGATATCATAAGGTTGGGGATTGTAAAGGATATATCTTAAGGATTGGAACTAGGCTGTCGTAAGTTTGGTAGGTGTGCTGGAAAAATCTAGAGTGAAACGGGGGAGTACAAAGATTTGAAAAGTACTAGGGTATTATAGGTTGATAGGTCTGAATGGAACAGCTAGCGCGAGTTGCCGGCGGATAGAATGAGAGGATTAAACCTTTGATTTTATGCCGGAATACTGAAATTTCATGAGGATTTGTTTCACGATTCCTGCCTTTATCATCATATACAACGTAAATGGCTATGAACCCAACAGAATAGTGTTCCAATTATTTTGGGCAAGTGGAAACATAAAATGCCATGACCTAGACACACAACGTCGTCAAAATACAACGAAAAACTTAAACACAACGAAGAAATTTGTATTATGGGCAAATATGATGCTGAAGAGGAAAACTCAGTCTAATATTGAAAAAAGAAAATAAATGTTTAAAAGTCTGCTTTCTGTCTGCAGATTTTTTAAAATAGCAGCAAAGCCCCCACCGGGGGATCATAACATCATAAGAGCAATGTATCCAAGTTTGACGCGGCTGCAACAGACAGCCGAGGATGCTCGGCGCCCCGCGGCGGTGCCACCGGCAGACGTTCTACGTTGCTAATTACTTTACACGTACAGCGAGCTATGCCGTCCTGGTAATCGAAAATTGGGTGTATCGGGCGTGTATGGAAATCCTAATTTCAAAAGCTTCCGTCATTTGAAATTTACCGAATAGATTTATCCATAGACAGCGTCGTTCGGCGTCTTCTTACATATTTCTGTTTAACAAAGCAATGAAACCTTAACCTCAATGTCTCCACACAACCGGAAGACTTTGCTGATAGCCATGTTATCCTGGGAAATAAATGTCGGAAAGTCAAATTCATTATTGAATTACGTAATCATAGAGCAAAGTGGCATGGCGTCTTCAGGCATAAATTATTATAACAATGAAAACTATTAAACCAGCCAATATAACCTTTGAACCTTTTAATCAGCGAAGATCATTGACCCATAAACTCCAAGTTAACCTTACACGTTCTATAAAAAACAGCCATAACTAAACCTCCCTCGTAAGGCTGTGTCATACTGGCTTGTAATTTTTTTCACAACGTCGGCATGAATAATCACATTTTTCTATACGTTCCGCATTTATTCGAGCATCACCGATGTACAACCAAAACGGCTCATGTTAGGAGGTTGAGCTATGGAAATCAAATCTAATGATACGTCGATAAAGTTGAATGTGAATTGCTGTGCGGTAGGGTTGTGAAATTTATGAAAATGGTACCGCCACGGTTGTATGTGTCGGGGCCCGTGACTGGCACAATTTCAGTTCGTGGTGTATTTTTACATTTTTTTTATTCGCCCCACGCTTCGCCCGTACCGTGGCGTACTGTTGATGAAATTTGAATAATAACTACCAAATTGTAATAACATTAATTCGGGCGGAATTGAAACGGGATACGTGTAATTTTCTACGGGCAAAAAAATAATCGCTCGCCGTTTTACTTTGGATTGTTGATATTCCGGTTGTTTCAAATGAAAGCACATACTGTACACGTGAGGAAATACCACAGATTTCAAAGGAAAGTTCTGATTAATGATGAACATTCTGACAAGCTGCCAAAAATCAAGAAAACAATGGCTAAATTCTTACCTTTCTGATAAACACATGATCAGCTTTAAACAACTGTTAACTTCCGAATGCCATAGACCCTCGTTTTAACCCCCCAGGTCATCCTCAATCACATTACAGACCCATCTAATCGCCATTACTGGCCACGCCCAAACTTGTCCGACTGAGGGTAGCACTTGTTTAACTTTTTTGGCCGAAACACGGCTAGGGCGCAAACGATTCGAAAACCATTAAGTAGTTTGACAGTAGTTTTTGTTTTTGATGATGCTGCGCGTTTATGATACCCTAGTCCTTGCAATTTTATTCTTACCATTTTATTTCCGAAATAAATGCTGAAATTGCTTTAAAACTTACATGGCTGCATTTGTTAGTTTTTAGTTAATTTCTGACGTTGAAAGTGACTGAAAACTTTTAAATAGTCGACTATGTATGCAGTATGCACATCCTACGATCAGTGCAATCAATAAAGTGAAATCGATAAGAAAACTGTCGCGCAGGTTACATAACATAGAAAACTGTTCATTATAACTCTTTTTTTTTTAAGTAGTCTTGAATTTTTGAAAAAGTTTAATTCAAATCAATGTGATTTGACTTACATTTCAAAAGGGTAATGTACTTTTAAAGTTCATTAATGGCCTTAGGTTAGGAGATAGTTTCCGCAAGTTCTTCCAAAGCTCTTAGATACTTGCTTTTGATTTAGCGCGCGATCTGACAAACTTTTAGAATAAATAAGTTTCCGTAGCTGCCCGGGTTTTGTAAAATACGTAATTTTACCTCCTTGGAATGTGTAAAAGAAAAACTACTTATCCGGTTTTAAATTCTGGAGGTGTCCAACTGGTGGACTGAGACTTCATTTGTGTATTGCTTATATTGCTATACATCTAAGGGAACATGCTGAGATTTCTTTCACGCGTTCAGTAGTCTGTAAAGACTTTACTATCGATATCTTTCTTCCTTCTTATTAAGCAAAAGTATGAAGCCCAGAAATTCTATAGTAGCGCCTATGCGAATAGGTACCAACTTTTTTGCTCGTCATTTCAAGTAAAATTTTCTCTTTTTAGGATTCTGTAATGTTTTCAACAACTTCAAGCCCGTTCACGAAAGCTGCTTGTAGGTTTCGTCACTTTTTACCACAAGCCAAACTGCCACTGCTGTCAAACTTGGCAACAATTCCTATCTAATCTGTATTATTATGCCAGTGACCCTTCCACGGCCGTGAACCGATGATCGACGACAGTCAGCCTGTGTCAAGGTCGAGTTTGACAGCTGTCAACGGGCGGCGAAAAACGCGCGCTCCTGTCACGCGCGTTATGGATAGCCTTCCGGACGCCATGTTGGTTTCGCGGCCATTGAACCTTTAACGGTCCCATTCGGTATTTGAATTTTGTTCGTTTTTCGAATTGGTTTGCGGGGTGCTTTGAGAGCAATACGCTTTTTGCACGCAGTGGCGTAGAAATGGTTGTTTCATTGGGTTACCAAAAACTGGATTCGATTCAAAGATCTATACATACTTACTCTCATATTTTTAGTATAATGAACAGTAGGTAAATAGCATCCTTTAATCCATATCGCAGAAAAATCCGCTTAAAACTTACTTTTAACATAGACTTTCACCGTAGCAATGCAAGCATAAATAATTCTCTAAACTACCGTCTCCGCTAGAGAAACTCAGACCTAGACATTTGCTCCCTAGTCACCTGATATCGCCCCATGATGGGTTTTTAACGACTACTTCTAAAATGCTCTAGAACCTTCCATTTCCGACAAATACCTACTGCAAGACGAAAAACAAACAGGGCTTAATAGGTATACGGTATCGATCCGCCCGTCCGTACCTACGGATGAGTTATACGTCAGATTCCCAGGAACCACCCCTTGAGACAACGACCCTTCCCACCCCCAAACCAAACACATCTTTCCTCCAAACAAAATAGAAAGCATATTCCTCTGAAATTCCCGAACAGTCTTACGACGCTTCCAAGTCTACCCGTCAAGTTTCAAGTTCAATAAGACAGCAAATGCTATTTCTGTTCAGGCGATTATAAACTTTATCGGTTTAGGTTAGAGCTAAGTTTGCGTGTGTCTGGTGGCAGCAATTAGTAAGTTTCAGTTTAAAAATGCATTTTTGTTGGTTTATTAGTTCGGGACGTTGAAATTTCAGGTTCGGCCATTACAGCTGGAGCGATGGAGGTATGGAAAGTAAAGCTTTGTGTTATGAGAAATTGTTGGCAATAGGCTTCCAAATGCCTTGATAAAGAGAGAAAGAAAGAAAAGGAATAAAACCTTTAAAAAGAAACGATAATATCAACGATAAAAATGCATTCTAAAGATGTTCCAATTAACGTTAATTTACTGCTTTTAATAAAGTGTAAGAAAGCATTAAAAATATCACTATACCGACCATCTGCTAGTACTAACGTTTAGTTTATACTAGTAAAGATTGTTGGGCAGCCTAAAAAGAAATTGGGCACTTCTTATTCAGGATGTCGTGACTGCTGAAGTTATGCGCCAACTCCTGCTTCACAAGCATCGCTTAGTAGCCGAACTATATATGTTACGCCCTTTTTTTTTAACGATTGAAATCTTCTAAGATTGACGGGTATGAATTTTGGTTTAGTAA
Source organism: Acleris cristana (assembly GCA_948252455.1). Classification (NCBI taxonomy): domain Eukaryota; kingdom Metazoa; phylum Arthropoda; class Insecta; order Lepidoptera; family Tortricidae; genus Acleris; species Acleris cristana. The sequence goes on from OX411789.1 coordinate 13,984,020, forward strand.
TTCCATATTTGTGCATTTCATTTGCTAGTTTCGTTATTGACTACCGTGATGATCACATTGACTGATAGGTGATGCATAGTCAAAACTGAAGACGAAATGTAAAGAAATTAGTATACTTAATTATATATTTAACCCCAAAAAGCTTTGTATACCTCCACTCTCGGCCAAACTGGTAAAAGATAAAGTTATGGACCATAACGTAAAAGCTTAAATATAGGGACACCTTAATGATCTCTCTAATTTGCACTTTTTTATTGCTATGAATGCCTCCAACCACAGAACAGAAAAACAGTAGAAGTGTCAAGTGGGCGTATAAAGTGTGGCATAGTTATGCGGAGTTCCGCGCAACCTACCATAGTTTTGCAGCGATCGCTTATTTCGATATTTCAATATTTCGATATTTCTAAAATCCATACTTAATATTATAAATGTGATAGTGTGTCTGTCTGTCTGTCTGTCTGTCTGTTACCTCTTAAATTTGGTATGAAGATAGCTTGAGTCCCGGGGAAGGACATAGGCTACTTCTTATCCCGGAAAATTAGACAGATCCCGAGGGAGCAGCGATAAACGACTTCTACGCGGACGGAGTCGCGGGAAAAAGCTAGTAGGAAATAAATCCAGAAGCATGCCTTATAGTGCTATTTTGGAGTGTAAAAACGATAGCCGCACCAAAAACATTTTCCATGGTGGCGTGTTGTTTTTATGATAGTTTGAGTATTGGCGACAACAGGTCTGATACTAAGCGAAGCTCATGCCACTTCCACTGTTTTTTCTATTCCGTGGCTCCAACTTTGTGACATAATAACACGTTAACTTAATTTTAAATTTCCCCTAGCTTGTTACTTGTATGGTTAATACTCATTTATTCCCATTTACGTCTATTTCTTACGTACGTCGTACAAGCAGGTGATATAGGGACCTTTAGTTAAACGCCTCTTATTATTGACAAGAAAACATCATTAGAGTTTATTTGCCTGTCTGTTGGTACACTCAGAATTACTAGCTAGTTTGTTAACTATAGTTATTACTTACGCCTATTTTTTTTTATCAGAAAGGTATAGGGAGACTTTCCTGCCTTTGTTATGAATTGTACAATTGACGTATTTATGTCTTTGGTCATAATTGGTTCGCATTAGACATATAGGTACGTAGTTGTAGTCGCCATATTGTTACTGATGTGGTTACATAACCAATGTCACTTATGAAGTCATTCTTTCCTAGTATACTATGAAAATCGTTCTTCTCTTTTAGGCTCCATCTTGAAGTCCCTATTCTCCCTCTAAATACCTCTTCTCATTTCTGCAGGCGGGTATACCTGGGTACAGGACATTTATCCCGGGACACAGGCGGCCGGGATCAAACAGGCGACTATCGGCGGCCATTAGGGAAATTGCTTTATACCCGGGAACGCGCCATTCGGAGACGAGTTCGTCTTTTGATTATGTATCGAGGTAGCCATAGAGCAAATTCTTCACTTACACAATGGCAACACTTAACTATGTTAGTTAAGAGACGTTTTAGATACGTTATAAGGAAATTTAAAATCTTAATTGTTACTAAAATAATATACTTATTTACTGGTATAAAATGAAGTATCTTGGACAAATTAAGTCGGTCAGTTACTGTTGTGAGTTTTGATGAAAGAAGACAAAATTAAAATGAATTTATTGTACTGGGATTCCATGACGAGAACTAGGTATCCCGACGTAGGGGTCTTTAGATATTCAAATATGTGTAAAATTTGTAGCTTACAGATTACCTTCGCTTAATTGCATGCGGGTTTTTGCCGTTTACATATACTTTTACAAATTTAGTGTAAATGATACATTACAAAAATTCTTGCCTTTTTTACGATTTATGTAATAAATAAGTTAATGTTGAAAAGATTATAAAACGCTTAGCCATTTTAAATGTGAACAAACCCAACTGAATGCTATTCTTTTAAAGGAACCATAAAATTTCTAAACATCTTACGTTTCAAATAACTGAGAGAGAAAAATAAAAAACCCATAGGCAAGGAGCCTTCCGACAGCGCTCTAACCAGGCTCACATAAAACACGGGGTGTCTCTGCGGAGCAGAAAAAGTCCGAGTGATTTATCGTGAGAAGAGGGACATCCTCGGCTGCTTTTATATTTCGGATGCAGGTTACTCTTGGCAGGTGCTCCGAGCCTGGTACCTGGCCCGTAGATTTATATGTGTGTACGTTCTCCTATTGATTTTTGTCCGTGAAGATTGATGAGATAGAAGAAAGGTTGGGATCTCTAAGTATTTTCGGAATTTATTTGATTGTTTGCGGATTAGCGGTAACAAAACAAGCAACGACGTTACAAAATCGCAAATTGAGCTCGACTAATTAATAAAATGAAAATAATGCTAAGATAAGATAGAAAACGTAAAATAGGATGCCTATAACTTAACGGGTAACATTATCCAAGTTTTAGGATCCTTATTAGAAACCTTAATCGGATCTTTATACTGTTCTTATTAAAGGAAAACGGATCCTAACTGCGATGCCTAAATCTTAAATAGTATTTCTAAAGCTTAATAAGTTCTTTAGAATAAATCGAGACCAAATATGTAATTCTCCATAGTAATTGACATTAACTTGACATAAGCTTAACATCCATGGCTCAAGGGCAACCGCACTTCGGATTTTAGTAACGATGCAAATAAATTTAAAAACAATTCTGATCAAGACATAAGCCATTTTGGGGAAAACACACGAACCGTATAAAATGTGTACAAAAAGCAAAAATGCAAAACACTGACGACTCAACAATGAAAGAGAATTAAAACAAAAACGTTTTCGTTTCTCCGAACCGGGGCAATTTTAGCCCGAAACAGCTACAATGGAGTCGGAGATCGTTCAGGCAATAATTAATAGTAATTATCGAGTAAAAATAATTGTAGGTTTCTTTGGATTACGCCCCCTGGGAAGATCTAATTCCCGATTCACGCAATCACTGTTATTAACCTCGGATTGTTGCCCGAACACAAATCCGCCGTTTTACGAATGATAGAAATCAACAACAGCTCTGAGCCACCAATTGTTTTAATTCGGCATCGTGAAAAAAGAATTATGAATGTGTAATTGCTATGTTTTAAACGAAAAGTCGGCCATTGTTTTCGGTGCGTAATAGGAGTTTTGAGGGATCGTTACAGAGTGTATCATTTGGAGTAGAGCGTGGGTTATTAACTCTTTGGGAGCGAGCGCGCTGGTCCCTGCAGCTGTGACGTCACGGGCATATTTAGACAATTTCCTTACAAATCCCCCGTCAGACGCCCTCCTATAAATAACGCGGCGTCGCCACCTCGCCCTAGCTGATATTCGCCAGGTTATTACAATTTTTCGCGTTATGAATATCGTCGCGAAGAGCCTACCCTACCCAAGGGAGTCACACCTCAGCAATTTTACTTTAATTCTTATTTAGAGTGCCGCCTTATTTCGGTTACCAGATTTTTAGTATTTGTTTATGGCGTTAACTTGTTCCTTGCCGCGGTGATGGGGTAATTTTCGCCTTTTTTCAACGATGTAATTTTACTTTATGCGCGTAGAAGCTATTCGCGTAATTTTGGGGTTAGGAACGAGCGATAAAAGTGTATAGTGCGGCTTAGGTACCAGGCTGCGTGGGTGCGAAGGAGATAATAATAAAATGTATTTGAATAACAAAAGGGAACAGAGGTCAAGGGCTTTTTATTTTCAAAGATCGAATGTTCATTTCGCCAGCGTCGCTCGCTATCAATCATACATGCACCATTGCGCTGCGCGAGCTTTTGTTCGAATTACGAATTCCGAAAAAGGAACATAACGCGGGAGAAAATTATGGCGGTTGGGTTCTTTTCGATATTCGAATTTGTAGCACCCCGCGGCGCGCAACTAACGCTGCGCCGTCTGTAATTATTGGACAATTAAAATAAAAAGAGCAATGTTTTTTAAACGTTTATTGATGTGGTTTGTTTCTTTTACTTAGTCGCGTGTACTGAAAATACAGGGTACAATTTTCACGGGAAGGGCGATTATGTTGCGTTATTTTATCCCCTATCGCGTGGCTGTATTTGCATCACGCAGATCCGAGTATTATGCACGATGACGCATGTTCTCCGCTATTACCACAGCACCTCTGTGACACCGTTAAAAAAGTACGAAAATTGCTAATGGTGTATGATATTGCCTCCCTGCTGGGGTAAGAAAACAGTGAGGGTGGCAACACCTTCGCTCTCCCAGGAGTTTCTTTTTTTGTTATTTTTTTTCGCGTAATGACGCAGTGGCCCTGGGAGACTTGGACGAATCCATTAGATAGGCGGGAAGAGCTTAATGCACCGGTTTTTTTTCTTCGGAATCGGAATCGGTCGAAAAAACGTCACATGTGTCTCTGTTGGGACATTAGTAGAGCTGTAATGGCTTTTTATTCGGAGGGTCATACGAATATACCGTTTGGCTATAACGCCTAGTTGTGTTGGGAGATATATCGCTATGCAAAATAACCCCCTGCTTCATCATGTGACCCTGGTAAAAATAATGTTATTTTAAAGAAATTACATCATGTACTTTAGTGAGGAAGTCATTTAATTACTCACAACAATAGAGTAATGAAAACCTATTATTTATTAACTACCTTATTGAAAATAAATTATGCGAATATCATTGTTAGGAGTTATTATTTTCTAATTAAATATCTTCCGATGTTATCATGTTTCATTCATACATTGCGCAATTTATTGTATATTTAATATATCATAATATATACCTAACATGTCAAACTTAAAAACATCTTAGATACATTATGAAGAGAGTGGTCATATCTCGCTACAATACAGATTTTCTTTCGTTTTTTTTTCTTTCACAGATACACACGTCCCTCTTTTTTTCCATCGCATGTTAAACCCAATAGGCTATTTGACTAATTTTAGAAATCCTTATTAAATGATTCTTTATCACGTAAGAAGCACACTACATTGATATTTCCTTGAGATTCTACTGCATTATCAATAAAAATCCATTTTAAAGATTAAAACACTGTTTCTATCATGGCGCTGGCCATGTGACGCCACACGCAAGTAAACAATAAAAAATCATTTGAAGAGATATGCCCTTACGATCTGTGGTTACTTGCGTGTGACGTCACCATTGAGTAACCACAGCTACAAAACAATCGCGTAGCGTATCTGCCACAGATAAAATTTCAATTTTTTTTCTCGTATAATTTCGAAAAAAATATACTTAATTTAGTTTAAAATGTGAAATATGTTGTTGTACGCTATTATCTAATAGGATGACCACAATTTGTAGTATATTTTCAATTTTGTCAAATAGCCTATTGGATTAAGTAGATCAACCCTCATTGACTGTTTTCTCCCGTTGCAGGCAAGTGGTGCCCGTCGCGGCGAGAGTGGTCCTCCCCCCCGGACGTGGCGCGTCGGGTCTACTCGTCCGTGTTCCTCGGCAGCCCCGGAGAGTACCCTGGTAAGTACCCGCTCCACCACCTGCCATCTGATCAGCTGTTCTGGGACAAGAATACACGGCCGTCTGTTAATGACGGTTAAGTTGTTAAATAAGTATCTATTACTAGTACGTAACTGATGGTCACGGTTAAAAGTCGCAATTTCGATTCGATTTTCGAATTTTACCAAATGGTTCAGTTTATTACTGGCCAAAAATCGGCTCTTAGTGACCATTTTATGGACAGAATTTTGAAAATGGAACGAGTTAATTGTCTTTGAAATGCATACTCCATAGTTCAGCTCCAATGTGCAGGAGTTTTGAGTGTTATAGAGAAATGATTTAACTTGAAATCTCAAGAGTTGCTAGGACGCTCGCGTTCCCACACTAAAATACTTAATTTTTAAATGCATCATCGGATATTTAAAAAAAACCGGATTAGCGTTCCACAAATGTACCTTAAGGTGGGTACAGACTGGTGAAACATAATATGCAATGTGTCATGCAATGAAAGAATTCACCGTACAAAGTTGTTACCTTTCATGATACATTGCAGCAATGTGTACGGTGAATTCATGACACATTGCATGTTACGTTTCACCAGTCTGTACCCACCTTAACCGAGATAATATGAAAAAAATCGCATGTTATAATTATAAGTATCATGACGGTATAGTTTTATAGACCTTGTTATTAAGTTGTTGATAGCTTTTATTTACTTGACAGTAATGGCGGCTGAGTTAAAAACCATACCATAAAACGTCAAAGACAATATGGTTTTACTGAGTAAAATATAGGCCCAGAACTTTTTTAACGTTAGTTTCTTGAATAACCGCGATAATAAGTGAAATAAATAAATATCAGGGGACATTCTCCCACACATTGACATAGTCCAAAACTATGCTCAAGTGGTGTACTATGGGCACTAGACAACGATACACATATATAACAGAGTCACACATATTTCAATACATAAAAAAAATCCAAGACTAACAAATAATTGCGCTGATCACACACATATTTGCCCGTATTAGGGCATCGAACCCGGGCCCGCTAGCTTCGTAGTCAGGGCTACCAACTATAGACTAAACACCTCGTAAAAACATTCAAGCAATAGTTAAAAACTTCACTCTTATAAATAATGGATGGCGACTTTCAGAAAAACCTTATAAATAAATCTCAAAATAATTGCCTCTTTCAGAAAAACTTACTTTTTAAAAGAATCCTTATCTCAACAAGAGCCTACAACGTTGTCTGTACCGCATCACGATCTGCTCATCCATCATCGCCACGTCCGCCCAAGGTCGGCGAAGATTGTGTTATCAGAATCGATAAAAATGAGAAATTCTTCATAGTTTCTTAGATATAGAGACGAAAAGATTAAACGATGATCCAAATAAAGGGATAGGTAATATTAAAAAGAATTTGAATACCCACCTAAGTATTCTTGTAATAATTCCATTCATAATTTAGATTGCTCAGTATCTACTCACATCTTAAACAATAATTAATTGCGTAAGTCTTCAATTTATTTTCGAAAGAGTTCTTTTAACAGGGTATATTGGTAGGTAAGTACGGATAAACTTTTTTTTCTACTCGCGTACTATAAACCGCTAATATTGATATCGTTAATGGTGTCAGAATACCACCTATAGCGTAACCGAAGAGTAAAAACAATTCTATAATTAGCGTTGCCATGGTAATAACAGTTCTATAATTTATTATAGCATTGTTATTACCATGGTAACGGTCATTCCGGATATCAGTCTTGGCGTTTAGTTAACACTTGACATCCTAATAATTTGTATAATAAACCGTTAACAAATGTTAACACCAATTAAAATTATCTATATTAAAAATAAAATTATTTTTGAGACTAAATATGTGTTTAGAATTACATTTTTATCTAGTTACTAAAAATAGATGAGATCCATCGATTTGTTATTTGGTTACCATGGTTACGTTCAATATGGATATCAACAAAATGGCGTTTTGTTTGGCATTCCAACTTTTATGATAAATTGTCAGAACTGTTTTAGTACCTAACTATTAAAGATTGCATGAAATTTATAAACATTTAGCAATAAAATTTACAAACTATTAACGCCAATCGGAATAATGAAAATGACTTTGCTAACAAGTAATTTGTTAGCAGAAAAATCGAGTGAAGACGAGAGAAAAGTAAGCGATTGTTTATTTTTGTCATTATCATTCTAAGCTTGTAGAAAAAATTATGTATGCAACGGTACATAATTAGCTCTTAAGGTACTCGTGCCTATAATTAGAGCGCTCGCAAGCTCGCGCTCTAACCTCGGCGCTCGTACCTTAAGAAGCTTCATTATGTACCAGTTACATAAATAACTATTTTATATCGACAATGGGTTAATTTAAAATAGTGCAATGACACAAGTGGATTATAATAATATGCATAGTGTAGAGCTGCATTACAAAAAAAATATATTATAATAATAATAATAATAATAATAATAAAAATATTTTATTGGAATCAAAAGAGCACCTCCACCAACTTAATTAACTTAAACATAAGAAACCTAACATAACATAACATTATAGGTATATTTTTTAATTTATAGATTATATTTTTTTATCGACATAGGTAACTAAATCATTTTTTGACGCGCTGTGGCCCTGTGGTAGCCCTGCCTGCGAAGCTAGCGGTCCCGGGGTCGAATCCCTGTTTGGGCAAATATTTCTTTTACGATTCTTTATTCCTGAGTTATGGATGTTTTCTATGTTTTTAAGTACATAAATACATACGTACCTAACTTTAAACTGTTCTAGTCTAATTTAAAATGTATGTGGATTTTTAAATCTTCAAATATGTTTAACTTCAAAATATAAGGATCCCAACATTCCCAACACTGGCTCAAAAATTCACAAGACGCTTTTGTCAATCCAAGTTAATTTTAACGGATCGATTTTCCCAACAATCGATTCCGATGACAGCTAAATCGATGCAGTAACGAGCCGAAAAGCGCCCGGCCGCCATTGTGCCCGATTGTATCTTCGGGAACGCTCGGCCGCCGTCGGGAAGCTTCGTGACAGCTCGTCGATCATCGCGATAGTGTGTCTCGCGTTGCAAGGTCATTGGTTTTTTAGACTTCTTCTAGGTCAAGATTTCGCAAACATGGAATAAAATGAAATTTATGACGATGTAGTTTAACTTAATTGTAAACACATAATTGTAAAAAATTAAATAAATAAATTGTTTCATTTGATAGAATATAATAAGCGAAAGATTAACGAATAACTGCTGTAATTCGGTGTCTTATGTCAAAACCGCGAAGCGAAACGTTTTAACAGACATTAACCACTAAATTTCTGTAATTATCGTAACTAAGTACGAATATAACCGGTAATAATCGCGCAAAACACTTTTCAAACAACTTTACAATGTCATCAAATTTATTTTACTGCCCAACAAAATTACCGCTTTGATACCGTAGCGCCATCTATTGAGAGATTTGTCATAACAACTACGCGTTACACCCTTCAATCTAAATTAAGCTCAATGGAGCTATATTTACGGTTACAATTACAGCGACAATGAAATGCACTTGCACCGTTATAGCGGCCGGCCCGCTAGGAATATCCATTTCGCTCTCGCGCGTGTGATTGGCGCGCATCTGTCTTCCTCTTGTTTTAACACGTCAGCTTCATTGCCCGTTTCCATTACACTATATCAATTACCGGCCATTGCTCAGTTGACGGTCATTTTCATTACGCACGCCGACTCTAAAAGAACGCTGATATCGACGGAACCGACGGCGGATACGAAAATAAAATTCCGTTACCATTCGGAATAAGAAAAAATCCGTGAGATAAAATATAATAAAGTAGTAGAATCGCAAATGGAATCGGAAGAAGCGCAGTCAATTTATTCGGAGGTTCGTTACAATAACGATTTTATCTGACGTCTCGAATGAACGCCGAAGACGGATAACCGTGGGCCGCGCTCCGCCGCGCGGCGCAAAAACCGCGCCGGAAAGAGACGCCGCGCGGAAATCGATTCCGTCCTCAATAAGAAAGGACTCGCCGGCGAGCGAGCGCGCGAGATCCCGTCTTTACGACGTGTGAAAGAGATAAAACAATTCCTTATGTCGCTATTCTTAAGTCGTTTGCGCATTCGGAATGGTACTTTAGGTCCTAACATTAAGGTCGCAATTTCATTGTTACGATTGCGTATTGACGATTGTGGGGTATTGTAACGGAATGTTATAACTTCATTTAGCGGTATTTTTGATTGGGTCCTTTTGCTGTAAAAAATAAGGTCGTTATTTGTTTGGGGTGGTGGCGGATGGAAGCGCGACGGCGGTTGCTATAGTAACGGGCGCGTTGGAATGCCGAGCGAGCCTCGGGGTTGCCCGCTTGAGTAATGTTTTTACCCCGATTAGGAGGAAAATATCTATTAAGAAGTAATCATTAATTATTGTACGTTAATGAGAACTGTAATAAATGTCTAGAGACGCGTGCGAGGCGACTTTTCGCCGCTGTTGGCAGTTTCAGTTGTTCTGATAACTTGCCTGTACGTACTTACATTAACTACGTAGGAATATGGTTCCATTCTATGTTATTCACGTGAGGTTTGTATTTAAGTATAGGGTTTGCATTCTCTTTTGGTTTTGTTTTTATTGACAATTAAATACCTAAATTAGTAAGTAGAAAATAAGATAAGTACTATATTTTTTATAACTGCGTAAGTAAGGTAGGTAGGTATGTTAATATGTTGTGATAGATCGTTGCTTTCTGTTTTTATTTTATTTTTTAATACAAAATTTATTATTAATAGCTACTTTCTATTCCATTTCACATAAGTTCATTCGTGCGCATTTTAGATAAAAACATAGAAAACGGTAAATTCGTTTTAAAAATGTAACGGTTATTAATTGCAGAACATTAGTCAAGTCTCGCATAACACTAAACTGGAAAGTAACGAACAAATTTTTAATATTCTCATTTCGAATTCACCTTCGATATTTGAAATTAGACGGAGCGAGACGGCTGATAAGCGGCAGGCGGGCGAAGGAGCGAGCACTAAATTGCTCAATTTGTGCGTCTCATAAGGTGTTCCTTTTTCAAAAGTCCAATGAGATCGATCGTTCGCCATGTCCGCAAATTAGAGCGGGAATCGTTGTTCGTTAGCAAGCGACGCGAGCGACAACGGCCTAGGCGCCAGTTTCGTGCAGCTGTAAAGTCGGTTTTACTCTTTACTCTTTAAACTTATTCCGTCTTGCGTGTTTTTAATCTTCATCTGCATTGTGAGAGTCAAAGCTCACCGCCTGATGCGAATGCACTTTAGTATTGCCAGCGTTGGCCATTCCGCTTGAACCTCTTAAGGCCGCGATATGGGGTCAGGCTTCATTACGGCGCGACCCGAGGCTGTGTGTGCGCACGCAATCACTGACGTACTATTATTGGAAGGTCTATTGATCAACTATCATATTTACTATTCTTTATAAGTCTAGTCTCACGAAAATGTGCGACTCAAATCTATAGTTAGCGTCATAATTAACGGATTTAGCAACTTAACGGACAGCTCACAGCAAGATTTTAAACGATATGATATTATAGTGAGTTTATGTATGCTAATACAATGTCTATTAAGGTTTTTTTTTTATAAAGCTTTTTACTTACAACTTGTGTACAAGTTCAGTCTAAGTGGCTCCGCCAGTAGTATCAGGCTGACTCAGCACAATTTAAGTAATGTGTTGCTTGATCCTTTTTAGGGTTCCGTATCCAATGGGACCCTATTAAATATGCCTATGCTGTCCGTCCGTCCAGCTTTAAAGAACTGTATGTTTTGAACCGTGATATATAGCAGGTTGTATTATTTTCCAAAATGTGTCTTATTACCTACTGCAGATTTACAAAAAAGAAATAAATAAAGGGGATACTCATTATAGAAAAGTTTTTTTTCTCGTATTTTTATTTTTGTTGTATCTTAAAAACAGTAAAACAGACAAGCGTCAAATTTGGTTTGATTATAAATCCTAAAGAATAACAAATACTAAAAAAATTACAAGTGTAAATTGAAATATAATAATACCTACTGTGCGGCGGTACGGAACCTTTAGTCCGATTCGCACTTGACTCGTTTTGTAATTTTTGTATATGTTTAAAACTTCCAGAAATTTCGCTAGAAAACCAATTTTGTTAAAAGAGAGTTGTGATCGTTGCCGTGGAAAAGCCAAAAAAACAACGCACATAGGCATCACACACCACCACACAGCTTGTGTGAGATTGAAAATCAATCTAAAATAAATCTATTATGGTACATACTTATTTATTTACTGACTAGTTGTTCATGCCCGGCGTCGTCCGTGGTTTTTTTGACAATTACGAACACAACGACATTTATTTTCATTAAAATGGGTCGAGCCATTCCCGAGTTTTTGCAAGACCAACAAATGACCATTTTTATATATTTAAAGAGATAAGTAAAAAGAAAACAGAAGAAGAAGATTTAAAAACCTCTAAAACAATAATTCTGAGAACAGTGTAAATTCGTGTGATAAAAGGAATTTATTAACAGTGAAACACTACGCAAAACCATCTTACATTAAGGTCTCTCTTAAATTGAAACCAACAAATAAATTCACACATAAAAACGCAAGGTTAGAATAAACTTGACCAGGTATATTCAAGAAGCTATTAAGTTTAGCTGGTATTATATAATAATACGTACGTTACATTATATCGTGTAGCGTGGAGATGCCACCGATACCACCGATACCGTCGCGAACCGCTGCACGCCCGTTAACAATATAGATTTAACCAAGAACCGAGAACTCCATATGGTGTCGGTTTTGCAAAGGATTCTGGAAAACTGGCACTGATTGGGTTTAAACATTTTAAATTACTAAGGCAAGGTCTCATTGAGAGTTTATTCTCAAATCAAAATTTTCTTAGAACATTGTAATTGGTCTGTTTCTGCATTAGTAGGGTGATGGAGCAAGTACCTAATGGACAAGGCACCAATAATTGACACTTGATTCTTATTTTACGGAAGATAAGGGTTATTCATTTGTTTTGCAACAATGAATTTAGGATCATATGAGATTTTAAATAACAGTGAAGTGTCCATTATTGCACCTATCATGTGTTTATTTTCGTTTCCGCAACATCTGCGTATTTTTTTGGATTAAAGCAGTCTTTATTACACAATAGTTCTAAAGATTACCTTTGACAAACAAACTAATTTAACCCTATTTATTTATACGTTTCATTTCAGCCTTCTTTTGCCATGCGTGGGAAGGGAATAGCACTATCACTAAAAATATATATATAACCAATCTAAAGTAATGCGTCATCACATCAGTCTTTCAATAAAACGGTAATTCGCTCGTGGAACTGTTTATAAATTCACATAACGCTAACCATGACTATGTACCTACAAACGCATTCACTACCAACCATAGATTGCAATACAAATTTGACCCTAAATCGAGATCTGTAGCCATCAATCGATCTGCTAATTAGGCTGAAACAAGAAAAGCTAACTACCCGCCATAAACGGCACAGCCCTAAAACACTCCGTCCGTGTCACCTGTCAATGTGCTACAAAATGTGCCTCTAAACAAATAGCCCGTAAAATAACCTACGGTACTTGGAAAGGTTCTATATTGTCTGCCATAATTATTTTTAGTCATAATCATCGCAAGTCATAACATATTTTTTTAAGAAACTGTCTCGTTTTGGTGGTTTTTATAAATTAAACCTAACCTAACCTAGCCTTGTCTACATGTTAGATATTTGAGAAATTCTGAAAAGTTTACAGTAACAGCGACATAAAAAAATATGACTACTTATCAATAATTATGTCAACATTGACATTATGACCAAAAAAAAAAAGGGAAACAAAGGGCGATTTCGTCCGCGTAGGACACGTTTTTCGATATTCCCCTTGAATCGTCTAAGAAGGCTGTTGTAGGCTGTGGTCTCTATACACCGAATTCCACGTCCATAGCTTGAGGTTTAAATCTGTTCAAGTGGACCAAACAAATGCACTTTTGCATTTATAATAAAAAATAAATATACAGCTAGTCTAGTTCGTCCTTGTACAGTCAACCAATTTGATTTCTAGGCCACTTTGGACTATGTTAAAGTGACGTTGACAACCAAAACATTACAGACTTCTTATGATTTGGTTTACAACGTCACATTGACAAAGTCCATAGTGGCCTAGGAATCAAATTGGTTGACTGTACCTTTCTAAGGAGTTTGGTCTTTTATAGTGGCGGATAACAATACATTATTGTTTATAATCTCCCATTACAACGCTTTCATAATATTCAATACTTCACGTTTATAAGCAACTTTTGCGAGACTAAATAAAAAAAACTGTGACGTGTATGTACTTTATGTGGTATTTTTTCCGATCGTGAGGTCCAAGCGTGAGAGTGCAATTTGTACGCTTCAAACGACCTCTGCCTTTATGCTAATGAAGTCAGGTAACTCTCATAGTCCCCGTCATGTGCTTTTTAATATCGTCTGAGCAATAGGTGGGGTAATGATGCTAAGTGCTGGCAACATTAGGACAGTGTTTGTTCGCGCTAATATTTTGTCTTGCCAAAGCTAGTTTTGTGTAAGTGGTAGCGACTAAAAGCCCCAGTCATTAAACCGGGCACACCCACGTCTTCATTAGAAAGCGTTATCGTTAAAATCGATCTCGTTACGAACAATGAAACGCGCCTCAACAAAAAGCGAAGAGAATACGAGAAACGTAATCGGAGCGAACGTCGCGCCAAATAAAATAAAACCTCAATCAAAAATGTAAAGGCGGCCAGTATCATAACCCGCGCGGTGCGTCGACCTGGCCCCGTATGAAAACACGAACCGTGTGGGTTACACGGCCGACGAAAAAAAAACAAAACTATAATAATGTAACGCACTAAGTATCCGTCTTAAAAATACGCCTCGATCTCTGTTGCGCGCGTCGCGGCATTAACACCACAACTACAGCATTCCTCCCAATACAGACTGTAAGGTTCAGCGTGTACGGTCGAGTTTGGAGTAGTGTGCGTGAGAGGAGTCCTCGCGGCGGAGGGCCGGAGGGCGGCGGCGCGGGGCGCGCGGGGGGCGGGTGATGGATGGCCCAATCAGGCGGCGCGGCGTGCCGGCCGCGCTAATCGAGCAGTGCGCCCCGAGACCCCGACGCACACACACAACCTACCCATTACACGTAAAAGCGCATCGAAGATAACATAACCTAGCTCCGAAAATCGATGGAAAACAGCCAAATAAACAGTACTTACGACTAACCGGGCGATCGATAGCCACCAACTGTTGTAAACAAGCGGGCTGGGGAAAAAAGCTCCCCTCGCGGGGCTATTAACGGCCACGTGACTAATTTTGGGAGCTGTCACGAACAGCGCCGGCACACGTGGCTGCGCGACCCACGGTCTGCCCGGTTGACTGCGAGCAGCTAGCTCACACCTATCTTCCTAGTAGTAGGAACTAGGATAACATTCACTGAATTTTTCACTCTTATTCCCACCGGATCTGTTCTTCACCAGTAGAGGATCAGCTCCACAGATCTGCTAGTCTCCTAGTCTTTGTTGTTGCTGCTATATCTCAAACGGCCAATTGCTTCTGGTGGATATACCATCAGATAATTGTACCCGCTGTTTTCTTTATAGCTCGAGTCATTTGGTCCTTTGTTTCTTCTTGCTGGCAGACCAGTTACCACCTGCTGTCTTCCTTGTACTAATAATAGCAGTGTTAGCCCAAACAATTAAACCTCCGTCGGTAATTGTGTAAGAAAAAATCCCCATAAATCAACGGACATCGCATTTTATCCTTAAGAGACCTTTCTCCTAATCCCGACAGAATTGAAACGAATCTAATGAAACGGGGATACGTCCAGAAAAAAACAACGCCACATCTCGATGCCCTACAATCATTTTAACTTTTTTCCGACGTTCGCTCTCGAGGCGTATTTTTTTATTATTTTTAATTCTGTCTCTGGACTGTCGTTTTTTTCGTTTTGTTGCCTTTTCATAAATATTTTAAAATCGGATTCAGTCGGGGACAGGCGAGGCGAATGGATTAGGATTTAGATATTTTCGGGGCTTGTAATTTATGCCCCTCTTTGTTGAGATATGAATAATGAGGGAGAGAATAAATCTCCGTCGCAGACGCATCGATAGTTCCGCTTTGTGTCGCATCGGCTTTAGACGGTGTTTGTTTTACTTCTTCATTCATGCCGGCTGGCGATGCTCTTCCTTCCATTCATGAATTCCTAGTGTCTGTGCAGGCTGGTACAACATTATGGGAACATTTTAATAACGTTATTACAATTTACAAGATAGTCTAATCAAGTCGGAATTCCTCTGATCGACTTGGCCACTTAGCGGCGGCCCATAGCGTACCCGTCAGCAGCTATTCCAAATATGCGCCTCGTTTAAAAACCCCTTAAAGAAATTGTTAAAGTATTAACAAAAAAGGGTCAAGCCGATGATTTACCGACCTCAATTTTGACAGGTCGTAGTTATGTTTGACCAAAATTATAGTAATTTGACAAAATAGCCATCTACTTAAAATAAAAGTTGTGTTAAAAAAATATATGATTTAGAACGGGCACTTGGTAATAGAAGGAAGCACGCCGGGAATGCCGTGATGCCGTAGACCAGATGACTCCGAGGAATTTTATAATTCTAGCAGTTAGCCCGCGTTCTACGTTATTGGACTGTTTTAAAAGGCAACCGGAAAAAAACTCAATAAAATGATTGAGCAACTCGCAGTATGGTGCCCAAAAAGCCCACAGCGTTTTTGCCCTGAAGTAAACTCCAGCCCGACGACATATGTCATCGTAGCCGAAGAATTCACTTATTACATTACTTTATTCGCCGATAAAAACAAGCCTACGCGCGCGCGCCGCCGCTTTTTGTCGGCTAACAATATTTTTGCATCAAAATAAAGACAACTTTTTATTCATAAGCGGCCATTTCAACCGTTCAAAAATAATAATGAGACGGTTATAAAAATCGCGAATTTATATGAGACCTCAACCCTCGGGTTTAATATGATTTCTTACGGCGAGTATTCCTTATTAAATAAACTTTGAAAACGAAAATTATGTCCTCCGCCCGATACCGATAAAAACGGGGATTTGACAAGATTAAAATTGTAATTCAAGTTATTTCTGACGTGCATCTTATTGCTTTTTCGCTACGGTTATTATTTTTACATTTTATTGTAAAAGCGGCGTAACCTCAGCCGGGTCGTAATCCGGGTATCGAGACTTTTAATTAAACCGGGTGTAATTTAAGTGACATGCCAAACGCGCAATCAAGGCATAATTCACATGAGAAAAAAGAAAGTTTAGTTACATCGTATTTTTATGAAATTAGGTTTAATGACGACACCGTCGCCTGCGAGTGAGTAATTCGAGTAGAAAACAAAAATAAAAATCGTTGGCATAAAGCGCACTCGGTCCCACGTCACTCGCCTCAAGAAGAAGAAAAAGTGTCTTCGCGCCTTCCCGCCTCGCTGTCAATATTCATTCCTTGCATTCGAAATTTGATTATAACGCCGAACAGTTTTAAAACTTTTATCCGACGTTTATCATTGTGCTTATCCGAGATTTCCGGGTCGTTTTTTTGGGCACGGTTGTCTTAAAAAATAATTTTAGCAGCATTGTGACGTGGCTGACAAAGCCATAAGTACCTATATTACAATTATTACTTTATATTTATTCAAATTACCAATATACAATTTTTCCTGTTACTTACTTAATTTTTGACATCATCTGATCGTGTAATTATTTTCCCAAGTGTCAGGGTAAACAGTTAAACTGGTAACATTAAGCGACGCCATTACAGGATTACGTCTAATGTAACGTGTAGGTCATTCGAAATAATCGCACAGATTAAACAGACATGGCCGGCTAATAATACCATGTGATCGATACCTGACTTGCCCAGCTTAGGGCTTATTTACCTACAGCGGCAGTGCCGCCAACATTACTGTATTAGTTTAGTAATGACTTGTTGATAAATTACAGGTTGTAGTAGATATCTTTGTTTCTAAAAGGTCAAGGGTCATCTTTGTTCAAGAAATTCTAATTTCTTTTTAAATTTACTTGCGGTGATATAAATACTATCGTAAAACGAAACGCACTGACATTATAGCCACGCCACAACTCTGCGGTAACTAACTTGTTAGGAAACTATAAAAAAAACTGATAAACGCACAATAAAACAAGCACTAACAAGAGCTAGCAAACCATAATGTGTACCAGAACGGCATAAACGCTCTATGGTCCGTTGCGGTCAGAGTCCACCGCAGGCCATTTGTCGTTTAAAAGAAAACTAGTTTCAGAAAATGGTCGTCTCGCATGGTAACCACGTTCTTTATTTAAATTACAACGCCTCGGGTAATGTCTGGAGGTTAGATCCTAATTGAAACGGAGTAATCGATTTCTGTGGGCGGTACCGCTACTCGCCGCTAGATGGCATTAGTGGTGCTACGTGATGTGATCTTATAAGAATGTTGCTAGTGTGTTGGAAATTAAGCTGGAATTTATTTCTTATTAGAGTAGTGTTTTTGTCTCATTACATTTTAAATATTCTATTCCATAAAACGAAAGTTACGAAAATTCAGTTTCTGTACAAAGTCTACGGCATACTTAATGTTATTTTCACGAATATTATTACCCTGAAAAGAATTTCCCGCTTATGAAAAAAACATGAACACAAGTAGAAACAATCATGCGGATACCAGGAAAGCATAACAATATGGGTAAACTGGCCCATACGTTCCATATTCCGGGATCGTAATTGAACATCGTATGCAAATGCGGCGCGGGCTGGCTGCCTCTTTAATATTTATGCTGCTCCAGTGCTTTCGTGGCAGCAGGTGTATCTTGGGACATTCTTTTAGATGCATAAAATTAAGTTGTATTGGTGAAATTAGTATTCATATTTTTTTATAATACATGTCATTTAGTTTTATTAAGTTTAAAGCCGTATTTATTGACACAAGCCATCACAACACCTTGTGGCACTATATTTTACTATAAGCTACCTACCTACTTGTGAAATGGCAGGCAAATTACCAATCTGACTTACTACTTATTACACTTGTAATATTATTTATACTTGTAACTCAGCTCTAATTTTTAGCTATCAATATGAGTTGATACATATTTTAGATATTTTTTAAATTTTCACATTTTATTCTATCGACACAAATTAATAATGCCATACCTTTTGTTTAAATATTTCAATTTAAGTGTAAAATTATTGAATTTCATAAACAAACAGTCGCCACGCTTAGTCAATTTTAAAATAAAAATGGCGGTCGCAATTTCTACATCCCAAGTGACATCAATACAAGTTTTAACGATACAATTAACATAGTATTTTAATTTATAAGCCGTTAACACAGCCTTATCTCAATCTATACATTGTCGTAGGATTTCTTAGAAGTCCGTCCATCATTAGAACGTCGTATAAATCAGCGGCGGCATAAATCTACATCTTAACGGCCACTCTGAGACACTTCCAAACGTTTAGCGAGACCGAAATAGTAAAAAAAGTCTATCATAAACAAAACTAGACTTGCTAAAGATAAAGTTAAGTCCTACCATAGATTACGTATTTCTGAGGATACATTGTTGTCTCAAGCTAAGTGAAAATTGTTTGATTTATTCAAATAACAATAATATTTGTGTAACACGTTCCAAGACAAAAGGTAAACGGTGTTATAAACATTCCTAATTCAAACTTTGTTTTGACTTGACAAATTTAAATTTAAGAATAGAACGCGCGAGAATGTTAGACGTTTCCGACGCTGCAAAATTGTCACATGGCAACTCTGTGCACGTTACGTCAATTTGACACTCAATTAACGTAGCTAATGCGGAGATGCTGCATTCTACGCTTTCGGTTAGTGCAATTAAAATAGTTACGCAGGCGTCCTCGGATGATATTTAAAAATATTCCAAACTGCGATAGGTCCTATCTCTTTCAAACCATTATGTTCCAGACCAAGAACGAAAAAGATAGTGTTAACGAAGTGCTTTTTTCGGAGTACAGCGCCTGTGTTTACGTTTTGAGCTAGCGTCAGAC
This sequence comes from Acleris cristana, assembly GCA_948252455.1. NCBI lineage: Eukaryota > Metazoa > Arthropoda > Insecta > Lepidoptera > Tortricidae > Acleris > Acleris cristana. The sequence goes on from OX411789.1 coordinate 14,003,554, forward strand.
GGATACGTAGCATGCGTGAGGTTTATTTTTAACGCGTTGTTACGTAACGTGTAGTTTTGCGTTAGAAGTATTTTAGCTGGTTATAATATCCATGTTTCACCAATAACCGTTGGGAAACTACCCTTTCTAGGCTTACACTTACCCAGTTGTCGATGCTGTGATCAAATTTTGCTTTCTCTTAAGCATTTTTAAGTGCCTCGTAATGTTCTGCTGCCGTTACATTATTCGTTTTTTCTGTGGCGATGGTTGATTTGATGTCGTCATTACGAATTTATTCTTTCTTGATTCTCATCAGTATCATTACCATCATGTCAGTAGAATTAAGTAAGTCAAAAGTTAGACATAGGGCGTCCCTAAAGGTCTCTACCATGATCGGCCCAGTGTTTCTCCCATCCAACTGTTTCTCGTAACCTTTACTAGTTCGTCAGTCCATCTTGTGAGGGCTTGCCAACGTTGCACCTGTCGGTACGTGATTATGGGGAAGCGTACTGAAGTAGCTCCAGAACCCTTCTGCCCTATTCGCAATCGGTTAAACGAGCAATGAGCTCCGCCCACTGCCACTGAAACTCTTTATAAAGTGGCTGTTTTCATAGTATTCCAAATGAATGCTCTTCGCTGTTTTGTTATAACAGCGTGGTGATGGATGCCCGGGCTAAGGGATAAGTTTGCATAGTTCCAAATGCTGATCAGAGCAAACTATGATCACTAACCGTATTTTATGTTATCCTGGTGTCAATTTTTATTTTTTGTAATTATTACTGGAATTTAATTGGTTGCAAACGTGTGAGTGTTTAAATAAAGTCAGCAAGATGTGCGCAGATTAATAACTTAGTCTTGTTATGCAGTCTTTCACTTAGCGGCCGTTCCAAAATAAAATTTATTCTGCTTGTTTCTGTGAAGAACCAGATTTAGAGGCAGAATGAGCGGACATTAGAAGTCACTTTTCGAAAAAGAAAAAAAACATTTCTTACTTACCCGCAATTTCAGCGAAACACTTCTATCAAAACATTGCCAAGTGTCGCAGACGTCCAGAAATAAATCACACCTAAACCCAAAATGAAAAGACTTACCTCGTACAACAAACCACTTTAATTTGGTACCTAATGCGGTCACATTAAGCTTCGGATTGCTATGCTCTTGTTTAGCCACATAGTACGGTTCGGGTTTTTGTTTCTAACGAGGTGGGTGGGTTCTGGACCGAGTCCGTTTGTCTTGGCTTCGGTTTTTTGAGCTCCTGGTCATTTGTTTCCCGATTACTATAAGTTTTATTGGGTTAAAACAAATGTATGTCACGCATATATGGTCCATCAATCTTTTGTTACAAAAATGTCTAATACCTAAAATCTAAGACTAGTTCAAATAAATATTAAAAATATTGATAGGATGTCTGCTTATAGGATGTATCCTTAGGGCATTAAGAGAGCCCGAGTACACGCGTAAAGCCAATCTAAAGTTAGGTCGCGGTCAGAAAACAGCGATAAATAATAGACGGGGCTTAATTAACTCCGGCCAACCAGGAAAACATAACAAGCCGGCAATTACTATTCGGCCGCGAGCTTGTTACCAACATACCGCTGTTTATGCACGCAAGACGCACCGAAACGCGACATCAATCCCGCCGTTAATCCCGGGATTATTTGCGAAATGAGCAAAACTGCATTTTACGATGCGACACGTTTATTTTAGTCGGAATAAATGATCGCCTGCGCCTCGCCGTTTATGACGCGCCCACTGACAGTAATATTTGTGTTTCACCTGATTTATCCCGCCAGGGGGCACGGCCGTCGTAAACCGCGCGCTTTACGACCATAGATAATCACCGCTTGCCTACTCAATTAGAACATTCGAACGTTCGAATTTCAAACGCCGATGACAGTCCGTCGTAGTGTTGCCAGCACTAAAAGCCAAAACGCCACATTATCCGCGGTGTTGGCACCGGCGAAAAGTTTTGGCATCTGCGGCCATCTCTTAAGTTTTTGGCGGGCGATGCGACTTCCTTGCACCGACGCCAGAATCTTTTTCCACCTATCACTTTTTAGTTTTATCACGAGATTTACAAGCGCTTATATGCGAGCTGCGTGCGTCGTCGCCTATAAAATGTCCGTCACGTATATATTCAAATAACAATTAGTCGCGAATGCTTAGTATGTAGACTTATACAGGTATCTTGAGCCGGATCTATATTTTATTCTGAGACCTTATTTTGTTTGGCGCGTCATCCGCCATTTTGAAAAATGTTAGAGCGGGATTGACTGATCGCCGAGCGCAACGGGTTTAATTAAATTCGTTTTTCACATACCTATGGTTTTAATTTTAATTTAATGCAGTGGGATTATCTGTTTGTTGTTAATTGTTTCTTATATCCTCGACTGAAGGTGGATATTGGTGGTATCGCGGGATGACGCTCGGTTGAAGCCGGAGAATGCGATTGTATCGCGGAGTATCGGGGATCGGTGTAAAGGCCGATGACATCGTGCGGTTTTTTGATAATATTTCCAGTTAGTTTCGTTTTGTTTGGGTATTAATTTACGTCTCGAGATACGTGAGTGATACAGGTAGAGGCCCGGTTATCCAATACTGTATGTAGCTATACAGTATTGGATACACAACAGCATATCAGGGTAGTGATTCTTTCAAAAGCAAAGGAGAGCGAACGCAGGAGTGATGTCCAAGCGGCGAGTTTAAGTAGTCCCGTCGAAGCGAACAAAACACATTTTAGTGCGTGTATTCTATTTGGCAGCATGGCTTCTCGAACGTATAAGGCTGCCTAATTGAGAATGCACGCGCTAATATGTGTTTTGCTCGCTCTGACGGGACTACTTAAACTCGCCGCTTGGACTTCACTCCTGCATTCGCTCACCTTTGCTTTTCAGAGAAACAATACCCAGAACTGTCTTAACTTCTTAGAAGTATTCATTAATTTTGTTGTTTAAACAGTAAAGAACCCAGTTACCCTGACATGAATACACAATCCCACAAGACAACTGTATTAAGTTGACATGTCGGTAATGTATGCGACAGATGGCATACATTAAAAACTAAACGCATAGCTAAAACACACCCGTCAATAATGTACAAGACAAGTCAATTAAAACTGGCAATACTGACGAAGTGTACTTGAACTATCGAGAATTTTCATGTATATTTTAAAATGGTTGATTTGCTTGTATGAAAAATAGTAAAGTGACTGATGAAGAGGATAAAAGATGGCCGTGTCACGTGGACAACGCCGGGGACCCCGGTGCACCCCGAATTAATCACCAGCGCGTATAATGTTACCAGGCGATCATGGCCGCGCGGTGTTCATAAATACGCGATATGAGAGGCCGCACACGGCGCCTTCGATTAATGCTCTCCTGGTCCCTGGACCGCGCAACACGCGTGGGCGACACCTTGGGACCTTTTTACGTGTAATTTATATTGCAAAATGTACTTTAAATATTTATATGAAAGCAATAAAACGCCCTTTTCCAGTTTTGTCCATGTCCATAAAGATATGAAACATTTTTGTTACGAGAAATTTCGCTCTAAAGAATCAATCTAATCTCCTTTATCGCTTAAGAGTCAATAAACTCCACCTAAATCTTTATTTACTATTAAACAACCCTAAAATGCGCGTAAAAGAATATGGCACAATCAAAAGAATACCTACTGAGAGACGTTAAACCCCCCACCGCGTGCTTTAATGCCAATTTAAAATTGCATGTTAAAAAGGCCTTTTTATTTGGTTGCAAATTGCTAATTTTGGGTGTAATTTAAATTCCGTCGTTTAGTTCAATATTTGGGTTAGATTTGATTGATGTTTAAGAGGATTAGCTTTTGACGTTTTATGATGGTCTTGTTTTACGAGCGTGTGGTGTTTTTGGCGTTAATTTCTGTGTAAACGTCATCGTCGCCATTTGCATTTAAATGGCGCTTCGAAATGGAGTCACGTCAGTCCATCATCGCGACCTCGTCAACGTCACCCCGCTACAGTTTAACCCCGTTTAACCCATTCACTGCCACTAGCTAGGAGTTGTGTGTTATTTGGACACGCCCTGCGTATCGTGGGCATCAACGCGACGCATCCTAATGCATACTTTGTCAAACACATTTCGCTTGGTGAGTTTTTGATTGCAGTTTATACGACACAAAACATTATCTACACACGTTATGCTTTTGTAATTTGTTACAATTAAAAGACACGTGATGTTAGATTACCTTAAACGCTTTATCATAACTTCACTTGTATAACTAAGAAACGAACAATGTAATTAAATCTTTGAAAATTTAAACCTAGTTCTAACTGTCGGAATGACTTGAAATTTGGCATAGGTACTAATGCAATTCCGATGGAAATACAATAATATGGTAACATCGAGCTGGTATGATGGAGACGGAAGGTGGCCACGGGAACTGCTCAATGGCTCATTGTAGATCCGCCGAGTTCAGACTCATTTGACTCGTATTTTGAATAGTGAATTTATAATCAGTTGAGTCAGCAATTAAGCGTGTAATAAAAAATAAATTTTAGGTCAGCTTTTTATAGTGACTTTAAATTAAATAGAAACTAACGCTGCTAAAGCGTTAAGGAAAACCTCGCAATCTGAGATTCCACAATTTAAAGACGTCCCAGAAAGCTCCGGCAGTAAAATACGACACCTATCTCGTCCGTATCGGGTAATGAAAACCGACTATCTGCGCAGAACCCGGCTCTTAGTTAATATATGCGATTTTTATCAGTCCACCCGGGCCCAAGCGGCCGTAGGGTTAAAAATATGCAAAAATCACCGCCGGGGGTGAATATTAAGTAATGTAATTTTGTAATATTCCGCGATTAAAATTAAAATTGAAATCAATGCGCGGATGAGCGGCTGGGGCGGGAGAGTGTTAGCCATTTTCGTGTTTTAATGGGTGTGGTGAGACGTGGTGGCGATGCTGCGTCAATTTGCAACGTAATGAGTATTTATCATATATGATACGATTAAACTAGATGTTGTCTGCCGTATCGTACGAGGAGGAAAATATAATAGAAAATATTTATTCAACATACGCAGAAGAAATAGATAAATAGATAATTTAAAGTAAAAAGAAGACATTACGTTGAATAGGATCCCTCTCAGCATATTTAATATTTTTTTCTTAGTGCACCTTTATGATTGAAATAAAAAAAACTTGTGTTGGTTATGGCTTATCTTTATCAGTCGAAATGAGAAAATTGTTGTTATTTATTGTTGTTTTTTTTTTACTTTTTTTACCGCATTTTCAATGTACAACGTCACACATCACTTCCGAATCTACCAAGGCGTCATAAACTGTAAACTGTCATAACTATCAAACGGGATCGTAAAGCTAGAACATTTAGTGTGTACAAAATATTCGGGAGCGTTACGGAGCCCTTAATGGGCCATAAAGGCCCCGTAACCGGCTATCTGCCGGATGACTCCAGTGTTATTCCCTCTTAATTGGCAGTTCCGGGCGGAATCGTCAATTCGAGATATTACGCTAATTTTCAATGCCGAGACGCAGGGAAGGGGTTATGAATCGTAAAATGATATTTTTAAGTGCCGGAGGTTTGTGCTTAATCGTGTTAACGCGAGTGTTCAGAATTATAAGTGGCCGCTGTTGAATGTTTTTGTTTTTCACTTTTTTTTTTAGTAAAAAATTCCTTTGCTTTTGTTATCGTATTGTTTTTAACTCCGTCACTAGTGTCAAGTAAATAAGAGATGTGATACCGTTGACATTACGATGACATTTCATAATCAATATGATTCTACCGCATAAAATAGAGCCCCTGAGTTTAATACTCACATAAAAATTAAAAAAAGCAATGTCTCTGCGCATGGCAATAGACAAGCTGTTTTAAGTGAGTTTTTTAAAAAAGCATGTGTGAATAAAACAATCCCTGCTACATGTTAAGTGAAATTCCGTTAAGCGAGACGTTTTTATAATGGCTTATTATTCGATTTAATCATTTAAAAAAATATTGATAAGTACTGTCTTGTGCAGAAATCTCTTATAACTCCATTGATTATACAGTAAATAAAATAAGTGTACCAACTGAGGTGAGCATAAAGATAAACCTTCCCACAAATAGAGTGTCAACTCATCCGCTTGTCTATGCTATAATTAAGCGCGGTAAGCGTTTTGCGCGCCTCGGTGGTTGTAACCGCTCTATAGAGGTTATGGACGAGACAGTGATGTGACATCATTTTAATAAAAATATCGGTTTTTTACACCATTATTCGTTTGTTACTTCTTGAAATGAAAAAAGGATAAGATTGTTTCTATAGTTTTTTTTCTATTATTTATGAATAATACATATGCAAGTAACATAACAAAACGTAACAAATATCAGTAAATATTTAGAAATATCCTATAAGCCATCTTCCAGCCACAAGCAGACATTTCCTACAAACGTTTGTAATCCTCAATGGTATCAAACTTTCGTACATTCCAAACACTCCCAAACTCTGGCGACACTCGTTACTTATGGAAATACTCACATTAATCACTCGCTGGACCCAAAAAACCCTCTGATTAATCCCCCCCCCCATTTACATCCTCAGTTCGACGCAAATGACGTCATTACGTCACCAGCCAATATTTTCACTTGCAACCGAATCCTGCCACGCTACGAAACACTCGCCCAATCTAAAATCAACCTAATTGCTAAAGCAATAAAAGCTATTGCGACGGTAAAGTTTGTGCGTAGTGTTAAGGGCCCCACGTTGGGTGCCAATTTTAATTAGCCCCCCGCGCTGTCCCCTCCGATCCCCGCGAGGGTGTTTGCAAATAGGAGGGACTGCAAAGAAGCCAATCCATCAAATCGGTTAGTGCATTACGACACCACCGTTGTCGTGTGTAGGGATTGGGTAACAAAAGTCGATGGAATTTTTTGGACGCCCGAAAAAATTGTGAGTATTTGACACATCACATGCGTTTTTACTTACGAAGCCCGCTATCAAGAAGACTGTCTTTATCTTGACCGAGTTCGTCTCGGCGTTCGTCCTTGAGAAAAGTAAAATATTTAAATAAAAAGAAAAACTGTTAAATTATCTTAATGCTGTTTTTAAGTCTCAAATTAAAAAGTTCTATATTGTTAGTATTGACTTGTAAAACAAATTAAGCTACATTATTTAAAATGCACTCATTCACACAAACAGTACCTATATTGATGCACAGGCTTGTCACTACAAAATATGCCAAATAATAAAAAAACAATGCGTAAAGACAATTCGTCGACTCTTTAAATAGGTTCTACAGCGGGCTTAACTTTATGCTGTTTACTTAATCGTATATCGATACTTCCGCAACCCTAGCACTTCCAGCTGATTGCCGTAACTCGATAGTCTGCACTCATTTGCTGCACTAATGTAATGGCGTCTCCATAAATCGCGCTGACGCGGGCAGACTTCGCGACAATAATGGTTAAGTTTGGAGCTGGAGTTTGATTCCCGATGGGTTTGGATGTAGGTTTTATATTGTTTATTTGATATAAAAGCGAGTTGCCTTTGCCTTTGCGTTTAAAATTACAAGTACATTGGATAGCTTACGAAATGTATTTGACCATGGATCATATATTTTCCTCATTTGATTTTGGCTTCGTGTTTACATAAAATACCAATATGATTTCCTTAATGTCACCAAAGATTATTAACCGATTTTTTCTAGAAGCTTAGCTGTTGTATCTTGAGCTCTTTACTTTGTCTCACTTTCGATGCATAGAACGAAACAATTGTATATCTTACCTTCTGTTATAAATAATTGATCTTGGAACCAAGCGTGGCTCTAAATTACTAAAATTCATCAAAAACAACAAAAACACATCAAAAAATTACACATTCACCGAGTCACAAAGGACTAGAAACGTTAATTTCATTAAAAATTGACGAGTAAATTCGCAGAGAGCGCCAATTATCGCGGGTACAAAGCCGACCGCACCCCGGTGTGCGCCCGCGCCGGCTCGGGTTGCAATCCGCTTACGGGACCCCAACGCTGGGATTAGCCCTAATGAGCGGCCATGGGAACTCATAATTGAAACCATGGCGTCATATGAATGGAATACTTGATTATATTGTTTTATGGTATTTGCTGAAAATGTCTGAAACCACTGTTGAATGCTGTTTTCCTAATTTTGTAGACAAAAAAGAGAAAAAAATAAGTTTTATATATTATTAAACTCGCACATATCTGAACAAACATAGACCACCTGTGGTATTTACTCAATCGTAGGTATTTAAAGTACAGAAAATCTAACAGACAGTTCCTCTTAAGTATCATTACGACACCAAACTTTCAAAAAACACGAGAAAACTACGTTTCTTTTCGCAATAACCTTGGCACCACGCTCAAATATTAATGTGACATCTCACATTACATTATTCACGAAGCAAACTTCAAGAACGCTCATATTCATGCCCTGCCACCGAAATTTATTCAGTAAAACTACACCGAAAAGAGCAAACACAAATGCAATGCCATTATCGCAAAGTTAATTTAAACATTCTTGACTTTTCACACGCAACTGTGTGTGCGTGCGCTAGGGGTGTGTGCATGTGTGTGTAAGATGAATTAGGGGATTACATACTGCATCAGGACTGCACTCTGATTTTGCACGGTGATGCATCTACAGGATGATCCGAATGACGTTCCGTTGATATTTATTTTGTATTATTGAATGATTTATTTGACACAATTATAAAGTCATTTCAGAACAATCATATGCTGCATTAATTATTAACGGGAAATCCGACTGTCGTCTGTTTTTTTACTATTTTTTTTTCTTATGCACAAAATATGTCTATATATACCAATTTCCACACGTAATAATATGGAACAAATCACCGGCAATCAAGCAGCAAGTAACCTAGTAAAACCCACCAAAATTGCCTCGTTTTGAGAGCCGTAACTTCTTACATAAAATCAAAATAAATCTCAGTACACGAATAAAACAATTACACAGACAATCACCAGTTGTTTTCGCGAAACTCGAAAACGGTTTATTGTTACTTGTACACCCTATACCGCGGGGAGAGGGGTGGGTAATGGCCTAAGAGTAATTTTATTACTTTGCCCCCATTACCATCACAATGCATGCCACCGGTCGAATATCTCCGTTGCGCTCGATATCGATATTGTATTTTTAATTTTTATCGATCCGTGCACATCACTACTTGTATTGTCTGGAGTTCAAAGCTGTATTTTCTACATAGTATTTTTTTCATCATTTAAGATGAATGTAACAATCGTCGGCTTTCTAATTAAATGGAAACGAAATGAATGAAAAAACTGCATCACATATGATGAAAATACCAAGTTTTTCATTGTTTATTCATTGTGAAACTGAAAATGTCCGCCGTTTCACGAAACAGAGAAGAAACAAGATAGTTTTTTATTATTTAAAGAAGCGACGTATCCGGAAAGCAGGAGTAAGACGGAGCCCGCTGCGTGCTGATTCGATTTGTTCCCGTGCCGATGAATATTTGATGCGGTTCAGTGCGCGCTAATTTGTTTATCGTGTTCCACACTTCTGCTAACCTGGTATTTGTGCTTGCGAATTACTGGAGAATTGCTATTAAAAAAAACATTAGGTATCAATGTCAAAGAACAAACTTTCTTGTAACAAACAAGCTTAAGATAGTAACTATAAACTAAGCAATTTTTCTGAATACAAAGTCTGTATATTTTTTATTTACGCTGGTTCATTGCCGTTTTGTAGCCTTGAAAGAAAACGAAAAACGCTTTCGCATGTAGCAAACACATGCTGCTGACCGAAATACATAACAACAACAATCGATATAAAGTTTAGAATGCTGTATTAATCAATTTTCTAAACTTCAATCTCTGTAGGCATGTTCAAGGACAACTTTAACGATCTTTTTCTAAAATTAGCATTAAAATCTCGTCGAAATTATCTGATGATCACAATTAAGTCTAAATCTGATCAAGACGCTACAAATTAATTAAACGAAGCTAAGATAGGAATCGTGGCAGGTGATTTAATAAATACAAGTTGGCTAATTAATATGCCAGACGCACCGCTGATAAGGCAGACGTGACATCTCCTGCGAATCACTGCGAGCCTGGTACATGGAGCGATTAACATTAACACATTATTGTAATTATTTTAATTAGGTAATTAAATATGACGGAAGGAATGCGCGTGGAATGTAAATATATCTTTTCATCTCACTAGCTCGGAAAGCCCTTTTTGTTTGTTTGATATCTATTGAGAAAATCGCTTTTTATCCACATGTGAAGAAAGAGTTTTGATTTTTGAAGGCAACTTAAATTTTTTTTCTTTTGTTTTATCCCAAGGGAAAAGGCAAAGGACATTGATCCATACAGCCTAGTGAAGGCAGCTTAAGTGATATTTGACAGATAACAAAACGTAAACGAATTTTTAACATCACAATTAATGAATTACATCGAGTAAAAAATACAAAAAAAAATGTATTGACAAAGAGGAAAATAAATAATAATTGATATTACATTTTTTTTATTATTTTCCTCGCTGTAGTGAGGTGAAAAGTTTTGTGTTATACACGGGTGAAAAGTTATTTTACGTCTCGTGTGTTGAAACACTCGTTACGCTCAGGATTCTATTTTTGAACCACTCGCTTCGCTCGTGGTCAATCATAGAATCCTTTCGCTAGCTCGTGTTTCAAATGAACACTCGCAGGTAAAATACAACTTTCCCCCCTTGTATAACAAATAACTATTACTATACAGGGTGCACTCTAAATGGTAATAGAAATGATCACCTCTGTTTTCTACCCACGAATATGAACAACTTTCACTATGGGACCAACTCTGAAATCACGAAAAAAAAAATCAGCTGCTTCTTACATTTTGGTCGAGTACGTATTAAACTTTTCTATGAAACAGCTGATGTTTTTTTTCGTGATTTTAGAGTTGGTCCCATAGTGAAAGTTGTTCATATTCGTGGGTACAACACAGAGGTGATCATTTGTATTACCATTTAGATTTCAGCCTGTATGTTTTCTTAGGAAATTACCTTCTTTTATTTGTTATTTGGCATAATCACAATTAATGTTACATCTACATATTATAATTATAAAGGAAATGGAACTAAAGAACAGTGATAAGCTATTTCAATCCCACTGAAATCACCTAACAAGATTCCCAAGTATTTTTTAATACTTGCTTCAGTGAATCTTCGTTCTTGTAAAAGTGGCGCATTTTTTTGATTAGTGTGATGGAATAAAGTTGAATTTATCTACTTTTTTGTCAACAGGGGACGCGAGTAATGCGAGTATCGGGTCCGGCGAAGGCACGGGCGAAGAGGACGACGAGTCCAACGGCAAGAAAAACCAAAAGAAACGCGGCATCTTCCCGAAGGTGGCCACCAACATCCTGCGGGCGTGGCTATTTCAGCACCTAACGGTGAGTGCCCGTTTCAAGTGAGATACTTTCGAGAATAATTCGTTGCACATCTTGATTGTACCCGAATGTTGGGTAATGTTGTATGTAGGTATGTATATTTGTATGTGGTCCTTCGTTTACTTGTAGACGCTGAACGGATGGTCTGATTTTGATAAACGAGGTGTCGTTAGTATCGTGGTAGCGTTGCGAGTGTCACTAGATACTTTTATAAGAAAAATACCAAAATGGTGGTACATAGACGACAGTATAAAAATATGCCGTAAAGTCGGTTATAACCCGACTGCATATTTGTGACTTTTTAACGTATAACCACCCATTGCTAAGTGCATTCGTGACTAAATCGAGAGAAAGGACTGGCAGCTAACAACTACGAACTTCGAATTTCGAAGTAGGGCCCCTGGTCTTCTTCAAAAACCTGCATTTTTCCTTGTCCTGAGCCTCCTGCTCATCTCTGCGGTCTTGGTGATGTCATTCGCATTCGCCCATTGAAGCACATTAATGTAAGCTTTATTTTACTTGGTGATTAAATTGGAAAATAAATTAGCCGCTTTTGTAATGAAACAATTGATAAAAAGCCATTCATCACGCATTCAGCGGAAGCCGAGACGCGTGACGATTTTCTAATGGAATATCGTAACATTTTTGCTAACGCACCGCGCCGCGGGATTTACGCCGAAGTCGTTACCATTAAATTGGTCCATGAAAAGGCTTGAAAAACATTTACAGCACGGCTTTACGCATGGCGGCGGCGCCTGAACAATTGTGACGCAGCCGAGCGCTCAGCCCGCGCTTTTCAATTAAAATTTCCCGCGAGAGCAATAAATTTTTCATTGCGTAGACAAAGAACGATTCAAAGCGCTCCCAGACACTGAAAACACAATTACAAACTCGTCTATACTCCATGTGCTTGATAAATGAAGCAAAAAATTAAACATTAGCATAAGACAGCTACCAGGGTATCAGCGACAGTGCACGGTGTTGCGTAGTAATTTCTAGAATGGCTTCGGGCGGGGGGCGGGGGGTGCAATTTCATTACCGGTCCGGATCCGCGCCCATAAATCACCAGGGCCGAAGAAGGCGAGCGCAGTTCAGGTGACGCGAGTCCTCTACTCCTTTGAGCCAGGGTATTTGTGCTTCATTCGCGCGCGCCGAATCCTACTTTCTTTATGGCTATGAATTCCGCGTATTTCCGACGCGGAACGTTGAATTATACAAGTTTTAATTACAGCCTGAAGAGCTTTTGCCAGTTGGCCTTCTTCGTTAAATATAGCCAGCAGCTTTTTGGATACCATTCTAAAATGAAATTTAACCTAAGCTTCTCTTCAATTAATATAGATATATAGGTCATACTAAGTAGCAAGAACTTCGTCACCAGTAAACTCGAAAGCGATGAGCTTTAAAAGTTTATTGCAGGTATCCGCGAATTGAGTTAGTAAAATCTCGCGTTCGTTGAATTAGAGGTGAAGGATTTATATTTGAACAATACTAGAGTTACACAAGTTTTAAAGTATACGTCGAACAATCGAATTAGGGAGCTTTTAGCGCGTTTCGTTTCGCGTTTTTGCGCGCGCCGTCCGCGTCCATTACCGCGTTCCAAATTACTTATAATTGCTTCGCTTAGCGCTAAGTGCTTTCATTACGGGCTCCTGCACAACAGTTCCGGTGTAGGTCGGGACATGTCAATGTTAACTCCTAACAGATGCCACCCTAATCCATTTTTAAGCAAAGTATTTCTGTAGCGTTGACACGGATGAAACCGTTCCGCGTAATCGGATTCGAAATTCGAACGCGTACACTGAAAAGCTCGGTCATAGACAATGCTTCAAATTGCCGTCAAAAAGAGCATCCGACCCACATATCGGTGCGAAACTGCAGCCTGTCAGCGTGACGCGCTTGTAATATTCATTTGATTACGCGCGACGGGAAATGGAACACCGCGCGGTGACAGCGCCACCTGCGCTGACCGAGCGCTCGAACAGATGAGTGCGCCGAGACACTGGCACTGGCCACAGAGGTCGAAATTCGAATATGGAACATTTGATTTGTGATTACGTCGTTTGAACCGTTGCATGATGGAATCGAATCGCGCTCGAATTAATTCGGAATTGAGCGGACGCGGACGTAAAAGGAAAGTGAGCCGATCTCGCGTGCAGCCGCAGAGTGCAATTTATATTCACCGCACTGCCGCGATATTGGTAACAATCCGACTGCATGACTGTAAAAGATTTGAATTTTAAAGTCAGATGTACGTGTCGCGATAAGCGTTTTGAATTTGAATGTCATTCAGCCGGCACATCTATCCCTCCATTTGAAACAGTAACATGTTCATGCTAACATTTGTCAATTTCCCCACACCGTTCTATTCGGGGATATTTATTCACACGTGTAATTTCAGTCGTCGGAAGCAGAGGCATGCGACATTTTTAAATAAAATGACTTATCGACTAGATACACGAAGTTTTCGCGACAATCCCGATGGCAAATGTCGCAATCCCTGCATCAATCATACGCCATGATTCCCGCGATCCCGTTAATCGTTTACTTATCCGTGTCGCGGCAAATCTCGCTTAATACTTACCTGCCCGAGAAAATTCCCTAGAAATAATATCGGAGCGTCGGCGACTTAGGACAAATCCCGCGCGCGCCCCTAAGCCCTTTCGGGGGGCTAAAAATAATTATAAGTCGCGCGGTAATCCGGACGCGCGAGGAATATTGTTTTATGTGCTTACATGTGTTTATGATACCCTGGTACATTTACATTGCGTTTGCCGTACTCAAACACGGTTTTAAACTCTTCGAATAGAATATGAATTTTATCATCTATGTACAGATATTTCAAAAGGATTAAATTGCTTGTAGATTTGTTTGTACAGTTCTTCTAATCTGACACATGACGTGTCATGCATGACGTTTTAAATCATTCTACATGATAACTATTCAACTATACAAGCTAATTCATAAAGTTATTGTCTCTTATGACCCACTGAGACAGAGCTCACCGCGTCCCCAACCAGCCCACTCCCTGAATCCCTAACTTACAATACAATTTGCTCTTCCTCAGACTTACTGCGCCTCGTATATTCATTTGCTGACCCTGTACTTTTATATTTTGGCACCAAATAACATCCTTTTAGGGTTTAATTCGGTAGATTCCCTCCGTCACAACACAGTCTTCCAATATTAATAAATTCTCATTGCCAGGATTTGCCAGCAATTTGCCCTGGGATGCTCCGAGTAAAACTTATGACTCGCCCTTCCCTTAAATAAAGTAGGGAACTTTCCTTGAGATTTTTAACGCGGGAAACAGTGAAAATTGAGCTATATTTTGGTTGCGTTATAGGATTTATGTCGGCTGAGACACGTCGTTGGCAAGCTCAAGTTGGAGTGCGATTAAGTTTCCTAAACGATATATCTCTTGGGTTTAAAAACAATATACGTTACAAACATTTCATTTCAAATTTAGTTGCTTGATTATATTTGCTTCTCTCTCTTCAATAAATCAATCTTTTATAAATGCTGAACTCTCTTTATAATAACCGTAAAGCACCAGGATATCATAACATAGGAGACAGTTTATAAATAAAATATTAAAGTATAAACCGTTTCATGCGGCAAGGCTCCCATTCCGCCGCGGCGCGTCTCAAAGCGAACCCGATACGGACGTAACTCAACACCGCACGCCTAGGAATCCAGCGTTTCGCAATATCTCTGCCTTTCTCTGATCTCCTGGTGCTTACATGCTAATATTAGAAATAGAAATTTAGTTTATGCTATCTAGATTTAGATTATTAACTACGTTAGCATGTGACTCGGCCGTTAAAACTTGTGACCGTTTGAATAAATGCGACGGTAATGTGTTTTTGCGCATGTGAACGATTCTATATTTATTTCATTGCCCGTTAACATTATGCAAAATAGCTATAAAGCTAAAAATAGCCTCACCTAAACAGATTGAATATAAACTAAACAAACGTATGAACTTTTAACAGGCAAGTCTAGATTAAAATTAAATGCGGTCAGTCGGCGTTCCAAATTCAAATATTTTGAAAAGTAAACTTTGCCCACACACAGTCATAACACACCACCCAGAGCCAATTCACCATGATCAGTAACCAATAGTTAATTGATGGTTAATTCAATAAGTAACCAGCTACTAGCCGTTGCAGTAAACCGCGGTTGCATTAACCGGTAATTAAAACCGCTCGTTACTGTCTCGAGGCGGAAGGACCACCTGCTCTTATTATTGATAGGGCTCGCTTCGCTTCATACAATTCATGCAGAAAATAATGACATCAGCAATCATTTTACATAATGTAGAGTCGAGTTGATGTTGCCTGTATTTTCTTCAGGGATCAGTACTCTTTATTAGAAGTAGTAGATTATTTTTATTAAGTTATACAAAAGGTCAGTATAAAATTTCAGTATAAAATATGTAAATTTGTCCTTTTTTGCCTAAAAATTATTATTTCAGTTATTTCCACTATAAAGTATCTACACCGTGCAAACTTTATTTGAAATCCAATAATCATTCTCGCACCGAGTCATCTCCTGGAGGACACATCATTTCCTAGCATCCGGTAGATATTCGAAAACTACCCACTTTTTAAGTCGACGACGTTTATGCCCGGTCCGGCAGGAAATTCGACTCTCCCGGAAATAGAGTGTGGAGGTGCGATGGCGATATTCGCGACACTGGGAGTTAGATGAGGACGGTTGAAAAGGCTTTCGGATCTTGGTGCAGCGGCATTTGAATGGGGTATTATTGGATTTCTTGCGTGATTTGAAATCCTTATACTTGAAAGTTTGTATAAATATAAGCCACATCAAGCATGATGTTCGTTATTATGTTATGTAACCTGAATTTCTCTCCTTATTTATTATTCACATTTAACCACACCTGTGGTACTTTATGTATTTAACATAAGTATAAAAAAACCACTTCCTTTTTGGCCTTCTTCTACTTCAAGCCCGCAACTTGTAAGTAATAAGTGAAGTTAGGAATCTAAAGCATGGCTTAAATAGCAATAAAAATGGCCAAAATTGATTGCTAATTTGCGTTAACCTCTGTTCTAAAACAAGAAGCATAATTTTGCTGCCTTTTTCTAACTTAAGAGGAAGAAAGCAACTAAGTAAGAAAGAAACTTCTGCAATTTTTATTACTAGTCCAAAGTCCAATCCGCGCTTGAGTTCAAATTTATATATTTATCTTAAAAACATTCAAACGAATCACCTCGATTTGTAGAATAATTCGCTTCAAAACATGCTCTCGCATATTTCATATTTCTTCCCTTTCGCTTTTCGTCACGCTGACTGAGCAAACATGGAATCCGATCGAGGGACACCCGGGCTGCAAACAAACCCCTTTGGCACTCGTCACATATCCGATGACACAGTATTAATTTCCCTTCTATCATATCACTACACGATAAATGAATTAGCCGTGCGCTGTCTAAAAATACAGGAATAGGCCTCGTCGAGAAAATTACATCTAATTACTTCGCCCCACTTGCATTAAAATTTAGTTAAAGAAATTAACTGTCGATTTTATATATGAGAGTAAAAACCAATAGTTGATTAGCAGTTGATTCACATTTAACACCCGATTAGATTTATCGGTAAAACCGGGCTTTAAAGTTTATGTGTACATTGAACATTGGAAAGGGATTTTCTTCATATTGCGTATAAAACTATTTAAAACTTGACTACACATCTTATCCTGAGTGTAAATTAAAGCCATACAATTCCTACGTGACCTGTAAATACCTAAACAAAGATTAAACAGACCTTAACAACAACTATCATAAAGCCAGGAGTTAGAGTTGACCAGGACATCATATCTGGGCGGGGTATCGGAGCCTCCCCAGAGGGATGGTCGTTAAGATAACGTATCTGCGAGTGGACAACGGTCCGTCTCAGGTTGCGATCAGGGTATATGGAAAATGGGAAAATTTTACGTAGCTTTTTGTTTTATTACTTCTGTTCGGTGTAAAATCCATTGCATAAGTCACTATACCTTTGAAAGCCATAAAGCACAGTTTAGAACCATGCATATGAATGCTTAGCAGCAAATGACTTATCGCAATCGCAATCAAAGTTGGTGAAAAGGGAATATAAAAAAGCCTTTGCTATGTCAACCGCTATCACCTGTCAGGATACCCCAAGGCCTAAAATTCCATTATTTATGTAGGTTCCTGCCAGATCGTCTTTTTCTGATCTGGCAGGAACCTCTGAGTTCCGAGTTCAGGATAAGTTTGCGTACGTACGTGGATGATGTAATTCAATGGTTTGACTCTTTTTCCGCTAGGAAAGAAATTTTTATTTTATATTAAAAAGACGGAAGCAACTGAGAAGAATCTTCACATGAAGAAAACCCATAATCCAGTAGTGAGTTATTAAACGGCACCAGGACACCATAACTTAGCAGCGCGCAATATCCCAAGTCCCACAAAAACCTCCTAACACCTCTTTGATTAATGTATTCCGATGTCACAGTTATTGCTCCCCCATGTTCTGACGCCCTGGTGTTATTGCGAATCTAGGGTATATTAAAAAGGGCTCTATTTATGTGAGATACACCTGCGTTCGTGTGTGAGATATGGTTTAATGTTCCTTGGAGTTTAGGGAAGAGGAAATGCGACAGTGGGCTAGCGGAAATTGAGTTCTATCCCTTTATGTTGTCCTAGTCAACTTTACTGGGAACTGTTCGGAAAATACCATCGTTCCGATAGCTAAGCTTATTTTCCGTCATTGGAACATGTCTTTTGGGATATGTTCCAAAATTATCAAAATATCTAACGACCACTTTATACTTTTAGCTGCTGCTGGTTTTTCTTTCTTCTTTATCAAAATCTTCTTGGGCATATGCGTCTCCAAGCTTGGTAGGATTTTCTTTTTTTTTACTTTTTCTTTACTTTTAAATCTGAAATCGCTTGAAACTTAATATCGCGACGAGTTTTCAGAGACAAATAATAAAATTCAATAAGAAACTAGGTTCTGCGGTGAATTTTACATCAAAATCTATCCAGTGCAAGTTTAAGTCATGCGCGATGGTTATTGTTAAAATAGATGTAGTCCTATAATAAAATAGCTAGCAAATAGCCGTAATGCATGTGCCAGCTGCGTTATATCTCAATGTTTATAACTATAACTAATGCGAATAACTATTTCTGGACGACTGCTAAGTGTAATGCTATCTGTACATCAAATGTCGTCTTTATTGTTTTGCATAAGGGGTCGCTCAAGGTGTGAAAATAACGACTACTTCCTCTTAGGGCTACTAATAAAATGATTCTAAATTTAAAAACGCAATTCGAAATTTAAAATTCACCTCGACATCGCTATCGCGCGCACACTTTTCAATTAACACCGAATCGAAAATCCAAACGTTGTTCCGACTCTTTTGGATTACTACTTGTCCACGCTATTTTCTTAAAAAAAAAAACAGCCGCGCGGGAAACACTTTCCGAGTTACCCGCTCTCCGAACTTCGCACAATCTAGATATATGGCGGAGTTAAGATGTGCATCTAAATAGCCTCTGCCGCCCTGGTACCTAACTTTAGATTACTTGCACCAACTTTCCCGGGAAAATGGTAAGTCCGCAACGCGGAATTTTTCCGCTTGTAACCCGTTCACTTTGCGGTAACGGTAAAGTTTTGATGTTAGGATTATTGCGAATTATATTGAGATCATTCCAGTTAACTTTCATCAGATGACACTGTTCTTTGTTCTGAGCAAAACTTCATTTCGAACTATGTTGACGACGTGACATTTCATACTAATAAATCATTTATACCCAGAACCCAGAATTTATACTAAAATACGCGTGGCCAGGGCCGTATTTGTATTAATTTTAATAAACGCGATTAGCATACACAAACGCTGACGGGTGCGGCCCGCTGATAATGCGCATTTGCATCCCGTGAGTTATCGCGCAGGTGACACTCCGGCCCTGTTTGCTGCTCTCTATATTTTTAATTACTCAGCAAATTATTGCTTTAAATTTGTGCAAATATTGGTATTGAGAAAGGGGTATTCTATCTTGTAATATAATAGGGTTTCGTTCCTTCATTACCCGAACTAGCTCTTTAGGTGTCGCTCAAGGATCGGTGCTAGGGCCACTCCATTTTCTCAAACGTGTGTTAATGATATTAGTAACTGCGATTGCTACAGCACATGCTTCCACTTACGGATGACACATGACCGTAGAGACAGATCTTCTACAACCTGATCTGGATAATGTTTTAACGAGATAATTCCATAATGCTGGAGCTGGTACAGGCAATTCGAGAAAATCTAAACTTTTTTCTCATTAATTCATCTTTAATGCACTATTAACAGTTTAGAATCCCATAAACGATTGCCTTCATGATGTTGGTAATTTCTGTTTCTACCCTTCTATAGACACTACGAATGACCATGTTTGTAGCAAATTGAAGCAATTCTTATCTAATATTGTTCTTGTCGGAAAACGTATTCCTTTTAAGGTCAAGTGCTTAACAACCTCTTTAGTTGAATCCTGTATTGAACAAACAAATATTGTTAGAAAGTTATTTCGGGACCTCATTGACTCAATTTCTTCAAAATTTACTTAAAAATAAATAAAGAACAGAAATATAATCATAAAATTAGTTCCACCATCTTTTTATCATCACGCTACCAGGGGTCAAAGCGCAGAGTACACAGCAAGTCGTGCCTGCATAATTCCTACCAGGGAGGCATAGAGGCCGGGAGCTTAGCTAATCAGGGCCGGCGGGCGATTAACTCGGGCCGCGCGATAATGCCTCTTGCGCGATTAGGCACGCTGACCACCCCGGGACTTCTGACCGTCTAGTGTCCGATACCTATGGGATTGAGATTGTTCTTGCATAAAATCCTGTTATCCTTGTTATCTCATTCCAATTTTGTCAGTTTTACTTACAATCTATCACTTATCCAACACGCATCATGTCTAAAACTTTCTACTAATTTCTGTACGGTGAACCGCAACGATATCTTCTTCTTCAAACACTTGTTCCATTTTGTGTTAATTTAAATATAATTAATTATTACTGTTGTTTGTTTCAGGTACGTATATAGACGGTAAATTACATTTTACATCGCTAAAGGTAAAAATAGCAATCTAAGGTCCAGGAGAATCCACAGACGCAAATAAAAATAAAGTGAACTCCCAACAGCGGAATTAAAAACCATCTACTTATTAATACAGAAATGCTGCAACATCAGAATTTTGGCAAAATGCACTATGTATTTTTAAAGCGGTTCATAACTTTGGGAAGTAAAGTAAAGTTTAAGCTGCCATTAGCGGAATTGGTCGGGGCCGTCAGTTCGGATTTGCGACGCGCCGCGAACCGACGGATATATTGTCGTTCGGGTAAACGAGTATTCCAGAATTTCCAGAAACGAGAATTGCGGAAATATGTCTTTATTACTTAGCGAAAGGTCATGTGGGACATGGAATAATCTTGGGAATAACGATAAGGAACATGTATCTTTTTCAGCATGAATTATGTTGTGCTTTTATTTACCATCCCACTTTGGAACTGAAGTCGTTCATATTAGTCATTGAAGAAGAACATTACGGCTCTCTTCGATTGCCGAAGTCCAGTAGAAGACGTCTTTCGGCTGAAATAAACTAATGATGATGAGACGTGTAGTTAACCAATTTGTCACAAGAGAAAATCCAAAAAGCATTGTCTAATAGTGGTAACTGAAAATGTTCGTCGTTAAACCTACTATCTGTAGGAAAAAAGATTCTAAGTATCAAAAAACCATCAGGCTTAGCGAAAGTTTGCATTTAGACAGTAAATACAGCAATTAAATATTGTTACGGTTTCATAATTCCGCAGTCAGACTGCCATTTTCCGAATGTATCATAATGGGTTGATGGTAGCATTACCAGAGCTTTAATGCAGCTTTTATGTACAATATAGACACATTACATTTCAATAGCACGTTGAGACTTTTCAGGGCCCAGAATCGTTGAGATAGAACTTGATGCTCATTGAAATATTTATTCGGTATTTTTGAGACTAAATACATACAGACCGAGTCCATAAGAATTTCGATTCCATTTTAAAAGTCCACACCTAGACGTCTATGAAACAATTACTTAGCCTGAAAGTAGGGGGTGCAGCCGGGTGGTAGGGGGGCCATTTTCATAATGCACAAAGAGTTTCTTCTTTAAACTTTACACTTTAAATAATTGGCTGCTGCGACCAGGTGCCTGACGATTGGGGTTCTAACGGATAGAGGGTTCTTAACCCTTTAGGGTTCTCAAGAGTTAGAATAAGCACAGCCTTTTATGCTTCCTTAGTAGGTACCTTGTTTTAACCCATAAAACAAATTGACCAGTTTTTTTTATCAAAAAGTTCTATTGAGGAGCTTTGAGAATTGAATATATTTAAATTTAACAAAATATTTGTTACTGCTGTTACATTCCTTCATTTCACAATATGTCAAATTCATTATGAATTCCTTTTAGAGAGTTAGATTTATGGGCATTTTGAACAAACACCCATTCAAATCCATCAATCATTTTCCCATTTAGATTTTCAGCATACCGGGATAGCATATTTCACAGCTATTTATTTAATGGAACGCGCTGCAGTCACGTGCTGACTAGTTGTAGGTTGGTTATTGGAAACTACTTAGGAGAATTGAAGAGGAATGGTGGGTCAGGAAAGGTTTCCTTTCGATTCAGTAGAACTTAAGAATATAAATCACATGAAACATCAAGTTCTTGCTCGTTACGTCAAAAAACAACAGTAAAATAAAAGTGTTCAGCGTGAAATTGGAAAACTTCTTCAATACTTTTCCTCTGGTCAGCAAAACGACATGGGTGGTCTGTAACAATAGTCTGTCCTAGCTTGACAGTTTTGACACTTTAAAACAATTGCAGCTTCACAGCCTCATGTTACACGGCAAGATTCTTTCAGATGCAAAACTTCTTGGATATTATGCTTTCTTTCAAACCAAGTATGGTTTTAGTCAATGATATCTTATCAAAGAAACGTTAAGAGCTATACACGTGTGATGATTGACAATGACATCGTTCTTTGTCAATCGCAATTGAATATGCAAACTGGGAATAAGCTAAATTACTATTGGAAAATGATCGCTTTATGTACCAGTGTGTTGTAAGACGCTCACGACGTGTAGCTGTGTATGTAACCGTCGACTATTGGCACTCCAGAATGACCGACCAACTTAAATAAAGTATTTCCTTCTTCTTGACAGCTGTTAAACTGAAAATTTTGTTTGAGCAATCATCTAATGCCTATTTATTTCTGTCACCCTAGTACTCTACTCTACCTCCGTGATGTTTAGGGCTCAGGCACAAAACAGCGCCTTGCTTATTATACCCTAGTGAAACGTGATCCTTGGTAAGCGAGTCGGCATAATGTTGGAGTAACTTGTGAGTCAACGTCTCATGCTGACGCGTCTGAGCTTATGTTGCAATCTGCAAGAAACCTGCTCAATGCCATATGTGCACTATTACTTACGTATTACGCTAGATCTAAAGCTTGTGCGATGAATATTTGAAGGATTTCGATTGCGACGGTAATTTGAAAGCTGAATTCTTCTCTTGTATTTGTTTAGAAAGTAACGTTGTCTTCTACTACAGGAAATACTAAAAAGGGTCGCGACAAATATCACGTTACTTTGATATTGTATGTTTCTTCGTATATATATATTCGTATCTGCTAAGAACTCTCGTTTGAACTATGGCTATTTCTAATAGTTTTGCTCTTGCATTTCAGTCTTGCTCTTGTATATCATAGACTTCCACTACCAGTTCTGAGATCTTTGGCTTTTCTAATTCATCAAATATATTTAATCCATCAATTTGAGAACACAGTGATTCCTCGGTTGTCAAAGAATGAATTTCACGGCTTCTTCATTCAAACGCTGTTCTTTCCTCATTTCATACCAACATTGCCAACATAATGCGCGGTGTATATCCGCAGCGTTTTGGCGGGTAATTTCTGGCGGAACCGGCGCCATTGCAGCGATACCATCGCGATGGCCGATAGTGGACTAACGGCTTTATTCGCCGCTGAGACGCGGGCTAGTGTTGCCAGTGTACCGTAGTGTTGCCAGTTTTTACGTATTTCATTACAGAAAAAAACCTGTGTAATTGGCTAGAAATACTTAAATAAATAAATGTAATAAAACCTGAATTTATATATGTGCTATACACAAGTTTATGAAACAAAAGCACTTCCGTTCAACAGCAAAATATCTTCCTAAACATAAAATTTAATTGCTACAGTAAAGTGTTGTAATTGATTCAAGTCCTGCATCCTTTTTCCACCTGGCGAATAAACAACAAAACACAATTATACAAACGCTCATAAACCATTTACATACAACTGCAACTGTTCAATAACTTAATATTATAATGGCTCAATTCGTACTGGCCACCCTATACAGCATAACTAAGCATGTAGACCAATCAAAACTTAGACAGCTGTCTCACCGACCAATAGCGATCGAGCAAAGCCCGGGAAATCTATACATTGAGATGCGGAAAACAGGCGTGCTCGAGTAGCCGAGATAAACGTGGGTAAAATACGCTGCCGTTTAAGGAATTTTATATCGGTATGGTCTAGTTGAACAGCAATGTGAATTCGTTCAACTTTTGAAGTTCGAATTTCAAAAACGACTGAAACTTTCTACTGAATATTAACGGCGTTTGCGAGCTATGTAAACGTGTTGGTATTCAGAAATTTGATTTCAAAAGTTTAAATGAAGACTGAAATAAAACAAGAGAGCACAGATCAAACTTTTCCAGCCATACATGTACACACAAACAAACAGAAAACACCATTAAAACAATAAACAAACTCTCGTCGGCGGCGCACGGTACCAGGGACTCATGAAGACGTCGAAGGGCAACAACAATGGCCGCTCACAATGCCCGCGATAACCGCGCCACTCCGTCACTCCCCTGACAGGGTTATCGGACGCTCACAATGAAAGTTGCGAGGTTCCAGCGGAAAATGGAAATGTTTTGTTCAAATGGCGAATGTGCAAGTATCATTATCAGCATTAGGGGCACATAGGTTTTCGTCGTGAATGAAAATGTTTTCATGGGAGATGGAAACTTTATTTACAGCTAGATGTTCAGACATCGTGAACGCTTTAAATAACACGTAATCAGCAGACTGTTTTCCGGAAAATCGATGGAGGATGTAGGAAGTGTCCTTAACGTCAAAACATTTTTTTGAACTTGTTTGATACTCAAATTGACGTAATCTGATTTAGTTTTAGTTGGTTTCGTAAGTGGCTTTGTCCGCGTAGAATTCGTTTAACTAACAAATTTTCTAAACATCTAAACATCCTCACAAACACATCCAGTAAATAATTTTTAAATGATATTTGTCGTATACTATACTTTTTTTTTTTCAATTCTTGTTTTATTAAAAAACTACAAGAAAAAATATTAGATAGAACAGCCTCCCGCGTTCCATTCATAACTTGGCGCGCATCGCCGCGGTGTATTGTTAACGCTCGTGAATTTTGAGCGCGCCGCGAACACGCCTTTATGTTTTGTCTCTGATTGCGTTTATCGGCTCTTGCCGCGGTCGATATACAGCTAATTGTCTCGCATTGTCGTCTGTGATGTGGGAACCGAAGCATTATTAGATTTGATTTAGCTTTAGATAGACACTGGAGAATTGTAATCAAACTAATATTATGAATTCCTTCTTCATGCAAGACGCGTAAATAACGACCAAAGACGGGATATTGGAAATTTTTAATTACAGTTTTTATATACCTACCCTGAATTACATAGTACTTTTTGTTCCCGAAAAACTAGTTAAAATAAAATAAGGTTCGTTACGCAAAACTTAACAAAATTCTTTGATATCATCCAGCCATCATGTCACGCGTACCAGGGCATCATATCTGTTGCGGAGCTTCAAAGAAACTACGGACAAAGTGAAAACAGGACTTTGTACGGTTGATTAGGCGTTCTTAGCATGCCCGCCTCGGGGCCCGCTTTGTTACCTTTGTTACAAACGCAATCAAAACGCTTTGATATCGTTTACATTCAGCCTCTTGTCGATTCATGCCCTTCAAGCATTCTTGGCTGACACGAGGAGAATTGTTGAGCTAATAAATACTGGGCGAGATACAATTTACAAGTTTTATAGTGCCTTATGCATATGTACACTTTGCAATCAATGTTCTACACTCCTGCTGTTTATGAACTAAAGTAAAATGAAGCATGATAATCCAATTAATTGATAAAACGTGTTTAAAAAACAGTTTGGCAGCTTAACTCAAAACTGTTCTCAAATTTTACGTAACTCAAAAATTACAAGAATGGTCATTCTAAATCTACTTCGGCAGGTTCTACTAAACTACAGTTTTGAATTTGCATCATATTTTTGAATCTATAACGAATTTGTTGAGTTGTAATTTGATTAATTACAAATTTAAATAAGAAATATACCCAAAGGTCACTAGGGCAGCATAAAACTCCCAACCTTTCCAAAAATCGTACACTGCAGTGCAAAAATCGTGGTCCGGCGCGGGTGTCAATAAAATTTGATGTTTACGAGTCGCGCGATACCGCGGTAACGGATAACCGCGCAGTTAAACGTTCGGGATGACGCGATGGTTCGCGTTAGCTGTAATATGAATGTGGGCGTTGAAAAACTTTGTTTTATTTTATTTCTATTAACGTTTTTCTGACAGATGATAATATGAAAAACTCCATGATGCTGTTTTTAAATCTAACATAACACACGTAGCAAAAAAGGGAAATTTCAAACCAGCATCCACTAGGATACAATGACTTGTGAGCGTCGTTTTTTTCAATTTCCGTGCGACGTTCGAACAGTGTAAATTTAGCCGCTGACGGACAGCCCTTTTAAGTTTATAAAGATTTTTTATCCGTTGAATATCCTTTTTTCGTCTAGACGTCTATTAGGCATATGTTACCTCAATCGACTAGGCTGTCGACATTCTGTCGAAGTTTTTTTTAAAAGCGATCCTTTTGGAAACTATAAATAAAAGGAACTTACCTACTGATACTTTGTAAAAGCGTTTTTTAAATGAGAGGGGTATACTTAGTGGTATGTTAAAACGCCACCCTAACTTGGATCGTATGACCCAAGAACCTCTCCCACTAAAAGCCGCCATTAGAACAAAACGAACCATCCAAATTATAATATCAATTACCGATGCATTAACAATTCATATCAGAAGTCAGACGTAGCAGAAACTCGAATCTCATATACGTAATGTTATTATTGCCAGAGCGGGATGGGGAGACGCCGCCCTGCGATGAGGAGGGAGACAAGGCAGCCGACGTCGGAGAGCTGTCAAAATGTCAAATTTCAGAACGTAGCGCGCAGCAACTTCAAACGTGCCCCTACCGTTGGAATGCAGCGTACGCTAGCTCTAACATAGTTATGAGTCCCTGGTACCCGGCTGCGTTAATATTCATGCATCTCATCCGACTTGGTAGGAACACGAGCCATTTTCGTGAAAGCCTCGCCTGCACTATGAATATGAATGAATGATTTTCTATCCGTTTCTTGGATTAAACTTTTTAGATGCATCCTTGCGTGGCCGTATGCAAAACGGCTTCCGCTCGGGAAATTGCGAATGTAGATTTTTTCTTGTTGGCTCTTGGAGTAACGAAAATGTTATGTGATGCTTGAACTAAAAGTTCATCTTTGTGTCGTTCCCTATTCTTTCGCCCGGCAGTTTCCACCGAAATTCTCTCGATTCGAATTTCCAACGCGCTGCATATCAAGTGTCACTTGGGGGTTCTTCCGAGCGAGTAATCAACGCTCCCATTTGCAGCTCCTCAGTACGTAGACAACTAAAAATGAAATTGAAAATTCCAATTTCACGTCTATTTCCCGGGAAAACAGTCTGTTCTCTATTACGTCTCTCAAATCCGGCCGCTGTCCTGCCTCGTGACGTGTAGGATATTGGAATTGGCCGAAAATGAGAAGTAAAAAGAAACACTGATTTTTGACGTTTCAATATGCAATCATCTGCGGTACGGCGAAACGGGGAGTTAATTAACATTATACTTCGAAGACACGTTCCAAAACCATGCACTTGTCTAGGAATTTCAACTTTGTACGTGAAGAGATAAGGGCTAGATTGAAATGAGATAGAAAACGCAGTGACATCAAAAGCTCTCCGTCTTAATAAAAAACGTTTCGTACATTTCTGAACGGAATATAACAAGCTCTCACTTGACTCGCGGTATTTATAAACGTCAATCACAGCTGTCAAATGTGACAGTAGTCAAATCCCGCCCAGTAATAACGGTAAAGGACGTTCCCAATTTGAAAAACACACGTTCGGAGTTCTCGCGCGTGCTCGATTTGCCGATTAGTGTTATTTTTGAAAATGGAATCAGGGATCGTGTCGCCTTCGGGTGTGCCCGCCCACAAGATGGCCGCTCTAATCACCCGCGCGGGAAACGCACCGAATGATATACAATTTTATTGAAGTGATATGTTATTACAAAGTTTGAACCTATAATTACGCGCGCTTGGCTCGTGGGAAGCGTTAGAAAAACTCTTGTTTGGGCTCGGATCGGCTCGTGCTCTTTAATTGGGGTGGGGCGATATATCGCCGAGATTCGCTCTAAATAAACCAAGAACGCTTCGACCGTGCGAATTATCAGCAAATTGAACGCAAATTACCAAGTTAAATCAAATGCGTGCATTACTTTTACTTTCTTTTTAATTCTTTTAATGTTCCTGGATGTAAATTTCCAACTGGCTGGTTTTGGTTGAAGCCGTGTAAAGTTCTCGAATTCGTACAATTAAACAGCATCAATTATAGTCCGGTCGGTCGAGGCTGATTTATCGGGCGTCGGGCGTGATCTGACGCCGTCTTACGAGGGATTACGCTGTGGCCCCACGTTCAATAATATATTGATGCAATGGTTAAAGGCTTCATGGCAACCAACCATATCGTTAAACTGAAACCTTTCTGAAATTCTCGCAAAATCATTCGTGGACAATACGACGGTATGAAGTTTTTAAAATAAACGTCGTTTTGAGACCTCATAGTTATGAAATCTGTTACGAGATATCTCTACACATCTAGAATTGGCCTCCGTTCTATAAACAGTGGAATTTTTCTGATTAGCTTAAGTTGCAAAATCTCTCTAATATTTACGCTATTGAAGTCTAATTCTGATAAGAATTTGGATGCATTTTATGAATCAATTCTCTCCACAATTAAAAATATAACAAGTAATAACAACCCGTATAATAACCCGTTAACTTTTTTAACTGCTAAACCAAAACCAAAAGCCCCATCGCTGACCAGGGCTGCATAAATCACTAGGCGGACCCGCCCCGCCGCGGCGACACAGTTTTGGCGTAGCCGTCGATTTGTACGACGTGTCACCGACGCCCGGGCGATGTCGCCCAGCATCGGGAAAGGACAGTGTCACTGTGATCGTGTAGGCAGGTGGTGAAGTGATACCTTACATGGCTTTTGTGTGTATGGGTCACAACCGTTAGGCACGCGTAGGCTTATCACTTGTTAAGGAATAGGCCTTGGCTAACAAACACAAGCTAATAGTAATACTTTAAGTTTTGCAATCCTTTGGCTCTCACAGACTGCATTTTAAGCTTTCATGAGATTAAATCCACATTTCTGCCACTCGAAACGCCACATCAAGTTGCGTACCGTTTCTCAGTCTCAAAACTTTTACTAATTACAGAAGTTCTAACTTACAAACTAGTTGCAATTCCACATACTAATTATTCTGAGAAGTACGTAGTGTTTGAAACGGAAATGGAAAAAATAAACAAAACACGAAAAAAAAATAAGATTCAAACTGTTATCTTATCAAACGGAGGCACTTATTTGAAGCCAAATGTTTGATTTTCTGGAATACCAGGGTAGCAACGGGAGCTATAGCCAACACAGCTATGTACCAGGCAAACATGGGACGGATGTGTTGTTCAAATATTTGCCTTGGCTCAGCGCTCCCTACCTCCTTCACTAACTTCCAACTTTTATGCTTTCCGGGTAGATGTTTGAGTTAAACCTGGATTAGAAGTCTCATAACATCTATCTATCTTGTTGGTAGAAAGGGGATTTATTACACAAAAGTTAAAATTGTTAGTCATTATTGTTATCCTTAATTTAATTTAGAACGTTTAGTAAATCAGATGTTAAATGCTTTCGCACATCTTTGCAGTTCATTTATGTAACAATTAGATTTTTCCTCTGACCTTTTCCGCGTGTAACTTTCTCCTCAGGTTTCAAACTATCTCCAAGATTAGTTTAGAAATATACACTTGAAGGCCTAACAAACAAACAGACTAACTTTCGCATTTAAGTATAATATTAGTAGGGATACCCAACAAGCTTTAATCGCTAACTCAAAAACAACAATCCCACCAGAACTAGTGTTAAAAGATAGATTCGCCGTTCACAAACAGTTCAAAAAAACAACCGCATTACAAGCACTTCACGCCACATCCTTCACGCATGCATCGTGAAATAAAGCCGCGTCCACACCGATAACTCACGCGCGACGTAAAGGCGCGCGCAGACCGCGCGATGATTTACAACGCGTCGATATCTGTTAGACGCGGAATTTGTCAAGCGATAGCTGTTTATGCGGGCGCGCGCGCGGACTCGGCAGATTAGCCACTTGTCGAAAGTTGTTTACGCGTATTATTAGGTTGGTTTATGGTTAAGTTTGATATGTTATGCAAGTAGCGTTATCGGTTTATTTGCATTTATCGCTGTTCCATCAAGAACAGTAGCAGAAACTAGTGATTCTCCGATTTCATCCGATCTTATTTATCCCATTTATCTGATCAGTGCTACGCGCCGTGATTTCTTTTTCTCCATATCCCCAATTTACATTTACCAACATCCTAGTGCTTACTATTTCTCAAATCATGCTTCATATCATCTTCCCCATTGAGGTCTTCTCCTAGTTTTCTAAATTTATGCTTCTCATATTTCTCGTTAAATGTGTCCTCCCTTCTCAAACCGTATTCAATACCACCTTCTCAGCCGAAAAGCGTCGAACTGCTTCTCCAAAGTTGTCTTATTTGATCAGTCCTGTGTTAGGTACTTGCATTCAGCTGTTTACTACATCGTCATTCCACGTATAATGTGGTTCTTTTTGATGAAAAAATGATGAAAAAAGTCCTTAAAAATACAAAGTTAATGATTATAAAAATCATCTTCCAAACAACAATACACAATACGTTTATCTCATAACGCTCGGCCGACTGCAAGAGCGATCGTGCAACGGCCGACCGAACCTACTAATTTACGACCGCTTCATTGATTAAATTATTCAATTTTTAATTCACCTGTAACTTCCTGTATTCTTGGTACCGTTGTAAGAAATAGAAAACACTTAGTATTTCGGAAAATACAAATCTTTGGGAAAAAAGCGGTAGACGATTGATGAATGCGCGAGTCAAAAACATTGGCAAAGAAAATATTAAAATATTTGATACGATTGTTTCTCCCACACACCTAACTAACATCTGACATCAATAAATTGTCCAATCGACAAGATGTTTAAATTTCAAATTTAACTATCGCAATTAGCGATGTCTTGCGCGATGGCGGCAAGGCGTTTTTAATCGCGTAGTAATTCTTGGACGATATATCGCTTGTGGTATCTGTGGTGAGCTATCTTTATGACATATTGTACTTTAGCGGTTTTACTTACATGGATGTTACAATTATTGAGGAATGACTGAAGTTAATTGATCACGTAAATCCGTATAGGAGACGACCTTCATCCAGCTGTTTATTCGATACAAAGTATTTAATATCAAACTTTATACGAGTATAGTAAGTAATATACGGCGAATAGGTTGGCTGAAAAATTTCAGTCAAGTATATAATTATAAAAAAAAACAACTTTAAAATTAAAAATTGCAGTTGCTAGTTTAATAAACAAATGACATACCAATACCAATCGAAAGTATGAAGCCTATGAAATATGCAAACGGATCCCCTTTTGCATATTCTATAGACTTCAGATCCCCTACCTATTAAGAATAACTGAAATCACAAAAGATGGACGTCTTAAAGTTCAAAGAAGCTGCCGACTTGAACTCTGTTCGTCAGCGTAAACCCTAAAACTTTTAACCAGCTATTTAACGATACTTTTTCGGGAAGTTCGGTTTATCTAAGCGTGTATCGATGGCCGGTGGGCCGCCGTAGCCCGCTCCAGGTTTATTTGCGGCGTATGCAAAGCGCCATTGACGTTGCAGGGCTGTGAGGACAATGCTTTTGGAATTAAACAGTAAAAAATACCTCCCTAATTTAGTCAAACTTTATTGGCTGCTCTTTCAGTTATTCTGTTGCATTTCCACTGACATGTGATCCTTATGTCACGATTATTTGTAGTCATTTGGTGTAAGAGTGTTTCACAACCATTGTCGAAGACAATAAAATGAATTTTGTACTTGAGATATTACATTTTGATGCAAGTGCGGAAAGTATGTCATTTTACACGAGGCACGAGGTGTCTTGGCTCCAGCTGCAAGCGCGACAAGACCCGGGACGAGTGAATATGACAGTTCCGCACGTGTATTAAAATGACGTTTTTTAATAATTTAAAAAAATATATAATTAATCATAAATAAAACAATAATTAAAAGAGACCATTTTACTTAATATTAGTTTTATTAAAATTCACAGTGCAATTTGATTTCATTTTTTGTAAAAAAACTGGAAAAGTAAAAAACACTAGTGCGCAAAAATTCAACTTTCCGCATGATATGCAGCTACAAAAAGTAAAAAGCACTAGTTCGAAAAATCCAACTTTCCGCATGATATGCAGCTACAAAAAGTACTACTTTTTGAACAACTGTATTAAAAAAGCCTTTTAAACAAATTTTAATTTTAATTTAAGTAATAAATTATTTCGTTATAAATCGATGTCGGATTATCTTAAGAAGTTGTTTCGTTAGTGAGACTGTTCTTTTTAATTTAATTTTGCTCAGCAACAGAGGGTCCCTGGTCGTTCTTTTCAAATTCCGTTTCCCGCCGCTTCTTCTGAAAGTAGTTCGTGTGCTTTAATTCTTGCATTAAAATTTAAATAACATTTGCTAAGGAGTAAATGCAAAACAAAGGCTACCGAAACATTTCGTGTACCAGGCTAGCATAACCCTGCGACAAGTGAGCGACGTAAGATGCAGCCCTGCGTTCATTCAGCATCCGAAGGTGCTTCATGAATAACTCCTCCTTTTGCCCCTTTGAAGCTGTGCCGCTACACAATCGTTTTTGCCGTACTTAATGATCCGGCCTCTTTGAAACCGGGATTGATATGCAAAACTGCAATACTGGCTATATACGTTCGTACTGTCGCTTTTTTCTTGTTAATTGCGGTTGCCAACATGGAAAAAGCATGCTCGTTCGTGTTTTCAAATAATTTATACATTCTATTAGCTATTAATAATGTTAAAGCTCTTAGATATTACATGAACATGAATAATGTAGGTAACACGAATAGATTACTCGACAATGCTTTTTCTTTTTTTAGGAATTTTACATAATTCCAAATCAATAACAGAAAAACTAAACGACATTGCTAGCAGCAGCGCTTTTGTAAAACGCCTCTTAACAATTGGGTTGCTTGCTTCAATCTGTTATTGTTCGTGTCTTGTCCCCAATTCCTGTAGACCGTCACAACCGTCACATTACAGGTACCAGGCTAACAGAGAACACTAGGAGTTGTGAACGCACCTATCTCATTTCCTAGCCCAGTTGTGGTTTCCGAACGGCCGTCAGCTCGGCCTCTTCCGGCTCCGAGATTAGTATCGACGCCATTTACCGTCTACTGCTGCTTTTGTTCCCATTGGTCGATTCACGCGGCGAACAAGCCCGAGCCCGTCATTCCGCTCAAATTTCAATTTTGATTTTCGAACGAACGTAATCCCTATTCATGGACGCTTGCAAACGCGGATTTACCAAATGCGAAATGCGAATATGTTTTTATGATACGGCCAAATGAAAATCACTCCGTTTTAAAATGGCGGTTTGTTGTCACGCTCGGAAACTATTTTCGCTCGCTAAAATGCAGGATCGTTCGCCGTCCATTACAGATCTGCATAATTTAAAAGCTATCCTGTCGCGGTAACTCCCGAATTGGACCTTTGAATTCTTTATATCCTGCTGAATTGTGCGCTCCTGGTAAAAATGTAGGGACTTTTACAAAAATTGGCAGGTGTCGTTCAATTAACTTTTCTCTGCAGCTGCTCGGTATATTTAGCACTACTTCTGCTTTAATCAGCTTCAAAGGTGGATAATTGGCTAGACAGAATTAACACATTGTCCGACAGCGATGAGCCTATTTTAGATGCCAATCATTTAACTAATGAAGTAGAATGAACAAGTTTAAAAAATGCTTAGTACTTCAACGTACACGTGTTATGCACGCAAATAGAATCCAACAGGGTAATAAAGAAAATAAAAGCGACACGTTTTAACCAACAAAAAGGATTCAAGGTTTAAGATTCAGATGGAATGGGTGTTTCGCACTCGTTCGCACATAAACAAGATAAATAAACAAGAAATGCGAACGGCACGGAACAGAAGGATACACTCACGGAGGGTCGCGATAGTGCCATCCATCAGCCGGTCACATCGCTTCGATAGGGTTAGGGCCACCTCCGCACCTTTATGTCTCCCTGGTGAGAAATAAAGGCCCCATACTCGGGGACCCTACTTTTTTGACATCTATTTGTGGTCGGCCCGCTGCCCTCAAACGACTTCTACGCAGCAACTATCCAGTTGTAAATAAAGCTTCATAGTTTATTTAAAATGCGAAAATATGCGGGTACGTTTTTTCATTTTTCGCAAGGAATTACAAAGGGAATATCGTTGTATATTCATATGCGTTTTGCGCGGCACGCACGCAAAGCGGCGTGCATAATTTACAACTCAATCCAAAAACGTCACGTCGCACTAGCGAAAAATTTAATCCATCATACCGCCAGTACGCTCCTTGGTCGGCCGAACTAGCGCCACAGACAGCGCTCTCCTCGGAGACGCTATGATTTTTACGACACGTCCGGAAATCACCGGGGCCCTGAATATATTATTATTGTTATGGCAACACCGAACGCTGGGAAAATTGTAAAATACGCCACACACTTTTCTCGGGAAGAATTTCCTCTGGAGCATATCATTAGGGAATTTCGGTTTCTGCGTTGCTCTGAATTTTTCATCGCATATGCAAAGGGATTTATTATTTATCTGCCTCAGCTGACAAGAGTTATTGCTACTTGTATTGTTATTTAAATTTAGTTGCTAAAGACTAGTAGAGGAGCAGTGGTGCTTACAGCTTACCGACATAGCGTTAGTAATTTATTGCTTAAAATGTCCTTTTTTAATTAAAAATATAATCTTAAATAAATAATGCGATTCGTCAATAGATAAAATAACTTAAGTGGCGAAACTTTACTATTTCAATAACGGTTTTTTACCTCCCGATACTCTATTCTCTTAAAGTAAAAATCAATAAAAAACCCAAGACATCAAGTTTGAGTGTTGCCATCCTGACTGCTCAAGGCGCAGAATCAAGATATTAGCCCTCCCCAATATTTACATATACCATCGCAGCACCCCATAGATCTAGGTGCCAACAAATGGATTGTTTCTCCGCACACCAACGAAATTTATAGTCTGAAAGGAGAATTTTTCGCCCGGGCCTCGAGGGGGCCTCGTTTTTCCCGATTTCGATTTATTGCAAACTTATGCCCGGTATAATCGTGATTTTAATGCGCCCGCAGATTTATAACGGTCTCTGGGATTGCTTTTCGAAATTTGATATCTCAATAGGTTCTGCGGAGACGCGTCCGAGCCCGCGCACGGAGCGGGACTCCTGCAAATAATTGGTCGTCAGTTTTTGCTGCATACTGCCATACTGTATAAATTTGACAAATCCCGTTATGAAAGACGGTTATGATTTTTTCCGGTTTCCGTAATAGGCTTCATAAATTTTTGATATCGTGTTTTGCGAATACTCGAGAGCAAAAACACTGCATAAAAAGTGCCACTCCTTTAAAGTTTTGACCGATTAACTGAAACTAAACCAGTTTGGAACGTAAACAATGCTGCATTAGGTGCATTAGTGCATAGAATAATACCAGTTATAACGAAACTTGGCCTCCCACCGCGCCGACCTGTCGACGGTTTGACAGATTGACAGCTGGTTTACACAAACGTCTTCCAAAATTAAACTGATAACGAAAACAAATGAAAGTAAAAATATTTTCATAACATGTCACTGGTGTAATGATAGGGCCTAATTCCGTTGGATTTGTGGCATTCGCATGTTTCCATATTTATTTATGTAAGATATTTGTATTTATATCTTTCGTTTAATATCTTCGATAATCTACAATTCTACATCGATTAGTATTAGATGAGCAGAAGTTCAAGAGAGCTCAATTAAAGCACGCTAATCGCTATAACAATGGTTGTCAATAACTTAATCGCTATTTTATAATGTAGGGTATATGCTGAGAAACCAGATGCGTACATGTTGCAGTAAAGACGCATCTAATATCTGAAAGCAGCCATATACTACATTCTATTTATCGTAAGACTCACGTCAAATAGGCTAGTGTCCTTAAAAAAATCTAATTAGTCCGTCTTTGACATTATCAAAAAATATTGAACACGTATTTTTTCGTTTGTCAATTAAACAAAAAATGACGAAGATAAAGTGCGTTGAAGTTTCGCGTGACGTCACCGGCGTGGCACACTTGTCTTTATACCACGATGTGACGTCACGAGCCCACAATCCCGAACTTTGATGCGCGTTATATTTGTCAATTTTGATTGAATTGATAAAGCAAAAAATACGTGTTCAATATTTTTTTAATATCTTACTGACCGACTAATTAGATATTTTTTTACCCAGTCTATTGTATCTCTTAGAAGAACAAGTCCAAAATGACTTTGAAAACCTCCCAAAGCTGAAATTGTCCTCACGTAAAATAATAAAAATTTCTCAAACATGTTAACCCCATAAACAATGCTTGCGTACGCGCAACGTATCAATTGCGCTGGCGCAGCTATCAGCGCCATCTCGCGGCCTCTCGCGGCAATCGCGACAGATCGATGTAATACATACGGGTTAAACCTTTTTTGCTTTTTGGAGGATTTATCTTCTTGTGGCGTAAGTAATTGTATGCTGGGTGAATAATAATGCTTTTGATAACAGTAGGAAAATTATTAACGGATAGTTGGAGATGCCGAGACGTCATCGAATACTCTTTTAGTAGCCTTCGTTCATTTGTACATTCTTTAAAAAAAAGCTACTATACGCCGTATGACTCACAGGTATTCTGAAAAAAAACCGCTATCTATTACGGTTCAAAAAGATACAGTTGTTTAAAGGCAGGACGGACGGACAGACGGCGTAGGCATATTGATAGGGTCCCGTCGGACGTTGGTCCCTTTGGGTACGGATCCCTAAAAAGAAGGTTAACATACCTAATTAGTTAATTATTAAAGGGTTAAAACCCCTCCTATATTAATGGCAACATCTTCGTCCAGAGATGTGTCTTAAGCTGGGCATTCACGACCGCTCCAACAAGCCGAATAGAGCAGCGCCGCGCCAAAATCGATCCATGAATGTCAAAACCGTAGCGTTTAAAAGTACTTGGCGCAATCCGTTGGATTTCAAACGGACGGAAAGCCAGCGCGACGCTCCTACGCGCGATCCGAATGGAACTATCGTGTATGTCGAAATTCATCAAGCCAAATGGCGTCGTCCTGAATGCGTTCTCTGGCTGTCATTTTCTAATCAGTCTGCTCCGTTATATAGCACCGTTGAAGCGTAGCGTGGCACGCCCATTAATGTGGTCAAAACATTACGCCCATCCAGTTGTATACACTCCAACTGTCGCCGAGACAAACGGCGCGTCCGTGAATGTCCAGCTTTAAACGGACCAACCGATTTTCAAGAAATCTAGTTAACAATAATTCTAAATAAACATTTTTTTCTTGAAAAACCTTTGATTAGAATGATTGTTAACTACTTTTTTCATACTTTTTGACAT
Source organism: Acleris cristana (assembly GCA_948252455.1). NCBI lineage: Eukaryota > Metazoa > Arthropoda > Insecta > Lepidoptera > Tortricidae > Acleris > Acleris cristana. The sequence goes on from OX411789.1 coordinate 14,041,000, forward strand.
CTTAAGTACCTGCTTTAAAACTATAGTTAACTGAAATATTATAAACTCTCTTCCTGTCACTGAGAGCCCTTTAACTTGCCTGTTTAGTGAACCTTTTCTGGGTTACCTTTATTGTGCCGGCCGGGGAATCGAACCCGCGTTAATAATTCACACACACGTGACTGCTGGTACTAGGGTAGGATAAAATAGAGGAGGTCTCGGGGGGCGAGAAGAGATGATATTAGGCACGTAGTGCAGGTAACTTGGGGGTAGGTTAGGACGTAGACGTGGAGTTTGGGGTCATGGGTAGTTTGCAACTTATTATTGATAGTTATGATTTAAGTTGAATAAGCCGGAATTATGTTAATGTTATTATTGAATTCTTAGAAGCAAAGTCGGAAGTGTGGTCATTATCCGTGCCAGCAGCATGTGCATTTGTGGTACTCGTCACAAATGGAAATCACTGTTTGGCTTCGATGACGTTGCTGCCCTACCTACTCCTCATTTTAACTAACCCATAAATAAGATGTAAAGTCTGAAAATAAACTAATTTGATTTGATTTGATAAAGTGAAAATTCTAGTCAAAAAACTGTATTTTTTGTATCTGTGTGTACTGTGTCTCTCTATAGTAAATATTTGATCACTTTAAAAATGATAAAGATCTAATGTTTCGGATGATATTCATAAATCGATATGGCTGATGATTATATAATAATGCAAAATAGTCAACAGTTTGAGTGAAAATAAAATTGATCGGGCTATCAAAACTGTATTCTGCAATTGGGCCGCACTGGGTATTTTAACAACCAAATTACGTATTAAAAAGTTATAACTTAACAAAGCAATTGGGAGAGACGAAAAAAAATAACTCACTCTTTTTACATTCTAATTCGAAAGAATGGGTAATTTTAAGAGACCAAGTTCATTAATTTTGTATTTGACCAAATAGTTTTGTTTGAATATCTTTATTTATTTAGCAGACATTTTATGGATGACATGATTATTTTCAATTTCAACAATTAAATGATATCTAATGATAAAAAGTGATTGAAATAATGTATTAAAACAAGCTATTTCAAGCAGTTTTCGCCTAACCAGTAAGATACACATAGGAGGGCTTCAAGCCAAAAACGAAAGTCAAACAAAGGTTAAATATATTTTTCTCGAAATATCCGAAATAGATAAATATTTCAAAAACTTATAATGCAGAACGGCTTTAAAACCCCATTCCTCCAAATGTTTTCGAATTTGAGTAATTGCAAAAATTTGAACAATCCCAAGCATCATATCACATATAAAAATGATTACAAAAAGATAACGTAAAAACCAAAATAAAAAATAAAATGGCGCCAAGTTTGAGATATCGTTGTCTCAAAAACAACGTATAAAAGTGACCAATAAAACCGTGTCCTGTCAGTTTTAAAGATGCAGAAATAATTGCAATCAACCCGTGTTTTAATCACCTCGAGGAATATGACGGTATCCGCCATCCCAGATATTTATGTATACGTTTATTACTAATTATAAAACAATATATCTTGACGAACTTTATGTTGGGTTGTTTAATTTTTTTCTTAATTAACGTTTGTCATTGAGCTCGAAGGTGAAGAATTTATTAAAAAAGTTTCAGATCAAAATTTGGGGAAATAAATGCCAAATTATTTTGCCTTAAGCTCCACATTCTGTATAGTATGTACCTAATGTAATAAAGACACGAAAATGTGTTTAATTGTATGTTTGTTCCGATTGTACGGTTCGACGTCTCAACATAATTTATTGCCGTGTCCTATGTCTGATGAAAAAGAGGCAGACTAAAGATATAGAGGACTACTAAACGGACGAAATCGAGGTAAAAAGCTTAAAAAAGCTCAACATTATTATTGTTTACAAACGCTACAAATACAAAATCGAATTACGTTCCCCCGAATCGCACTCAAACTCGATTCCAACTGCATTCCACGCGATTCCAATTGAATTATCTCATTAGACAGAGTACTCTAACTTTTTAAATCTGTGAGGCGACGGCTTTACAATGAATACATTATTTAATTTGTCGAGTTAACCCGTTTCGTTTAAAATTAGTGCCGATTTGTTTGTATTAACGTCTGTGCTTTTTCACGTGTCCCTGACATTTGTTTTTTGTTCCAGGTTTATCTTAAGATACTTTATTTTAATTTGAAATCAACAATAATGAGCAAAAAAAATTTATTTCATACCAACTAAAAAATAACACCAAACCAAGACTAACTTGTGTATTCCCAGCGTCTCCACCACTTCCCATAGTAGAAGAACCAAAAATTAACTTGTAGTTTCCCAGCAGATTTCTATTCTATAAGTATAGACAATAGCCAAATTTTTGATATATCTAGGTTTTATCGTTGCTGGTCTTTCAAAAGTGACACTAAAATCAGTAACTATATGATCAAAAATTGTCGAATTTCACCAAACTACTTTAAAAACCTTAATGTTTTTTTTTAAATTTCAGTAACCTGTCCAGTTTTTTGGATAAATTCGGCATAAATGTTATCTATTGTAATATTATTATTTCTTGTTGCAGCATCCGTACCCCTCAGAAGACCAAAAGAAGCAACTAGCACAGGACACAGGGTTAACGATACTACAAGTAAATAATTGGTGAGTTAATTACACAATTTAACCAATATTTTCATGAACGAAGCATTTTTTTTATTTTGTTTGCACCAATTTGAAATGTACACTACTCTACATGAACACATGTAGGTATTTTGAAGAGGTAATTGTTCAACTCGGGCGAAGTCAGGATATATCGCTATTATATAATAGGTTTGGTGTGAAAAAACGATCCTTAGGGTTGGAAGGGCATTTAGTACCTAATCTGAAGATTGCTCCAAGTACCTTCGAGTCCACTCACCTATTAGGTGCCCTGGGCCCTTATTTAACTTTTTTTTTTAATATAAGATTGGGAGGCAATAGAGCGTGCGGTTTATCTGATGGGAAGTAATCACCACCGCCCATAGTCACCAGGGCTGTTATTCTGTTAAAAACGGCGCTCGGTTGGTCGAACGAGAGAACGAGTGAACGCGCCACACCGGCGAGTTTAAGTAGTCCCGTCAGAGCGCACAAAACACATTTTAGCGCGCGCATTCTCAATTTGCCAGCCTTACACGTTCGATCTTATCGACAGTAGCCCCGCTGCCGAATTGAGAATGCTCGCGCTAAAATGTGATTTGTGCGCTCTGACGGGACTACTTAAACTCGCCGGTGTGGCGCGTTCACTCGTTCATTCGTTCGACAGACCAAGCGCTGTTTTTAGGAGAATCAAACCCCAGCACCTCAAGAAGAGTTGTCGGCGCGTTGCCGGCCAATTAGGGAAATGTAAGCTCTTTTCTTGAAGGCACCCATGTCATAACTGGTGGGAAATACAGCCGAAGGGAGCTCGTTCCACAGGTTGTACCAACTGGCTTGTATATTGTAAGTAAATTGTGGACGATATGGTAACTCTTATTTACTTTACTTACAGTAATAGTAGGCTAAGTCAAGTAGCAAGAGCCCTGTCGGCTCGTTTGTCCTGGGTAGTGATTCTTTCAAAAGCAAAGGTGAGCGAACGCAGGAGTGAATGTTCAAGCGGCGAGTTTACGTAGTCCCGTCAAAGTGAACAAAACACATTTCAGCGCGTGTATTCAATTTGGCAGCATGGCTTCTCGAACGTATAAGGCTGCCTAATTGAGAATGCACGCGCTAAAATGTGTTTTGCTCACTCTGACGGGACTACTTAAACTCGCCGGTTGGACATCACTCCTGCATTCGTTCACCTTTGCTTTTGAGAGAATCACTACCCTGTTCGAATGACAATGTTTTACGTGGAATTTGAACTCACAACCGTTTGCTTCGTAGAACTTAACTACTACGCCAACCGGTCACTTAAATTGGTTCACTAGTTTAAAACGATATTTTATGACAGAAGTTAAATTTACACGATAATATCGTTTTTCTTTATTTAACTAGACATTCCAATTAATTCTGCAAGATTAACATTTAAAACTGACGTATCAATTTCAATAAAACGCCACGAAAGCGAGAGCTATCAAATAATATCTATTCTACTTGAAAAATAGGTCCCAACTGTAATAAGTTCTCGTGCATAAGCAACCTTATTTCCTACGTTTGACGGTTAAATTTGTTGTAGCCTGTTAGCTCTAGATGCTACGTTTTACTTTTGAAAATAGATATGCAAATAATAGCAATCGTAAATTGTCAAAGAGTTTACGATTGCCAGTGCAACTTGAAACGTATTGGGCCGTGGCTCCCCGCGGCGTCGGCGGTATCGATGGTAGCATTTTATGACATGCGCTCGGATTGTCTATAAAATGTGATAAGTGACAGTTGAACATCTTATTCGGTTATGATGACCTGGTAGTGTGGTGTTTCCTGTACTTTAAAATAAAAGATTAAATCGTTTCGAAAGGTAAATCTTGTATTTTTATATTAGTTAACGTTTTTTAAATACAGTCGATGACTTCTGCAGCTTAGGAATTTAATAAGTTAGAACTTAAAATTAAGTGGAAACCTCTTTGCTTGGATATTCTTACTTATATAAAATCAAATTCATAACTAGCAGTGTCAGCCTCAAGGCAAAGGCAGTATAGTTGGTCAATGCCATATTTTGATTTTTAAGTGACCATAGTCGAGACGTTCACAAGTCTAACAAAAAACAAGATTGAAAAGGCGGCTTGCTTTTTGATATAATCGTTGAAATATGTAGGTATTAGTATCTATACCGTGTTCATTCTTACTTGTCTAATATAGTAAATAACTTTCTAACCTCGAAATTAACCTTTTTTTGGCTAAAACAGCTCTTTTATCGTGTATAAAGTAAACTGAGTAAACATTTTGGACATCACTTGGCCTATGTACTGTCTGTAATTGCTTTATTTTAATTAAAGTAGCTGTTTTAGCCAAAAAAACGTTCATTTTGAGGTTACAAAGTTGTTTACTACATTAGCCAAGTAAGAATGAACCCGGTATAGATATGTCAGATACTTTCGAACCCCTATTTTGGCACGAAATAACCAGTGACACACGCGACGCGACGCTAAAACGAATCTATCGACAGTCTGCTTGTCCATATCTGGCCATCAGTTCAGCCTCTACATGGGAAAACACACCCATCCATCCATACATACATACATACAAGTCAACCTTAGGGTACCCTCTTTCTTTGGCAGTCCGGTAAAAACATGCTTATTTCAAATTCAAACGAACTACAAACTTTTCATATTGTCAAATGGCAACTCGCTATTCCTAGCAACCAGCCAGTTTAGATGGTTGAGGTGATCATCGCGTCCCGTAAAACAGACTCTTTACGGCCCGCTGCGCTGGCATTTAGTGCGTCTAGTAATGAGGCGAGTCCACGCTGACTTCCTCAATAATGCGTCGTAGGTTTACTCGCTGTGTAGGTCTAGACTCTAGAAGTTGCCTCAAAATGATCATTTTTTTATCATTGAAAATTCCCGCGGTTGCCGCCTACAGCTTGTTTGAATGCTGTGTTAGTGTTTTGCATAGTCTTTAGGCCATCTTGTTTTATTGAAATTGGAGACAATATTATGTATAAATAAGTAATTAAATAAACAGTAGTTTAAATCATGGAATTGTCAGAGACAGATATATGGATCAGCCCAATATTCATACAAGAAATGCAAAAACTCAACCACGAATTATTTTTCAGATATAAGTAGTTTTCGCTTTGCAAACCATATTTCCAACGCCTGTTGACCACCCCGGCGCGACGGTAAATTTCAGATTTCCTTTATTTGGTTAAAAACATTTATATTATTAAATAATTTACACACATTAAATTTCGTTTTCGAAAATCATTATAAAACAATAAATTTCTCACACGTTTTTATTATTTTTAAATAAATTTAACCAACCACAAGAGCCCTACAAGTACCAGGGCCACATAAAATTACAGTAGTAAATAACCAATCAAACGGACAACATCTCCATATGCGCTCGTGTGGGTGTCCGCTTGGCCAACGCGCCCATAAAATGGCCAACGGATGGCCTCCGATACGTAACGTGTGTCCTAAAATGGCCGATTGCAACATTTCGCGCGTTTTTCTGACGACATAGAGATTTTATCTGGTTAGTGAAATCGAGTGAATTTGCGTGTAGGTCGCATTCGCATTTGCAAAAAGTTGCACATGCATGTTGCACCAGGGTCATCTTTTATTTACGGATCCAATGGAAAATTTATTTTATTAAAAGCAGATATTTATCTTTTTGCTTTTTTGTTATTTAGTCCTAATTGTCAAACGTCATAATAACATCTATGTATAACACCATATTTTAATTGTATATCTGTACCTAAGAAACTGAATCAGTCTGTCTGTCTATCTGTCTGTTTGTAACAATTTGACGGCAAAACCAAAGAACCGATTCAGATGAATTTTAAAGACATACATACAATAGTTTAAACCTTCTAATACTTTTCATCGTAGAAAATTCGTTACTTGCCTAGGTAATTGCGATAAACGAGCTATACGCGGACAAATCCACGGCCAAAAGCTATAAACTAGATTTTTAGGAAATTAGAATTGAGTTACGAATATTATTCCAAATGTTATTCTAATCGTTTCTAGCTATATTTTTTCACAATTAGCCGGTATTCATGAGATCGTAAGCTCCTCTGTCTCAAGTGCTCTCGACTCAATGACTTATTTGGAACGATACCACTTCAATTAACTTCGAGATTTTAGGGTCCCTCATTGATGTACACAGCATCTTAAATTGTTTTCACTCACTCAAAATATACTAGCTATATGGCTTTGCCTTGAAGATACACATGTGTGTGTTAATGCATTAAAAAAAAGACAATCTAATTTTGCAGTCGAATACCTACAATTAATAGAAATATAACAAAATCACAATGTGTTTTAAGAGAACACTAATGAGAAATATACTCTCACGTGCGAGAGCGAGATAGCAACAGACAGCCGGAAACTATTAATAGTTTAGACGCGCTGTACTTGTATCCACTTCCCTCACGTATCTATTCGAAGCTTGAGTGACGGGGTCACAGGTCGCCGGGGGCTTTGTCTCCTCGCGACCATGGTCTCCTGGTACCGCTATGTCATTATAACACCGTAATTATGGGCTCTTATGGTGTCAATCTTCATGAAAGCTGAGTGTGTCTTTAAAGATACTATATTTTAAGATTTAGATAAGATCTATTCGTATTTACCCGAGAATAAAAAAAGAAAGTTATGTTTTTATGAAAATAGATGGCATATTTAAAGTTAATGTTGTTTAATACGTATAATATTAAGATGCCTGCTTACGTTATTCATTGAAATTTTATTCAATTTAAGCTACTACAAATTTCATCAAACAATCCCAACCCTTTTAAAATCCTATTACGCGTAAATCAAGAATTTACACCCGGTCAAATACTCGAAATATTAATTCCGAGTTAAACATTTTTACGTCCACTAAAACCATTAAGGAAGGGGTTAGCCCCTTGTATAAACAGGTGGCTATATCCCTAGTTGATTGCTCTTGCCTCCTGAGAGCAATAACAGTGTAAATATTGTATTAATGCTCCCGTGGATTTATGTTTCCCTGGTATCGTATCTCGAGCCTAAATTAACTATTTGCATGATAAGATGCAGTCATTATGTAATTTTGGCTCGTTCTGTGGCGTCTTTATTACTTTTGAGATTATTTTACCTTAATTGGCATTCGTAAAGGTATTTGCAAGTATATCATTAACTTAATTGTCACTTCAACAGACTTGTAGAGCTAAAATAACGTACATAAAACCGCTTATTTGCATAGCCAACATTGTATTCGCTCGGACGTTCCATTAAAGGCAGATTATTCTAATCCGATATTGAATGTAACGGTTAGTTAGCCATCAGGCGCACATAACATTGATGCAAATGCCCCATAATTATATAACGACAAGGTTGTATCCGAGCTCTATCAAATTGAAACGACTGCGGAGGCGTTACGCCTCTGGGACCTTGTCGAATTAATGAGCGCGCCCCTAATTGCGATTGTATGGAGATGCAAATTCGGCAAAGAATGGGAATAAGGAAATGTCGCTACCTCTTATTGTTGGGCCCCTAGTACTTGTAATTGATAAGGCGTCTGTAGAAAACGTCCGGGACATTTGAAATTTAAATTTAAATCAGTCGTTCCGATTCTATTTTGGTCGGTTTATGTTGATGATAGCTACAGGATCTCTCGTTTTCGTACGGATGAAAGAAAAATAAAAACAGCTACTGCTACGGCGTAGCACTAGCTACGCACCTTCTATAATAAATACCTATTATATGCAAATTAATAACTAAATCTAGTTAGCATACGACGTCATCATAGCAACCCAACTAGCCGATACTAAATCAAAGGTCACAATACACTATCAATTACTTGGGAATGGCCCCTTCACGCCCAGACAAAGGGCCCATCTCTCGTGAAATTGGACAGTCTCCTACAATAGGCTGATAGCTTGGTAGCCTTGCAATCCGGATACATTGATGACATTGGTGTTCATTTTGTTTAGCAATTAATATTTAAGAACACTAATGATTGTTAGAATATTTTATAATTAGAAAAAAAGGGTTGCCAGTTTTTTTGTAATTTAAAAGAAAACTTTTTGGTTAATTAACTTTTTAATTTCCTTAGAAAGTCATAAACAGCCAGCTATATTGGCACTGTGGTATTTGTAGCAATGAAAATTAAACAGACATCTTCTATTTCTACAATGTCAGGGGCAGGTAAATATGACATGCTGTGATTGCGACCATACTACATTGTAATGAAAGTATTTACGATCAAGCGTAATGAGACATTACTTAAGTATATAACTAACCACCGTACACCGGCGCGTTAAGTTACCGCGGCGCGATTAGCAGGCTTACACCGGATCACACTCGATTGGCTATACTCAGCTGATTGATAATAATGGAGGCTTATCGCCGGCTTTCATGTTTTAATCACTTGCGTCCTATGTTCTCCTGGTACCATAAACTTGATAATGCGAACTGGAAGATACACAAATCCTAAAGGTACTGAAAGACGTGCTCAAAAAAAAGCATGCTCATAAGCTTGCTTAAAATTAGCATGCTCTGCACCTGTTCACATTTGCCAGCAATAAGCATGCTTGTTTTAAGCATACTCATAAAGAAGCATGCTCAAAGCAAACGTATGGACGTTCAGACGCGCTCGAAGCACGCTCCCTTCCACCCGCGCTTCAGGTAGCATGCTCGAAAATCAAATGTCGTTTGATTTTTGAGCACGCTCAAAATTAGCATACTCATTACTAGCAATGGTGCGACACACGTACCTAATGAGCACTTGCTCAATAAAAGCATGCTTTCGTGCTAGTTGAGCACGCCTGTCAGTACTTTAACTAGTACACGATCTATTTTGAAGTAAAAAAAAGCACGTTGAAATACAACTGGAATACCAGGAACACATAACCCAACAGTAGTAAAATAAAACCTTCTAATGATCCACATGACATGAGTCAAACCCTGATTAAGAGTGTTTACCTCTTAACCACACACTTGAGCCACACGTTTACGAGCTGGCCATCAAGCCCATCTGGCTGACACCTCACCCTCTGGAGCCAGACCTGACCTACCAGACATTCGCACGCAGTAAAACGGATGACGGATCCGAGGAGCTCGTAAAATGGAGCTCGGTACGGTCGGTGTGGTCGCAGTGTTAGCGGGATCGAAAGGTTTGAGGCGTTTTTCAGTCTTTTTTTGTTCGATTTTGTTGAAAAGTAGGCAGTTGGCATCATTGACAATAAACTTTAACGGTTTATTTTTCTTTATCTCTGGATAGAAGTAAAGAAAGTTAAAAAATACTAGTGACTTTGAAATGTTTAACACTAAAAGAAAACGACGCCCTCAATTGTCTTTACGCACGTCGAATTGTATTCGTTTTAAAAATAAAACGGGCACTCATAAAAAATAACATAGTCCGATGGCATTAGAAGGATTTTTATATTTTTTGGACAAGGGTACGTATGACAGAAGCTTAGTAAAAACTAACGCGTTTCCAATACATGACATGAAAACGTAAGTATCTTTTTTCACCCCTTTACAAAGATAGATAAATTGATGTTATTATTCATCATGCGGTTAACGTCAAGAAACGCTAGATGTGCGCCAAGCCCTTTGCCAAGCATCACTCAAACGTAACAATAAAGTGTCAAGTGTTCATCGCCTCTAAACGCTGCATTCCTGGTCCTGTCTTCCACTTTGTCTTAAACCTTATTACGAGTTTTATCTTTACGTATGTTTGTCAGTTCCCTTCATTGAAATGAGCTGAAATCTTCTATATATATAATAAGGCAAACCTGACTGACTTATATATCAACGCACAGCCGAAACTACTGTAGCTAGAAACTTGAAATTTGGTACAGGGGTCCCTTTCATGATGTAAGTAAGCACTAAGAAAGGATTTTCCGAAAATCGACCCCCAACGGGAAAAAATGGTGGGAGTAGCGGGAAACTAATTCTACGCGTACAAAGTCGCGGGCATCCTCTAGTTTGGAATATAAACTCGAAGCAAATGCACTATTATAGCGTCTGAAAGCTGTTCCAATGATGGAATCTGGAGGTGACATCAGGGTCGTCGTACTTAACGAATATTTCGAACTTATTTAATAGTGTCATTGATTAGTAAAATGGGGAATAAAAATACGTTTACACTCATTGAACTGTAAGTGGATCTTTTTCTCGTACCTCGTTATCCCGTAATTAGGCGCAGAGCTCACCTGCGTTTGGATGAAATACCAGGGTGGCATGACTGGCCGGGAGTTAAGTGCGAGCTCCGTCATCGTTCTGTAACCCTAGTCGTAAAGATTTACGAAAGGGTCACGTTTTAGATGCGTACAAGCTTAAAGGGCTGTTTTTTATCTGTTGTGTCATGTTTTTTAAATTCTTCTTGTAAAATGTCATAAAATCTTGTTATACTTTAAAAAAAACTCGGTTACTTTAACATTTTCCCTATTCTCGACTAAAAGTCCCAAAAGTGAATACCTTAACCCTAACAAAACAATGTTGCATTCACAAAAAAACAAGGAAAAACTACTATCTTGATAAAACACCCATAACCATAAGACAAGCCATCCCATCCCATCTTCAGAATAGCTTATAAACACATTTACATCTCTGAACGCAACAGCGGCCCAGGCCCTGAGCGCCCCTGGAACTCTCAAATTGTCCATCAGGAATCACGGGCCGCGGTTTACAACCCCGCCGTAAAACTCGCGAACGACACTTAGGTTTAATACCTCGGGATTTCTTTATACTTCAGCGTTTAGTGGTGTCTTCGCGGTTTATTACGTTTATTTCATATTTATTAGTGATAAACTTGTTGTTTATGAATTATAACCAACTATGTACATTTCAACTACGACTTTTTCTGCGTAAAATTTTGAGGACTGGAATATCCTACTCAGAAGTAAAATCTCCATACCATTTTTTTTATTGAAATCGAATCATCACTTTCGTCCTAAAATCGTAACAGGCGGACTGACAAATGAAGTTACTTTCGCATTTTTAACATTAGTATATTTTTAAATCGTCTACAAAAAACATCACCCTTTCAAATACTCTAAACGTTCACAATTCACCCCACAATTTTACGGCTCTCGTACTACGTTACGCTACGGCGTAGCATCTTCGCGCTACGCTATCGGCGCATCTACGAGCGTAACGCTCCATCGGATTCCATCCAGCAAGTGTGGCCGTTTCCATGGTGATTCCTCGGTCGTAATGGTTACCTTTGCTGAGGCGGCGGGAAATATGTGGCGGGGACATACTGACTGGTATTTCGAACTGTCGCGTTTTGTATAGAGCTAAATATTCTGTAGGATATTTATAGTCCAAAGTTTTAGGCATAATAATAAATGTACGTGTGTGACGATATAATTAAACTAAGGAGATGCAAGTTTGCTTAGAAAGTGTAGCCATATGCATCTGCTACGTTGGTCAGCCTGAGCGCTACGACAAATCAGCGTAGCAGATACGTCTGCTCCATTTTTCAGTTGTTGGGAATCAGAATATTTTACCAATACAAAGTAGATTTGTAAAACAAAAAAGGTAAAATTTTATTCAATGTAACCGCCTTAAACTGCTGCGTTCCTGGTCCCACCGCAGCTCCAAACCACCGGTCCGGGGTGTTATAAAACCCATTCCGGCCTGTAATCGCGCTGAATTTTTAGCCGAGATGCGTATCGCCGGCCCATTCAGCCCGTCAATGGGACATTTCTTGCGATTGCTGTGCTCCTAGTTGATTTTTCTCGGTTGCGTCAATTTTTATTCGTTGTTTTATTCATTTTATTGTTTTAATAAATAAAAAACAAAGGGATTTTGTTACAATTTTTTTATGTGGCTTTGGAAGTCTAGTCTCACTAATAATTATAAAATCCCTTCTAAAACAGAGCAGACTCATTCATTATTAATTCCGTAATTAATGACTGCTACGAGTGTCATGACACCACCGCTATCATATCCAAGTTATCAATTATTTTAGCATGAGACTGTGCCACATTCAACATCATAAGAGTACCATCATCAACATAGATCCTTTAATACTACAAGTTTAATCCTAAAACGGGCAAATTAATTTAGACATTAACATAAACTATCACCAGCCATTCAAATCACTATCTCTCCCACCAATAAACGCTATACCAACACGCTATAACGCAGACAACACCCCCATTCCACGGCAAATCCGCGCACTAACCGTCCTAACACTTAGCAAAGAATAATTACGCCAAAAACAAGCTTGAATTAAACACAAGGAAAACAATTACGGTTCACGGCGCCATAACAATTCACCTCTCGCTCATAAACAGGGGGCTAAGCCTCAAAAAACCCCTTACACTCGTCAAAATAATTCATTTTAATTTTCTTTACGGGCTAGTAAACCTTTATTTTTACGATGGTACTACCCGAGATAACTCGGGGAGTCCCTTAAAGGCTCTTATTCCTGGACCCTTTACTGCCGATCCCCCGTACCGAGATACCTCCGCACAAACCGACATAGCATTACGTGAATGTTGACGTGTTATTTTCGCATTAAAACGTTCTATTTTTGACAAAAAATATTCTAAATACCATTAAAAATTATTGGCGTGAAAATATTCGTGGGTTTTTTTTTAATTGTGTAAAAATTATCACGAAAACGCTCAAGTGAATTTGTAGCTAAGCGATATCTATTAGCAGTGTTATGCCTTGGTACGCGGTCTATACAGATCGCGAACTTTTCTTAGCGGCACGCGTTCCGGAATACTTTTTCTTGTCTTGTAAATATTAATTTTAATTAAGAAGGCTTTTTGTATAAATAAATTAAAAGTACCTCTTCTAAAAATGTATTATACATTTCCCCCTCTTTGTTACGGGTAAGTGAGTTTTGCTGTTTTTCTAGTGTCAATGAGGTATATGTATTTAAAAAAATAAGTCAGACTTTTTAGAGAATGCAGAAAACAGAAAAGCGCGGCAACCAAAAGGTTCCGACCATTTTCTAAATAAATAAGAGTGTGTGCGTCGTGCCGTGACGCTGGAGATCCGGACCACTTAACTGCGTATTAAGCGACCTCCTCGGGTCTTTACGACCCTGGTAGCGTCGGGACGGACGCCCCAAGAGAACAAGGGAAAAATCGCCGAGAATTCTTATGGAAGGAATTCTTTGTATCTCGCGCGTATTCTTTTTAAGTTTTAAATACATATCTGAAAAGAGGCTACTTCTGAAACCTCGACCTAGTTACCAAGCAATGGTTTCAATGAAAAACAATAAATATTCCAGTCCAGTATTGCCACCGTAGGAAGAAAAACACAAAAAGCATTTTGACCCAGTGGAGCCGGTAGCGACCCCTTTCAGATGTCTTTCCGCGCCGGCGCGCCATCATTTTTCACCGCCTCCATTTATTTTATCTGAGCACCGCACGCCGCCGACCGACGCAACGATAGCGACGCTGTTTCGAATTTCGAACATCAGCTGCTGAGTAGAGATTTATGATGAGAATCCAGCCTGTTTGAATATCGAACGTCAACGATTTCGGCATCCATACTCGCGAAACATAGACAACGTTTACTTTTTAAACGCAATGTAAACATAAAACGGCCGCGGTGGTCTTTGAAAATAAAACTAAATGGAGCATTTAACATCAAATATCTCATCGTATCTTAACCGCTCAATTCAACATTTAAGAATGGAGCGGCTCGCTCGCTTTAATTAAATGTCAACATTCCTTATTGAAAAGGGCATTGCTTATTAGAGCGTTTAATTAATTCCTATGTACTGCGTAAGTAAAACTCAACCGTTTAGCGTAATCTGTATCATTTATCGGGTTGTTTTTATCGACGGTTACGGGAATAATGAAGTATTCGGTTGAAATGCACGCGGGGCGAAATTGCGGGGCGCCGTACGGCATCAGCGAAAAGGTCGCAAATTCAGCCCGTCGCTACATTTCCCTATCTCATTTTCCATTTGACAAACATCATTACATCTTCCTGTGTCGCCCCTCGCGACAATTTTCGGAAGCTTTCGGGCGCGCTCGGGCGGCATCGCCGAGTTCCGGCGTCGTTCATTGTGCAAATTCCATTTTTGAATTGTATTTTATTTTGTCAACTGTGCCGATTGTGTTTTATTTTTAACTTTTTAAATGTTTTGACTGGCTTTGGAATAAGCCATTGTGCCAGGTTTGCAGGCAGAGATAATTGTGTTTAATGATAAAAACACTGCGTGTACCAAGTAGGGACTGAGGAGGACGTAGAAACATCCTCGGTAGTTTGGACGTATTTTTTGTCGATCGACAAATTAATTACAGTTTAGCAGAGTAAAAATAAACCACACAGACGAGTTTTTGCCCATTCAATTGTCTATGTTTGTCGGAGTAACGTGGCTGTTTTTGTTAAGTGGCTGAATGAGCAATTGCCGTGGATTTTTTCCTTCTCACTGTTATAGAGCAAAAGTTGTTTGTGGATCGGAATAAGCACTTTTCGAAAGCCATTTTTTATTAGTGACTTTTACGTAGGCAGAAACAACTGGTAGTTTTGTTTGCTTCGTAGCGTGGTTCTTGGTACAGTCAAAGTCAAATATAAGTATGCACGTTCTCAAGAATTCAAAAATATCTACTGACAATAAGGTCTACCTACATATATTTGACCGGATAGCTGTATAGATATTAATTCTTTCGACTGTATTAATACTATTTTCCCTCCTTCTGGATACCAGGATTACAGAAAAGCTGACGTCCCATTGTTACTATGTAGTAGATTTATATGTTATCCCACTCCGAATAGCATTGCGACTTCGACACAGATGTCCCCACAAATGGGGGGCGGGGGGATGATTAATTGCTGCGGGGGGGAGGGGTCTATGGCGCAGATAGTGGTAACACAAAAAAGTCTGATGAGTCTGGTAGATGGAGGCAGAGGTCAGGGTTCGATTCCTGCAAGGGCCGAATTGATATATGGTAGGAATAGATTTGTTATTATAATTCTTTACATGACTGTTTTCCGTCACAAAGGGCAGAAAATGGGTACTTGAGGTCTTGCCTTATCTTTCTTTCTTTTTTCTTTTTAGCCGAGGTTTATTGTGTTACCACTATAAAATTTTCAGTTTATTCGTTTATTCAAGTAACAAATTTAATAAAGGCCCAAAGAAATTCATACACGCACAAACATATCAAATCTCACTTAACCATTTTAATAAAGTGACAGTAAAATATGTATTCCAGCTTGTGATTTTGGTTCTGAATTGCTCAAATTTAATAGTCCTTTTGATACCCCGCCATTTTACTGATAGGCTTATCTGGTAGACAATGCCTCTGGGCTAGTAGGGGCGAGATATCTACTAAATAATGAATATATAACTACATACATTTAGTAGGTTTCACTGCTTAATTTTACTAGGAATCCCTTTACACTATAATATAATACATAATTAAACGGACAAATTTTGAGCCAGATCTTTATGAAAAATAACGATGACAAAAGTAGAAGTTTCAGTATCGATTCTTATAAGTTTGTAAAGTATAAATACGAGTACAATGGTGTAATGAACGCGAGAATTTGTTCCTGAGTCTTGGGTGTATTCTATGTGTTAACGTTTGTATTTTTGAATAAGGGCCAAATCAAAAGCTACCGAAACCGACGTACGCATGAAGAGGTTGATGAATGTAGAGGAAGCGAAAGTTGTATGTTTGGACCGGTGCACCTGGCGTTCCATAGTCTCTGCCTACCCCATTGGGAGACAGGCGTGAAGGCATGTAGAGGTATATATATCTATATTAGTATGTTTATCGTTGTCTAGTACCCATACCACTACTACTACATAGTACAAGCCTAGTTTGGGGCTAGGTCAATTCGTGTAAGATGTCTCCCGATATTTATTTATTTCTGATGGTAATGCCAGTTTTTTTTGTTAATTCTCGAACAGGTAAATACTTGGTATTACTTATCGAAGTATGGTCGAATTATAATGGCTCTATGGTAGGATTATCTTATTCTGCTTCATTTTTAAACACTCTTCCATTTAGGACTATAATTTCGTCTCCTAAATTAAACTTCTGCTCGACAAAAAACATTTGCTGATGCACGCTGCACGGTAGTAATTTGTACGGCTGCAGAAATCAAAGGATTGACGTTAACCGTCGCGTGTTCGTTTATGTCAAATTGACAGATTTCTACTAACGTTAGCTTTCGTAGAATGCTTTGCTTGCCCTTCTGGTATTAAGGATATCGCAATGTCAGAGTATCGCTTAATGAGTGTTGCAGATGGGGTCTCGCCCTCACCCTTGCTAGCTCCTGGCTGTTGTTGTTATCCTGGTGTTTTTGTTTTAAATATGTTTAAATGATTGTATAGGGAACTAAATTTGTTTATGGTTAGAGCGGCGGTATATACCAGAGAGAATGTAGATTTGTTTGCGTAACGAGTTCAAGTGATACCACAAATAATGTTAATTTTGCTATTAAATGATAGATACATCTTTTCAGTTCGAAAAATGAAAATCGCTTAAAAAATTCAGACAAGTTTTATTAATAAATTGAAGAAATTATATCAAAGCTCACATAACGAATAGCAAATTGAATAAGTTAAAGGTCCATGGGCAAACTTTGTATGGAGTCTGGGCCCGGAAGTGAGCCCTACCGAGCTGAAGTGATAAAACGAAAAAGATATCTCTATGTATTTTCTTTTCTATTATGGTGCCCACGAAGCAGTTTTTTTAAATGGCGTAATACTGGGTAATGAGGTGTATTTTTGCAGGTGCAACCATATTTTTCCTTACAACTAATATGTTTCTATATGAGTCGCATCCAATGTGCTGGTACTTTTGTTGAAAGAAGAAAACAAAGCTACTTCTCTGTATATTTGAACTGTTAAAAAACTTCAGCACTCACAAGATCATGTAAAGCTGCCTCACACGGCATTTTCCCACATTTGCCACAGCGTATGCAATAATTCGGCGCCACCGTAAAAACACTACCAACCTTACAGAGTTAGTTTAACAGTACTATTGTCGTAAAAGCGTGTAAATAGTCACGAGGATCCACCTTATGACGCTCAGTGAGACGTCACGACGCGACGTTTATGACGTCGTAAAACGACCTCTGTTCACTTGTTGAGTTTATGGTCGCGACCAATTTACGAGTGTCAGAGTTGGTGACACTTATGCTTCGGGGCGGAGGGGTGACAATGCGCTGTGAGACTCATTTGCTAAACGGCGTGTTCGAATTTTGATTTTTTTCGGTTCACACGCGTAAATAAGTAAGCAGTTGGTGAAAGATGTCTAACGTCTAACGTAGATTTATTTGCCGTGATAACTTATTAAAGAGAAAAATCCGATTTGAAGTACGATCATAACTTAATGTTGTTTAACCTCCGTGAACCCCCATTACGACTACGATTAGAGATTATTACAATAGTTAAGTAATTACCAACACACCCATTGAAAGACAAACGGGAACTAGGTACGCAGAGACAGCGAGAGGTAACTTATGCTCGCCGGGGCGCCGGTTAATAGCTAATATCGCTGCCTAATGACCATACTCGTCTTGAGCGTAATGCCCCACATGGGATCTGAAACTACGGTAAAACACGTCGCGCTTATGTTCTCCCGGTCGCCCGGGTAATTTAAGAGTGATCTTTGCGTGGAATACCAGGCGGAATTAGAAGTTCAAGCTATTTGAAACCATAAAGCGACTTTAACAAATGTTAAAAGTGATAAAACGAAGTAAATTACAAAAATAATTAATTAAAAAAACATTAGGAACACAGACACCACAATATTTACTGCAAATAAAATGTCATCCAGTATAGGGACGAGTTGTAAATCATTCTAAAATTATTCCCGAACCAAGCGCGCTGTCCGACCCGAAAATGACTGGAAAAACATCGAATAAGCTCGTGCGCATACGAGACGTTTTAATGTTCCTAAATTTAATAGGCTATACTATTACAAAGGATTCATTGTTTAGTTAAACAGACTGATTTATGTCAAACATTAAAAAATCCGTTAAAATCAATTTTATTTGAAACAAGGGAACAGATTGACGCGTCCGTTTGACCGTCAGTTGAGATAATATTATGTTAACTACCGGGCTTGATATATGGGCATGGGGTTTCTTTGATATCGCCATTTGATTGAGACAACTGATATATTTTACAATGTTTTCTTTAAATAAATTTGGACAGCACGCTTTATAAAAGTACTTTCACATTTAACATACTATTATCTGGTACTTCTTACAAGATTAAAAGAATAGAACAATGATCAAAAAGAAAATTGGTTGCTTAATAAAGCAGCGGCCATGCAAGGCTCGTGCCTAACGAATTAAAATAATTCGCTAGCAATCTCGATAATTTCTCTACGGCGCGATGCTTATCTACTAGGTTATTCATTCCGGTATCTAGTACCCTGGTACCTGGGACACCGGATACCAGGCAAGCATGTATTTGGAGAACAATGAGTTGTCGCAATTTGCAAGCTCAGCGGGGCACGCCTTGTATGGTGCGCAGGATGGCGCATGTCTCCTTAAGGTTGCTCTATGCATTTACATAGCCATGTTAACCTGGTAACAGATATAAATAAACTGGCGAAAAATGTTAAGGAATTGTAGTTTCTGATGTACATAAATAAATATAGTAGGTACTTCTTTTACAACAGATTTTGCTGAGTATAAAGAGTCGTATACACAATTTAATCAGCCAATCAGGAGGCGCCACTAGTGCTGCACCTCGCTCGCTAGTGATTGTGATTACCGCAATTACTCTAATTGCAGTTTATGGCACTTATCCCATGATTCAACGCGGTAATGCAGTGCTTCATTTGTCTGCCGTAATGACGGATAAAACCGCATAATAAGACTTTTGGCTTAGATAAAATTCAGTTTCTGCAGAAGCTTTCGCATAGAATATGGTCCTATGCCTTCTTTTAACTGGAATTTTGTTTCGCTTCCACATATGGCTGTTGTTCTCCATTGACATCTCGTCATGCGCTTCCGCCATCTTACCGACTTTAAAGGGAAACAATTAGTTGGTCGAGTCACGTCGGGCGCGGCTGCGGCGCCATTACCACGTCACCGCCGCGGCCTGGTCGGCGATCCGCCTTCATTACGCGATTACACGAATTACACTCATTACGCCGATTACATGGATTACCGTCACTTCACTGGCCGCCATTACACCCCGACATAACCTCAAGATGGCCGCGCAAAAATATAATTCTTCAGCTGCCTTTCCGTTTAAAACTTACTCGTAAGCAATTTAATACAAAAGCTAATCGAAATCGTAAATACTTAAACGAAGCTTCCCGTTATTCTTGCCTATCCGACGCGAAATTACATGCAATTACCGTACAGCGAACCAAAACGCGTGCGCAATCAAAAACAATTTGGCCAATCAGCGCGCGAGCAGCGGAGATCCTGCGTTAATGTCACGATGTTTTCAAGTCGTTCGGCGCGACCACAAATTGGCCTATTTTGACCCGCACCGAGACCGCAACGATTATTACCCGAATAGTGCTCTGTTTGAGCCAAATGTCAAGTCGTTTGTGCATTTTTAAACGGCGGCGTCATTGCGCGCTTGTTTGCCTGCGGTTGCGGTTGCTGATTCAACATTTTCGGTTTGACAATGTGTTGTAATTGACCGAGTTCCGGTCGTGCGACCGCGACTTTGAATCAAAATCCTAAATTGGACTCATTCCAAATACAAAAGTTTACTTAAAACTTGTACGCGCAAACTCGTGTTTCAATTTGCGTCCGCTGTAAAATTTGTATTTGTTATTGGACAACAGGAATGTGTTCCACGGTACATTATTAACGTTGCCTTGCAGAACGTGCGTTCGAACCGATCGACTATTGAATATTTATAAACGCACGTCCCATTATAGTGTCGACATTTTGAATAATTAACAAGACTTTCCATTACGGCGCCCCGGCTGAAATTGCTAGACATTCAGTAAATAACCCTTTCTTTATGAATATTTAGACTTTCAATCGATGGCGGCCTAATAGCTTTACGTGGCACAATGTATGCAGAAATACAAATAGATATACCTATAGACAGATAGATACCTATCCTTTTTCCAAAGAGCAATATCAAGCTAACAAAATAGATCACGTACTAGGTTGGCATAAGCAAGAGGCAGGTGTGTTACGCCACATGAGCCGGAATGTGCGGTAAATTTTCCGGATGCCTTCCCAATGATTTCCTCGGAGACCGCCGGCCCAGATACGGTGGATTTCGATACGATAACGCTTCTCAATTTCTGCTCGCTGGGTACTCCTGAAGATATTGTGGCCACGCCCCGCTCTTAAATATGTATAGGTACGGGTAGTTGGTTGATATTTTTTCCCGCTATAGGGTCCCGGGGGTCCGCGGTATCAATCGGCGGTATTCCCGATATCGTGACAATAATCTCGCGGTTCCTGTTATTTGTTGGGAACGTATAAAACAACTGTTCATTTCCCCATATTGGATTTCTATGGGGTTCCGATTCCGGAATAATGTAACGTAAGTAGTTTCACGTACCTGGGAGAGATGGCGTTGGTTATTTGATTTGTTTTTAGAAGGGCTATAAGTAAATGCTGTAGTGATGAGTTTTTTTTGTCTATATCTATGTTGGTATATTAATATCTGAACAAAAACTATAACTCGTGAAAGAAACAACTTCTTTGGTGCCTTAAGTCTCTATATGGGTTTTGATCTCGAAAAATTACATATTTAAGAAAAGAATATTCAAACTACAGTTATCTTTTCTTCACTTAATTTCTTGTTATTACCATAATCATTCAAGTGTGAAATCAGATATTTTTTTACCGTAAGTAATAGGTATACATTTGTATAATGCAAATATGCTCACGTACTCTTTAAGTTATGACTTCGATTATTATTTCACTTTCTAATCCTTTCCTCGTTCCTTATAATTGTCTAAATATGCCAATTCTTGTTATTAACACTCTGCAAAAAAGAATTAAAATTACTTATTATCAATTCAAGATATGAGAGCTAATGGCTCCATTAATTTTATTGCGATATCTATAAGAAGAAAATACTGTTATCGATTCTAGAATTTAGAATTCCTCCGAATTGCCATTAAAAAAAGCTAAGCACCTGTTTAATATAAAAACAAAATTATTTCGTCCAATATCATTTCACAACTAACTACTAGTACTTTTATTTTGCAAACCAATATTTATCAAATTTTTCATTTGGTCAATTATCATATCATCTGTCAAAATATTACATACCTACCAATATTCTTTTAGGCAAATAGTTCTTATGCACTCATATTTTTCTCTATTGGCATTTTTTAATTAACATTTTGCATACTAATTTATTTCACACTTTACACATTCAAGCTTAAATTAGAGCTGTAACCACAACAGAAACAAGTTGCTAGGTTAGGTTATGGCTGATTTACATTGGTCCAGTAAAATCATGCCAGTAGAAGTACATTGAAGAGTTGGTTTTCACGTTGAAGGCGAGAGCTATTGTAACGACTCAATGTACTTCTACTGGCATGCTTTTACTGGACCAATGTAAATCAGCCATTAGAGTTGTGTCAAGTCGAGTAGTGTCACATCTACACAGAATAGAAACTTTTAATTTGTCTTAAATTTTTATTTTATTCCCTACTGGATTAGGAAAGAAATCATATGCCTATATTTTAGAAAAAGTGTATTATGTCAATTGACACATTTCATGAAAAGATAAATGGCAAATTTAAAAAGCTACAGTTTGATAAAACATTTAGTTGCGAAAACTTAAAGTGCAAAAAGTTGTTTTGCCAAATAATCATAGCTTAAATGAAAATAAGGTAAAATTGTTTGGGAAGTGACACTTTTCGATACAACTGTCGCCGATTCATTAGTAAACCAAAAAAAAATTCTATTTTTTCCAACTACCGAAGAATGTATGTATGTATTTTTGTTGTCTCGTAAAGATTGAATTCCACAAGAGAGGTTACGTCAGATTCGTTTTAGCGTCGCCAGTGGATTCTTTAATTTAAAACTTTAAATGGCGGAACAGAAATATACCTAATACATGATTAACTAACATATACTGACGACATAATCTTGAATTGGGTTTTTAAAACATGTCCTTTTTTATTAGACTTATATTTGTAGAGTTAGCGATCACGCATCATTAAACCAGCAGCTCTATGTTTTAAAACCTTAGTCATAAAAAAGAAAATTGCCATCGTCTATGACCACAGACCACGAAATCCAGACCTCACGCAGTATTCAAACGCATATAAATTATTCAATTACCTTTTCAATACCACCGACAAGTGGACAGCTAGTGACATCTATACGTCGGTGGGAGCACTAATTGCACAAGTCCGTTTAGCAAAAACTTGTCCGTACTTATCGGGCAAGGCAAAAATGGTTCTAATCGAAACGGAATCGAACACTGTTGCATTGCGAGCTAAAGACCTAAATTATTGTGCAGATTTATAGTGACATTTCGATTTGTTAACTGAATACCTTTTTTTCATGTCGGTGATTGCTATTGCTAAACATTTAAAAGCGATTTTTTGATGGAATAGGATTAATTTAATGTCTCGTTTATTTTGTTACTCATTTAATATTTTAACTTAATAATATGACTAAACATTACGAGCTTACATTTGGATTCATTAGGTGCGGGTATTAATAGTTATATTATATTTGGGACTAAATGTAAGGCGTAGCATTTCAAACTAATTCAGCGTAGGAATCAAAGAGGGAGCGATTAGATGGGTCGGCAGTTACCAGGCCCGCAGGACGCAGCAGGCGGCTGACCCGAACATTCGCACTGTCTCCGCCATAGCGCAGGTGTAAAATATAATATTTATGGGGTAAAGAAAGAGTTCGAATGCTTGTTAGCGGTAATGAGGTGCGCGCGCCGCAATAAATTCGTTTCGCCGCCCGCCGCCCGGGGGCGCGGTTCATTTGCATCTTTATGTATTCCTATATCCAGACGCGATTGTTTTTTTTTTGTAATAATCACTCAATAGCGGTAAGCGTCGGAGCGCGCGATCTTCCCTAGTTCCGCTACCGGACGCTAGATGGCGCTGAGCGCAGCGGAGTCTGAAAGCGCTGCGTCACCGTGACGCGTCAGGGCCGCACGGCTCGTTAGCCTGACACGGCGCCTGTCAGGTTTTTGACAGTTTTTGACAGAGACATCGATAGTGAGGCGCTTTGTTACCTTCGAGGCGGGGCGGCGGCGCGCCACAGACGACTTACACCGTATATTGTTGGCTTATGTTTGATTTTAGCCTTGTAAGTTCATTGTTACACATCTTGTGTTTTATTTCTGATGCGTTGATAACGGCCCACATTTTTTAAAGCACGATTCCCATCGCAGCGTTAGTAGGTAGATGCATACAATAGTCAAACAAAGTATAAATAACCTGCAGTGTTTGTTGTATACGTGCGTCGCGGCAAGCTCAATATTAGTTGATAAACAAGCGGGCGACAGTCGCAATTCCGGATTCATAAGGAAGCCTCACAGGTGTCGGCATCGCGTATTCATGGGCGATATATCATACGGCCGCGGCGAAAAAGAAAAACGCGCCAAATGCCCCCACTTTTCCCGCCTTGACGTGCAATTATAAAGATAATAACGTTTTCACCTCGCGAACGTTTTTATTTGTTCCCCCTGATTTATAACAGTTCCGAGTTCGCGCGATACGCGACGAGTTTGTTGTCATCGTTTTTGCATCAAAAAATATGCCCGCCTAATTCCGTTTCGATAAAATAAAAATAAACAAATCGAAGGCAATCGATGTCGCTGGGTGGAAAAAAAATGACGCGTTCCCACGGAGCGCTCGCCGCGATCGACGCGTAAACTATTTTGATTAGAATGGCATTCCCGCCAAAAAGCCGAACCGCCGCGACATTTCTCAACTTGTCAACTCTCCCGCGCTTTTTGCGTCCATTCCGCGGCCCGCCTTAAAATCTTAATTCCGCGCTTTTTTAGGGAAAGCATAAACAAGGGCCGATTTATAGAGCGCGCCATCGACAATATGGTTCCCGCGGCTAATGGCTTGATTATGTCCCGCGCTGTGATAACTGTAGCTCGTCATGTGCACTGCTTCTTAGAATTGATTTTTTTCTCTGCCGGTGTTCGAGCCGGCGGGTTAATCATTAATCACGGAGATCGTTCCCGCGGCGTAGGTACGTAATGCAATACGCCGCGCGAGATAACATTATCGTAAATATAGTTTTACAAAACGGCGCACTTACTGCGCATTATAAAAAAACCCCTAACGACACCCGAGCCGTAGGAATTCGCGGCGCAATCGCCACGCATTATCTGAATTTACACCCGGTAATAACGTATAACCTAATCCTTGGGTCAGTGCGCGCCTTTTTCGAAAAAAGAACTAACGCGTCCGACAGTTGAAGCGGGAAAACAAAGCGTCGATCAAACCCGCTCACTCTCACATAAATCAGCCGGACGCGAAAGAGACAGGTGCGAGGACGGCGCGGGCAGTCGATTTTACAAATGGGCGGGGCGCGGAGCGAGATGTCGACATCGTTGAAACAAAAGAGCGAAAAGGAAATAATAACCCGGTGCAAGGTGCAAGCGGGGAGAATGGGACGGGATGAATTCCTTTTTTATAACGGGACGGTTAAGGCAGTCGGGAAATCTGAAGAAAAACGTGGAAGTAGGCATCGCTCGTTCATAGTTAATTAGAGCCGGCATTGTGCGCCACCCATTACTCTTTATGAGCGCCTGGTCCGCTCCATTCATAATTACACTGGAACCGGTTAACTAAATTAGATTATTATTGGCCTGTTGCTATTGTCCCTTAATTATTACGATTATTGTAAAACCGGCGGACGAGAACTGAGAACAGGGAAATCTTATAAAATTACCCATAATAACGGTTCACACATCAAAACATAATCTGTTGGGCCTACGTACAATTTACCCACATAGAACGAAAATCACGGCACATTACCAACAATAGTAATCATACATAATAGTAGATAGCGTACAATTTGAAATTACGTGCATTAAAAACAACAATGCGAGGCACGTAAACTAAATTCAATTGAATTAGTTGCAAACGGAACAAATTGGACAATTAGGTTGAGCAATTTACATGGCGGAGAGACGGGCGCACGCCAGAACTGCTATTTACACATACAGACATCACAACAAAAACATATGATCTACATACATCTGTAGATACTTTTTTTTTCTAAGTGTAAAACTTCTTTGTATAATACAGGGTGTTAATTATTGATGAATATCTGGCAGATATAGGACGTTCTAAAACAAAATTAGATCTAGTAAATTTCTTCGAATTATTTGTAATTTTTTATGTCCTCTAAATTCGTGAATTAAAAAACACGGCCGTAACTAAGTACCTAGTAAAATGATAATCCTCGTCTAATAACACGACTTTTCCACATACAGAGCAAGATAAAAATTAGAATATTACTACAATGCAAAATTGAGGCAAGAGGTAGAAATAAAGAAAAAGTCCTGCCTTATTGTACAGTCACCAGCAATAATATATGATCCAACATTGGGCGCAAAAATATCTGACACGTCTTTATTACTAGAGGTATAAGAGCGTGTCAGATATTTTGCGCCCATGTTGGATAATATATTATTGCTGGTGACTGTACTTACTCAGAACGTCGTCTAATTAGTGCCTCCTGTCTGTATATTACTGATTTTACCTCGCACACTCCCTGCATAAGTAAGGGCGGTTGAAAATGATTTCTACAATTGTACTTAGAAATTAAGTTATTCCAAGGCATACCTACTGATTAGCAAGCTTGCCCAAATTGCACCTTGCCCCCGCGGCGCCAAATCAGCCCCAATTTAATAAAAACGATTGCGCACAAATTACAACCCTCCATCGAAGCACATGTTCGCGAACACACGGGCATTATCATCTAATAGCCGAATCAAACTAAAATTACTAGTTGAACCTCAATCAAACCGTTGTTTTCCCATAAAAATCAGCACAACATGTAATTTCCCTGTTTTCGCCAGTTGTAAGTTGCTATTACGCTATGATTTCGCTATTTTAAGCTAAGGGGTGTTTTATTTTTAATGAGATAATTCATGGAATTGGCGCATTTCTGGAAATCTATTTCATGGAAAAACTTTGACGAAAATATTATTGCAGTCTTGGAAAAATTAGAACGCGGCAGTGTAACATTAGTGATGTTCGTACAATATTCTACACTTGTAGTGAGAATATTGGAAATTAACGCTGGTTAATTTTTATTAGAAACTCTATAACGCTGCCTCGTATTACTTTTTTGTACTTTATTTTATATTAAAAGAATTCATGCAAGAACGCAGTCAAAGAGTACGGTACTGAACGAAAGGGGGTACCTAGTTACTCGTATTTTCATCGCTTCTCTGGCTAATATTATTGAGAGTACCCAGAGTAACCTTCTAAGTATATTCTTATATTGTAAGTGAGAGTTTATTCGTACTACATATAAACCTGTCACAGGTGTCTAAAGCGCGTCTTATTGTTTGTATAATTTTTTTTTAATTACTGATTATTGGTATGTTTATAATTATCCATGATTTAATCGTTATATTAAATTATTTTTTATTTTGTTTCAGGTAAGCTAAACCACATAGTAAGCAAAAAATACTTGGTAAATCACGCAAAAAAAAATACAACGAAGAAGGTAAACAAGCTTGCTGGGGTAGAGCCCCAGGATATTTGCAACTTTAAGACTTCAATCTTGAGTTCGCTAAGCTAGTCATTTTTCATTTTTCTACCTTACTTGTTTTTTTAATAAGTATTGCCCCAATACGTATACGGTTGGATTTTTTATTGTACGATTAAAAATGACACTTTGATAGATGCAGAAGCGATAAAAATAAGTAAATCCAGCTACTTTCTGATCAAAAAACTAGTATGTTATTTAAATAAAAACGTCTAAGTTATTAATGTGGTTTTAGAAACGGGTCTTACATATGATGACTTAAGAATAAAAAAAACTAGTTTTTTTATAATTTGGTAACTGTCGACTTGAAGAAAAAAAATCAAGTAAAACAAACACACAACAGCAGAATCATGCAAAATATCGCAGTTTATCGTTGAATAATTAATATCCATAGTACAAGTCTAGAACTTAGACTGGGATTATTTTAATTTGGGACACCCTATATTTATTTCCATTTCTATTTTTAGTTAATTAAAGACCGTGATCATATGATTAAATAATACCAATTTATAAGTTACATACCCCAAACAAAAGCGAATGATATTGATACTTGAAATGATGCTTCGACCGGGAATCGAATAGATCGTGATAACATCTTGATACGTGACAAGTCATTTGTTGCGCTGTGTTTTTGTTTGTTAGTTATTGCTTCTTGTTTTAAGATTAACGTTTGTTCTAAAATTAAAAGTCAAGAGTTGTGATTCTATTTTTAAAAAACGTGAGAGTGAAGCATTTAATATTTTTTTTTTTTTTTTTAAATTTAGGTTCGATTTTCAAAAAAACATTTTTTAAGTCATTTTTCCACCAAACCGCGACTTTAATATGACCTAACAACAAAGGCTGTTTTTTTACCAAACCGCGAAGCAGGCTTAGCCTAGTTTCTCATGGCATTATACTGATCGTTTTTTTCAATACTAATAATATCGAAAAGCAACCGAACACGGCTAGATTTGTATGGAGAAAACACGCAGTACAGTGTGAACGGGGCTTTATTGATCATATTTTCTTACTGCTTACTTACTTGGACTAACAAGCGAAGAAATAAGGGATATATTACTGACTGTACCGCAACAGACCGCACGCTGGCAGATCGCTTGTTTTTAAACAACACAAAAAAATAATTACACGTTAATTGCCTTGTATTAAAACGGAGTGGGCGGTATAACTTGTTTATATTTTAAAAATAACATTTACCTTAGAAATCCAGGTAGTTAGCTACTATAAATAAAAAAAATGTAGAGTTACATTCGTGTTTAGCTACACGTGTTTTGTAGAGGTAGAAAAAAGTACCTTGTCTGTTTATTGCATACATTGATAAGTAGGTACTTAAATGCATTTAAAATGCCCAAGTAAAACATCCACGAGTCTAGTTATGAACTTTACCTGGGTTTTTTTACCTAAAAATAGATAAAGAATAATTTAAAAAACCAAATAAGCAAAGTTTTATTTTATTGTTGATTACAGTTTGTGAAAGCATATTTGAGCACATGTTTTTCAGTTTTAATTTTAAGAGAAACACCTGGATATTAAATAATTATTAATTTTACATTTGGAATTTTAACTTGTTTGATGTACCTAAAGGTTATGGGTGCCTATTACAAAAACTATTTAAAATAGACAAGTGTGTATTTTACTCGGTCATTTTGAATGCATTACTTCTCGGTTATGGAGAAAAACCGACGAGGGACACCTTTTTTTATACAGACTAGCACCACCTTAGCCTAAATCTACAATTTCAACCTTTCCACCGCATTTGACGCCATTTCTGCACCACAGTTTAAAAAACCGCTAACACTATACTCAGGTTTTTTTTGAATGGCATGGAAACGTCAAACTGGCACACAGGGGATGAGGGGTGATGGGAAGTGGGATCTGAGATCGCATTTACTGCAAATACGTTACTAATCCTGAGTAGTATTTTTTTTGGGGCTGCATAGGAAATAATAGTACATTGTAGCCCAGGTACAGAAAGTAAGCAATAGATGGACGAGTTAGTTCGCGGGCCGAGCCGCAGGTGAGGACCGCGAAGATACGAGTCCATCTATTGCACTTTCTACCGAGGCAATACTATGTGCTTTTCACGCCTAATGTAAGGAAATAAAACAGGTTAGGACATAATACACAGTTTAATTAAAAGTAATATTGATATTTGAAAGTTCATCAAAGTAGGTCAGCATTACGCTTTCAGAGAAAGAGTTCGTTTTTTTATTTATTTGCCATGCTTTGAAATTTTCATACACTTTCTGATATTTGCGACGGGATTTTATTGGCAGTAAATTCCGAATTACCGACTTTGCCGTATCCTGAATTTCAGGCGGTGTAAGATCCATATCTGTACTTGTATCACTCATTTTTGTTGAATATCGTACAAATTTCCAATCAAAAGTTCAAAAGTTTAGCGTTTGTTTCCAATTAAAAGAACAGAAGTAATTTTCATTCCCGCCTTTTTAACTTTTTTAATTTTTACCTTATTTAAAGATGCAAAGGCGTTTTTCACGTACGCCTTAAAAACTTACATAAAAACACGTTTACAATCGCAAAAATACACTTTCACTGAGCGGATTTGACGTTTTAATTTTTTAATTAAACGTTCTAATGTCATATTTGTCAAACATTTTTTTATTTATTTCCGAACGAGTTACTAATGTCATAAATAACCGACCAATAGCAGAGTAGAAAGTAAACTGGTCTAAAAACACTCCATTTTACTTTGCAACTCAACATTGTTGGACTGTTTTTGTGTTGTACTACTAAGAGCAACTTTCTATTCTGATTTCGATCCTTCTTTGGCCATATTTCCGAGCAGTGGCGTGAAAACACAATTTATTGTATCTTAAATTTATGAATATTTTTTCCACTTAAATATGTTCCAGTAAAATAAGCATTGAAACAGGAGCAAGATGCGACGCCTCATATCGTACATTTTGACAGATGTCAAATAAAACAAAGCGGCCGCCAGAATTCAGGCAGCTGTCAAAATTCCTTCTTATTTTGAATGCCAGATTTAGCTCTTCAACATTTTAATAGTAAATTTTACGCTCATAACGTATCGCGCCATAAAAATGCTTAATACTCGAATAAAGCAAGCCTAATACAACAAAGTGACAGTCGTTAAGGCCGGACACACAATAACAAAATATTCCTAAAGTGACATTTGATTCCTCATGATTCGAATTTACGTGGCCAGCGTCCGAGGCGTTTATTTTTAACTTTTTAACTTGTAAGGTTTTTTATCCGGCCGGTTCTTTAATACTGATTCGATCTCATGGGCGCATACCGAACATTTCTGATGTTTTTTTTCGGGCGGCGATATAAATTTGATTGTGGTGCATGTAAGGTCACATACGCGGGTGCGGGCAGGCCTTTAGGGTCCTTTAGGTGAGAATTACATTCGGCCTCGCTCGTAAACTCGCGTGCGGAGACAAAAAGGCGTCAAGAATCCAACTCTGATCTCCTGGTAGTGTTCGGCTATGCCATTAAATTCTTACAGACCTTTTTGGCTGTCCACCAATTACGTAATTCCAACTGTCCGCATAAATCACATAAGAGACGCGAGTGCTAACGGAAAAGACATGGCAGCCCCGCTCACTGAAATTGGTTTAGTGCTTTAGAATTTCAGCTGTCAGTGTGACATAGTAGAGGCATCCTGGCATGTACCAGGGCCGCATAGATCGTAGCGGTCAGCATATCGCACGCGCGTCACGTCACGCGTCCAGACGAGCGGGCGCGCACAATACTCGCCCGCCCCGGCTTGCGTTATTGTCCAACAATGCGTGAAATGCTCTGACAAACGATGACAGCCGCCCGGGCAGCCTGGTACCGACCTACTGCAATTTATGATATCCTATTACGAGATTTAATGATACTAAACGTCAGAGCTCTTTGTTTTAGTTATTCGTCATCGGGAAACCCCTAACCCTCCCGTCTACAAGGACGGAGCTATGATAATATTGTCTTAGCAAGTCGTAGTGCCTGTATAGCTGAGTATAGACCGGAAGCGTGAACAGAATTCACTTACAGCAAAAGGAAGGACTGAAAAATTACCATATCGCGTTGTGTAAACAGTTGCCGACAATCTTCCCGTTGTCAGCCTACAGAGAGCGTCCGAACTCGGAGCGCCAAATATTTGCCAGAGTCTCATAAATTCAGCAGCTCCCCGCGCGTCCCACCAGGATAACATACATAATGCGCCGCTCCACGGATCGGTAAACATATTGTAATGGAAAACGCCGTCATTGTTTACACTTTATGATGTCCTGGTGCTGTAAACTGATGCGGTGCAGATTCGCCCGCCCGCGTTCCCTCTCAATGCTAACAAAGAATTATTTTCCCGAAAAGAGGAATGAAGACAAACAGATTATTTTGTAAAGGCTGAGTAAAAACAGGGAGAAAGTGTAAGACGGAAACCCTCTGTTCCGTAAGTAAATAAGCACAGTATATGATGGGAATAGCCGTCTTAGCCGAGAGTTGCAATCTGGAAGTTGCGTGGAGTCGTAACGCGCGGCGAGCTCGGATATTAAGCGTGGTAACGACCGCCGCAGCTGCTCCGTAAGAACTCTGCTGCCACTAGTTTTGTCCGCTTATATAATCATCGCTTTATTAAAAGCGAAGTGCGCCGCAGTGCCTTTTCATTTGCACCGACGCTTCCACTACCAAGCCGGGAACTTCTAAGTCGCTTTTAAAAGTTTCTATGGAGTCCTCGAGCCATCTTTACCGTCCAAATCTGAAGGAACGGCGACGCCGGCCGTAACTCGGCCTAATCCTCCCGGGGTGTTAAAATATTCGAAATCCGTCAAAATCGTAAATCGCGCCCTCCTTTTGTGCACGCCGTATTTACGAGGCGGCGGAGGCTGGAGATAGCCCGAATTAAACTTGAATTTAAAACCATTTTATATTAGCTAAGCTAGCTTAGATCGCGCTGCGGCGGGCGCGCGCGATAAGAGAATTGGCCTGTCAGACACCGGATGATATATTTGACCAACATTTCCATACCGCCCCACCCTCGCTCCCGCGCCCCTATTTTCATTTTGTACGTGTCTGCTCCGTCGCGTATCTATAATGTATCCTTTCTGTTTAGGAGTTACATTGAATAAAAATGCGAAGGTGAGAAGGGACGGTTAAAATTTAATAGACTACATTCTGAGCTGTCAAACTGTGACAAAGGATCGTAGTTTCCCGTTTGATCCGGGGTTTTATTGCGCGGGCGGGTGTGTGGGTATTCATGGCCTTTTGGAGCCGTTGTTTGAATAATTAAAAATTTGGCAAGCGCTTGCATGGGCTGCTGTAAGTGAGTCGTGCTGCAGCGCTTCCTATTCGCTCCAAAAAGGCGTAAGTCTATTCAATGCACCGCAGCCATGCGACCTTTTGGAGCACAGCGAGCGGGCCCGCAATAATTGTTGGCCAAGTCTTTGCCGAATACCTAATGAGGATAATATCTTCCGCGAAGTGTAAATATAGCGGCAAAACGCGCGGGTTTTACCAGCCTTTGCTTTGTTTCCGTTTAAAAGTTATAACTATGGCGCACTTACCTACTGCATTATTTGGTGTAGAAAATTCGGTATAGAGTCTGAAATTTCTAGTACCCTGGTGAAAATTTCGGAGCAGCCAAAAATGTGCCTTGAAAATCTGATATTCTTCTTCCGTTTTTTTCATAATGAGCTATCATAATAGAAAAATTGAAGAAGACACTGACAAATTAACATGTTGCGGAAACTGCAGCCATATGGGCCACAGCGCTGTCAACGCTGGACGCGAAATAATCAATCAGCGGGTGTCAACAGCCAGAACCAATGCGAAAGACGGCGTAGGTGCAACACGGTACACTGTGACCGAGATCTCCTTGAGTTTCTTCTTCTCTACTCTGATATCCTGGTGTTGTGACTTTCACAATTATACGCCAGCTCAGATTTCTTTTGATCAGTTTAGCGCGTCAACACATTTTTTATTTATTTAAAACCAAAAACTCCTTCGTGAAATGCTACGTCGCACTTTTTTTTGGAGACACATCGTGTTTTATTTTACGGCCTTTAATTACTTTAAACGCGTTTGTGTTGTAGGTATAAATGATCACTATCAATGACCCTTTCGACCTATATCATAAAACACGACTTTGTTGTGTCATATTCCACCAGTTCGGTTCCCGGAGAAGGCGAACCAATTTTCTAAAATCCGTAAATGCAGTAATAATTATTTTCAAAATAAAGGTAAGTCTCCTTTATGTAGAATTGGCTATTTCCAATATTTTTTGGAATATTTATCTATTTCTGATATTTCGACAAAAGTATATTTAACCTTTGTTTGACTTTCGTTTTCGGCTTGAAGCCCTCCTAGGTGTATCTTACGGGTTAGGTGAAAACCGCTTGAAATTGTATGTTTTAATACACTATTACAATCACTTTTTATCATTAGATATCATTTAATTGTTGTAATTTATTAGAAAATGCCATCCCAAATTTAAAATAATCATGTCATCCATAAAATGTCTGCTAAATAAAAAAACATATTAAAACAAAACTATTGGGTCAAATACAAATTTAATGAAATTGGTCTCTTAAAATTACCTATTCTTTCGAGTTATAATGTAAAAACCATGAGTATTTTTTTTGGTCTACCCCAATTGAGTTGATTCAGGTTCAGATCATAACAAAGACCGAATCAATTGAGATTTGCAGTGAATTCGATCGGGTCCCATGTGGTTTCTATTGACTCGGATAACTAAAAATCTGAATTTTAAACCAAGTCCATTAGTGTTCCCGGGAAATCCATCGTTTCCCGTCTTATCCTGGACGATAAATCAGGGTCCATTGTGTCGAAGGCTAATGCGCGCGCGTTACTGCGCATTGTTGCGGGTAGCTGGATTTATTGGCGCCGGCCGATGTGTTCATACGTTTTTTGGTGTTCAGTCATCGCGTCGTCATGTTGCGGGAAAACGCTAGATGGCGTTGAAATTTTTATTATTGATGTTTTTTTTAATGGACTCGAAAATCTATGTGAAAGTCAATGTTATTTATGTGGAATTTTAACGTCCATGTTATTAGAATTCTTTCAGTCGACTGAAGACGACTGCGTCAAAATAAATACCAACGCGAAGATTAAATACCTACCAGGAATTCAGAAATGCAAACAGTCCGCTCCAAATCCAATACGGTTAAATTCAAATAAACATAATCTCGCCGGCTCCACCACACTTTAAATAATACCGATCCAAAAGCACCAAATAAAGCGCATAGCTTTAGGACAAAGCTTTTCACGACTGGAGCTTTTAACATAGCACTTGGCATCACTCCAACCACTGACAGCCAACTAGATGTCGCCCGGCGAAAGAGAAACGAAAACCCAGCGAATATAGAAATGAAATACCTAATACCTACTCCCTAATAAGACCAGAATCACATAAATACATGAAGTATCGCCAATAACTTTTATTCCCTATTGATATTACACCGCGCGATTGTCAACCTAATAGCGTACACAATAAGCGTTATTGAATGACAAAACCGTATACGTCTATCACTTTCTAACGTAGAAAAATCGGTCAAGTGTGAAAGAGTAAAATATTGTATTGCCGGTTGCTGAATGTCCGTGGCAGTTTTCGGTTTTAGCAAACAAAGGAATTAGAGCGATTCGCACCAGTCGAGCTGGATTTATGGTCGGTCGCAGTGACCAAATTTTCTCTTTTTGCCTTTTCCGTGTTTGTTCCCGGAAGAAGGAAAATTGTATTGATTTGATATGTGACTTTATGGACTCCTTGTGTATTGTGACTGACTGACATGATTGTTAACCGATTTCTACATTCTTAGTCAAAGTTTTATATATAGGATATGGGTTGGGCGACAACTTCCATCCTCAACAACTTTTCCTGCAAATAAAATAAAATACCAATCCCATTGAATTTAGCAGAGGTATTTTTTATCCTCTCTCACCGATCTGATTGCGGCAAGTCTATTAAAACTTCGTGCAACTTGACGTACCTTTAAATTCAAACGGTAAGCCATCAGATAAACTTAAAAAAAGAAAAGAAGCACTGACTGACTTTATCTGTGCCCGTTAATACCCCAATTAAATTTAAAAATAAAAATGACGTTCCATTCTGAGTTATCTCTGCGTTCGTGACGTTTTTGTAAATATATCACAGCAAAACATATTTAGGGGTCGGTAAATGCAGGAAAATAATAAATAAATCTAGCCAACTCTTGTATTATTAAGGAGGGCATCAGTATATTAAGCGAAATTTGGTACTTCAATGGCTTTTTAAAGCGCAATCTCGTCTTAAACGGACCGAAATGTGACACAATACCCATTGACGTGCTGAGGCCCGTTAGCCCGCGTGATGGATAGACTCTATTAGTGAAACATTATCATGAGAAGCATATCTCAGCGGTGGGTGTTAATACAGTTAAGCCTATCCGAATAAAATACGGCCATTTTTAACGGAAGAGTATCACACTCATTAATGTTTGTCCCGATATAAGTAAACGTCGGTTTCGCGCCATCAATCTTGGCGGTCGTCGACACCGCTACCCACGTGCGTCTCATGAGACCCTAGTACTTAGCTGATTGTTTTTTGTTCATTAATTTACTTTAATTAGTTTGTTTTTGTTGGTAACAAAAAACGGTTTTCTGGCTTTTTTGCGAGGTTTCGTTCAAGTTATTCACGCCTCCTTTCATTAACATAGACAAGTCTGGTTTTATCTTCATTTCAATTATAAACTGATTCTGTTAGGATTGTGCCGGATCCGTCGATGAACGCGAAACCACGCGGGCTGGCAGTTGTCAATCAGCGATACGTCCTCAAGATAATGAGTTTGATCTTTCAATCCGACTAGTAACCGCTTCAAACTGTATTTATGAACTTCGTACAATATTCTATTTATAACTTTTCAAAGAATAAAAAAGTACTTTAGTCCCTAGTGCCAAAAAGTGTCACTTTAGATCGCCTTTACATGGCTTTAACGTGTCATTTTTAGAGAGTCACATACGAACAAACTTCAAATTATAAAAGAAACGTTATGATTAAAAAAGCCTTGTCAAAATAACATACGAATAAAACAGAAAAAGCCTAAACGCATGTTAATGTGTGTTCCCATGTAGAGTTATTAACTTTTTCTAACGCGTACCATCAATCATCCCACCAAATTGCCTCAAACGCCAGAAATGTAGAAACTTTAAATCGCTATTGGAAATCTTTTACTTATTTCATTAACATACTGTTATTGCAATTTAAGTTTAAAATTAGGGTGCGTCATAGTGTTATCAATAAAATAAAATATTCAATTATTTTTTGCCAGAATGGGAAAAAGGTTTTTTACACGTAACGACGTATGGTGGCAAAATTAGTTTTGTGACTTTTGTGTCTCTTGGCTACAAAATATCCATACTATTTGAAAGTTATTCTGCATGTTGATAAAGCTTTCACCGCTAAACCGCTGAACCGATTGGATAAAATTCGGTATAGAGATATCTTGAGTCCGGAGAAAGTATAATGGATACTTTCATCTCAGAAAACTTGAGTTTCCGAGGGAATAGCGATACACGGCTTCCGTGCGGACGAGTCGCGAGGATTTGCTAGTTGTCTTAATAAAAAAACAATTTTTTACACGCAACGACATATCATGGCGAAATTACACTGTTTACTTTCTATAGCTATATAATATCATCGAGATAACGACAGAGCATCCAAATCGTAACATTTGTAACACAATTACTCAGCCCATCAATTTCCTGAGCATCGGAGTCATTTCTCATCGCGTCTTTCTATTGTTTTCACTATTGTTCCGGTTGCGCCACTTGCGCTGGCGCACCCAGGGGCCGCTTACATGAGACGACACCGGCACGATGACGACACGACACGTAAAAAGTTATATCCATTGAAAATAGAAGTTTAGTAGAATAAATTAAAAAAAATAGAGACGTAATCTAATTAAAGTATATGTCGCAGTTGTTTTTTAATCTGACACGAACAAAATTCTCTCAAAGCTTTGGGTACAGTTTCACTTTCCTACATGTCAACTTCAATCTAACTAGTAAAGATTTAAGCCTCTATCTTTTTGCTGCAATTGATCCTAAATTATTTGTTTTAGAAAATATTTAGCTAAGAAAAATGTTTGTTTATCTGTTAGATAGCGTTTTTGTCTTTCGATTTTTGGACAATTCAATCTCTTAACACGCGATAAAATAGCTTCTATAACCTTCTCGACCAACCTGAAGCAGTGATATGTCACTCGATTTTTTGTAGCTTAATATTTTATCGCCTGCAATTTCTCATTGTGAATTTAACTTTACAAGGACGCGTTAGGTGCTCGCTGGAGCTCCGCACCTTATAAACGGCTTCATCTAAGCGCATCGGTTCCAGCAATTGAAACAGATATCATTACGCCACAATGCGCTCCGGCTAATGATAGTTATTATAGTAATTCGCCCAATCGCGGTGGCGGGACACTGTTGTGATTGGCTGTGATTTCTAATTCGTCACAACCATTGTGTGAGTAACCATTGTATTCACGGACATACACTGACATGAAACAAAATATCGTCGTGCGTCGGTGTGGGTGTTCGAAATTTCAAATTTTATGTCGATTGGTTTTAATTTTAGAGTTAACCTCTTTGTATGTTATGTGGTCTTGGTAGATATAATTGACAAATTGTGTCATTCTCTTGATATAATAGATTCACCTGAGGGCTTATTGTCTAACGCACTCGCAATCAAGATCGTTTTCATGTCGAAAATCGAAGGCTTGTCTGGATACAAAATGAAAACAATTGCTCCACTTTGAAGCCGGTTACGATTGCGAGTGTGTTAGACAATAAGCCCTCTGAAGTGAACACCATAATTCTGCGAACTAGTTAGCAGATAAAGTGTGACCAGTGGCCTTCTACAATTCCATATATTTGACAGTCTTCTAAAATCGTTTACGGTAACGTTATGCATCTTATTATCTACGCCCCTGGGTACCTATGGATTAAAAATAGTAATGATAAATGTCGATGTTTCAGTATCAAATCAAAATACGTAATGAATAGAAAGTTTAATGCCATGATACAAACCGTCATTAAAACAATCCTCGAATTCATATTTTAAACTCCATTACTATAAGACTATTACTAATCAACAAAACATAACCATTGGCAAAAAACCACAGACAATTTAAATAAACGGCATCGACTTGCGGTCAAATGAAGCGCGCCTAAGTCCGAATTGCGCACAGAGATAAAAAAATTAAATAGGCTTAAGGCGCGCGCAATTATGCCCACTCTCGATTTGAATACAGGAAAAATAAACAGAGGGTCGTGGGACCGCACCCTTATCATCTAATGACGGGAATTAAGAATTCACGAATGTTTAACACCTGAGCCTTTGAATACATAAAAAGTTTAACTCGGAATTAAATAATGGATGCTGCAATCGCTTATGTGAGTTGTAAAATGTGGTATTTGGTCATTAAACTCAGAAAATTGGGTTTTATGTGTTCTGATAACAATTATTATTTTCATTAGGTACTTAGTTCATAAAAAAAATAAAAGAGCTACCTCCTGAAAACGCTCTTTCAACCTGAAAAAAATCTAACAATTTTCGGCACCCCGACCAGGATTACATAACCAACCTGCATTAACTCAAAACACAAAGAAGTATTACAGAGCAAGACAGAAGAACAAAGATGCGCATTAAGACTTAAAACAATGGCGCGTGCGAAAAAGGACGCGCACAAAAGGCGGTCGGCTTTGTGCCCGAAATTTACGTTTAAAAACAACGTAAATATAAATACCTAAGCGGGATCCGTATCTATCCTATTTAGATATTAATCTAAACGAAAAAGCAAAAGCAATTCAAAATAGGCAACAAGCTAACAGAAGGGACGGGGCGGGCCGCGCTGTAATTGGCCATTTATCAAACTGCGAAGGGGTTAGGGAAGGCTGCTGCCGGCGCTGCGGCCCTGGTACTCCCGCGCTGTCGGCGAGCAGAAAACGACTTAGTTAACGAAACAAACAAACATACTCGCAGATACAGTTAAGCTGGAGTTTAATCTATAGTTAAACCGAAGCGGCGCCGAACCGTGTCGTTACATGGGTCCTGGTTTTCAAAGGCTTGGGGAGATCGAGAGTATAACGTAGTTTTCACGGCAGTTCGGACTACGTCCCTGGGGAACCTACCTAGTTCAGATTGTGATACCCGGTCAATAAATTATTTATTTCACTAAATTCCTCGTATTTGACGGATCATACACGCGGATCAAAGAGGGGCCTGTTTCACAATCGTCAAGTAAAGCGTATCTGACACATAAATTTAGCCCTTTCCTTTTCTTACACTTGAACATAGACAATGAGAGAGCTAACTTTAACTGGCACATAAATTTACTTGTCGATTGTGAAACAGGCCCTAAATATTTGTTGTGTTCGCAACTTCATTTCTATATTTTAACCCAGTTGGGATTACTAAACTTTGTTCCCATCCCATCATCCCCGTGCAAACAGTCTAATTACGAACCATAATTTAATCCCCAACACGAACCAACCAATACAAACGCGGTGCCTAAGCACACAGGTGGCGCTTGATTTCGGATAAGCCCCAAAATTCCCATAAACTTGATTAAGCCCGGTTTTAAATTCAACATTCGGGTAATGAAACTTTCTTATCAACGGCCTCCTAAGGCCTCCTCGTTTTGAATTATGGCCGTCGCTTGTTTAGATTCTGCTCGGACGGTTAAACTTTGCCT
Source organism: Acleris cristana (assembly GCA_948252455.1). Lineage (NCBI taxonomy): Eukaryota > Metazoa > Arthropoda > Insecta > Lepidoptera > Tortricidae > Acleris > Acleris cristana. The sequence continues at coordinate 14,080,902 of OX411789.1, forward strand.
GGGCTTAATTAACTTTACTTTTTTAGAGTTAAGGGATGTATTTTTAATTTTAACATTAAAAAAACCTTTTTTTTCAAAGAAAATCAAGAATAGTACCCTAAATTAGACATTATAATGTTCATGCCACGTGTTACAAAATTTTCCTATACAATATTTACATAATCGCATCATACGCATTTTAGATTAAAAACGACTCTGCCAAAGTTAATATAATCAAAAGTATTCAGTGTAATGAATGCAAGTGTTATTTCATGGTAGATAACAGCGAAATAACAGACAACAATTTGTCACCCCAATCCGCGCGCACTGTCAAAGGGTGGATCCGTCTGCCAATCCAACCGTGTATAATTTAAGCCTTTGTCTGTGGTGTTGTGATCGGAAAAGTTAACTTGTAATCTCTATGGTTGCGCTTTACGGCTTCGTCGCGCTCTTGAGACTTCTGCCGTCCTGGTAAATACACTGGAAACAATTATAAAAAACATGTGTTAGGAAATAAGTAAAACTTTAAAACCGAATAATTTGAGAGTAATTAACGAGCGCAACTTCATTACCAGTCGTGCGTTCTTTAGAATAAATTTCGAAGTCACTCACCTAATAAAATAGTTATAAAGATTATAAAACTGAGGATGCTCTAATTAAAATCGACTTTTATTATCAAATCTAAGCCACCATTGAAACTTTGTGTAGTACTACATGTAATAAACGAATACTTACCACTTCTAAAATGATAATTAGGATCATTTTTACGACTCAGAATGCGTGCTTAGGCGTTTGATGTGTTCCATAATTATTCTCTTGTAAACCGGAATTACGATGCCAGAGATAAAAATAAGCATTACCGGCTAGTTAATGAACGCCGCCCTCGTATTTCGTAATATTCCGAGAAGATGATAACCGGCGACGAGATAAAAAACAGAATGGCGAATCAGGGAAATGTCACGCGGTCGCGGTCGCATCACTATGCAAATATACTTCTTAATTACTCGGGGTATCTTTACTACGATCTCTAGTAGATCGTTTACTTATTCTTTTAAAACAATTATGTTAATTTCGGATGGTGAGCGGGTAATAATTTACAATTAAAGTTGCCTGTAATGGCGGCGAACTAGCGTAATGGGTGCGTTCAGTTGTCACAGGAGACGTCATAATCTGCGTTCAGATTGCGGCAAAGCCGGGCGCATAGCAGACGCGTGGAACTTTGCTTATAAATTCAGCTGCGTCTGTTGTAACGCAATCATACGTAGGTATTAGACGGGACGTTCAAATTAATACGACGGGGGCGGCGAACACCTGCGCCTCGCCTCTGTTTCTTTCCTACAAAATTAACTCGGCGTAGTTGCCAACAATGGAGACGCTGAGCCCCACCCGACAAACTTTTGCACTGTTATTTTTTCCGACTGCGGTGGCTATATTTCAAACTGTCATACTTAATCTTTTTATCAAAGTTTGTTAAATGCTGTAAGAAGTGCACACGTCTGCGTCGCGAAGTTCGTCTCCCGCCTAATTACGTTTGGAGTTCTATTCGCAGAGTCGATTACACGTAGAGCTAGGTTATATATGTTTGGCTGTAGGAGCCAGATTTTAACCCCTGTCGCTAAAAGGGGGATGTTATAACTTTATCGTGTATAACTGTTTATCTGTTTTTCCGACTATTTGCGTATTTGTCTGTGGTAGGTAGCGTAGCTCCTAAATTGATGGACAGAATCGGACGCACTTTTTTTAAAGAAGTTTTCATGAAAATCGGTTAGGCTCTAAAGGGTCGCCATTATCTTTTTCATAAATCAAATTAGATGACTTTTTTTAGCATAAGCGAGAAAACGTACCAAATTATTAATTAAAATCCTTGTTATTCAGCGTTCCGCAATTCGTACTTACAATAATACCAGGAGTGCAGCGGGGCCTAGGAGCGAATAATTTATATTTAATTTAAACAAGACGACATTGGTATTCGGAATACGAGTGCGTAATTAAAATTCCAGTCGTGGTGGCCGCCCCGCACCCCGCCCCCCGCCGCGACAGTTTTCGCGCCAATTTCCACGCCCGAAAATTAATTGTGACAGGAAGACGCGGCCGCTGCGTTCCGTTACTGCAGTGGGAGTGACGCCATCAAAATAACGCTCAAATCTCATCTTATAATTTTCTAAACCCGACTGATTTATACCAAGCGATTACTTAAACGACATCACCTGTCATTGAAAACGGGTTAGCAATCGCTTTAAATAATGGAGATGAGACTGTATTTTTGTCGTTAAAACCTTATAAAATAGTAAAACAATTAATAAGTGTCAAGATTAACATATAATTAAATATTCGGCAGTAAAATTGTCATAATAAGCCATCCGGTCGCGGCTCGGGTCGCATTAGGAGTTATCTACATAAAGAGCCGCTTCGTTCGGTTTTGACTTTATTTATTTACTTTCAGATGTATTCAATACCAACCGGTTCATGAGATGAGGAAGCGTGAAACGAAACGCGAACCTTAATTTATCGCGTTTAAGTCATTTCTTTAAATAAACTGTTAAATGCTAATTTATATTTAGAAGCATTGATACTTTGTACCAGGATAACAAAAGTTCCGTAAAAGCTGCATGATGCAATCGTCCCGCAGCCCGCGACGGCCGATTGACTCGCGCCTCCATTCATACGTTCGGAAATCAAATCGGTTTTCTTTTATAAGTCGTTATGGCGGATTTCACGCTGGCCGCTAACAATTGTCCGATCTCCGCTGGCATCTCGAGCCGGCGAGAGACACATTCGTTACGTCCGCTAAGGGCCTCTAATGGCCCCGCCTGAACCCGACCGGCCCTTAAAATTTTAACCATCCTTTTATTTATGGTGGCTTTTGTCTCGCGCGATACAGCTATCGAGCGGGGGAATCTATTCGTTATGATTTCGAGCTCGCTTTCCGTGCTGTTCGATTTTCAAATTACACTGAAAAACAAGCACGTTCCAATTTCACTCTGACGTTTAATTTAATTTTGGAACAGTAAACCAATACGTAGATTTTTAAACGTTCCCTTTTTAAATGTGTTATTTAATTTAAAATAAAAAGTAAAAGTGTGTTCCATTTTCATTTCAGTTTAATTACATGTTTAATAAATCGTTTGGAAATTGTCGTAAATCTGTGAGTCGTTTAAAAAGCTTAATTGCCATATGATTTATGTCGACGACAGGGTTGTCAGCCGCTATCGCCGCATCTCGTCACCGCACGCCGGTCATTAGTCTAGTTCGCTGGTGACGATGTGCTATATTTCATCAGCAATTAGAACGTCCAAGAAGACACACGTTCAAAATTGTGTATATCTTAATTACTTGAAACGCGGATTTGGGCAAGCGGCCCACAGACTTGCAATATCAAATCAAATTCAGTATTAAGCGTCCTTAAATCACAGCTTGAATAAATCAAATGATTTTATTAAAGGTTTCACTGATGTTTTACATGATCCTTTTAAAGTAGAAATTAGTAATAATTAAAATAAACAATTTATCTCTTGCCGCGTCGTCACCGCGTCCATTAAAATAATGTATGTTTTAAAACAACGTCGGCGTTACGATACCGCGCGATACAACTGAGAGCGTCTTCGATCAACTTGTTTATCTCAAGCTTTCTTACTTCGGAACGTTATAAATTACTTACTTTCCGTCCTCCCTAGGGCTGCCATTTCACAATATACCCTGACAGATATTGTAATGCAAAATGCAACGCAAAAAATCATAGAAGCTTCGTATTCAATACAAATTTAAATTTCTCTCGAGTGGAAATCTTTCGACTTTCAGCATTATACCAAGCTTTTCTTTGCAAATAGAACTGAATATATAGTATCCACTTACAGACGCGTTACTTTTAATAAAGTGTACATCTAAACCCGCAGTGGAAACAAAAACGTGGGCACAGCGAAGGCTATTTCCTTCATAAAGTTGAAACAGAATTTCCCAAGACTACTAATGCAAACACACATCGCATGTGAACGACATCGTTAAATCCAAAGCAAAGATTCACACTAGGAACCCGGCATAATCAACCGCCTTATCTCTTCGGTTCAAAAACAAAAAACCCGCGCTTCGGCATTGTTAGTTCCGATTGCGACACAGCGATTATGCTACGCGCACCGCTAATTCCCGTGTGGCTTACACGCGAGGAAGCCATTACAAAATTAAAAAAAAATCTCCACAGATAAAGATATCCGCTGTCTATGTCAGGTGGCCAATTTTGATCCCGCGTCATTAAATTGACAAATGGAACGCAGCCCCGTGTGAAGCTTACGCGCGTTCCTTTCTCAATTTATTTGGATTTAGAACGCGATTAGTTTGTTTGCATTTGCAAATTTGAACCGTTCTTTTTCAGTTTGAAATACGAACGTTTCAGATTTATCGTTTATTTTTGTTCATGCTAAATTATTTTAATGTAACTTAACTTTATCATCTATTTAATGAGATAGCACGTTAGAGTGTATGGATTTTGCCAACTGCATAGCAATCCATCACCGCTGCAAATTAGTTCTCAAGCCCGCCACAACGCACATGGCGCCACTGCCTTCATTAGCGGTTGCATCTAAACCTAATCAAATCAAATTGCTGCGAAAATTAGAGCTCATTTTGTTTTCTGGCACAACTGTTGGGTCGTAAATAATGCACGCACCTCAACCCTTCGCAAATTTAGCTGTTTGATACAAAATAAAATCGCCCTAGCACGTCAAGCAATCAACACAATATGGCGCAGGGTCGACCTATTACCGGGATTGCATGTTATACGCGACCCTGTCTCGAGTTAGGGCCACGAAATGAACAGCGCAAGGGATCCGCTAGGGTGCCTTTTAGTACCACTAGCCTAAGTATGACCGGTGACTTCGCGGCCCCACAGTTTTGACACCATCTGCGACACTTTGAGATATTTACTGCCGATTTATGCCGCCTTGGTATCTAATTAGCCGCGTGTTAATTTGTTATACACCAGGTTGGATTTAATTTTGTACGTCTGTATGGATCATAAAGTACAGGCGTGATTTTCTTGTGTTTTGCATTTACGTCCAAATTTAAGTAACGAGTTTGAACATAAATTATTGTATTTATAGAGCTTGACCAAGTTGACGCGTATACAAATTTACAAGTAAAATTATTATAAAAATTCTACATTGTGGTAAACGTCTAAACGATTCAAAATTCAATTTTATCTGTGAAATGTTAAGAATCTTATAGTTTTTAACTCGGCTGTCATTACGTACTGTCAAGTAAATTATAGCTATCGTAACTTTGACAATACAATAACATGTCAAAAACAATATGGTTTTCCCGATTAGAATACAGCCTTGCGTTTGTTATGTACGAGTGTTACATTAGTGTTACATTATATGGTCGTGTATTCGGACCAATTTCGCACCCAACCCAACCCCTTAACAGTCGAGATATTAGAATAAAAGTCCAAATCTGTATTACGATTGCCCTAACAATTAACTGAGTAGCATGTGTTGCGTAACTCATTTCGAGTGATGAGAGGACCCCAGAGGTCGGGGTCGAACCGGCGATATATTGCGCTCAGTAATTACACCCACCGGCTACCAGGCGGCCAGCGGATTAAGGAGCCTTACTCCTTAAAATGAAGCATTTCCCGCTAGCGTTATTTATTAGAGCGATTTTTGCTTTCCGCTCTATGCTGCCCTGGTAAATAAATCGATGCCGTATTAATTGTAGCCCTGTAAAGTCATGTTGCCTTGTGAACAAATAAAAATGTCTGCTTCTTTTTGGCAACCCTACATTGCCAATCATACCAAACACGATACCAATTTATGCGGGCGACTATATCAAAACTAATAAGAATAATTGTCAGTGAAAGCTCGTTTCAAATAACGAAGTCCCAACAGGCGTTATCCTAACAATCCTTATTCTGACCGTCCTTTACTTCTGATCCCCTGGTTATGGTATTTACTGGTCGCACCTATAATTGCCTGATTTAGGGCAGTTTCTATGCGCCACCGCAGCCGTTGGATTTCATGAAAAATATTTATTGTCCACCAAGGGGATCGCGTATGGATTAGATGAATTTGTACGTGATACCGCTTCACGGACCTTTTGTTTTCCCTTCCAATTCGATGGGAGAAATATTGTAAAAAGGAATCTGAGAAATATTCGGAAATCGCAGAAAAAGCAGGTTCAAATAAGCATTAGGAGGAACCTCAATCAATCACCAGGACAGCATCAGTGGCGCAGATATAGCAAGACATCAAAACGCGATCTGTCCGTCTGTCCGGAGTGGATTTAGTGGATCCCGCGAACATTTGTACTGGCCTTGAATTATTCACCCTTTTGGCGGTCCGAGATTTCTATAGGCGGCTCAGAGAGAGTCGGTTACAAATCTTAGAGATTTAACAGCTTTTGTTTGTCGATCTTCAATGTATACCTACGCCAAAAACTTTATGCTTTCACAAAATTCCATGACTTAACATAACAAGGGAGAATTTAACTTTCCACGACACAATACCGCTGTCAATAAATCCTAAAGTTTACAAGCAAAAAACCGAAAAGCGAAATGTAAGTTCCATTTCCGGGTTCGGCACTAAAACTCAAAACATTTTAGCCGCAAAACATATCATTGGGGTAAACTAAAGCAGTTCCGCGTCAGTCCCACCCTGGCGACAGGAAAAACAAGTTGGTAATAATGAGTTATGGGCTTGCCGCGCCCTTTGGGCCTTTGTTTTGTGGAGCTAGCCGAATCGCCTTGTGGTCACTTGTAATTACAAGTTCTAACGTTGAAAGAAGCTGCTTGATTACGCTCAAGTCTGAGCTTTCACTTCATATCTTGATAACTTTGTTTAAGCTATTACGATAAATTGCTCTGTTTTCCATTAAACAACCCCAATCTCTGTATTTCTGAAGATTCCAAGGAATCTCCTTAATATTAGCGCCAATTTATCAATCTTTAGATACCAAGCTCGCAGCGAGACGCGGAGCAAGAAGGGCGACTGACCGAGGGCTATCTCTGGTCGGCTTTATGAAAACTAATGCCTTCATTTGGCGGCGACTCCGGCCACCGGCGATAAGCGATGTCACCCTGGTACCCGGGATTACGAATTCGGGATTTGCCCGGACTCGACCGGGGCTGGGCAGATAAAAAGTTTTAGGTCCGCTCGTGTTTGTAATTTAAATTATTTGAATTGGGCGTTAAGAACGTTAGGTGGGATGTAACGTTTATGTACCACGATTACAATTAAAACATAATTCAATGGCTAGAAATTAACAGTGAGTAAGTCAGGTTGAGCCGACGATGCTGCACCCTAATTACATCTTTCTAATTCTAAGCTACATGATTAACCAAAAGAAAAAGTCCAACGGAGACAGAGCAGCAGCAAGTAGCGGGTGAGGCATGGCTCCCCGGACGCGACTCGCAACGAATTAAAGCTTAATTAGGGAAAAACGGAATTTATTGCCTCTAGTAATACCTCACTTTCGCCCACCTGCCCTCTGTTTACTCGGGCGAACGGTGGAATTGCGTAAGGAGTGTTTAGTTTCGGAGTACATTTTCTGTGACAGCATTTTCTATTGTTTAAAGCGGGCGTGCAATAATTATGTCTGAGTGACAGCCTGCGTAACCTCTGAGCTGCGCAATAAACCAAACATTTCGCGTTCCGCGTGACACATTCTTAGAGAAACGATAAATTTCAAATTACTCAAGCCCCCCGCTCATTGGACTAAGAATTCTCGGCTGTAACGGAATTCCTTCGCTCAGCCCTCGCTCGTTATTTAATTCGCCTTCAGGTAATTAAAATCCAAAAACTTGCGAGTCCAAATTAAATTTTATTCCGCGAGCGCGCGGGGCGGCGCCCGCCTTGCCCGCACGTGTCCCCGGCACCAAATTACCTTCTTAACTTTTCCTATTTAGGGAAAGCCAAGGAAATCTCACAATAATAATAATAATGGTTCGACGCGCTTGAGTGGCCGCGCTCACTCGCAGTAACGTGCACTCCGCACGCGTGATCTAATGGATACGGCGAGCATAAGTTTCGAGGAGGGTGTCGTGTTTGACACCGTAATGCTTAAATCTCATTACAATTAGACGAATTTGCATAGGAAACAGATGTATCATGACGCATGTGCAGTGAGTGCAGCGGACAATGCAGCGACACGGCATTACGCGCTATGACCATTTGACACCCTGGCTTTATAAACCCTTCCCTACACCCCCCGCGCCCCGCTCGCCCGCGGCGCAAAATTAACAAATCCAGATCAGTTGTTATGATTTATGTGCCCCTGGTTATCGGGGGTCGCCCATTATGTTTGAAATAAAATAATAATATACAAATGTAAATTTTGTGTTGCGTTTGTAACTGTTATTTCATTTTGTAGTTGCGCTTTATGGACGGTTCGTGTATCTACGAGATAAAGGGGATTAAAATTAAATTCCTAGTAGCTGTTTTCAGAACAATGGCTATTCAAACAGTCGCATTAATATTGTATGGAGAACGACGCGCATCGCGCACGCGTCATTTCACGCGTCACATGATTTTCCGGCATTTTAAATTTGTCACTTACCCAAAGGCAAATCTTGCTTAAACTTCATTTCGCTATTCGCAATATTTCCTAAAAACAAAAAGTCAAACGAAAACAAAAGCAACATGGAAATTAATACAAAGCGCGATTTAACAGATCCCAAGAGTCGTAAAATGTGCCATTTTTACACCTCTCACGCGCGGCGGGCCGTAAGTCACTCTCTAACGATATGGATGTTGGACGTTTTGGAAGTGCGGCCCACATGCCGAAAGGGTGCAGGCCCGGATGAAGAGTTAATGAACTAATCTTGATATTAACAATACATTAGTCGCATCGGCGTGTTCCGCTGTAAGTAATTACCGAGGGATAGTGGCCCTCGGGCCCTCCCGGCCGAGTCCATTTCGTTACTACCTAACTTTAAATTGGAGATAATTTCAGATGTTTATTACAATTGAGTAGCCTTTTGGGCTTTCGACAATGGTCAAGTTTATCTAGCGTATAAAATAAAATGAGAACACCGTGAAATTGCATATCAGTTGTACCTACGTGAAAGTTAATTACAGCGCAATTACTGTAATTACGTGAAAAACTAATCGAATCATAAAGCAATCGCAGAATATCTGGGAACTCGTGCAAAATTCATAATGACAGTTAATTTGGAAATGCATCCGCCGCACCAGGGGCGCAGCCTGCGCGGGGAGATTACTTATTCAGCAGACGCGGAACATATTGCACTAATAATTGATTGAAATAACTCGACGATTAACTTATAAGTACTACTGCGCTTCCAGATCCTGATACCCGTGTTCTTTTTGTTCCAGGTTCATCAACGCGAGACGTAGGATAGTGCAGCCAATGATAGACCAGTCAAATAGAGCAGGTAACATTTTTCTTGTACATCCATTAACTATTTATGCTCATTTTCAATTTAAAACGTACCATCAAAAGACCACAATTCCGTTTCTAAGAAATAGGGGCTGCACGTTTGACCCTTTCAAAGGCAATAATTCCAATCCCCCATCAATACCCATTACGCTCGCGTTTGAAATTGGAAGCCGCACGTTCGAAAACGACTTTGAAGTCGAAAATTGAGTTTGCTGACCACAGAGCCGGCGAGTGGAGTGGGTTCATACAGTATGCAGGCAGTCGCATGCACCTGAGTAGCGTCCCTGGAGGCCGGCGGCGTCTTGCCGGCTTTTAGCTGACCGGCGGCGAGTTATGCGCTCCCGGTGCGCCCGGCTCAGCTGCGCTCTCCAAATAATGACTAGATTAAACAAAATAACTATGCAGGACGGACTCACTAACACCACCCGCCTTGAAACGGTCGCGAGCTAAAATAAAATGAGAAACTGAACGGCCGCAATTTATGACGAGAACCTTTTATAACCGTCGCTACCCACAATACCGAATGGAATTACAAACGGCCAATTCTATTTTTACTTTGTAATGGTCGCGCACAGTCCATAGAATGTTCCCGGGACGCACGCAGCTAACAAAAATTCTACCCTGGAAAAAAAGGACATCGCAGAAAAAGGGCTTACTCTTGCGAACGCCGGGAACGCAAGAAGGGTAAAAAAGAATAATGTCCGAATTCGTTGACCCGTCCCGGGCGATCCATCACTCGCCCCTCCGGCGACTATCGCCGATGTATGCTCGCCTGGTACCTTTATCTAGATGTGTGGATGTATTCGAGGGCCTGCCTATTCGGGATTACAGATCTTTCTCCCTTTTTGTCTGCCTGTAATTTCGGGAATAAATCGTAAATGTACCGTCTTTTAATTCGCAGTGCACGGTTTCAATAAACCGAGTGGAACGAGCGATGAGAGCAACACAATTTAATCCTTGCGAAAAGCTCAATAAACGATCGTTCGGAAATAGCGTGCGATGGCCGCGCTCGAACGAATTGTAATTTACAGGCTGGCTCGGTAATGGCGTCGCATCAGAGAGCAATTTATGCCCTTATAATAAATTCATTAGCCGAGCCGCCGTCCGCTGAAACACGGTGCCGCGCGGCAGGTGAGCGGGCCGCCGCCACGCGCCTCCGACTCCCATTAATGAACCACCGCATCCCGTGCCGCACCACCGCCCGCCATCGCTCAAGACGAGCCTCAAACAATACGCTATTGACATATGAGCGCGTAAACAAAAAGCGATTGATTGAGCCGTCGCAGGCGCCCGGGCCACGCGGCGCACGCACCGCGAATAACAAACGCGACTCACCCGTACACCGAATAATATAGTGATTGGAAAAGCGCCTTTTGGCTTGACCACAGGAAATGCGGTAGCCATTTTCTTTAGTCCATTGCCAAAACAATTTTCCATCTATCCTTCCACCCTCCGGTTTTTCCATTTTCCGTCGTCGGCAAACTTGGCGGCGGCCGCATCCGCCGGCTCGGCTGCCCGGGAAATTTAGAATTCGCCCCTGTTTTATGTCGTCGACTGCGCCTGTTTTAAAGTGCAGCATCGCAGCCAGAATTTTGATATCCTAGTACTTTAGACAATTGGATCGTTACGTTAGTCGCGTAGATTAGAGTTTCCATTGTGCCTGATGTAGAGCCATAACAATAACGTCATCAAGGACGCGTCCTGAGGATTATCGCGTACTAAATCATAGTTTCCTGGTACACGGGAGCGCGCCCCGGCCTCCTCGGGGGCTCCGTTATTGCTTCCTGTTGTCCCCGTCGCAGGAACTACGGTTTACCGGCCCGATGTCTCAATATCGACCAGTTTCAATACTTTCTGCTGCATTGCTAAAAAGTTGCAGTGACAGTGAGAAATGTACTTATTTTGAGCACAGAGCTTGACTTAACTTTTTCGTAACGAACGAATAAGAGTCATCGATCATATTCGCCAGCGATAAAAACGAATGTATTGAAAAGAAAGAAGCGGACGCAAGCCGCTCTAAGCCGAATCTAGACAGCCCTAATGAAAAGTAAAGTGACTAAACCTTATCACTCTTATCAGCCTAAAAGCCAGACCTGCGCCGATATTATTTGATCTAAGGGTTCGGCAAGACATCGATCGATGGGTGTTTGTCCCGAGCTCTCCTGGAGCAATGGCGCGTGCCACCATAAAGACCCCACGAGGATTGCGGAAATCGCCGTCTATAATGGACGAACACCATTACTTTACGATTGATAATCCCCAGCGAAATATTGCAATCGGAAGACATAACAGTTTTGTGGTAAAATTGAGCGAATTCCTACGATTCCGAATGACAATCGGGACTTTTTTTTGTTTTGCATCCTTGTAGCTCGAGTTTAAATTGGGCTATTGAAAGTTCGGGTGGAATGGCTCTCGTCTTCCGGCTACCGCTGTGGTGGAAGTGGAATAAAAATGCCATTTCGGGTAATCCCTATCATTTGTAATGTTAACTAGACACAAATAAAGTTTAACTTGATAGAAATAAAAAGATATTTAAAAAGTATGTGTCATTTTTTTAGACATGTTTGGACAATCATAGCTGTAGTCCCATTAAACACACCAGACATTACCAGGGCCGCATAGCCCATCAGTTGCATCATCAACCACCACATTCTACTTTTATCTTGAGAACTGAAACTCTAATTCCGTAAACTTTTCGCCAAACAGTTTAGAAGTTTTATCCGTAAAGCATGCACCTTGCAATATGGTCAAATTCCATATAAAAAATGCAACTTCTAATCACAAGAGTACTAGGGCCGCATAGTCCACCAGAAGCATCCACATCCCCATCATTAACCGTCCAGTGTTCTACCCCGCAGTGTTCCCGCACGCCGGGCCCAGCGGCGCCTACAGTCCCGAAGCGACCATGGGCTACATGATGGACGGCCAGCAAATGATGCACAGGCCGCCCACGGACCCCGCCTTCCACCACGGCTACGCGCAGTACCCAGCGGAGTACTATGGTCACCACCTTTAATGCACACAGCTACTTTGTACATGTAAGTTCATTTCACTTCTAGATTTTTCTTCACTTTGCTTAATGATTTTTTTAAAGACCTATGTAAATAATAAAATGTATCCTACTTTGTGTGATTTATTTTAAGTCTATTACTTTATGTATAAGCCTCGTTTACACTAGTCAAGTAAATGGGCAAGTAAATTTAGCATAGTATTCTATTATTAATTAAAGCAATTCGACAGCAGCTTAACTATTCTTATAAGACTTTTGCATAGAGTTTATTACGTCCGAGTTTTGGTGATTAATATTGTGGTGTAAATTGTTTCAGACATGAATAACACTCGCAGAGTTCGGCCTTCGCTCGCTGGAGCCAAGCGCGAGGCCGAGGACGAGGCCGAGACCGAGGCCGAAACCGAGGCCGGCGGCCTCACGTCACTCGGGGCGGCGCGGACGCCGCGCCGTGTCGCGTCATGACGCGAGCGACACGAACAAACAGGAGAACGGATGCTACGTGTACATAAAGCGAAAACATTTTTGTAATATTTGAAACAGTATACGATCTCCTAAATTAAGATTTAAAGTCAACTTTAATGTTAAAGTAAATGTAAATTAACGCGAAGTGACAACGTGGACGCTAAACAAATCGGTGCAATCACCTAATATAAATAATAGGACGGTTTTATCACTCGGAGAATAGGAGACGATTGTAACAATAAAAAATGGTTTGATAGTTATCGTATAAATATTTATAGCTAATTGTGTATTGTTATTACGTAAATATAAATAATTGATTAGTTGTAAGTTGTAATGTAACTATCACTGGAAGTACTGGGTCGCGGAGGACAGAATACGATAATAGAAATGGTACTTTTTGTAAAGGCGTTATGTATGTACTAAATAGGTTATTTATGTTTTCATCTCCCCTGTGTGTGTAGGCTGGGACTAAAGATGACCAAATTGAAAACTACTGGACATAACGCATGCTTTACACCTTTCAAGTTACTTGCCTCGAGCTAACGCGCCCGAGCGCTCGACCGACTCTGAACTTTAGCAGTCGCGTCCCAGCCAGCACGCACAAGTTCTTCGCATCGAAGGTTACTATGTAACTTTGTAAAGTAAATACTTGATTGGAACGGCGTCTGTTACCAACCGATTATTTATTCACGAACACGCTCAATTGTACTTCTAGGAACGTCAATTTCTCCAACAAAATAATTTTAAACTTTACGTGATTTTGCGTTACAGGTTGAATACATATCTTTGATATATATACCTATCTATATAGTATTGTGATGATATTGTGGTTCGGGTATGATCGTTTCACCTGCCTTGGTGTTCACTAATGTAGCACAATTTGTAACCCATGTATACGATGACAAAAATATATTTTACGATGTTGAACAAAGAGATTTTACGTCTATTTTGTCTTGTAGCGGATACCTGACATATGCCTTCACCCAGACCAAGAGGTCTACAAGTTAAAAAACACGCAAAGCTCACTTAAAGCTCGCGAAACATAATTTGTATTCGAAAACAAGTTGCGCTTTTTTAATTGTAGCCCCTTAAATAAATGATATTTATGAATTTTATTGGTACATGAACTGAGTGATCCTTGACTGAAACGAAGTGAGCTTCTCATGAATGAATATTGTGTTTCGTATGAGTCATTCATTTTAAATGTAACCCAGTGATTTTTCAAGATTTTAGTCGAATCAGAAAAAGCTGCTAAACTACCTCTAGTTTTAATGTTTGAAGCAATAATTAAAATTAGTAGATACCGCTGTCAAGCAGCAAGCGACGTTTTATACCATAATAAACAAATGAACAACTTATCTCGTTGCTTGCTACTTGACTTACAACTCGCCAACTTACTTGTAGACTCGCCAATTTAAGCGTAACACGAACCTCTGAACACGAAAGATGAACGATGATAGTGCACTATTTTTCTGATTTTGACCAAAATCTTATTTGAAACGGAATTCAAGTAACAATGAGAACACTAAGTAATGCTCGCATTACAGCCTTATGCATGTATACGAACGGGATACGTCAGATTGGTCCTGGCCACGGTAACTATAGGCTAAGTTATCCGGAACAAGCTTTATACTTAGGGTAATACCGGTCTTGTGGAGACGGTGTCTTGTACCAACTGAGAGATTGGATTTTGTGAAGAGAATGATGCAAATTCTACTAACGTGTTTTTTTTGTACTTTTTGGTGTAGTTTTAACAAAACCACAGCGGAAATGAATCGTATTAAACAAAATAAGTCAATGTTTCAACCATTTTTTTTCTTTATTTCTATCAAAAATACCGATTGTGTTTTTTTTTTTGGTTTAGCGTAAGATACAATCATTGAAAATAATGACAATTACAATTAATTTTACTATTTTAAACTACGTTTTGGTCGATAATAACAATGAAAAATGCAAATATTTTGTAAATACGATTCGATCTCTTTTACTAAGTATACGAAATTCAAAAACCCTCCAAAAATTATAGTGAAACAAAATAATAGAAGTTGTGTCATTCTCCAAGGTGCATATAAAAATGCTTCGTTTATGTAATTTGTATTAATTATTTCTACAGCATGTGATGTATTCCAACACATTTCAGATATCGCCAAAGCTAATGCAAAACTAGAATAAAAAAACCAACCCGATTGTTTCGACATACTAACATCTCACGTCCTAATACTTGGCGACGTTTGGTTGAAATGTTGGCCGCGGGCCAGATCGCTATCATTCCTCAAAAGTTGGTACAAGACTTGATTAGACGATACTGCTTGACTGAGGATTTAAACATATATAACGGCGGCTATTGACAGTTACTTAGAGAGTTGAGGCACATCAATTTGTAACTTACGCTATAAACAGAGCCAATTTTTTATAGCAACTATTTGTAGTTCTACAAGAATGTACCTAATGGCAATATTTAACGCAACTAGCGTGGAATAAAAGATCAGTGTTGCCGTTTTAAATTGGTAAAATAACATAGAGCTTTACAAAATTTACTTCTGTCATCTTAAGAGTGTCGTAGCGCCCTCCTCAGTCAACTATTATCGTCTCTCGTCTCGTCTTAGAAAGGGTTTGTTAACTTTTGTAAATAAATCATAAATAAAACGTCACGTCATTTCTTTGTATTATATTTCTGTTCGGTGAACTGCAGTATTAATGAACTCGGTAATTATTTCGCAACCTTTGTTGATATTTCCCTATTATTATTATTGTTATTTACATTGCGTGTAATATATTTTTATTAAGAGAAAAATCTTAAATAATAGTTGTTAGATATTAATGTATTAATTGAAGAATTTTATTTTGATTTTTCTCTTTATTATATATGTATATGTACATTATACATATTGATTTGAAAGTCATCAAGTTATTGTAAATATAGTGTAAAGGTGCGCACGCCTGTCAGCGGGCGGTTCAATTATTATAAAACGGTTCGAGAAAAAAGTTAATTATATATTTGTATTGTATAATTTCGGTGAAGCCCACGTTATATAAATATAAATATACAAGATAGTGAACTGGTTTATATATGCGGCGAGGCTGGCGGGACGTTCCGAGCAGTGGCGGCATTATGAATGCTACGAATTGTGTAAAAAATATTAAAACTTAAAAAAAAATGTTTATGTTTCATTTTACTATCACTAACACTACACAATACACTAAAACCACGCAATTTTAAGGGAAAGTGCGATTTTAAGAGAAAATGCGACCAATAATGGCTACTTTGTTGTATAACAATGCTGTTTCTATTCTTAATGAAACTGACATTTAATAAATGCATAAAAATAAGTACAAAGTCTGAAGTCGTCTTTCCTCTTAAAATTCTTAATTCTGATCAGTACAATGTTTAAATAATACCTACCAATATTTAATTAATTTAATTAAACGTGCGGGACTACGTTTGGCACAGTATAAAATAATAAGAAAATAATATAGCTTTTAAACAGAAGTGAATGCTACTTAATTTTACGTAGTTTAGTCATAGTTCCTTATTTAATTTAGGGACACAAAACACAAAAAAAGCGCTCATAAATTCTTTGATTCTTTACTACACTGCGTGACACAAAACATACTTCAATGGTTGCATTCAAAATCCAAATACCTACATACATACATACATTAAATCACGCCTGTTTCCCAGAGGGGTAGGCAGAGACCACTTCTGTCCACCTGCTACGATCTTGACAAATCTCTTTCGCTTCTTCCACATTCATACATGGAGTCATGCACGCACGCCGGTTTCGGGTACTTAATACCTTAATACCTTCACAGGTATAAAGGTAAATATCGGGCACAAATTATAGGTCAAAATTCTACCAGCACTTGCCAACAGGAGAACACTGCTAAGAAGAAATGCCGCAAGAAACTCACTTAAACAGACATCAATCACATAAACATAATAATAACTAACAAAATTCTACTGAGAAACCGTACAGAATTGAAACTTAGCAATTCATACTTTGCTCTACCTGCCCGTTACTAAGACAACACAATCGCAAGATGTCATGTCATGAGCGGGAAATCGGGAAATGTTTGTCACTCTCAAACGTCAACGTGACAGATGTGTAACTGAGTTCCAGTTACTTAACAAGTATAAAGAGCGTGAACGAGGCTTTATTCACATTATAATATCAATCCGAACGCAACGCTTTTGATGTTATGCTACCCTGGTCATGTCATCTCCTGCGCTCCTAGTAGCAAAGCTTTCTAAACTGCACATTTTGATGGCCTCCTTAGATTTTTTCGTATGCCGATTTACTGTGACCCTGGTCACATTTGAGAGATGCCACACGAACCTTATCTGTGCGTTGCGGCGTCGTTCTGCGTTAAAATTAGAACAACATGCCACACAATGTGTTGAAAGGTTAAAACACTTGCGCTGCTCTATGTTGAAATCGCAGCGTTGCGACGACAAACGCACCAGCAACGCCCTTTGGTACTGAATTGATGGGATTTAAGTAAGACAGCAGTTCTCTTTTAAACTAATTCAATAAATAAAAGACTACATAAAATTAGTAACTGGGCCGTTTTATTTATCCTGTTTCGTTTTAATGACTGTAAGGCCGGATTTACACTTGTAAGTTGTGAGACGCAACTATGGGTAAGAGTGAGTGGCAAATATCTGCATCTCTGTCTTGCATATAACTTTGTTTCAAAACTTACGGTAATAACTTACAAGTGTAAATCCGGCCTAATTCCCATGTAAAATTCCGGTTAGATCTTGCAAGTCAGTTTTGAACCACTTCCGTTATCGACATAGGCAAAATTTTGGAATAAAAAAAATCACAAATAAAAGTTAGTAGTACTTATACGTAGTCGGCAACCAAAACCTGTCTTAAAAATGATATTTATGTCAAAAATATTAGCTTTAAAATATTAAAAGTACACGACATAGTTAAAAAGGAAATGTACTAACAATTGTTTAATTTTTGTTTAGCTTTTCTTAACGAAACAGTTGAAAAAAGTGTTATAAGAAGTGTGATTATAACATGTATAACGCCCCTTTATGCATGCACCCCTAGTACAAGGAATGACCATAAGAAAAGTACAGAGCGCCTGGTATCGCGTGTTCGCGACCAAAATAAGTAAATAAAAAAGCTTTTGGCAAAATTACTCGTACTCACTTTTTTATGAAAGTGTTAAAAGTACTTCGTTGCATTTAAATCGAATTAAAAGGAGGAAAGATGTCTGCGCAGACTTGGATAGTTTTAAATTGTTTGGATTAATTTATTAGGTACTTGCTTCTTATGCCTGCGACTTTATTCGTGAGAATTATTTATTTTGATAAACTTATAACGTACCTATTTATTATTCATTTCGGGTTAAGAGGCGAAAAAAATGATATACCTAATCTACCTATCTTAAATTTATACACTTTTGATGCAAAGATGTTCATAAAATAAATAAAACAAAAGCATTATACGATTATGACTCCAAACTTTGTTTTTTCGTAGCTTATTCCTCAAAATAATTCGAATTACCAGGATCATAATTAACTCCAAAATACTAGGGTAACAAGAATCACAAGAAGATAGCGTTCCGGGTACGCTACGCCGTAGCGCCGTAGCGTCGTAGCAGCGTAGCGGGCGTGGCGCCTCGAAAATGGCGGCCGACAGTGAGTAATGGCACACTGGGACGAGTCCAGTGACGCGTGCCTCAGGGCTGCCACGACGAAATCAAATAATAATTATTTAAATAAATTCGTTTTCTGTATTCGCATAATTAAGTCACTCAAAATGTTTTGCTTTTTGCTACGATGCAATCAAAGTATAATATTTTTTGTAGATTAGTTTTAGGTACTTAAGTGCATAATTAAGTCACGCACAATGTTAAAGTTGTAAGCGCGCCAAAGCGAGTTTAAACACAGTTTACCATCTTTAGGGTTATTAGATCGCTTTGTTGCCTTCTATGTATTAGTCAAGATTTTCCATTTTTATTCATACCGCACAATAGCTAAAGTGTGCTTAAAATATAATTTGTTCCTATATTCTGTCATCATGACATTGAAATTTGACACAAAGGGACAAAGAATACTGTAGCTAAAACAGTTTTGTAGTACTTATATGAATATGACGGATGACCCTTTATAATTTGAATTTTCTCCTATAAGAAGCCCAGAAATTATTGAAACTTGTAGAAATATATAGACGTCAAAAAAAATTGAATTCAAGAGTAAAATTAAAATATTTTCAAAAAAAGTATGATTGCGGTTGATAATCACCAAAACGAAACAGTTTTTAATTGTTTACGGAACCCTTGGTTAGGTACCTCACTCAAAAGAAAGTTAAATGGAAAATGCCTAATCTAATCTGGTTTTTCTTTTGTACAATAAAATGTTTGGGCCATTCTACATTTCGTTGTACAAAAGTTTTTAGCCACTTTCTCACTAAACTATTTTTATTTCAAAAAAGGGTAAAGTGCAGCGTTTTCTAACTTTAAACTCGAAAAGAGACGTAAATAAGCTTATATTTAGAATTTATCCTAATTCATAAAAAGTTATTTGTAATAACTATAAAGTGAGTAACGCAGTGGATGTCGATGTCCCCGCCTTTTCTGTGGAAATGGTGCAATTTACCACTGAGTTACCATGATTCTTCAACAATAATTGAGTAATTTGAGAGTTGTTTTTTTGGAAACCATTAAATTTAAACATTCTAAGTTTATGTTATTTATTTAGAAGCGGATTCATAATTTGGTATACTTTTTATCGGACGATAACGAATTATGTACACTGAAAAGTAGAATGGCCCGTTTAACATACAATCGAGGAAATTGATTCGTAGACCACTTTGGACTATGTCAAAGTCAAGTAATCAATCAAAACGTAAGAGACTTTTTATGATTTTATCAACAGTGTCACTTTGACATAGTTCAAAATGGTATACGAATCAATTTCCTTGACCGTACATACTCAAACTAGCTCTTGTACTTTTTGGAGATACTTTTTGTCTTTTTAGTAACAGGCAATAGGTAACGGCAACCCCTAACCCCTGCACTCAGTATGCTGCGATATGCTCTTAATCTTTTTTTATTTAAACATCTGATTACATACTTTGTACTCGCGTAAAAGATGTTTTCGCGATTTTGTAGATTAAATACTGAGCAGTCTTTATTTATGTATTGAATTTTTAATAAACAAAAACATAAAAATTGAGCACAAAATGTGCCTTTTATAGCATTTTCTAGTTTCTACCCAGTTGACCTCTGGGAAAAGAAAAAAAAACATGGGTCAAACAAAACAGTAAATTTATTATACTAAACTCAATAATTACTATATGTTATCCGAAACTAATAAACCCTATCTTTCTTTCTTCACTGTCATCAAAACAATTATTCTAATAACAAATGAATAATTAATCCAGCCCTGTGACAGCCCTGCTTTTTTCCTACAACGGCGCACAGTAAGCAACGCACCGATTGTATCGCTCGCGGATGCTCGGAGCGGCCCATTTGTCAACCTTAGCCCCCCTCCCGCCCTCCGAACTCGCTTGAAAGAAACGCCAAATTGACATAGCTCCAGATGAAACCTATACCAATTTATGTAGCCCTGGTACTTGTGTATTGTTTCTTTGACATTTAAAGGTTAAAAAAAGAAGCACTTGTCGACGACGCAGTCCAGTCAGCCTCTTTGATAGTAACCCTGCCTGCGAAGCTAGCGGTCCTAGGTTGGAATAATGTAGTAATAAAAAAAAAAAGTAATGCGCGCTACACCAAAAAAGTGAGCTTTTAAGTTTCATGAAATAAATAAGAATGTTGTTCATTAATAATTTTTAATACGCCTCAAAAATGAGATTCAAAAAATCGTATTTGACCAGGCTATGGAATTGTTTTTAACACGGCCGCCATTACTGTCAAGCAAATAAGAGCTATCAAAACGTTGACAAAACGATAACGTCAAAGACGATATGGTTTTTAACGTCTAGAATACCGGCCCTATACTATAGTACTATTTTCTAGAAAATGTATCATTCTTCCGTGACAATGATTAACTCTATTGAGCATTTAAGAAGAGAGTTTTTACCAGACTTACCGCCTGTTTCACAATCGACAAGTAAAGCATGTTTGACAGATAAATTTAGCCCTTTCTCTTTCTGACACTTGAAAATGGACAAGGAGAGAACCAACTTTAAATGGCAGATAAATTTACTGGTCGATTGTGAAACAGGCCCTAAATATCAAAGAAACGTAACATTTTTGACATTTCCATGTTTGTATGTAAGGTTCTTTGTTGCAAACGGATTGCCTGATTTCGACGATATCGTCAGGTGCCCTAGCATCGTGAGGGTCAATGGACAACTTTAATTAAATAAAATGACAAAATGGCGGATTCAAATTTATACACATGGGGCCTTTGCCAAGATGCAAACGCTACTAATAACGTTTTTCTTTTCTATGGCTTAAAATGTATGGGATGACAATTGACCACGGGGTTTATCGTAAATCGTAACGCACGGGAATGTCATCCCATACATTTTGAGCGATAGAAAAGAGATAGTGTGGCTTGGGTAGGGTTATTCACATAATTATTTAGACGACAGTATTCAAAGATGCAATCCCGTTTTTGGAACTTACTTGGACCAGCGTAGTAGACATAATTCGCTATGCGCTTCTACCGTGTACGGGGGTCAAGTTAGGCCGGTTCGACTTAGGACCAGCTGGCGTCGATAAAGCTTGTCTATCGTATAGGTAAAGTTACGAGGGGTATGTAAATTGTGCTTCTAAATTAAAATCAAACTATTTGAAACCTTCAGCCACCAGGGCGGCAGCGGCTCGAGGCGGTATCGCAATTTTCGCAGGGGGCTAATTTAAGACGGGACCGCGGGCGACATGTTTATTGGTTAATTAAAGTTTTACGCGGAAACAAACAGGTACCAGGGGCGCAGCGGATTTCAGGAGCGTATACAAAACGAGTTATCGAGGAATCGAGATTAGGCAAACAAAGTAGTATTCGCAAATCAAGAAATATGTGGATATGAAATTCGGTTTGATTTTTTAATTATTCGAAGTTGGAGACGTATAAATAAACTTATCTTGGTTAAAATGCCCGTCTAAAGACACTTCGGAAATGTAAATTTTCTATGACTGTACGTATCTTGAGAAGGGCATCTCAGCAAATCTATGGCATTGATACGGCAGACGAGCACACAGGCCACCTGATGGTAAGTGGGATCTATAAAAGATAAGATAAAAGATAAAAGACATTTATTCAGTAAGTAGGCCACACAGGCACTTTTACACGTCAAGAATCTACCAGCGCTTCCCAAAAGGAGATCACTGCTGAGAAGAAACGCCGCAAGAAACTCAGCAGTCAGGGTATTGATTCTCTCAAAAGCAAAGGTGAGCGAACGCAGGAGTGATGTCCAAGCGGCGAGTTTAAGTAGTCCCGTCAGAGCGAGCAAAACACATATTAGCGCGTGCATTCTCAATTAGGCAGCCTTATACGTTCGAGAAGCCATGCTGCCGAATTGAATACACGCGCTGAAATGTGTTTTGTTCGATTTGACGGGACTACTTAAACTTGCCGCTTGGACATCACTCCTGCGTTCGTTCACCTTTGCTTTTGAAAGAATCACTACCCTGCTGCTAGGCGGAAGGGTAAAGGATACGATGGTGGTAGAGATGCGGACGGGCCTTACACAAGCTCCTACCACCACTGGAGCTCTACTTTGAAATCTGTAATTCGAACTTCGGATCGCACTGTCACTTTCTTGCAAATAAGTTACACGTCGAGAGCAAAAGAGATAGCAATAGACGAAGTTCGAATTACGGATTTCAAAGTAGAGCACCTAAGACCGCTTCTTATCTTATCTCTGTTGATATGCTCGTCTCAAGATAAGTACATCAAGTCATAGAAAATGGACATTTCTGACGTATGCTAAACTGATAGCTAAGATGCCTCTCTCAACATGTACAGTTACAGTTTTGTACGACTTGACGTTTACTATGGCGTATCTTGAGATGCATCTCAGCGAAGACCAGTCTATTTAATACGGTCCTAAGTGTGCCCTCCTCGTGGAAAGTGTGTCGTAAATATTATTAGTATAAGACTTTAAAGTAACAGTTTGTGTCCCATGAAATAATGAAACTATAAAATACAGCAGCAACTTCAAGATGGTGCGATGTAACAAATCGTGCATCTGGCGGCGATATTAACTCTACGGTAGTCATAGGTACCTAGTACCGGGAAACAAAAATGATAAACGGTTTTTACTACGCTATTTCCATAGGTATTTTTTTTTTTGAATTATATTTTAAAAGTTGCGAATGATTTATGATGACTTGGTATAAATAAATATACTATAATGATTCCCCAGGAGCTCTATTTTACTCGATAAAACGATATTACTTTTGACATGTTATCTTATTGTTAACATTATGAAAGCTCTTGTTTACTTGACAGTAATGACGGCGGAGTTAATTAAAAACAATACGATATCATGTCGAAAGCAATATTGGTTTACAGAGTAGAAAGAGCAGTTCTTATGATTTGACTACTTATTCGGACTACTTTCCTCCCTAAAGATGTAAATGCCGTTTTCATCCCTCTATACTTTGCGAACAAACAGAACTCATGTAGTATGTTGAAATATGTCGCTGGATTTTTGATTTGTCTACGACCCGGCGGTAGCTTTTTCAACATATACAAGTATTTTTAACAAAATTTTACTAATAATGTTTTTTGTTATGCGTAATCTCGACAACGCTGCTGTCGCTACCATGCACCTGAACGCTGGTCCACGAAACAATAAGCAGAGTTTGCGATTTATTTGCGCGATTACGCCACTTTCTAACGCTCCTGCGTACTGCTGCGCGCCTGGTAATTAACAGTAACGGACAGCCGGTAAAACCGGGTTTTACGACCTCCACCGGCTAAATAATAATTAATATTGACTTTCGCTTAATTTGGGTCGCCATGGGGCGTGAAGTAATGAAAGCTGTTGTCAACAAGAATTTGAAAAACTGCAAAGACATCATTTAAACATGCTTAAATATGTATATTTCCTACAAAATGACCTATTCTCCTATTCTCTAAAAAACATGTTATGCTGGTACGACAACGATACGTACTTTACAGATAAAAAAAAACAAAAATCTCTATTCTAATTGGTAAAAACCATATTGTCTGTGACCTGTTATCGTATTGTCAACGTGTTGATAGCTCTTATTTACTTGAAAGTAAGGGCTACTTACCTTACACCAATTTAACACTGGGTAACGACACTAACTCGAGTTAGTATTCGTAAGATTCATATTTGAAAACTGGTTTTTTAAACCGAGTTGTGTCTAAACCCAATGTAAAATTTTTGGTGCAAGGGCCCTAATGGAGGCCGAGTTAAAAACCATACCTTAACTGGTCAAAGACGATATGGTTTTTACCACTTAGAATTGAGGCCCAGGAAAAATACTCAAGGTCATCACATAAATATTTGGCCCTTCGAACCTAAGATCACTAGCGTCATCAAAAGATGAAAAACAAGTATGGAAACTTGACAATGGGCCCCAGTTTTCATAAAACTCTGTTTGTAAAATCTAAATAAAATCCCTTCATGTATCATGCTACCCTGTCACTCGAAAACCATTTACTACGCACTAACCCAAACCAAAATGCAACTGCGAGTGCAACTAATGCGTAAAACTACGGCCACAGAACGCGAGCGATGCGTCAGCCGACCGGACGTTAATCGTCACGCAGACGCGCGCGTTTCGATCAACGGTCGCGCCGCGTTTGTAACGTGCCCGCTTAAAACTGTAGGACACACTGGACGAGTCTAATGTCTAATGTAGGCTATAACTAGTAGAATGCTAAATTGCTTTGTTATATTTCACACTAGTTTCTGTCCGTGATGACCATCCAACAATTTAATCGGGATTAAAGGTAGCCTATGTGTTAATTCAAAGTATAAGTTACGTATGTTTAATTAAAATCGGGCTGCACCTGCAGAAAAAACTTTATTACACGGTATACCGTATGTGTACCGGGTTGTACGCAATTTGCCAATACAAAAACCATAAGAAATCCCTTTAAATGTTCCGCATGAAAGAGTAACAAACATGCTAACACGCAAACTTTCGCATTCAAATTATTATCAAGCGTGAAGAGTAATAATGGTAAATAAGGTTTATTTGATTTTGTTTACATCTTTTTCCATTTCAATTGACACCAACTATACGGTCTCGTTAATTCTTGATTATAGGAGTGGGGGGAAGTAGAGCACGGTTCTATTTCAGGGTAGTGATTCTTTCAAAAGCAAAGGTGAGCGAACGCAGGAGTGAATGTCCAAGCGGCGAGTTTAAGTAGTTTAAGCAAACAAAACACACTTTGGCAGCTGGCTTCTCGAACGTATAGGCTGCCTAATTGAGAATGCACGCTCATAAATGTGTTTTGCTCGCTCTGACGGGACTACTTAAACTCGCCGCTTGGACATTCACTCCTGCATTCACTCACCTTTGCTTTTGAGAGAATCACTACCCTGGGTCGCTTCAGCCGCTGCTGTCAATGGGTAATATGGTGGTAGCAAACCAGATGAATGACCACTAAATATACTATAATTTTTCTACGACCCAGTTTTTTTTCTAAGCTACTGATCTCACGACCTCTCACAAGCTACTCCGTCATCCGAGCGAATGACGAATGGTGTAATTGCGCTGATCGTATCGGCTCCACAGCGCATGCGCGGGCTGCCCAAACACCGCTCTATTGGCTACTAATGAGTTACAATCCGTTCGTGCGCACAGGCTGATCCTAAATCGAAATAAATAAGAAACTAACGTATCTTGATCCAAAGTTTATTAGGTATCACAAAAAAAAACGCTAGTCTTGCGTTGCTGATGACTGTATACATAGTAATTTGCCCGGTTGCAGTATTTTTTATGACATACAGGGTGACATTTGTACAGTTTTACTAAAACATCTATTGATTCGTAGTTGGACACTCTGTAGATTATGAGATCCTGGTACCCCTACATCATCAGACACCAATTGAAAGACCGTAATTCGTAAAAAAAATGGTAAAGATCCTGCCTGGTGCATGTACTATATTTATGTAACGTACTTACATATACTCGTAGCTTGCGTTTTTTTTTAAAGCAGGTGAAGGCAAACGAGCACACATTCCACCTGATGGTGAGTGGGATTTGGGTGCATTCTCAAGTCTACAATCTTAAGACTGCAAACCTAAGTCTGTCAATGTGTTGCCAACACTGAAGACTAATATGGAATGGGAGCGTGAAAGACTGATTATTCGGTGCTGGATCGTCCTTCAGAACGGATTAGTTTACCTTTTAGGGAACAATCTAAAGATTGTTTTACTAGGGTAACAGGAGAGACAAAGATTATGTAGAGAAGAGTAAAAGCCGTAACAGACGATCGAATTTGGTCCGGGCCGGACAGCGGATTTGGTTCGCTCCGAACCATATCTGTCCGTCTATGGTCACAAGACTACTCTACAGACGGACAGAATATGGTTCGGAGCAAACCAAATCCGCTGTCCGGCCCGGATCAAATTCGATCGTCTGTTACGGCTTTAATGACTAATGACTTACAAAATAACTACGGCACTGCTGAACTACGATTGAAGAAAATAGATGGGAAATGAAGCAATCGGTTGAATAACTAAGAAGTTCAAGATGGCGGCTACTTTTTCTCATTCTGCCAATAGATTAGTTGTCGGAGACCATACACATCCCCAGATATCGATTTCGGAAGCAATCGGATGAATAACTAAGAAGTTCAAGATGGCGGCTACTTTTTCTCATTCTGCCAACAGATTAGTTGTCGGAGACCATACACATCCCCAGATATCGATTTTGGAAGCAATCGGTTGAATAACTAAGAAGTTCAAGATGGCGGCTACTTTTTCTCATTCTGCCAACAGATTAGTTGTCGGAGACCATACACATCCCCAGATATCGATTTTGGAAGCAATCGGTTGAATAACTAAGAAGTTCAAGATGGCGGCTACTTTTTCTCATTCTGCCAACAGATTAGTTGTAGTTATAAAATTACGGTGGTAATTATTTGAGTGGTGTTTGCATTGTTGTGTCCTGGTACGGGGATAAGACGTTGAAAGAGCATAGAGGCATAGAGGCATTTTATCATAGTCCTCAGGGTTGGCAACGCATTTGCGATATTAGGGTTGTAGAGTTTAGATTGTAGACTTGAGAAAACAAATGTCTATGGGTCACATATCCCGCTTACATTCAGGTGGCCTGTGTGATCATTACTTTGCTTTGCTTTGCTTAGGCTTATTTTAATTTAGCTTAATAAAAATATCATCTTAAATTCTATAAGGTTGTCAGTTTATTAACCAGTATATAAGCAAAGCAAGATACAAATATCACAAAGTACTAACACTACTAACATTAAACCGATGAATTAAAGAAAATAAAAGTCTATTTAAAATGGGTTTTTGAAATTTACGAATAAGTATACTAATGATTAAGCGGTGCAATAAAGTCGCACTGAAATCGAAGATGATGAAAATGATGCGCCGACCGTAGTAAGTGATCAAACATTTTACGAGGCCCACAATAGCCTTAGGTAATTGAAATATCGTTGCTCCGCGGGTAATTTGCAATAAACATAAAAGTTTTACTGACCATAGATCAAAATAGATTGCACGCGTCTAATCTTACCTAGGATCGGCATGTTTTCTGCGTAAATCACGAAAAATATATGCATCCTATATCACTTACAAGGGCCGGGAATCGAAGTCGCGACGGGTCTTTCAAAGCGAACGCCCCGCTGGGAGCGAGCGTTCGCGACATGCGCCTACCAGGCGCGCAGCACCGCGCAGCACCGCGCAGCGTGAGCCGGCCTTTAAACCGCTGATGCTGTAATAAATCGTATTTTAAAACCTCCCCCCCGTCTCTGGCCGCCTGGTACATCGGCTGCAACTATTTCAAGTTAAATGGACCAAATAACTGCTTTGATAGCCAAGCCGGACTGTCCGGCGGCGTTTTAACGATTTTTCTGGAAATCTCCGTTTTCGCTGAAATTATTTTTATTGTTTTCACTGCGGTCGCAATGCTTTATAACGGTCGGTCTCGTTTGTTGGCTTCCGCGTCATTAAACTCCCCGGACTACGTACGGAGATATTTATTTGGTTTCTTAGTATGACCAAACAGCTAAACGTTACTAGACCTGAAAATGTCCTCGACCTAAAATCGCTTTACTTAGAACAAGTTCTTAAAAAAGCAGACGAGGCGCCAAAGTAAAACTGTCGCATCTACGTAATTTGACTGGAAACTACTATGACTAAAAACCAGTGTAACAAAAGGGGGTCCTATTTAAAAAGACATAAACCCTTTTTCACTTGATCATCAGAAGACTTAAACCCTTTTTCACTAGGACCCCAGCATTAAACAAGCTCTTTCAAAACTTCACTGCTTTTGTTTTGATTCAGGTGTAAATTGAAAAAAAAAGTGATAGATATATAGATCTCCTGTTTATGCTGCTGTCCTAAGCCAAGCAGTATGTCAAATTTAATAACCAAAGCAGTTTTAATTCTGTTAGGGATGAGGTTTATATTGCTACAGAAGTTTTATGTGAGTTACTGCCGATTGCCTTAGGAGAGCACTATGACACTCCTGGTCAAACCAAGATGGACGCTCTATGTTACCCGAGTATCTAGCCAACTTAGGCTGGTTATTCGTAGAACTCGTTGACAAACTCCCAGCAGACCAAGAGCAGAACGACAAGACGGTTACCCATCTCAAGTTCCAAAAACTTTTGTCCGCTAAGCCTAGGATAGGAGGAATGAACTTCATGTTAAGATATTCCCGCTGAGACACAATATGGGGTCTTTCAAAAAGGAAGTCTTATAATGTCTTCGACGTGTGTTACAGTGGCCTTAGGAGACGGTTACCGTTATTGATTAGTTAAACCGTCTGCCTGTTTACCAGCTTTTAAAAAAAAAGATACCTGTTGCTTAGAAACATAACCAATACACACAGAACGTGCTGGCAAAATGGTTTCTAGCGCGTATTTCATTCGGCTGTGACATGATAATAAATGAAACATTCTAAAACAAAATGCATTTTAATCGTGATCCTGGCTCTTACAATTTCTTGCATTTTTCTAGCCACTGGTCCTAGGGCAACAATTCCACATCAACCTTGGTACTGTGTTACACAGTATACATAATACCAGGTCTACACACTAGCGCGAGTCGACGCGAGGCCGAGATACACTGCCGTCTTTAAATACGAGACGGACTGTAAAACTTTTATAATAACATCAATGTATCTCGGCCTCGCGTCGACTCGCGCGAGTGTTTAGACCTGGCATAATATCCAGGGAAGTCACTGTCACTGACTGCACCAATGGAGATCCACTCCCCCTTCCGCTACTAAAACTCTATGTTGCATTGTGGTAGAACATTGGGCTCCGGGCAGAGTCCGTCCGGATGACTTTAATGTTGCACATTAACACAATCTTGACACGAATCAAAAAAAGTATGGGGTATTCCACTAATCAGCAGCAAGCAATAATCATTAAAATTATGAGTATGGGGATTTATTACCAAAATCTTTTTCTGGTAGTAATCTTTCCATTCGCAAAATTTACCAATAATTATTTTTATCAGTAGCTTATCTTGCCGAAAACTTTTTTCTCAGCAGAAATAATTTTATTGTCATAGATTACCAATCTGCATTTATATGAATAGTTATATCATTTCCACAGAGTCGACGAAGCTGCGACGGTATGGCCCTTCGGGCCAGCTGCAAAACTAACATAAACCTACCTACTTATTTCGGCCTAATTATATTGCGGAAATTTGCGACTGGAAAAATCCAGAATAGAAACTATGCGACAAGGAAAAAATGAAAATCGGGAAAAAAGCGATTGGGTAAAATTACGTCAATCATGGTACGTAAAAATCGCGATGGAACGGATTTTTTTTTTTTGGTAATCGCCTGAAGGGCCAACGACAAAAGTCCTTGCTTTTATTTACTGTTTTTAAAACATTACTTTAGAGAAAAAGAAAAAGGGCAGAGGTGAAAATCCCTTCCGGAGACCAGGGAATGGAGAGCCCAGCTTAGATATAAATACATATATATAACGTAACTTGGCCGGTTTTTAGGGTTCCGTACCTCAAAAGGAAATAACGGGACCCTTATCTAGGATCACTTTGTTGTCCGTCTGTCCGTCAGTCTGTGTCAAAACCCTTTATCTCGGGAACGCGGGGAGATATCGAGTTGAAATTTAAACCATGTACTCAAATCTACAGTCCCTTCAAGCTGTGAAAAAATCAAACTTCTACATTTACGTAAAAAAAACATACGGCCGTTTATGTCGCAAAAAACGTGAAGTTCGACACTCTCGAGGGAATCAAAATGTATAGGGTATTTCCCATTGATCTAGAACTATGAAATTTGGCAAGTAACACCGTCTTTTACTACAAGTATAGGAAAAAATCTGAAATCTGTACATGTTTAGTTAAATCACAAAAAAAACAGGATCTTTATGCAAGGAACGGCGGCGGTGCAAAGAATTGAGTTGACCGTGTCATGTGCGGAACCCTCGGTGGGCGAGTCCGACTCGCCTTTTCCGGTTTTTTATTAGTGGTTTAAGGTGAATACATGAATGTGCAGAATATGCTATAGTACCAGGCGATCATAAATCACCAGCCGTCGATATCTTCTAATAATCCAATCAAAGCAGTCCCTCTCCGAACTAATGTTATTGTCAAACCGAGCCATTATCCGGCCAGCGGCTAACTTAATGTCCAGTCACGTATCTGCACGAAAGCGACACCACCATCCACTCGCCTAAAGCAAGAAAGAGATAAAAGCTATAAACAATGTGCAGTTCAATAATGAATGGTCGTCATTCATTTGTTATTGCATAGGAATTTACGCTTTATGACTGAGTTTGAACCGCGAGATTCGCGTACGAGCGTCTAGTTTTTCAAATTTGGAAAATTTGTTCTTTGGTCTGTAAATATTCACATTCAATTCACTACTCTGTGTGTTGTGAGATAAGGTCGGGTGTCTTGTTGTTGTCAGTTTTCATTAGTCAGTAAGAGTAGTGATGTGACGACATCTATCTTGTTTCTTTTATCGACATGGCCGTCAGTCGGAATCGAAATGAGGTAATAAAGAAATTGCAATTCCTTTTATGGATCTTTTTAACATTGCTGATGGGCTGTAATGAATGCATCCTAATTGAATAATCTCTTTGCGGTAAGATGCCGCTTTTATGTATTTTCTACGGCAATGTTCTGATTTGGTTGGTTGTTTATTTTATTTTGCCGGTTAATAGCCTTTTGAGAATCTACGTATTTGTATTTTGTTGTCTGAACGAAGTAATGCTACTCGTAGCTATTAAAACGCGACTCATGGTTGGTTAGCAAGAAGGGTCTTCAAAACTTGAAACAATATTATTAATTGAAAATATGCAAACATTTTTAGGGTTCCGTACCCAAAGGGTAAAAGCGGGATCCTATTACTAAGACTCCGCTGTCCGTCTGTCTGTCTGTCACCAGGCTGTATCTCATGAACCGTGATAGCTAGACAGTTGAAATTTTCACAGAAGATGTATTTCTGTTGCCGCTATAACAACAAATGATAAAAACAGAATAAAATAAATATCTAAGGGGGGCTCCCATACAACAAACGTGAATTTTTTATACATAATGGTACGGAACCCTTCGTGCGCGAGTCCGACTCGCACTTGGCCGTTTTTTTTTAGATTACGAACTTATGCAGCATTAAGACTGAGACGTGGGAACTTGAATTTGAATGATTCCTTTTACACGAAATTCATGAAATTAGTGGCGGTGGTAGTTTCTGTGTTTTGTACAATAATGAATTTACATACATACATAAAAAGCAGACTTTAAAAACCCGACTGCATTTTAATACTGTAGCGATATAATTAAAACACATAAAATCCGATTGAAAAGTGTTTTTCTAAGAGTTTTATGTACCCAGTGACATTCGCGCCATCAACACGATGCTGTATCATTTATCAAAATTGGTTAAGCCATTAAGTAGTTACTAGGGGACATAGGAACGGACATACATTTGTACAGTTGATTTCATAAATATGTACTATACTTTAGTACCTTGTCTCTTTAATGTCTCTTTATACTGAAATACATGAATTGTAACAGCGATTAAAGTGACAAGGTACTTTAGTACCTTGTTACGATTACTTACTTACTTACTTACTTACTCACTCAAAAAAAATATTTTTCTAACGTACCCAACTAAACAAAACATGTGGCTGAGCTATGCTAGATGACGTGGAATGGTCCCAGCTTAGCATGCTGCTGGATTCGAAGCCAGAGCTAGTATTATACTGGAACCATTTGGTGAACTCAAGGCAATTCACAAATCAAAAAACGAAACGAAATGGTCCTTGAATGACCATAAATGTATTTATAATAGGAACAAAAGTAGGTAAATAGAGCTCTGGGATCCAATTCTCGTGACTTCAAGTTGATTTTTACTGCGAGATTAACTGTCAACTGCATTTTTTTTTATTGGGGGGGTTTGGATGGGCCTTGTGTGTCACTTCGACCATTGCTGATCTTTTGTAACAGCCCTTTGTTTAGAGTTCACTGCAAAGGCCCGTTGCGTCTAAGAATTTCCAGATGCTTTGGGCCGTGAGAAGTTGTATCTCCTGTGGGTCCACAATATGTCAGACTGTTCTGTTACACATTAGTGGTCCGCAAGACTCAACTGCATACATTTATTCGACATATCTAGCATGAAAAAAATCATCTCGAAGTCACGAGAATTGAGTCCCTGGGCCGTATTCTAAGCGGTAAAAACCATATCGTCTTTGACCTGTTATCGAATTGTCAACACAACGTTTTGACAGCTCTTACTAAACGGTAATGGCGGCCGAGTTAAAAACAATACGGTCGGATTTTGATACGGTTTTCACCACAAATTGGGATTGTTCATATTTTTACAATTACTCTAATTGGAAAACCATTTCAAGAAATAGGGTTTTAAAGCAGCTCTGCTTTATTAAGTTTTTGAAATATTTATCTGTTTTGGATATTTCGACAAAAATATAGTTAACCTTTGTTTGACTTTCGTTTTCGGCTTGAAGCCCTCCTAGTTGTATCTTACGGTTTAGGCGAAAACCGCTTGAAATAGTATCTTTTAATACACTATTACAATCGCTTTTTATCATTAGATATCGTTAATTTTTTGTAATTTATTAGAAAAAGCCAACCCAAAATTTAAATAATCATGTCATCCATAAAATGTCAGCTAAATATATTATAAAGATATTAAAACAAAACTATTGGGTCAAACACAAAATTAATGAAATTGGTCTCTTAAAATTACCTATTCTTTCGAATTAGAATGTAAAAACCATGAGTTATTTTTTTTGGTCTATGCCAATTAGATTATTTTTAACTGAAGGTTTTTGTCTAAATTCTGGTGTATTTTTATGGGTGTTATAGAAAACTCACAGAACCTGAAGCGAAGCGAGGACAACTAGTTACATACAAATTAGCCAATATCCTGCACTAAGCTTCCGGTAGGGGTTTCCAAACATCGACTGATATAATAGGCAATATGCATGGATTTTTTAAATGGCATTTCAAAATTCCAAGTGAAATTAAAATCGGCCAAGAAATACAGATGATACAAGTATTTTAAACTCCTAATAAGAGAGCGATTAGACAGAGAGATCCGATATGCACTGTGACGTCATACGGATCGGGCATATAAATACCAAGCAAAATTCTGTTTTGCTACAAAGATATAGAAACAAATCTTTGTTGGCTTATATCTTGGTTATTTTTATAGCTACCGTAAAACTACGCAACTATGGTCCTAGCCTGCAACAATAGTCAAATTTTCCTCAATACATTATTCTAAAATGTGATACCTTACTGCTATTATTGATGGTTATTTGTACTGTTTGGCCTAAAATCGATTGCTCTAAACTAAAGCGATCATATTTTTAGAATAATGTGATAAGTAAAATTGGACTATTGTTGTAAGCCAGGACCATCATAGTTGTGTAGTTTTACGGTATTCAAAAAATTAATTTTATCAACTGTTTCTACATGAATCAGCTTTTATTGAAGCTGCGAAAAAGTAATGAATATTCCCTATTGTTATATTGTTAAATAGTTAAAAGATGGCGACTGTAAATTGTAGCTGTAGATAGTAAGTCAGCATCGAGCGTAAGTGCGCTTCCTTCATTTCGGGATTCCCGCTCACAATCATTGTAGCAATTTTCCGGGGCATCCGTCGCGGCGACGCACCGGGAGATGGAGACGAAAAAACTACGCTGTTTTTCAATTTTTCCAAAATATTTTTTAACTCTTTCAAAATACTTTCAAATATCTAGTGACACTCACGACTCGAAGACAAATATCGCTCGTCAAATTCTCTTATTGATCGTCTTTACGATGAAACTTCGTCGTAACATGGTCCCGAGACCGTGTCAGTAAAGCGTGTCAGTAAGCAGATTATGTGGACGACATTTGTCATGTTACGACGTACTGTCGCGATGTGACCCATCCCTAACGCGTGATTTACACTGGCCACATTTACCGTAACAAGTCCTGTAGATTTGCCATTAGTTTGATCCAATGGAACTCGTAGTGTGGGCCCACCTTTGGGGAACTATCGATAGGTAAGTATTGCACCCTTTAAACAATTCGCTGTTCAAATTGTCGAAGCTAAATTTTTTAATGCGTACTGTTCTTATTTGTTTGCAAGTTTTCCTAACCAACCTAACCTAACCTTCCTTGCGAGTTGTCTTTAAAGGCGTGCGGGAGTACTTTATTTGGCCGGTTAATCCTTCGTCAATGATTTTAAAGATGAGTTGTTGAACCCATGGCCATTCGTTCAGCCTCTACGATGGATCAAAGAACAACACAAATATCAAGATCATTAATGATCTTCCTGAGCAGTCAGATAACACTAGAAATCAGCCAAGATGAGTTGGTGCCATTCTTTTGCTTCATATTTCTTTCATGAGGCCAGCACAAGTTTATCTACATTCTTAGGCCCCCACATGCCACTTAGGTCATAAACAATTACCCTCTTTCTTCGGCAGTCGGTTAAACCACTCCAAATCACCTCTAAAAACCTTCCTCAAGCTCTCAGTCTACCAGGGAGGCAGGCGTCGATAGGGGTGGCGCGGGGCGTGACGTCGCTAGAGCGTGTGAAAATTACATTCCGAGAGCGCCTCGCATATCTATCACTTCGTAGTGCTGCCGCCTTGGTCCCACTCACACAGTCGCAGGTCCAAACATGCCTTAAGACAATAATTGTTGTAAAGTGGTGGTCTATCCGCCATCTTGGCGTTCGATTTCTCTTAAGTACTCAGAAATGTAAGTCATTCTTGAGATTTGGACGTCTATGCATTTCTGTATAGTTTACGGTCTTAAGAAACTGACTTATATTTTTGCATAGAGAAGGCTAACAAGCATTAAAGGCCACCAGGGGCCTGTTTTATAAAGCTACAAATTACAATTTATAGGTTATAAGTTTCCATTTGACACAACCTCGACCAATGCCGACCAGCCATTTAAGCAGTGTTGCCAGTTTAGACCAGTAAAATTGTTACTTGTAGCTTAATAAAACGTGCCTCTGATGGTAAGCGGAACCTGTATGGTCGCGTTTAAAGCATCCGTCACTCTCGTACTCATATACGTATCAGAAAGTGACGGATGTTTTATCCACATTTTGTCACGCGATAAACGCAGCCATATTAGGCACATGGATTTATAATATAAAATTTGAAGAATATTAAAAATGTATGTGTTGCCAACCCTGAGGACTAAGACGGATTGCCTCTATGGTAATAATTTCATTGGTCTTCCACCCGACCAGAACACAATAATGCGAAATCTGCTGCTTGAAGATAGGTAAGTTACGGACGTAAAATTCTAATGAGTATCAACACCATCACAGGTTATTTTTGTTTAACAACGAAGAAAATAATATTATCACATCATTATCTCGGGTACCTCTCGCTCACACATACCTAAACAAAGCTGGCACAGAATGAGAATACATTTTCGAAGCATTGCTATTCAATAAGATCAAAGTACCGTTACTAAAAATCACCTTAACGTTTACAAACTTATTGAGAGGAAACTACCAAGAAGTCTTCGTAAACTATTCCAAGTATCAAGGCTGCCCGCAGCCAAGATGGCCTGAAACTACCCACGCCCCACACGTACAGACTCTCTGCATGTTTAAACTTGGTGCGCATCAGAGAGGCATGGCTTTCTCGGTTAGACAAGCCAGCCTATATTTAAAATGCTTCTTAAAAGACGATCTAGTATTCTTTGGGAACTAGGGCATCATAAATACCAAACACCTCATAGGTACTTATCGTATGATACCTCGAGATGAGCCTTAGTTAATCTCCATAAGCCTTATGTGAGCCTAGTAATCGCTGGCAAATTCGTCTGCGTATAACTCGTTTAATATGATCGAAACACAATCACACAAACATCTTAAGAGGCCGTATACGAAATTTTGCCGATTTCGCTGATTTACGTGATTACAGACGTGATTTTACAGTTGAAATACTGTATTTCTACAATTTTTAATGCACAACACGAAAGATAATTTCTAATTTTAACGAATGTATGAGCTACTTTTTTGTTTTAATTATTTTATTTTGATTAATCGACCTGACACCGCCGACTGTTATGTGAATTTTGCTGGAAGAGGTTTAGAATGTCACATATTCATGAATCGTTTTGACGTGTTAACGGTATGAAAAATTTACAATGTATTCCTGTGAAAGTCGTCAAAAAAAATTATGAAATACTTTTTAGCACTTCGATATAAATTTTTCGAGTAAAAAAAATAATACACTTCGTAAATTTTTATAGAAAACGGGCAAAAATTATTTTTGATTTCGGATACCTACTCAGAACTCGCGTTCATAAAATTAAAACAACACAAATAAACTTTAGTTCAAAATCAGTCTAATACTTACCTAAAAAAAATCAAAAAGTTCAAAAGAATTGGCAATAAATAATGTTTTAAAACAACCTAAATCTCGCATTATAATAAGTACTCGACAAAAATAAAAAAGTGGCTCATTTATTCGTAGCTCATTTATTCGATCATAACTAAAATGACATTTAATGTTGAGCATTAAAACTTATAGAAAAGCAGTATTTAAACTGTAAAATCACAAAAATAAGCAAAACCGGCAAAATTTCGTATACGGTCTCTTAACATCTAAAATTCTAACTTCCTCAAATACTTTCATATTTAAAATATATTTATAGGAGATAGAATAAAATTCAGGACACCTACTTTTAACTTTAAAAGTGTCATTTATCACCCATACCTACCTACATAATAACGGTACAATCTGTTAACGCTATATCGTCCATATATCACCAAAACAAGCCCTTTTAATCAGCACGTCGTCACCCATTTACTGCACCTAGCTGCAATAACTGCATCGCAATCAGAAACGCATTACTGCAGCTCATTTGCCCCCCCGTCGGGAGGGGGTGGTACTTTAGTGCAGTAGGTATTTATAGTTCGCTAGTTCGATCTAAGTAGCAGGGAAAATGACCGGCAAGTCGTTGATGGAAGTTGCTTAGAATTTGGGTTAAGGAAAAACAAGTAGGTTTCTGCTTAATAACCAACTTAATTTTTTACATACTCCCTCCCTTTTAGAATGCTTTTATTCTACTCGGTAAAACAATATTGCTTTTGATATGTTGTCGTATTGGTTTCAACTTGGCCGCCATTAATGTCACGTTTCACGTAAATAAGAGCTATCGTAACGTTGACAATAAGATACTCTTACACAGGTATTCACAAACAATACTTAAGGGATCCTTCAATGAGTAAACGCACTGCGTTCAATACAGCTTTGTGATTCGTCCTTTTTGACCAACCTTTTGTTTATGAGACGATTTGAACCACCCTGTGCGTTCGAGAGCACTGTGAGACCCCATAGTGACGTTTTTGAATACGGGTGTTAGCATGTCAAACACAATATGGGTTTACCGAATAGAAGGCAACCTCTTAAAATGGGACGAAAAAAAACAATAGTGTCATTTAAAACTTAAAACTTATGTCTTCTTTCTAACCGGACGATAAATTATTAAAATGATGTGTCAATTATCTGGTAATCCAAACAGCTCGAGAAGAGCGAACTAAGCTAGCATCAGTCAGGGATCTTTAGCTGCTTTACTCACTCAAATAAAATGATAAACAAGGCAACGATTTGATAGCACCATTGCGCTAAATAAAAAATATATACCTAATGAAAACTTTCCTTTAATAAACGCAACCAGAAATGATGACGGTACGATATAAAAAAAAACAGTAATTGTAAGCAGCACGTTAGGTAGATACCTTTAGAGTTGTTTCTACACACGACTGGTTGCTAAACAACTTTAAATCGTTACAATATCCTAAACGATCACTCAAATAAAAAAAATATTAAAGAAACCTAAATTTTGAAATACCTATTTAATGATACCCCATTTGTCATAGTTCATCGACTTTTTTTTTTCTTGTTTACAATATTGCGCCTGGTTGCCACCATATTGAATTTTGATTAGTTTTATATCTTTAATGATACTCACAAGATTTAAACAAATCGAACGACATAAGAATCATCAAAATGGTCCACGTGTTTAGTGTCTAGAGCGCCCCAGAGGAACCAACATACATACATATACCTATAGACTGATATACACACTACCCTCCTCCTTCTGCAGTCGGGCAAAAACAACAACTTTCTAGAGACAAAACTTCCTTTTCTAACCAAATCAAGATTCTCCATTTTATCCTAGATCTTAAATTCCTATTCTCGCCTAGCCTTAAGTTCGCTAGACCCCTAAATTCCCGGCGATCGGCTCCAATTCCCGCGACTAAAAGACTCGTCCCCGATCGGCATAAATCCGGCGCGTGCGGCTCCACATTTTAAACGCGCTGAATGTTTCATGCGCACCCGCATCTGAATATTGTACGAGCTTGTTTACAGGTATATGGCCGTCGAGTAGTGTCACTGCTGTAGAAATGGCTATTGAATACATTGTTTATTGATCATATTATTAGTATTATAATAGTAGATTATTCAACAAGGAACTAAAACAAGCCATAATGACACGAGATGTTTAGCCACGCGAGCCGGT
This sequence comes from Acleris cristana, assembly GCA_948252455.1. Taxonomy (NCBI): domain Eukaryota; kingdom Metazoa; phylum Arthropoda; class Insecta; order Lepidoptera; family Tortricidae; genus Acleris; species Acleris cristana. The sequence continues at coordinate 14,119,896 of OX411789.1, forward strand.
CGAGGGTGGCTATAGTTCGAGTGCCATTATATTTGTTTAGTCTGGCGTTAAACACTCTACTTTTCACTATGAATGCGAGGAAAAAAAACGAAGTTCTACACAAAATATAATATTTATTATAACAAAGTTTCTTACAAATTTGTTCTGCGGTTTTTGTTTAAAGTGTCGCTTTAAATGTTTGCATAATTAGTCAAAAGATTCAAGCTCGAAAACTATTTTAAAACTAACTGGAAAATGAATAATAAAATCAATCCATCCTTAGTATAATTAAATACATTCATATTCGTAATCATTAATCGTATTTCACAATCACATTTTTGCACAGTTGTCATTTTGAGGTTTGATTGGTTGTTTAGTGGTTTCAAAAGTTTTAAACAAAATGCCTATCCCTAAGGAGCTTTAGTCCCGATATGCAGAGACTAAAGTAACATTTTAAGACCATGAGAAGTGAAAATGTAAATGAGTATGTATTTCTTAAATACATTTTCACTTCTCACTTTACGGCTCTATTCTATGTGGTAAAACAATATTGGTTTTGTCATGAATGTTATACCAATATCGTAATACGCCTGTATCGAGAGGTCTCCTCAGAAAGTTTTTGTAGTTGGTCCTGCCATCTCCTTCTCGGTTCTTCTATTATGACTTGGTTTCTAGCAATTTTTATAAGAGGATTAATAGTAACTTACATCGGGATATTTAATGCTACTCGGCTTTGCAAATTAATGCCCAGGATTCTACGCTCCATCGCATGTCGGTAAACTCGAAGACGAGAATAATATTCTCTTAACAATGGCGGTCGGTCGAACGAACGAGCGAAAGCGCAGCGGCGAGTTTAAGTAGTCCCGTCCGAGCGAACAAAACACATTTTAGCGCGTGCATTCTCAATTAGGCAGCCGCCATTCGAGAAGCCATGCTGCCAAATTGAATACACGCGCTAAAATGTGTTTTGTTCGCTCTGTCGAGACTACTTAAACTCGCCGCTTTGGCATTCACTCGTTCGTCTGTCCCTCCATCGTTGTTGAGAGAAACTTTTGAGAATCCGTCAAAGACCAAGTTCGAACACCGTAAGTAAAGACGGGGAGGATGCATCTCCGTTAGTTTTCTTTTGATACGAAGTGTTCTATATTTATAATCTTACTCTCACTAATATTATAAATGAGAAAATTTGGATGTTTGGATGTTTGTTACTCAATCTCGCTATAATGGCTGAACAGATCTGGATGAAAGGCACAGAGATAGATTATATTCTGGATAAGGAAATAGGCTAAAATTGGATAGAATAACGATAACGATAATCGAAATCTACGCGGACGAAGTCGCGGGCTGCATCACATTCCAATATCTTTGTACATTTATAAACGAATTTGAAAATTATAGTCTCAAAAACACTGCACCGATTTCCATGTTTGTTTACTTTTTGGAAAGCTTACCAGAAACATTAGTTCATTCAAATATTTCAGAAAGAAAAACTAGTTTACAAAGAACATGAAAAAATGCAAACTAAAGCAATTGTTTGCGGCTTTGTAGGGACTCGATGAGACACAATAACGTCAAGAGTGGAAAAAGAAGGAAGTGACCTACATCCAAGGGTGGATCACCAAAAGGCTACCATGATGATGATGATGAAGCAATTGTTTTGCTCGAGAGTGTATATCCCTTTACTATATACCTTTGGATATATTTACTATTCACACTGATTAAATATAATCATCATGGTCGACATGGTCGTCTATTATTGTCTTCTTCTTCTATACCTACCTACATGCATACATTTGAGTGTTGGTATAGGTCCTTGTGCAGGGTCCGTCCAGATCGCTACCACCGGGAACACCTTAAAATTCCGAATTACTTTTTTCCGAATATTTATTTGTCCGAATTTTCATTTTTCCGAAAGCTATGTTACGCAAGAGCTTTTTTACATGAAATGCATAATTTAATTCTCGTACGTAGGTTAGGTTAAGTTTGATTTACAAGCGATAACAAAAAGTTATGTCTTCTATAAAAAAATTGCGTTAGGAATTATGAAAATTCGGAATTTTGACCAATTCGGAATTATAACTCTTCGGAATTATGTAGTGTACCCCGCTACCACCATGTTATCCATTCACACACCGCCAAGCAGTGTTCGCATTGTTGCGTTCCGGTGTGAAGATACGACAACCGGTGAAATTGCTAGTATGAGGCATTGCATCTTAGTCCTCAGGGTTGGCAACGCCTTTGAAATCTTAGGATTGCAGTCGTGAGATTGCAGTCTTCAGAATTCAAATGTCTGAGCGTCTCAGATCCCACTTGCCATCAGGTGGGCTGACTGCTTGTGTGGCTTCCGTTTGTCATTGAAGAAAACATTGACTGATTGACAGACAGCACACCTACCTAGGCCTGGCTGGACCTAGGGACTGGAAATTTGGAGGGAATATTCCTCGGGTACCCTAGGGGTACACCAAGAAATATTTTTAGAATCGACCCCCAAGGGAAGGAATTAGGAGTACTGATGTCAACTGATGTGCAAGTTGCGGAAAGTTTCCGAAAAGCTTGGAATAGTTCTTAGAAATTTTCGGAAACTTTCACTAGAAATATAGGAAATTTAAATATCCCCACGCACAATTGTGAGAAGTTTCCGAAATTTTCCTACATGAAATGTTCCGCATTTTTGGAAAGTTTCGTTTAGCACAGCAGTAATTAGGAGTAGCGGGGAAGCTAATTCTACGCGAAGAAAATTGCGCTGTCCTTCTTTTTTTCACAAATATAAGTCCAATCCATTCAAATTTTAATGCAAATATAGTCAAGAGCAATGAAAAGAGGTCACTTTGTAATGAATTACCATAGATATTGACCAGTTTTCATTGCTCCTGAGTGTAGTCAGTTACTATAATTCAGGGATACGTTCACCCTTGTACATTCACCTACATAAACTCACGCCTTCGTTCCCAGAGTGGGGTAGGCAGAGCTACAGAATTACTTACAACTCTAAAAACTTGTTGATAATTCTGTAACCACATTTCGCACAATTAGGCTTAATTAAGATGTTTACCAGCAGCTGCAGTTTGTACATTCCTACTCTATATATATTATATTTGAATTTCTGTTTTGTACAAATAAGGTTTACATACATACATATATAATTGAGCTACTTCTACTGAAAATTACTTATTTTAATAACAGTAGCGTATAAAATGGACGCGAAAGTAACTTGTTTGTTTGTTACCTTATCACGACCAGACATCTGAACGGATCTTTATGAAATTTGACAAAGAGATTCATTGTATCCTAAGAATGGACATTATGATAGTATTTATCACGGATAATTGGACAGTTCCCGAGGCCACAGCAATAAATGACGCCGCGGACAAAGTTGCGGGCAACAGCCTGCTATTTGTAAATAAAAGTCTTCTCTATAAGAATTATTTATTTGGTAAGTTTAAAAATCCTACGAAGTTGCTGACGTCAGTCTAAAAGTCGGGTAGTTGCGGGCTAAACGAGGAACGTTTGTTTATTGTTTGTTTGTTTCGCGTTCTCATCCATTTATCACTCTACTTGGAAACGATCCAATTTTCTTAAATAAAAAAATCCGTGTCACTCTTAGACTAAAAAGTAGCCTTAGACCTATCTCTTTGAACGTCTCCTCTATTATTAAGGTTGTTTGAAAGAGATTGTTATGTAGCAATAAGACCGCCTGTTGTTAGCATGTTTTTTTTTAAATAGGGCAATTCATAACTTTTTTTCACGGGTTTAATAAAAGCTGATTCATGTAACAAACAGTTGAGAAAAATCATTTTTTGAATTGCTATAAAAAAACAATACTTATACCTAATAGCCAACAAAGATTAGTTCCTTTCTCTTTCTAGCTAAACAGAATTTAACATGGAGTTTATATGGCCGACGTGTTACATGACGTCACACGTTGTATCGGATCTATCTGTCTAATCGCTGTCTAATTATCAGTTTAAAATGCTTGTATCATCCATATTACTTGACCGATTTCAATTTTAATTTCAGTTTTGGTGATCTCTTTTACTGTATTTTCATATATTGTTGAGAAACGCGATTTAAAAACTCCATGCATATTGCCTATTGCAACTCTCTGTGGTGTGCGTGCAATAAAGATTTATTAGGTACTTATTTTATAAAAAAAAACTCAATTTAACAGGCTCAAGTACTACTTTAACCTCTTTATAAATATTGTAACTATCAAATAACACCACTACAAAATATAAAGGCAGTATCACATCGATGATCGGTGGGCGTGCCACTAGTTTTACTGTGCCTCGCATAAAACGGGCATAACATGAAACGGGGCAGTAAAAATAAAAATGGCGGCGCACCTGTTCCGATTGTCAACGTAATGCTTTTCACACTTTATTAGCTATAACTAAGCATATTTGGATTATATATTGAACGATAATCCCTAATCCCAAGTTTATTAAGGTTATTATATTTGTATTGGAATTATTACAAGTATTACAACTTAGTAGCGAGGTAAAAAGTACCTAAAATAGTTTACTGTGACATTATTAGAGAACCTAATACGTTTATGAACAATCTTGCTTGTCAAAATGTGTTGCGAGTTCTTATGAGCAAACTGTAGTAATGGTTTAAAACGATACTTACAGCGCCATCTACCGTCGGATAGCGGAACTTACGGGCGGAGTTAAAAGCGACGGCGTTGTTACTAAGATATTTCATGGAGTAAGAAAGCAGTTTTAATTGCTATTACAATATAAAATATTTAAAAAAAAGTGTGAGTTATTGGTTACTATGAGTTACAGACAATGAATATAATAGCTATAGAATGTGCCATAAATAAAGTTAATTATGTGTTAACGCTTTGAATGAATGAATGATAGATAATATATATTTCATAGAAAAAATTGGGAACTTATTTGGATGGTAAGGGTCATAGATAGAATTTGATGCCTTTTAAAAATTTACTTTAAGCGTGCCAATATTAGTAAGTAGGTACATCTTTTTCCTAAACTTAAGGCCTTTTTAATAAATTTATCATGAAACTCAGTGTCCCTAAAACTTTTTTAATGACAGGATTCTCTTAATACCTACTCTAAATATAAATAAAAGTCAAGTCATAGAAATTTGTCACCTCTGCTCGTCTTGAGGTGGGCATTTAACTCAAAATCAGTTCTATGGCCCTAGTGGAAACTGATAAAATTCAACTGAGATCGTAATAAAAAGGTCATAAGTCATTATACAGAGTACTCCTTAACCCTTTTTCACTTGCATCTAAGAAGTTTAATCATACGGCTCTTAGCTTTATACCCTTTGGAGCTGGATCTAGTTTAACGTAGCGATGACTTATTTCACGATTCTTGGTAGGTCTTAAGGGTCAATCAACTTTTCTTTGTACCCCGTTGCTATGGTGCGGTCTCCTCGGTCACTCTTTAAAACCATGATTTTAAAGTACCTATATAAATCCAGCAAACATCAATTTTTGTGGCAATTACAAGCCCATTCTTTCATGGGTTTTTTTTCCAAGCGTAGGTATTGGTAGTGTATATTATAACCATTTTTCTAAGATACTATCACTGTTGTCTCCTGGCTTACGAGACAGAATAACATCAACAAAAAGTTGATCCACCCCTAAGACACATACGGTCACGAGCGTTAATTTGGGACCCATTTCAAGAAAAATATGCTTGAAGTCGTCAATGTCATTAGAGATGTCACGTCATTTGTAACTTTGAGGAAACTCAACCTTATTGTTGTAGAATGTCAGATTGACTTTGGACCTAAGGTGGGTACCAAATTAAATCTCGTGACTGTACATAACCCGAATATCACACATATCGGTACTACATAAATCCAAAGAGTATAATTCCGAATTAATTGCTTAGTTGTGCTCAGTAAAAATAAAAACATTACTAACATTAGGTTTAATTTTTATTTTAATTTACTAACACTTTATTATTGTTATTATGGTCCAACGATGGCTGAAATAAATAATTTTGATTTGATTTTAATCAAAATCCCAAATTTTCAAATTTCCAAGCCAAATGTAGGTATCGATTTGAATTTGAAACGTACAACAAATACAAAACCTTTATTTCATGCAACGAGGCCCATATTTACAAATACCTTACAGGCTAACTAACAAACTACGTAAAGATTTAAGCCCACACAGAAAAAATATTATACCTACATTGGCGGTGGTGTCAACTAGCCGCTTGGCCAGAATTATTTTTATAAAATGGTCGACAGATCTTATGATTATAAATTATTCGAACCAATGAATAATCGGAAAAAATAATTGGGACTTTAAGGCGTTCCCCATAAGTAGGATATGCTCGATTTGTCTTCTACGACCTAAACAACTGTTATCGTTTTTACTAACAAACTTTCTATTTATTATGTACTTCACGTAAGTACATACAGGCGCATTAACATAAATACAAATCAGCAAATAAAGTAGACACATGCATGTGATATGTTCTCAAAGTGATCGAAAAAGGAGCAAACTCTTTAGGCAAAGCCGGTAAAAAACCGCGAACATGTGCCATTCTGTAAAGGCCTGTAAACAGCGCAGCGCGGCGCGTCAAAGCTGCGCGCACGCATTGTACGCTAATACGCGCGCACGCATGTAAATGGTTGTGAGAACGGATGGATATTTTTATATGTTGGACATTAAATACATATTTGATCCGACACTAGTTTCCTGGAGCCATAAGATTAAATAAATAAAAAATAAATCTGTACCTCCAGTGTAAAAGGGTTAAAGTCAAAAAGTGTAACTTTACAGGAGGACCGAAAAACGTTTAAAACTGTTTTTTTCCTCAATATTAGATAGAAAAGTTCATTTTTGCTTCTCATTTTAGATAGTATTCAGAAATAGCTATAAATTAAGTGTATAGTTGTTCTGAAAACGGCAAGAATATCAGAAATATCGACATCCAAAAATGAGTTATATCCCTTTTCACGAAACATGGATATGTGTAAAAAGGTCAAAGTAGAGTTTAAAATGTGCCAAAAATTGCTTATTATAATATGGTATTGTGTAAAGAGACAGTTTAGCGAACTATCCTTGAATAAATTCTTAAAGATTTGCGTATTTTAGCTTTATTAGGGTGAGAAATGAATGTCTGCCTGTTTTATATGATTGAATTTTTATTTTATTTCAAATCATATTGATCGAAATTGAATTCCCAACTGAACTGAACTCACTAATACATGATGATTAAATTTTTCTTTTAGATTGTGATCAATTAAGGATAATTATTTATGTTGGAATTGATCGGTAGACTAGACCAAACCTCCTGCGCCGCTTGATCTAAAAAGTTGAAACAGTATTTTTGATATTGTCTTTCTTGTCTGAGAGAGTTAAAGGTTTGATCTATTAAGGTATCAGGTGCAGATATTCCATTGTTTTAAGTTTTCTTTATTTTTTTCAGTACCTACTCAGTCTTTCAAGTTCCGTTTTCTTGTCCCTATTGGACATTGAGGAACACAGATTTAAAACTTACATTTTCACATCTTACTTTCTATTTTTTTTTGTCCCAATTTGTTTACATTTTGGCTTTGTACCTATTCAGTAAACTGAAATAAAAAACAAATCGGGTGTCATCGAATGACTAGATTCAGTGGTGGCAAAGAACTAAAAAAGTGTAGAACCTATGGATGGATTTCATTTATCACATTTAAGTTGACGATGGCAGGGTATCAAAAAAATAGTATTTCCATCAAGAACGTGGCGATTCTACATGATTATTGCGATGCGATCGGGTTAAAAAACTGTTGACATCATTAAAATATCACACCAGATTTTGGAACTGAAGTCATTCAGTTTACTTACTACTTAACACTAAATTTACGGCCAGAGATATGATGAAATGAAATTTCCTACTCAGTAAAATGAGCGAACTAGTTTAAAAAAAAACTTTTTTTTGAAGTCTTTAAAAAGGTTTTTCCCAAAAGTCCAATAAAAGAAAATGAAACAAACTATGTATAAGGCAATCGATAATCCAAAATAAGAAAGAAGAGAGAAGAAGAGAAATAGAACTCATGAATCCCAAGGTTACACGGAAGAGTTCCCTTATTTAGGGATACTATTCAGTTCAATTTTATTTTATTTATTTAGACATTATCATCCATTATGTTAGTACCTATGTTCAAAGATAACGTGCGAAACGCTGGCCTCCTAACTGCATAATACTGCATAGGTATATGCTTTTAAATGCATAAGTACAGCTAAAACTTTTTTGTGTCGTTAAGACTTTATTAAGTACCCACTTACTAGCATTAATACCTAGGCTACAACAAACGTTTGCCCATCTCAGTGAAGAATAAATGCGACATAAAACACTGACTTTTAAACCCATTGATTACCTATAAGTAAGTCTAAAATAGTTTAAGTTACACTTTAGTATTTATGAAATTCCTTTGGACTGGACGTACACAGGTATTTAGTTTTCCCAACGTTCGGGTACCTAAAGTAAGTAAAGAGAACTTGTGCAAAGTGGACAATATTTACTTTGATCCACGTGGTCAAAAAAAAATAGATTCTAGAAATAGATTAATCTTAATATTAATCCAATATAAAGATTCGAATTTAAAATGCTTAGTTGTAAAAAGCGATCAAAGTAAATAAATATCACTTTACACCAACTCACATTGTTGACATTGGTTGAGAGTGTTGATTAAAGTTGAGATTGACCACTTTCCACGAAATTGTCCCGTTGGTGTCAAAGGACCTATGTATACTTTTATTTCTTTACACCGATACTCTTACGAAATATTGATTGTCTATTAGGATCAAACTCGACATTAACCGTCGTTCATTAATACGATTTTAAGAAACCATATTGCCATAGAAGATGAAATCTAAATTAACCGTTATGAACAAAATAGTTGTGATTTTTTGCACACTTTGATCCTTTTGCACGAACGGTATCTCAGCAACGAATGGTCGTAGAATCGCGAGAGTAAGACCGAACGATGCGCCATGATGAAATACGTACAATGCAAGCAAAATCCACTATTGGGTAAAACTCGAGTTTAACCCTTTTACACTGGAGGTACAGAAATATGAGGCGACAGTCTCACACAAATTGACCTATTTGCGAACTAAGCCCTAGGCTTGTAAGGAGTACCTACTACATACATACACACATACATAAACTCGCGCTTTCATTCCCAGAGTGGGGTAGGCAGAGCTACATAATTACTAAGAACTCCAAAAACCTACCTACCTACCTACCAGACAACGTGTACCTACTAGACAACGATAAACATAAAATCACTACCTACCTACATTTTATTAAACAATCCTCCGCCGCGACTGTCTGCCTCTATGTATGTTCGTGATTATCTTAAAAACTACTGAACGGATTTATATTCGCTTTTGTTAGAGAAACAACACAATTTAAAAAATATATATTCTACCGGTAAAAAACGGGTACTCTAATCACTAAATAGCGATCTCTTTGAGACAACCTTAAAACATGAAACATAGGTATATACCTAGGAGAGAAGGCTTAGGTAAAGTCAACGTCATATTGACAGTCAGCATCAAACATATTGTAACAGCCAAAGTATGGTATGACGAACTATTTGGCCACTTTGGCTGATACGATATATATGTGACGCTGACTGCCTAGATAAATATATACGTATTTCTATGAAATAACAATGTCGTTGTTGACATTGTTTGACTTGCAAATGGAATTCAACTTGGCGCAAACACACCATTTTAACCTAACATAATAGTATGAAATTAAATAAATATCATGAAGTGACGTCTATGTGAGATATATAGACTCGACGATCAATGACTCGATGGTTGTACTGACGAACGTTCTCTCAACGAAGAGTCTCGACCAGCACCTCAAGAGACTCTTGCTAGATGGCTAGATCAGGGATCAGCTGCTGAGCTCCGGCAGCAGTACTCCCTCGACCATATTATTATCAGGAGGTTCCTCTCACTTACTAGCCGTAGCTTGAGCCCTGCTCTGCTACTGACGGCACATGAGGGTTAAGATTTTTAAATGATTATTTATAAATATAGTTTAAATAACATATATAGTATAAATAACATATGAATAGTAATCTTTTGACAACAAATAATAAAAGCTTTCTTTTAACTTTGAAAGTTACGCAATTAACAGAATGTTGCAATTAGGTGCCGTGACCAGGATTAACTCGAGGATTTTAAATCTAATTAACTAATTTAATCTTAAAACAGTACCTATAGAAATAACATCTGTGTGACGTGAGAGTGAAATTTTAAAAAAAGTTAAATGATTTAATTGAATGGCACATCCTATTAAAAACGTTATCATAAAGGAGTTAACAAACATCATAACTGGTTTAGATTATTTTTCTTTCGCTTTAAAGTAAAGAAGTGTCATCATGGAAACGTCATTATTGTGAATACAGGCCGATGGGGCCGAAGAGTTTTCAAGATGACCGAATCATCAGGGCTGGTTGTTAGAGTGATTCTGACCGATGTCCTGCGTCTATGTCCAGCATTGTCGTCTGGTTGACTGATGATGATAATGATGAAGGCAGAATACATTTACATATAAAACACATTTAAATTTAAACATCAATAATACTCATGTCAAAATACAAAGACCGTAATACTTTATTATTACAACTGGACAAAAAGAACAAGTTCATTACTGACCACAATTGACTCTAGCCCCTAGCCGTCAATTAAAAATAAAACGGCCAGAGACAATTTACATAAAAATTTAGTGTTTTTTTTAATAATTATATCGCTTGGGGCGGTAATAACCGATTTAAATTAACAACAATTAAATGTGGCCGCCATTTTTAATATCTTGATGACCAAATAACTTAAAAGACATTAATGTGACAATGCAATGTCAACCCTATGCATTAAGTTTCTGAGTCAGTTTGTTCCAACTAAAGTCTTATCGTTTACGTCATTGTGGTGTAACGGTATCGATTCGTTACAACGGTTTAGTTGATTTGACAGTTCATTGTGCCGTTAGACAGATCGTGCGTTCGGAATTTAAAAATAAATACTCAAAATATGAATTCGTTCAAATTTAAATCTTAACGCGAGTTAACACAGTTCAACGTAAACACAGAATACCAAATGGACTTGTAACGTTTTAAATTTTAGGCGTGGGAGATGTCAAAATGTGGGCGGCGTTTAGTTTCATGCTAACATTGTTATTATAAGTTATTTGACGTCCACATTCATTTCGTTGCTTAACTATTGGCAATAATCATCACGTCAGTCGAAATATTATTAAATGGAGGAACTTTTAGTCGTGATAGGACCTTGCGCAGGGTTCGTCCGGGTTGCTACCACCATGGGCCACTGGTAGACGTCATGGGGAATGCTTCGGCGGGTTCCACGGCGTCCAAACCGGCAGGAGGGTAAGCCAGGGTGGTTTTTAGTGGGTTGCGCTCACTTGCCCCCTCTCATTCGGAGAGGGGGTGACGGGGTGACACATATCCCGTGAATGCATAAAGAACCCTGTCAATTTTCCACCCTGACAAAAAAAACGGGTTGCTACCACCATCTTATCCTTTAACTTACTGTCGAGCTGCTGCGTTCACATTGTTGTGTTCCGGTGTGGGTTAGAGGGGCATTCCATCTTAGTCCTCAGTCCTAGTCTTAGGATTGCTCAAGATTCAAGATGAGATTGCAAATTTCTATGTATCTCAGATCACACAACAACCATCAGTACCCTTACCTCGCAACCTCGCAGTATTCTTATAGGGTTAGAGCAATCGACTCGCTAGCGAGTACGGTAATTGTAACTCATGGTAAGGGCACTATCGTTTCTAATCGCTTCATTTTTAAACCAATCACGTCACTGGTAGATCACGTGACTTTTCGTATCACGTCATCTACAAGTGATGCGATTGGTTTAAAAACGTAACGAATAGAAACGCTGGTTAGTGTAATGCATCTTGTCTAGCCCCTCAGGTGGTCTGGATGCTCGTTTTGCCTCCTCCATGCCTTAAATAGTACAATAAGGAACATGCATGGATTTTTTAAATCGCATTTCTCAACAAAATACGAAAACTAAAGTTGACCAAAAGTGAAATTAAAATTAATATCGGCCAAGAAATAAAGATGATACAAGCATTTGAAACTGCTAATTGGACAGCAATTTTCATTTTCATTTTCAGTTTTTTCATTTTCATTAACTCATCTACATTAACTTCAAGATAAAATGAATAACGGATTCTTTTTGTCAATTTTATGGTGATTCAAATTGAGAAAGTAGATAAAAAAAGTTGCTAATGAAAAAGCAGTGCAGGAAATCTTAGAAAATACAAACCAAAAAACCTTTTAGGTGCTATCGTAATATACTTTCGATGACAAGTCTGTCTGTACATAAACATATTTGCACAAGTTTTTATTGTGCGTAAAGATTTTTATCAAATATGTCCCCTTGTTTTACCGATACTCATTCCATAGAACGAATTTCACTTTATCGAACGCTATTTTCTGCTGAAATCGAATTGTTTTACATACATACATACATACATAAACTCACGCCTTCATTCCCAGAGTGGGGTAGGCAGAGCCACAGACTTACCAACAACTCCAAAAACTTGTTGATAATTCTGTGACCACATTTTGCACAACCAGGCTAAGATGTTATCCAGTGTATTAGTGACAGGTTGCAAACCCATCGCCTAACAGCACTACACAGCCTTTAGTCCCTTAGTCGTCTCTTACGACATCCACGGGAAGACATGGAGTGGCAACATTCTAAAACCCGGCACCACACGGTTACATAATACTAAATAAATAAATAAATATCGGGGGACAATTGCACACAAATTTACCTAGGTAGCCCCAAATTAAGCTAGAAACTTGTGTTATGGGTACTAGTACTGGACAACGATATACATACTTATATAGATAAATAAATATTTATATAGATAGAAATATCCAAGACTCAGGAACATATATTCATGCTCATCACACATATATTTAATAATAATAATAATAATAATAAGAATAATAAAAATCTTTATTTTGTATGACGCATCCATAGTGTGCCTACCAATACATTAAAGATAAGACTTACTAAAGCAGCAGCACTGAACATAGGCTATGCACCTGAGGCGTGATTTGCCCTTACCGGGACTCGAACCCGGGACCGCTAGCCAGGCAGGGTCACTACTACCTCGGCTACCGAGTCGTAATAATAATTACGTTTGAGAACCATTACTCACAAGTCTTAAACTTGTGACTATCAGAAAATGATAACCCTGCACTTAGAAGGCTTTCGATCAAATGAAAATTCTGCGAAATGATAAACCGCGTATAAAAATTAACCATGTATAAAAAACTAGAGGACGCCCACGACTTCGTACGCGTAGAATTAGTTTCCCGCTACTCCCCCCTATTTCACACCCTTAGGGGTTGAATTTCTAAAAATCCTTTCTTAGTGCTCACTTATCATGAAAGGAACCCCTGTACCAAATTTCAAGTTTCTAGGTACAGTAGTTTCGGCTGTGCGTTGATATATAAGTCAGTCAGTTTTGCCGTTTATATATATATAGATAGATAGATTTAAAAAAAACTTATATTGCGGCATGTTAAGTAAAACAGGAGTTAAATATATTTACGCATTATGCTTCTTATCTTTGCATAGTTTAAAACAAAGTCGCTTCCGCCGTCTGTGTACGCTTAGATCTTCTAAACTGCGCAACGGATTTTAATACGGTTTTCATCAATAGATAGAGTGATTCAAGAGGAAGGTTTTTATGTATAATGAATTGTGGTTTATGTACGGGTGTTACAGAAAACTCACATAAACCGAAGTGAAGGGAGGGCGGGTCGCTAGTGTTTTATAAAATTGATTTAATCTATAAGCATACATATTTATTAAACTTGTATGCTGTTTCTTATTTATTTATTTATTTTGTTGGTCGTTCCAATTTACAAGCGACCGCTACTTTAGCATTTCAATTTAAGATACCAGTTTTTTCAACCTCTTATCAAACGAATCACACCCACAAGTCCAACATATTTTAACGTCGAGCATTACCGACAATACCTAACAGCTGTAGCTTTCATCTCCTGTCAAACATCAAAAAGCTTCGTGAAACAAAGCACCACAATTTTAATTACACACGCGTAATCACCAGAAAAAAGAGGTCACTGACCGCAGGAACAAAGCCTCCGCGACCCATCGAAGAGATCGTGATGGCCTATGTAACTCATTATATCCGATTTAATTTTGTATTTGGGCATTTCTATTTAAGGTTGTACCGTTTGGTTTAAGGGAGGTGCCATTATTTTTATCATATTTTAGCAATTTTCATAATTTATCTTGATAGTAAATATACTGTAGTTTAATAAAATAAAAGTTGTTTCCTTATTTTATTACTCTAAACCTGTTAAAAATTCATTTATTATGCTGAAGGTAGTGTTTTTTGGTCCAGTTCGTTACAAATTACTTTTGGTGTAGAAAATTAAAGACAAACTGTAATTGAACAAAGTTTACTTTATCAAATAAAGCACTGTAACAAAAAACAAGTTAAACAAACATATACCCAATAAGTTGTAAGGTTTTTTAACTAAAAATATATTTTAACCTGTTCGTTACGATATGTAACTAATCGGTAACTTATTTTTAGTTTTATTGCCCCTTTTTTGGATTCTCGCCGGTAATGACAAAAGCAAAACGTAAAAGAAATAAAAATATGTCTTTTCCCTTAACAAACATGATAATTAACCCTTAAAATTATTTAATAGAAAAACAAAAACATATCAAATATTTTGGGGACAGTTACTAAGTAGACACTCGCGTAACTCTATGGACAAAGTAAAGAAGAGATCATAATAATCACAATATGCATAACATTATTATTTTTTATCTTAATTAAACATATACTTACGCATAATGAGATCTATTAATTCCAATAATGAATATGAAATGGTCCCTAGAAACGTTTACTACTTCAAGAATTGAAAAAAAAATATTCCATAACCCTGGAACTATAAATTCACTAGGTCCAAGTGGAAAACAAAACTAGGAAAAATTCAATAATATCAGAAATCTGCATTATAGTACTGATTTTTTTCACAACAATTTAAATAGTATACTAAACTATGGAAATCATAAACGGAATAACAAATTCTTTTCATTAAATAAACATATAACTCACACAGACAAACCCAAAGGCTAAAACTAGTAACGTGCACTATGTATACGGCCTAATGTGTCGAGTTAGTTACATTTACTGGTCCACTTACACGTGACGCTATGAACTGTAACGCACAGGACGTAACGAATTTTCGTCATAAAATGTTAAAACATTTATAATTAATTAACCTTAAAAGTTATATCTTATCTGTAAAAACAATAAGAAATTACATAAATCTGGGCTGAATTCGGTATTTTTTTTATCGTCATTACTTCTTATTTAGGTAACAAAAAACGATAACTAAACTGGACCAAAAGACGTGGTAAAACTCACCTGAGCACCACACGGCACGTTGCGGGGTCACATTTGATTCCTTCAACGGCTTTCCGGGTAGATTATAAACTTTATCTATGGTAGTAATGTTGCTAGGTAGCAAGTAAACTTACGACTTTGGTAATTTTTTTTGTATATTACTTAAAAATAGCGTAACTAAGGTGGACGTGTCCACCTAAGCTATTTCGAGGGGACAACGTTTAAAATTTAAATTTAAATAAAAATAAAAGAAATTAAATATGTTTATTACCAAAATCACTTTGCTTAAAGTCAAAACTAGCCCAGAAATATATCAGTTGGTTGACCGTGGTATAAAAAATCTGTGCTATTGTAGTTTGAACATTCATAATATCTAAGGGGACAGTATTGGGGCTCGCTGTAGGTGTATTTTTAAATGGATTTTTTGATATATCAGATTAGATTTACTCTTTACTAAATAAAATAACTAGGAAGTTGAAAACGTAAACTTTGAAACAAAGTAACATTCATTGGTATTCCTAATTCATACTAAGAAAAAATAATTAAACATGTCAGGGGACATCGAAAAAATGGCGAGTACAACTTTAGATAGAAATGCCCATTTCCAAGCGTCCATTAGACCTCCATTCACGACCCGGCATCAAGACAACGCGCCCGTGCCTTGAAAAAAAACTATAGGTTCCTCTCTGGTCTGCGGCCGAGGCATACGGCCGTCCTTTTCGGCCGTCGTGTTGGTAATTTCCTTTCCTCCTCTAACTATAATAAAACATAATTGGTTTTAAATGGATAGGATTGGCGATGGGGAGAATAATAACCGGAGAAGCAATTTAGCGTCCGCCGCGCACCTCGCTTATTAAGTGTTCGCTTTTCAAAAATTACTCTATGCATATTTATAAGAGGACTCCATAGAGGCCGTGACGAGCGTTTTGTTAATGCATTGTTATGTTGCTTTACTTTTTAAATTGATGTAACGTAAACAATACTTCGGTTGTGAAGTAAATGTTTAAAGAAAATTAATATTTTTATTTGAACGGACGTGACATTGTCCAAATGTTACCTGATTATTTTGAGTAATGAGTATATAAACTGATATTTGATCGTCCGAGTACGACGTGTTGGCCTAGTTGGTAGTGACCCTGCCTACGAAGCTAGCGGTCCTGGGTTCAAATCCCGGTAAGGGCAAATGTTTGTGTGATGAGCACGAATATTTGTTCCTTAGTCATGGATGTTTTCTATGTATTTAAGTATATATTTCTTTATATAAGTATTTATATCGTTGTCTAGTACCCATAGTACAAGCCTAGAGCTAGTTTGGGACTAGGTCAATTGGTGTTACATTGTCCCCTGATAGCTTCTCTTATCTTACGTAATACTATTCAGATTACATGTCTTTTTCTGTTAATTGATGGTTAATTTATAATCTTGTTAATTCTCATTCATTAATATTATCCATCTTCTGATTCTATATCTTGTGATTTAATTAGATATTACATTATTTTTATAAGCTTACCATTAAAAAGTTAGACGGGGGATAGATTTGGCCACATATTAGACCGAATAAAAATGTGACGATGAACCTTCAAGTTATTATGACCTTTCCAACAATGACCCACAATGATAACATGTGTTGTTTTTAAAAAATATAATACCCCTTACTGGTTCTTTAAATACACCTTAAGCAATAAATAGGATGCTTTAAATTTAAGCTACCTCGTTTCAATAGTTTACGGGGTCATGACCGACAACGGACATGACGAAACTATGTATATATTTTTTCACTTCTCATGCTCTTAAAATGTTACTTTAGTCTCTGCACATCGGGACTAAAGTTCCTTTTTAATCTCTAGGGATTAAAGTAAAATTGTTTTAATTTACTTTGGAATCCCCTAAACATCCAATCACGGTGTTTGTGAATGGAGGATTTATTGCAATTTTCAGTCTTTTTGTATAGACCACAGAATAAAGACTAAAGGCATCGAAGCCGTGCAATAAGATGAACGTTGCACCAGCTACTTGTCTCTACTTTTTACATTACATTTTGATAAGAGGAAAAGAAACAAAAACTAGGTGTCTTTTCTTCTTTAATCTGTCATGATCAGAAGGTGAAGAAACGTCAAATCAACGACCGGACTTCTTTGGCGTTACTCTTACTCTCTTCCACACTGGTGCTTAAAGGTTCAAATCACGCCTTGTGCCGATCTCTTTCCAACTCACTATGAAGCCCATAAGTAAAAAGAAGTCAACCATAATGTATTCTCTGCCTATTTAGTACGGTTTCTATGCCTTTAGTCTTTATTCTGTGGTATAGACAATTTTTAGCGCGTGGAAATAACCTCAAAATGACAACTGTGAAAAAATATAAATAAAAATGATTTAATTTCGTGAAACACGATTAATGATTACGAATATGAATCTATTTAATTATATTAAGGATGAATTCATTTTATTATGCTCGTTCCAATTAGTTTTAAAATAGTTTTCAAGTTTGAACCTGTTGGCTAAATATGCAAGCATTTAAAGCGGCACTTCACAAAAAAAATATAAAAGAAAAGAAAAAACCGCGGTAGGTACAAATTTGTAAGAAACTTTCTTATAATAAATATTGTAAATATGTATAGAACTTCGTCAGTGCTGGTTTGAGCAAGCACGGGGTCCGTAGCAAATTCTATAAAGAGACCCCTGGGTTTGTTTTAGGTTACAGGTTGTGGCGGGCTTTTTTCCGCAACGAGCGACTTAGATATGCACCTATTTTGCGTGGGTGTTTGTTTTAGTTTATTCTGCTGGAGAATATCGACTGGATTATTCATCTTATCGTCAACCCTGATGCATATGAGTACACGCATACACATACTGATGTAAGTACCTACTAGCATTTTAGAGGTTAGACGTGTATGCGCGGGGCCCGTAGCATTTGCTACTCGTGCTAGGTACGTGGCTAATCCGGCACTGAACGTTGTTTTTTTTCCTCGCATTCAAAGTGAAAAGTAGAGTGTTTAACGCGAGACTAAACAACCATAATGACACTCGAACTATAGCCACTCTCGCTCGCTGGCTCGCTCGCGTGGCTAAAAATCTCGTGTCATTATGGCTTGTTTTAGTCCCTTGTTGAACAATCTACTATTGCTATTTAGCTATAGAACGCTAAAACACTTTTTATGACACGAAGACAGCATACGAGCACAGAGGCCACCTGGGTAAGGGGGATCTGAGACCCATAGAGATTGAAATCTTATTAGACTTAGGTTACCGTCTTTACCGAAGTTAACGTTTTTAAGGCCTAATTTTCTGGCTGAACACACATCCGCATAAACGGCATAAAATGGAAACTTGTAACCTGTAAATTGTAATTTGTAGTTTTATAGAACAGGCCCAGGCGGGCCGTGCGCTTGTTTGCCACCATCGTGGTATAAAAAAGAAGCTAAGCCACGCTTTGTCCTAATAAATGTCAAATTTGAAAAAAGCCTTAAATTTGTAATAATTTTTCCGAAGTCCATTTTCTGCAGTAAAATTGAAAAAAAAACCAGAATATTTCTGAAAGAGTTAACGTAAACCTGTTTTCCTACAACTTATTGTGCCAACACTTACGTGGCCCGGCCGAGGCGTGGCCGGGGGTGGATTATCAGCTCCGCGGCTGCAATTAGGGGGCAATTGCGGCGATGGCGAGATAAAACACTCGTTCATGCTCTATGGTTCCAAGATGGACGCTCAACGGGTTGGCTTTGGCTGAATAAGTTAATACAAGCTTTTGTCTGTCACTCTATTCGTGCAGAAATTGAAAGCGGAATAGACTCATGGACCCACTTTTTTTTCCCACTGCTACTCAACGAAGACCTGCCTAAGGCAGAGCTGCTTTTCCTGGATGGTTTGCTCTTCGGGCATCTCAAGATACGTAACGAAAATAAACCTACGTATGCGGAATAAAAAAAAAATCTGACGAAAGCGAATAGTAGTTAGTGGTAATATTTATTTATGAGTTTTCGAAAATCGCTAACGTTAGCGTCATGCATCTTGTCTAGGACCCGCCAGAGTTGAAAACGATGATTCGAAACTCTTTATTGGCTCGACTATCTATCCGTCAGTTAAATGTATTGCTATCCTTTTCTGAAGTCATATGAAAGAAAAGGACAGAGCTAAAAATTACCTTCCGGATAGCTTTATCTGGGGATTGAAAAATCAGCCCTTAAAGCTACAAAATAACTATCAAATCAATAAACGCATTTGCACGCGAACTGTGCAGTAAATATCGTCCAATTCAGCGGCAATAGTATTTATTCCGGACGTTTATTAGAGTCACTGCAGGTTAAGGACGCGTTACACGATCAATATCACATGACTGACTTGAGGGATGGATGTATTAAGAAAAAAACAATTATATAATATATAGCTTCTAAGTAGTCGACGTTGTTATTA
This sequence comes from Acleris cristana, assembly GCA_948252455.1. NCBI lineage: Eukaryota > Metazoa > Arthropoda > Insecta > Lepidoptera > Tortricidae > Acleris > Acleris cristana. The sequence goes on from OX411789.1 coordinate 14,139,714, forward strand.
AGCCAATCTTCATTTTGTTAAATTTGTAGATTTGAAATTTGAATTTACAAGCCCGCGCGTTCCAACTTAAGCAGTGTTTCTGTTCTACGCTAATTTCGATTCCAAGTGACCAAAGTAAGCTATAGAGATTTTAATGATAATTAGACATACAATCTTTGTAATATTTTATAAAAATATTTCAGTATACTTTGTATCGCAGCCCTGTTATCATAAAAACATCAACACAATATGTTAACATGTGTTTAGAGTATAATACGAAGTAATTAATTTGATAATTACTTAGACAGCTGCTTCCACAGGTTTCCTCCTCCTTCCAGATAAGAGTATCGTTTCCCACAGCAATCAGATACCTATTATATACTAACCTTCGTTCCAAAAAAATCTAGATGATCGTTGAGTTTCAAACTTCGTACCCACTACGTACTGTGGTGGGGTGAAGGGTGGTTTTCTGATAAAAAAAGTTTAAAGGCGGTTAAAACATTTATTTTAAAATAATAATTGCGGTTGCTTATTTTATCAAAATATTATAAGCTTCTACACTGCTACGGCTGCGGCTGAGATTCTACACGGTAAAACCTTATTGCTTTTGACGTGTGTCCGTGTTGACAACGTTTTGATAGCTCTTATTTACTTGACAGTAATGGCGGCCGAGTTAAAAACAATGCGATAACACGTCAAGGCAATATTGTTTTACCACGTTGAATACACCTGGTAAAAAATCTTACGAGGATCTGTCCTTGACAGCTATCAGCTATCTCTATTGGTACGCTCCGTGGCCCTATTTTAAACATCGAGCCATGGAGGAAACGTGAAGGTCTTTAATTTAACCTTCACAGTACTTTCGTTATCTAAACCACTTTTAACCTAAGACCTGATGCTTAATTAACGTAGGGGTTTCACAAAATGTTTTAGTTTCACTCGTTTTGCCATATATACTTAGGTATATATATATATAGCTATAGGTACTTATGCAAATATATTTATTGATCGTGCGTAGCCACCTTAACAGCCCACAGAGCTCAATCAGAAAAGCGCCGATCAAAATGCAAATGTACATTTAGTCGTTTCGCGTCGAGGCAACGGCCCTCCATAAACTGCCAACAAATTATACACTGCCTTTATTTTTTAATTGCCACGGACGAGCCACCGTCCTGCCGGGGGCCTCCTTGGCCCTTCTATTTTTGAATTATGGTACGCAGACACGTGATTGGCTGGCAAGCCTTGATTATACAGTGAGGTTGGCAGAACTGAATTAGAATGTTTTTATTGATATATTTTTTATACAATTCGATGGACTAACACATGTGTTTATTTTTAGTATTTTAAGCCAATCTTAGCCGTAGGTAAGTAGCATGTACCTACCACCGGAAGAAAATCTTTTTCTTTTTTCTTTTCTTCTTTCTTAGACATTCAGTAAGGAGAACGTGCAGGTTTTGTCGCGATGTTTTTCATTGAACTCAAGCAGTCTCTTCCTAAGTTAGAAGTTTCTAGAAAAACTCATTGGTACATACGAGGCGGCCACTGATGATCAAACTAGCCTTGCCATCGCTGGTCGACATCATATTTATTATTTACTTTACTCGGGTAGGTAAGTATATGGTACAGGGAGTTGTTAACCTGGAACCGATTGCATACTAAAGTACAAGCTAATAGTATTAGAGGTTTTGCATGGATTTTTACTAATAGTAGGGCTTGTACTTTATTATGCAATAGGCCCTGATAAAAAGTTTAGCCATGTCACCCTGCAGGGCACCTCCGTATTTTTACCCGACTTACGAAGGAGGAGGATAATGTTTTTGACCTGTATGTATGTATTTTATGTATGATGTATATGTATGTGGTTCTTTGTTATTTCGTAAAGGCGGGAAGGATGGCCCGATTTCGACAAGCAAGGTGTCGATAAACTCGTCTTAGGCCTCTTACAGACTACTACCTACTAGACTGTGAGAGGGGATCCCTTTGAAACGCATAAACTTTTTATGCATAGCGTATCTTTACGCATTTTTTTTTTCTGCATAAACACCTTTTAGGCTGACATTTCAAAATTTAATAAACGTCTATTGTGTAGATTAGATTAGTTTAGGTTAGGTTAGATTTTTAAAATAATTAAAATAAAATGTTTCCTATTGTAAAAACCGTTTTAGGTCATACGATTTTATGCCTAATGATACGGTTATGCGTAAAAAAAATATGCGATCCAATAGAGACCCCTGTGAGAGGCATTAGCGTCGCGGGTGTCACTGAGCGCTTTATTTTTTTTATGTGAAATTAGCGAACTAAAAAATTAATACATGGTAACTAATACTACATTGACGACATCATCCAAACAGCAGTTGGGTTTTTTAAAGCTTGGTTTTTGTTAATTACTTACGTACTAATATCAATAATTAATAATATCGAATATAATATAATACAATTAAAAGTTAAAACTAAACTTATTTAAATTAAAATAAAAACTAAGCTACTCAAATATTAAAGACGTAAATAATAATCACCACTATAAAAAGAACACCCCCTCTAGCAGGTCCGCTCGCGGCATGGTCCCTATGACATAATAATATAATATAATAATAATATCGTATATTATGTATTCAATTACACATCACACATTTCAAGCCACTAGACCACCGAAGCTCTGCTAAAGATCGTAAGAAACACCTGTTTTATAAAGCTACAAATTAGGTACCTAAAAATAAAAATAAAATAAAAACTAAGCTACTCAAATATTAAAGACGTAAATAATAATCACCACTATAAAAAGAACACCCCCTCTAGCAGGTCCGCTCGCGGCATGGTCCCTATGACATAATAATATAATATAATAATAATATCGTATATTATGTATTCAATTACACATCACACATTTCAAGCCACTAGACCACCGAAGCTCTGCTAAAGATCGTAAGAAACACCTGTTTTATAAAGCTACAAATTAGGTACCTACAATTTAAAAGGTTACTAGTTTCCATTTGACACAACCTCGACCTATGATGACCAGCCATTTGAGCAGTTTTGCCAGTTTAGACCTGTAAAATTGTTACTTGTAGCTTTATAAAACGTACCCCTGCCCCCTATTTCACCATCTCGACAAAAACAGGTGACAGGTGACATTTCAGTGTTGTATCAGCGTGTTAACTTTGCAATGTACTTATACCGAATTGTCACCTGTCGCCTGTCATTGTCAAGATGGCGAAATGGGGGGCTGGAGGCACAAGAGTTGACCGACCACGGTCATATCAGCTGCGGCGGTATTACCGGGCCGCTACGACTTGGAGACCTTCAAGAGATAAGCATACTCTATTCCCAAAGGCCGGCAACGCAGCTGCAATATCTCTCCTGGTGTTGTAGGTGTCCATGGGCACCGGTGATCACCTCAAATCAGGTGACTCGATTGCTCGTTTGAAAAAACTGTAGAGATCTTCGTCGGGAAGGGCCAGCAGGGGACTAGTTTCGGCTGACATTGAGATCTAGTTCCATTGTGCCCTTCGTCAACAGATGATCAAATAAGTAGATGAGCTACTTTAAAAAATCAGGTGTTACTCAGTTACTCAAAGACTTTTTTTAAGAAAAATAAAATGTGTACCTATAAGAAAGAATTTGCCGAAACAAAAATAGGTATGACTAAAAAATGAATTATTCAAAGCAGTCTGTATGTTTTTATATTGTCGTCTACGTATATTAAATAGTATTTTTTTAATTTCCCAGTAAGAGACGTAGGACGATCATTGTAATTTCAACCTTAATGCTCAAAAGATAAATGCGTCGGATAAAACCACTGTATCTACCACTGCCGATGATAGTAAATCATTTACATTAAATCCTTGAGTGAATCTATTTTTATTATACCGTCGTCATTATATAACAGTTTAATCGTAGTACACTATTCATTATGTTAAAATCGTTATTGAGCATCGTACGTTTCGCGTGCTAATACAAAATGAAGAACCACTTTAAATTTCTGAACGTAACAAAACAGTGCGCGCGTTTCCGAACGTAGCGAACGAAGAAACGTCAAAATAAATGTGACATAACCGCAACTGCACATCGCACTGTGTTCGTTTAAATAATGAAATAAACTTATTATTTGACTGTGAAAGTGAAAAATTGGTGGAAAACACTAATAAACAAACATGTCTTACGCTCTAGTTCGTCATTTGCGACGCGTAACGATGCTATCGCATCAAATTCGCTTGGAAACCACCATGACCAATGTGACCCAGGAAGATTTTTTAATTCGGCCTCCGTTCCCGCAATGGACCAAAGTAATAAGTGAGGCTGAAAAGGTTGTCGGATATCCGACCTCTTTCATGAACCTAAGGTGGTTATTGAGCGATGAATTTGCCAATATGGCCATGCATTTGCGTAAAGTTGTAAGTACAGTTTCGTCATTATTTTCCTCAAAGTTATCCTTTTAGAAAGCTAAAAGTTCATTGACATGCAGTTTAAAAACCTTAAATTAAACACCCTATTTAAAGCGGTATTTCGGCACTGCTTATATTGATATTAATAAATCTTTTATTATCTAAGTTGTTTTTCAAGGTTCCAATATAAGCCATGTGACCGTGATAACGTTTTGCAAGGTTACTTCCTTACGACTAACTTGTTTAGAAGGTCCGCGCTAACTATTTCTAATCATTATTCAATCTTTATCACATTGCAAACCTTGTGCTTTGGAGTTCAAGTCCATTAATTATGTAATAAATATAATGTTGCGCAATATAGATTGTTAAAAATAAGGATGAGATTTTAACATTAGGTATTTGTTTACGTAAAATTTCTGTATAAACAGTCATATTTTACATTCTCTTCTCAATTTAAAAAACAAAATTTATGAAATGGAGAATAAATAAAGTTGGACATAATATAAAATACCTAAACAATGTTCAACAAAATTGCAACTTTTACCTCTTCCGTAGCATTTTTTTTTTAACACCCATTCCAAATCTGCCTCAGAATAAACTAAAATAACAAAATGCGGGGGGTAGCAGCATGAACAATAAGATCGTATGCTAAAAAAACCATGGTTTGTTGTTATCATAATTTTTTGTCATCAGGTTGGCAGCAATCACCCAATCATTCAAACAGCAAAGACGGTGTTATACAACGAGCATAACAACCTTCAACCCTGGGGTCTCGTGATCCTGCTGCTTTCAAAAGCTATCAATCCTCAATCAAAGTCATTCTTCCATGCCAACACAGCATCAGAACAGCAACGGACACTAGCAGAGTTAACAGAGATGATACGTACAGGCCATTACGTACACAGAGGTTTGCTAAACATAGCACTTGAAGAAAGATGTGAGAACACTGAAACTGCCTTGTTCGCAAACAAAATAGCTTTACTTATAGGAGATTACTTGTTAGTAACAGCTAATGGCATGCTAGCACGGTTAAAAAACCAGAACTTGTCATATCTAATATCAACTGCACTGAGAGACGTGAGTGAGGGTGAATTCTTTGGTGAAAGGGACAAACAAAACATGCCGTTGCCAGGGAAACCTTCAAATTTAGGAGTAGACGAGTTCCCCATATGTACAGATACGTTACCATTAGCTACAAGAGAGGTTTTAGGTTCTCCCATAAAAGAGTGGACTTTACGGTCTATGTATAATGGTGGTTCGTTGTTCGGTCGAGGTTGCCAAGGGGCTTTGTTACTAGGAGGCCAGAATTTAATGGAGCAAGAGAAAGCATATCAATTCGGCTGTTACTTATGTTTAGCATGGCAATCGGCCAGTGAACTGCAGAAGTTTGTCAGTGAGGACAAAGAGACGTATTCTATAGCAAGCGCACCTGTGTTATTTGCTTTAAACCAAAATCCGGAGTTGTACAAAGTCATAGACAATTCCAAAGATAACATAGCTGAAATAGACTTGGACTTTTTAAAAGAGGAAGTGTTAAAAACTGATGCATTGGAACGGACTAGATTACTGCATATAGAAAATGCGAAGAGAGCTGAATGTTTTGCTAATATGTTTGGTGATAATGAATCGGTACATACTATTAAAAGGTTAATCAAAACGTTATAAAACCATAAGTAGAGGCAATAAAAATATCTAATATGGGTTTGATGAAGTTACAAAAATATGTGGTGTGAATGAACGCTGGGTGTTTGAATTTTTTCAAGATTTTTCTTATGTAACCCAATTTTTGTCTCATGTGTCGATCAATGAATTTTGTCAAATTATGATAATAACAGTATAACTAAAGTCTGTACAGTAAATGTTTCAGGAAACATCAAATCAGGGATTTAATACCGGTATAAATTTCATCCAAAAATACCAGTATTAAATTTTGGTAATTTGCTTAATAGTATAGTGTTATTACCTAAACTACAATCGAAAATATGAAGTTTTTTTTTGTAAATTAAGAAAGATATTTTCTATTTTATGTAATACCAGTATTGATGCTACTTTTTTTAAAGTACTTTTCTTTTATTTAATTTATATCAAAATCTTGATAAAAAAACAGGTTGTTTGTTGTTTTAAAGAATTAAGCAGTGGTGGTATTATGTAATGTTAAAAGGTTGTAAGGTAAAGAAGTTTGTCCCAAAAAGTTGCTCTGAGTATCTATTTTCTATGAATGAATGAATGTTTGTATGTTTGATCTCTACGTGTTCCTAAACCATTGAGCCAATTGTGACGAAAATTTGGTGAGTTCTTTCGAGTTCCTTGACCAAGAAATCTATGATAATGAATGAACCAAACACTTAATTACTTTACGTGGCATTGCAAACGCATCCCAGGTGCAGCTGGTGTTAGGGCCCGTTCCCACTATGTCAGACCAGCACAACGGCTGTACAATTTATATGAAGCTATTCACATTGTGCCAGACATTTCCATATGGGATAGAAGTTCGCCTATATACATTATCTATATTGATGTAAACATGTCTTGTAATTATGTGCAATAATAGTAGTTTACATGACGGTTGCGTAATGCCAATTACGCAGAGTCGCGTACAATACTTTATCTACGCACATAATAAGTACTCTATTACGTTATCGAATATTGTAAGGCAATGAGATCCAAATTTGGAACATCTTCCAAAATTAACAGCTGTCATCGCTGTCACCTACTACCACTGGTAATGCTGGTCACTGCCTACGGGTTTTGAACGCATAATATTTAGACTTATGATATGTGTGTAGATTAACCCCCTTACTAATTAACGTTGAGTAACGGTGGTATAGCTATACAATGTTTTGTCCTTATCTGTCATTGTGACATTTGAATTTGGTCACCGTTACTCAATGTTTATTAGTAAGGGGGAAAGAGTTTACTTACATACATACATTGCATTCTTGTCGGGACTGTCACAATGAAGCTTCATATAAATTGTACAGAAGCTAGCCTTCCCGGCAGTTTTACCGTCCCGGCAAATCCTCCGCTCCGGCATAGTGGCAACTGACCCTTATATAAATATGATAACAAACATTAACTGAATTCAGGAACTTTAGTGTTCAACATTATTTTTAAGAATATTATTTGTAGAAACGTCTAAAGGGGCTTCTAAACGGGCCATATTTTCACTGGAATATTTGGCCGGCAACTATTGGTGTCCCTCTCTTACTCGTATGTTAGAGAAAGACACCAATAGTTGCCGGCCACATATTGCAGTGAAAATATGGCCTGTTTAGAAGCCTTTGAACAATGTACAAAGTGGTTGTTACCAGTTAATATAACTTTATAACTACTGTATTACGTTTGGAAGATTTTTATAATGGTTTCCTATAGGTTTATAATCTCTTAAAGAGAATTTATTGTTGTCAATATACATTTTCAAAGAACTTTGTTTTATTATCTTGACTCGATGTCTCCTTAGACCTTATGTATCCGCAATAAGAGCTATATTGCAATATAGTGATCCTTGAGATCCCAGATCTACTTGACGCCTAGACAAGATACATAACGTTCACGCTATTGATTTTCGAGAACTTAGCTCTATTCTACTCGATATAACAGTATTGCTTTTTATATGTTATGGTATTGTTTTTAACTGTCAAGTTAATAAGAGGTATCAAAACGTTAACAATACGATAGCATGACAAAAGCACAATGGTTTTACCAACTAGATAATATCTAGTATATCTATAATATTATTATAGCCAATTGCCACGATGAATCATCAGTCATCATCACTTCATGCGTACGTCAATCCTATATATACAGTATGTAAACTTACTAAAACCATTTGTTTGAATCCGGGCATGTATAGGCGATAAATAAGGTCTTCGTATTTAAATTATTGATATTCTAACGTTTTTTTAGAATTTATAATTGTAATACAAAAAATATCATTTTAGTTATTCATGATTCAATAACATCCTGTATTATTTGTTTACAATTGTAACATTTGTCATCTGGTTGTCAGGTCAAGGCCAAGTTCAACATTTTCAATGTCAGTTAAAGTAAGGCTATGTGCACACTTCCGATTAAATACGACGTAGATAGATTAGACCAAATGTGGCCGTTATTTGAACCAAGCGACGATGGTTGTTTCAAGTGAACGCTACGCATCAAAGCTGGATTTTGCCGGGCACGTCACTTGATTATGTTCGAAGCTTGTACAATCCGCAGCCTCATTTCTTCCTCCGTTCTCGACACTTTTTTTAAATACTAACTGTTTCACCCGTCCCCAGAAGAAATAGTCTAGAGGTGTGGGGTTCAGCAAACGTACCATATCATACAACTTCCCGCTTTTCTAGTGCTGAAGCCAAGATTTTCTGTAAAATGGTTGTAGATCCTTTTTTCCGTTCTGACGTCAATACGAGGACGAGGCCCACCACTACTACTACTACTATCCGGTACTGAGCGGAACCGCTCTTTCATTGTCACGCAGTCTGGTAATCGCCCTTATAATTGACAATAAAGTGACACCAGTGAAATTTGAAGGACATAAATCTGTCATGACGTAAACATTACACATAGGGTGATACTTTTAGGGTTAACCGACTTTGAAAAAGGTAAGTGTTTATAATTTTTAAACAATGATAAAATTAAAAATATTCGACCCGTACTAGCAAAACATGTGTTAAAACACTTAACTCGACTTGGCTATCAACTGGTTTAAAGAGATGGTTTTAGTTAGTTTACATACTGTATATATATAAAGGTATATACATATATTGACGACGCGCTGGCCTAATTGTTATGAGCGCGAATATTTGTTCCCGAGTCATGGATGTTTTCTATGTATTTAGGTAAGTATATATTTCTCTATATAAGTATTTATATCGTTGTCTAGTACCCATTGTACAAGCTGCACAAGCCTAGAGCTTAGTTTGGGACTAGGTCAATTGGTGTGACATCGTCCCCTGATATTTTAGTGATTAATTATTTTGACAGTTTTCGAAAATCGCTAACTTTAGCGTTATGCATGTTGTCTAGGACCCGCCCGAGTTGAAAACGATGATTCGAAACTCTTGATTGGCTCGACCCATTTTCATGAAACTTTAGAAAGAAACAGATTTATTTGTCACGATAATTAGTCATACATTTATATTCGGCCAATAGGCGGTATCTCACATTCAATAACCGAAGCAATTTCAATCCTCACTCGGTAGTAAAATGGATGCATTTGCTACAGTTTTGTCTGCTGAGATACCACTATTTGTCTTATAGCAGCATAGAATCATACAATCATACAATCATTTATTGTTATCAAGTTCATTAGCGGCCGGCACACGTAAAGTTCGGACCGCGGGAAACGCCACGCGCCGTTTCATTAATCTTCGTTGATCAACCGTAGGTACGTGTAAATGTAACTGCAATAGTAAAATGGTAAAAAAATTATGGTTCGGAACGAAGATTGGAACGGCGCTTGGCGTTTCCCGCGGTCCGAACTTCACGTGTAAAGGCCGCTATTACAATTATAAGGTGGTTAGTAAGTGGCTAGTAGTAGGTACTTATTTGATACCCTGTCAGGGCACTGCAATGTCTTAATAACTAGATCATATAAATGTCCGAGAAATAATATAATTTTAGAAATTAAAGTAGAAAGTATAATTTATAGTATAAAGTCATATTTGCATAGTAACCTGTCGTGACGTAATGGAAAAGTTACCGTTGTTAATTTTAGTCCTTAACTATGAAATGATAAACGACGCTTAAGGACGCGGGCGGAGACGCGGGAAAAAGCTATTTAAATATAAACGTGTAAAAACCGTGACGTCGCACGAGTGGTGACAGGACATGGGGTTCATTTCCGGCACTTCCGTTTGAAAGAGGTCGTTTGGAAATTGTTTCTACTACTGAAATTCACTCAAAAGTCATCTAGGCTCTCGTGTTATGAACATTTTATAAAATGCTTTACTTACACCTACTTAAAAATATGTTAAAATTAGCCCAATGTTTCCCATAATTTTTGTCGATCATAATTACTTTGTTGACATAATAATTGGTGGGCCTATTCTTTTATCGCTTGAACTGTAAACTATTGTTTTTTTATAAGGCTGTGTTAGGTTAGGTTCGATTTTTAAAAATTCTGAATAAGTAACAGTTTCTTAAAAAAACACAATTTGACTTGCGATAATTATGACTTAAAAAATATACCTACCTATCTACCGATCGACCTCGAGGTTTCGATCATCTTGAGCGAACTAATATTACTAAATTATGTACCTATTTTATTAACCTCCGACGCAAAAAGAGGAGCGTGCGTGCGTGCGTGCGTGTGTTCGTGTGCGTGTGTGTGTGTGTGTGTGTGTGTGTGCTGTGACACCATAGCTCTTTAGCGGGTGAAGTGATTTAGATGCAGCTTTTCTCTCTCTTTTTATTTGAAAGCAGGTTTTCTAGCGGTGGTTTTTACCTAGGTTTTATGGAAATCGGTCGGGCCGTTTAAGAGATACAGCTCTGAAAGAAGGGGTCGCCATTATTTCGGAGGTTTTTATCTATCGAATAGTTTTAATTCATCAGTTATTCAGCAATCGAAGGAAAAGCACATGGCTACTTAACTTTTTTATTAATTCAGTATTTATTTAGATTTTTGGATTTGGTATTTTACTTACAATTAACGAAAAAAGTTTAACAAAGTGACCTCACGTCATTCACATTTTAAGGTTATTTTAATCACGTGATGAGTTTCAGTTTCGCTTAGCTGTTTTGATTTAGGTAGAGTTATAATAAAGGCGCTTCTAAACGGGCCATATTTTCCCTGCAATATGTGGCCGGCAACTATTGGTGTCTTTCTCTAACATACGAGTAAGAGGGGGACACCAATAGTTTCTAAATATGGCCCGTTTAGGAGCCCCTCAACGAATATGACTATTGGTGAATATGAAACCGATAGTTACCCTTATTTGCTGCATAATTTAATTTCAGGCCTGCTTGACACCTTGATTGACGGACGGTAATTTAAAATTATTTCGGATCATCATTATTTTTCTGAAGGTTATTTTTCAAAAGAATACATTTTTAAATGGGAAAGCTTATATTTTGTTTATTTTAGTTTACGTAAGTCATTTTAAATACCTATGACGTTTAATTATATATTCTTTTAAATTAATCGATTTCAGGATACTCGTAGGTTCATGTACCTAGTGATTAGCTAGCTTAATAAGTTAACTTAATTAAGTAGTCAAAAAACTTTTTTCTGTGAAGCAGTACTTATGTATCAGCAATTCTGCATTTAGCGAAGCGACAAATACATCCGTTTTTTCTTACGTCTCATATCATTTATTCTTCCACATTGCTAATATAAGCAAGCTTATACCTATTAGCAATGTGTCAGAATAAATGATGTAAAACTTCACATCTTAGACATCATCTCCTTTCCCTTATCCCAATCAGTTTCACATCTTAAACAACAAAAGCAAACAACCTAACCCTGCCGAAGAAATCAAAAACAAAATAAAAACAGTACCTTTATTCATTCAATGTACTGCAAAGCCTCCCCATGTATCGTCTTCGCCATCTTCTGCAGCGCGTTCCTCGCGTCATCTACCGGGAACCTGTCGCTGTACTTCAAAATGGCCGCCAATTCCTCATCCATTAGCCCCGTCAGGTAGTCCATGCTTCTCGTGCTCCTCACAGCGTAAAACAGCTGTTTGGGCTTGACTGGTGTCTTCATAAGTCTTGATTCGATGAACAAACCATAAATAGTTGGGTATTCCCACAGCGCCATGATTACTGGAGCGCTGACGTAGGAGAAAGAGTGAGGGTGTACGAAAAAGTCTTTGATATCGAGGTAGAGTTGCCACATTAACGCAAGATGGCCGCCAAGCACGTAGGCGTCGCGCTCCATCTGTTCACCCCTCAGGGCCAACTTCATGGCGCCCTGGCAACCCTTCCCGAGCAGACTGCCCGACTGCAGCATTGTCCGCATCACCCACTCGTCCTTACCCTGTCCGAGGAACTCGTTGCTGCCCAGCTTTTCCAGGTTGTATTCGTTTTCCCAGTCATACGGCCGCATCACGTTTTCGCCTGTTTGAAGAATGCTGTAATTAATGTTTTGCTCGTCACGCGGAAGCGCAGTGACAGCCTTTCTTGAATAGTTGCTAAGTTGACGTTTTAATGACGTTTCGATTTTTTTAAGAAAAAACTTTTACGGCCAGTAAGGCCCTGTGCAAAGTCCGCTACTACAATTTGAATTGCCGTCAAGCATCAGTATTCGCACTATTGTGATTTAGTGTCGTGGGGAGAGCTCCCTATAGCTGCTAGCTTAGGTCCGGTTTTGTAAAGGTCTGTTAGTAAATATGACAAATCAAATTTTAGTAACTTCATAAAGAATTTGACAATCCCGAACGAAATTTTGATCTAACAGATATTTGTAAAACCTAGCCTAAGAGATTTTATTTTTAAAGTAAATACACGTCAGCAATGCCGGGCACATACTTTCAACTACCTACTGAGGAAACACCGTGGAGGGGATTAAAGCGAGGCCCAGTCTTTAAAGTGAGGAAAAATGACCTAATGGTATCGTCGGTTTTAATGGTTCCGGCATAATCCGGAATATATTGTCGAAAGCGAAAACTAACAAATCATAGGTCGAGTGTAGAAGCCTCTCCTCTCCTCTGGCAATTTAGCTAAACGCTGGTTCTGTCACATAATGTGTTCAGCTTAGTGGGCAGCGGCCGCATCTCCTTATGCTCCCTAAGGATGTCTCCATCCACGAGATACCGTAGTCCAGTTGATATCAGCTCAGAAGAGCTTGACCAGACCCTGCAAATACTTCGTCAGGAGGGTCTTACTTGGGCAGCACACGCGCGCTTGAGACTCGGCACTCCTCTGCGCCCTGAAGTCTGATAGTTGGCACTGCTGTCAAGTGGCTGCAAGTTACCTTTCGGCTTGGTGGGCAGTGGTCCTATCTCCGGGTTATGCTTCCCGAGGAAGTCTCCCTCCACGACGTCCCGTGGATATCAGCTCAGAACAGACCCTGCAAATACTTCACCAAGAGGTACTTACCTGGGCAGCAGACGTGCGCTTGAGACTGGGCACTCCTCTGCGCCCTGAAGTCTGATAGTAGGCACTGCTGTCAATTGGCTGCAAGTTACCTTTCGGCTTGGTGGGAAGCGGCCCCATCTCTGAGTTATGCTCTCCTAGAAAGTCGCCCTCGACGAGGTCCCGTAGTCCCGTGGAGATCAGCTCGGTGACGGCGTTGTTGTGCAGACCGCCCAGGTGCTGTAGGCACTTTGCCAGAAGGTAATCACCTGGACAGTACCCTTGCTTAACTTAACAGGAACACTAAGTCTTGGTTACCAAAACTGAGCCTCTTTCCCACTGGGCAAAACAATATTTTCTTTGAAATGTTATCGTATTGTTTTTAATCGGCCACCATTACTGTCAAGTGAATAAGAGCTATCATAACGTTCACAATACGATAAAATAACATATCAAAACCAATGTTTTTCTACCTAGTAGAATAGAGGCCCTGCTGATATTTATGCCATGTTCCACGAAACGTATTTTAATAAGTATAAGGTTTTTTTTAACTCGCGTCTATAAACAGCTAATATTGATATCGTTAACGGTACCAGAATACCACCTATTGCGTAACCGAAGCGGGAAAACAATTCTATAATGAGCGTTGCCATGGTAACACTAATAACAGTTCTATAATAATATTAATAATTATTGTTGTAAATACGTTGTTTTTGGAAGTAGTTTATTTTGATTGTTCATAACAAAGATAGAAATCATTATGTCTTTCCATTTCATAGTTTTGAAACAAATTACTAAGTGAATCTAAATTAAAAAAGTGAATTACTGATGACTAATGAAGGCATAGGTGCCTATCTAAGATTTTAGGATACTAACTGAGACGAGTCTAATTTATTATTTTAGACAGATTTGTTAAAGAAGATCCTAAAAGGTGTATAGTTTAGTAAGTAGTATAGTCGCTACAGAAAAGGTTTTTTCATGTTGATAACAATATTTTAACGTAAATTATTTTCTTACTCAGCTCTCTAGCTAACCTATTGTATATTGACTTTATATCAGTGATGCACACACAAATGTATTATTGTTACATACAGTCACAGAATAAAAAAAAGGATATTGTTAATAAAAAAAACAGGTTCACTGGATCTCTAACCTGTCAACAGCACAATCTTGTTTCCGCACAGCAGGTCCTTGAACTTGTCGCCCACCTTCACCTTGTCCTGCAGGTTGGCCATGGTCTTGTGGATCATATGGCCGGTGCGCTTCATCTCCACGATCTCCGCGAGGGCGCGCTGTGAGTGTAGGACTCCTGGGGATTGCAGGGTAGGGACGGTATATGCAGGTTGATGATAGTGTGTCGACCTAGCGACATCTATCAACCAGCTGTGAACCGAGACATCCACTGGCACTTGCAAGCGGCAATTCAACGCACAGACTGCATGTCCACTTATAAATTGGCAAAAAACAGATTGAGGGACGGATCAAATACTGTTTTTTTTCTTCTTAATGGCTTTCACTCCTTGTTTTAACAACATGTTTTTCGCCAATGTCGAGTTTTAGACAATCATTATGTACTTATTAGAGAAACAAGTCCATGGATATCGCACTTGAAGAAATTTGTTCGGTTTAAGAGTATTTACTCTTGCGGAAAAAACGGGTCGGGTCCCGTTGGCCTTACTTGCATTTAGCCTTAGCGAGCAAAACGGCTCAGTAGTATACTGACCAAGTATGCAAAATGACTTGGTTATATAATTCCATGGTTACGAAATTGTCTTAGTTTCAAGAAGACTTACTTAGCAAAACGTCTAGGTCGTGAAATGCACCAGTACGCAGAATGACTCAATTGTGTTAGGTCTTGATTGTATTATCTTGATATGTGAAGATTATCGAGACCATTTGCCTATTAGAACATTATGATATTAAGTCGTTTTAAAGCCAAGTCAATCCGTCTATACTATGCCTTATAGCAATGAGGGCGTTTTACAGACCAAGGCATTTTGCTACCCGGACAAAATACAACTAAGGTGCTCTGCTCGCCAAGGCTAAATGCAAGTAAGGCCAACGGGACCCGACCCGAAAAAACAGAAGCACGTGGGCTTAGCTCCACGCGCTTGTCAAGTCCAAATACTGCTGCTTAATGCGGTTGTAGCCTCTTGACAATTTGGTAGGTCTATGTCACCTCATCAAACTCGTTTTACACGTTAAAAAAAGGAGCGTAGGTAAAGTTTTTACCAGGCTATAAAAATACAAAAAAAAAGTACTTACAACTCCAAGGATAACCCTGACAGACAGTTTTTGTTTTCAAGAACATTTAGCAGATAATTACGGACTTTTCGTTTGTCCGTTGGCTTAGTTACCTAAATCAGAAGTTCCGCTAATACTAAAATTAGTCTACCTGCAATTAAGTACATAAGGTGACTTACAATCCACTGCTCTTGAATATATTGTCCATACCTGAGTCGTATTGATCCCTGGTGAAGTCACGCGAGCTGAACCCCGCGGCTTTGGAGACCAGAAGCACGATGAGGCCCACGGACTGGAGGTTACTCTTGGACCCCATCAGCAGGTTCTTCGCAGACTTCAGGAGCGGGTGGTTCGTGGCGACCTGATGGGATAATGTTTTTATTTGATGGGTTTTAGGTGTTATAATATGAATAAGTAAAGGTATCAATTAACTTCTGTTTGACCGTAAGGCCAGTTTGGAGCAGACCCTGGTCTGAACTCCTGGTAAAGTGGCTGAATAACCCCATCTGAAGTTTATAATATTAGGACAGTTTGACGAACTGGATGCCTTAAAGGAAGCTCGACTCCAAGTAAAGGTATCATTCTACTCTTGACCAACCATGTCACTTTTTGCTACCAACTGGGACACACCAAGAGAAGAGAATTTTCCGTTTTCCGCGCAAAATCTATTCAAAGTCGTCGCTTTTTTGGGCTACCTATTGCAGTTTATTATGACGCAATGAGGTATTTTCTTAATTTTCACGGCCGACCGGCTGCAACAACAGGCGCAAGGAACGTCAGTAGCTACGACCAACCCCGACGCTTGGTCGGGGTTTAAGTCCGGATTCGGACACGCAAAGTAGATGCATTTGCGTTATCTATGTGTATTTATATCTTGGGTATTAATGGAAAAGCGTACCACTTCTCCATAATAACCGCTCGTGTATGTTTCATTTGCCCGCGCATCGCGCCGCCCAACGCTTCGCGTATGGCGTCGCTGCCGGCCTAACTTAGTTTACAAGTATGGCCTTGTGTCAGTTGGTGTTTGTTTACCAGCTTCCTCAAGTGAATGGCGGTGTTGGCGATCTCGTCGTTGAAGAGCCAGCGAAGGTTGAGGAAGGAAGTGGGGAAGCCCACCATCCGCTCCGCCTCGGAGATCACCTCGCGCCAGTCCAGTTCGGAACCAATCCGCCGGGAGCAGGACCGGCTGGACAGCATCAGAATATGAAGTCAGGGTCAGTAGTAATGAATTATATAAGTATATTCGTACTCTCGACCGACGTCTCGACCGATGTCAGCGTAGGAGGAAATCAAGCCTAAAATCCAATACTTAATTCTTTAAAGAACGGCTAATTTCTAATCTAAGAACAGAAACAAGAAAAACAAGACATGGAATGCTACAGGTGGAGTTGACGTTGATGATATACTTACCTTCCACTTTCACATTTGCAAGGTTATGTAAAAGATTTTACTTGAAATTCGGATATTTAAGGTCCTTTGGTTCCCTTACGTTTATGTTCCGGGGTACCGAGTAGAAGGCCTGTGAATTACTAGCGTAGGGACAAGACATTCCATCATGATCCTCAAGCCCGCTTTACATTTGGCTAAATTCAGTGAGCTAAATTTAGACAGGCGGCGTGGAGGGGATAAGCGCGTCCTCTTAACTAACATGCTAACTGCCTTTACACTTGTCTTTTTTTAATAGTTTTTCATTCAGCACACTGAATTTAGCCAAATGTAAACCGGGCTTTAGGTCAGTTGGCACTGGCGACGAATTTGGCATTCTTCAGATAGCAAATTGTCGGTGATACTCCTAAACCGCGTAACTAACAAATTTATGATAGAGCAAAATATACATTACAATCTTATTAAAAAGGTGCATTTTGCTCCGTATTAAAAATGATACTTACGCGGTTTTGCAGTTTCACCGACGAAATATCCATGGGGTTCAGAGCCCGCTTCATCAGGTGGGAGCCTCTCTTACCTTCTACATGTCATTCAAAAGCAATTATACCATGAACATACCTTTGGAGAGTTGAAAATTTGACATCTTTGCTAACTCTAAGCGTCTGAAAACCACTAAAGCATCTGGTTGAATTTATACGATTGTTACAAGCACTATATGCCAGCGAATTCGCAAGTTTTCGCATTCTGTAAGTAGCCATGGTGGATTTTAATATACCTAAATACTAATAAAGGTAATTTTGACCTAAAATTATATTTACATTGAAACTGTCATGTTTTGACAACTCTAAATGGGCTCTAGGCTGTGGCTCTAGCTGCCGCACCCAAGACGTCAATTTGAATTAAATGCTTGTTTAGAGACGTGTTGTCTTATTATTTTGCTATAGCAAAGAAAGTGACAGCAGCAACTTTAATCAAGCATTACATTTAATTGACGTCTCTGAGTGCGGCAGTAGGGCGTTGCAGACCAGCCAACAGCTTCTTAGAGGTTAGTCAGTAAAGTTAACCTCCTTGGACGATTCTTCTGCAGATACAGGCTGAGATACGCGTCTATCATACTTGTAACGATTGCTGTCTGGTTCACGCTTGCAAGGACTGCTTTCTAGTTAGTTATTTTCAAAGAGATTTAATATTATAGGTAATAGAGTGGGCATCGGAGACATTTTCATAGAAAAACTTTGATCATAAGCATCATGAATACCATCTATGACGGGCGTGTCAAAGTAGACTAAACGACGTACGACTTGTTACCTCGAGGTAACAAGTTTTGCATCACTTTTTTGTTCGCTATGCCCGTCTATAGCTCTCTATAAAAAAAAAAATTACGACATGTCAACGCGGATTAGAGCGCAGTATGCTAAATATTCAAAAAATACAAAAAATACGACACTCAAAAATACGAAATATCACAAAAGCAACAGACGGTCTGACTCATGCTCTTGCACTAAAATGGAAGTGGGCTGGACACGTAGCTCGCCTCCAAGACCAGCGATGGACAAAAAGTGTGACAGCGTGGAAAGGGCCAATAGGCAAAAGAAGGAAAGGAAGACCCCGAAATAGATGGGAGGACGAAATAAAATGCACAGCGGGTCCAAATTGGATGTTTTCAGCAAAATCCAGAGAAGACTGGCTTACTTTGGAGGAGGCCTTTACCTGCAGAGGGGTTCCTGCAGATTAACAAAAAAAAAAACCTATCGAATAACGTCATAAAATAACAACAATAATAATAATAAAAAAAAAAACATACTAACACTAAATTAAAAAAAAAATCTTTTTATGTTTTATGTTACTAACATCACTACTTTGTAAACCTCTAGATTCTGTAAGAAATATAGGCTTTTTTATTTTTATTTTATTTATTTTATTTATTATGCCCGTCTATTACTACTATACATTTAATGTCTTTGGTTATTTTAGTTATCGTTGCTGAATTAGAGACACCGTCGTGTTATTCTCCTAGATGTTAGTTTTAAGTGTTATTATTTGTTACCTTGTTATGTAACTTACTTTCAAATTTTATTATAATTTTATGATTAAAAAATGACCTTCTGCTGGAGTTTGTTGCTGCGCTTCTCCGCAATGATGGTCTTGTCCGAAGCGCCTGTAGATTCACTCCATATTACCAACACGTGTTAAAGAGCCCTCATGTGGCCAATTTAGGTATATCGATATTATGGTAATTAGGGGGCATATCATGTGGAGTGGAGGGCACCAAGTTCAAGGATCTTTTACGAAGAAAAGTTACACCAAGCCCGAAAAACCCTACATTAAGTAATTATTCTGAACAAGTAACTATATGCACATTGGTTTTACCTAGTTACAACAAAAATACAAGTGCAAAAAATTGTCTTTTCGTGCATTCTTGTAGCCATAAAAATGCAACCAGCTTTACGAGCAAAGGCATCGAAAAATATTAAGCTACATCATACACCTATAATTTATTTGTACCAGTCAACGACTAACATCGGTAAAGCACATTAGCCTCAGCGAATTAAAAGCCGACCCCCGCGGCGCAGCTGATTAAATGCACCGATGCACCGCACATAATGCACTTAATGCAGTATCAATCACTAACCTTCACAAGCTCGTATCTAACTAAAACATTACTTCGGAATTGGAGCCCTAAAGTTTGTAATATACGGTTGCTTTTGTAAGGAAGGAATTGCATGAGATGAGAGATTTGGGTAAATATTTGATAGTTGCATATCGTAATAACGATCGAGCTTAATCGATTTTGACATGTTTTTTTTGCGAGGTTGCAAATGTTAAATGTTGCATTATGGGGATATTTTAAACGGCTTATATAATCACCCTATTCTTGTACCCGTTCTACCTGCTGTGGTGCAGCAGGGCTCAGGATTCCGGAGATATTCCTTACTGTCTCTAGACACTGATCCAGTGCGTATTGGGGACTCTGGACTTGAGTACTTACCTACCTTTAGGGTGCGGCTCCACTTAGGCGGAGATGAGCGGAGTGGAGCGGAGCTGTGCCAATATTAACCAATAGAATCTAAACTAACGTGCACAAGGCGCGCTCGACGTGACCGCATGCGCCTTCTATTGGTATATTGGCACAGCTCCGCTCCGCTCCTCTCGTCTCCGCCTCAGTGGAGCCGCACCCTTAAGAGGGAAATTTTACTACCCTAAACCAACTGATATACTTTCACCGACATATAATTTAAATATCTTTTGCCCGCGACTTTATTGATTTAAAAAAACAGGAATTATCCACATACATTTATCCACATAAATTGATCGAAGTCCAAACTTAGCTCTAGGCTTGTACTTTGGGATAAAAACATACATTAAGGGTCGAAGTGTATCCGTAAGGACCCCACCGATAGATAAGATACTTGATAAAAATACATAGAAAACCTCCAAGGCTCGAGTAACGTGCTGCGCTCATTATATAATTATTATGACCTTACCGGGAACCGAACCTAGGGCCCCTATCATCGTAGGCAGGGTCACTTCCAACAATCCTTATCACATCGTCAAATTAGAATAAGAATGTACAGTATGCTTATTAATAAACAAACAGTGCACTTAAAGTTAACAAAGGTTGTACATTAGTCAAAAATATATTGCCAACTAACTCCTAAACTAACTCAGACTTGTATCATAGGAGTTAGTGGTCTTCCCCTCAAGTCAACTACATTTAAAAAAAATAAAGTTAATAAAGAGTTTTATTACTTACAAAATAATCAAATAATAAATTTTTAACACTTTCTTATGAATAAGTTCGGTTTAACGCTATTACCTCGAGAACTGTTCGAGTATAAAAAGTGGTTAGTACCTACCCTTGTGAGTCGAAGTCTTAACCGTAACCTTAATAATAATAATTTATTTTTTAATATGTTATATAGTTCTAAACAATCATTTGAAGGAATCAAACTATTTATTATCATTGATCCCATCTGGCTGAAACTGGTTTGAGACGCATGTTTCTGCAATTAAAACTAAAGCGCCGGAAACGTTTTTAAAGAATTCAAATTTGGAATCGAGGCACAGGCTATCATTAACCAAAGAGTTTAATAGCAGCTTGCCTTTAATTACTATGTGAAACAAAACGTTTGCATAAAAAGCACACATTGAGGCTATTCTATAATTACGTACCTACCCTACCTACACTCTTATAATAGATGGCGCTAAGTGCTTTTTTAAACTTTGGATTCTTAATTTTTTAGACTTTTTGTTTTGGTTTAATTTGCCTTGGATTTATTGATGGTTAACGTATTAAATTGATATCGTTTAATGTATGCACATTTGACTTTTTATTACACCTTTAAACAACGAGAAACATACAGTATATTTTTAAAGTTAATAACGTCATAAATAATCGTATTCTTAAACAAATGTTTTCACCTTACCTACGCCAACCTAAAGTAACAAAGACTAATAAATCTAAGTAATCATAAATCTACTTATTTCATTCCAAGCTTTAACTGTTATGTTTTTATTTTTCATCATTTCAAAGTATACAATCATTAAACGATTACTTCTTAATAACGTACAAAAGTTTCCTTTAATTGCCACAAACATTCTCCTCTTAGTTTTAAAGAACTTTACACAGGCTGATACATTCCCGTCGTTATCGATAAATCGACGCGTTTTACAGCGTCGTTAAATGCGTAGGAGCAGCATGGGGCGAGCGTCCACCCTGTAGGTAACTTTACCTCTAAAATAAATAAACATATAACGAATTTTAAGGTATTCCTATGGCGACTAAATAATACCTACTTAAAATGTTTCTTAAGATCATAATAGGATAGCAATTATGGTTTTAAAATGTTTTTTTTTTATTTAGTTAACGGCAACGGAAACTACACTGAACATGGTTCGACATGATCTTAACCGGTTATTTTATTCCTAACAATTTCTTACCAAGCAAATATTTAAAATTATAGAAAAATATATTATGGCAAATAAAGCTACCATCTGAAGCACATATAACATTTAAAAAAGTCGATAGACGAGGCTGCAACTTGGCTGATATTGTTGACAGCCCTATTACATTCCAAAAAAATATAATTTCAAAAATGGAACGATGTTCGATTTACGAGTGCGCAGGCCAGTAGGCGCGAGCCACGCCCCGTTATTATCTCTGCTCTTTTCGAATCATTCAAATTTAGAACACATAGGAATTAAAAACCGATTACATAGGGGTGGGATGGTTCTCAGTATTTGGGAGCTTGAATTAGATAATCATTATTTTCTTGACGTTGATGCTATTGATTAAAGATATGAATACGTAAAATCAATTCATTGCAACTCAACTTCTAGAGCTAATAACTCCTAAACGGTCCAACCGAATTTCATGCAAAGCAACCTTAAGGAACCACTCTAGTTATATCGATATTTTAGGGTTCCGTACCAAAATGGTAAAAAAGGAACCCTTATGGTGAGACTTCGTTGTCCGTCTGTCTGTCTGTCTGTATGTCACAGCAGGTTTTCTCAGCAAATACAAATGCGTCCGCATCATTGTAAGAAGAAAAAAAATTATTATAAATAATTTAAAAGGGGTCTAGAATGGGGGGTTGAAAGATCGAATTTTCATTTCATCGAACAGAGGGCTTATTGTCTAACGCACTCGCAATCGCAACCCGCGTCAAAGCGGAGCAATTGTTTTCATTTTGTATGCAGACAAGCCTTCGATTTTCAACGATCGTTATTGCGAGTGCGTTAGACAATAAGCCCTCAGGGGCACGTTTTATAAAGCTACAAGTTACAATTTTACAGGTCTAAACTGGCAACACGGCTCAAATGGCTGGTCGTCATTGGTCGAGGTTGTGTCAAATGGAAACTTGTAACCTGTAAATTGTAATTTGTAGCTTTATAAAACAGGGCCCAGGAGTTATAATTTTTTGATAGTCACAGGTCTAACCTAACCTTACCTCTACGTAACCCATGCTTAAGATAACCTGAAAACAATAAGGTTTCAGCTTTCAGCAGAAATTAGCTTTCGATGAAATGAAAATTCGATGAAACAACGCATTCTTGAAAATGAGTGTGGGTGATTCAAGGAGCACCCGTTTTATCTACATCGGTAAGCAAGACCATAACAGGCCCGCAGCCTGTCGATTTTAAACAACATTATATCCCGCGTCACGCTCATGTCGCTCGACCCAGGTCAATAACTTGGGCTAGCCTAGGTAGCCGCCGCGGGTCTGGAATAAAACCAAGATGGCGCCGCGGGGGGTTTAATTGTAGGAACTTGTAGGCTGTAACTCTGTTATACGCTAGTTATACGTGTATATGATGGGATGGTCAGCAGGTAAATAATGACAGTTTTATTTCAATTCAATTTTATATTGCATAAGGTTACATTTAAACTATTGAAATTCAAGTTTCACAGACAGGATATTTTTTAGTCGAGCTCAAATTTTTTTTAGTTGAAATCTGAGACCATTCAAACATTTCGACGATGCGTTGCGTTGGACAAATATTTGTGTGATGAGCGCGAGTATTTGTTTCAGTGTATTGTATTTAAGTATTTTTTCACTTCTCATGCTCTTAAAATGTTACTTTAGTCTCTGCACATCGGGACTAAAGTTCCATTTTAATCTCTAGGGATTAAAGTAAAATTGTTTTAATTTAGGTACTTTGGAATCCCCTAAACATCCAATTAAGGTGTTTGTGAATGGAGGATTATTGCCATTTTCAATGTTTTTGTATAGACCACAGAATAAAGACTAAAGGGATAGAAGTCGTGCAATAAGATGAACGTTGTACCAGCTACTTGTCTCTACTTTATAGATTACATTTTGATAAGAGGAAAAGAAACAAAAACCAGGTGTCTTTTCTTCTTTAATCTGTCATGATCAGAAAGTGAAGAAACGTCAAATCAACGACCGGACTTCTTTGGCGTTACTTTCTTCTACACTGGTGCTTAAAGGTCCAAATCACGCCTTGTGACGATCTCTTTCCAACTCACTATGAAAACCATAAGTAAAAAGAAGGTAACCATAATGTATTTTCTGCTTATTTAGTACGTTTTCTATGCCTTTAGTCTTTATTCTGTGCTATAGACAATTTTTAGCGCGTGGAAATAACCTCAAAATGACAACTGTGAAAAAATATAAATAAAAATGATTTAATTTCGTGAAACACGATTAATTATTACGAATATGAATCTATTTAATTATATTTGAATTCATTTTATTATGCTTGGTCCAATTAGTTTTAAAATAGTTTTCAAGTTTGAACCTGTTGGCTAAATATGCAAGCATTTAAAGAGGCACTGCACAAAAAAAATATAAGAAAAGAAAAAACCGCGGAACAAATTTGTAAGAAACTTTCTTATAATCAATATTGTAAAATGTGTATAGAACTTCGTCAGTGCTGGATTGAGCAAGCACGGGGTCCGTAGCTAATTCTATAAAGAGACCCCTGGGTTTGTTTTAGGTTACAGGTTGTGGCGGGTTTTTTTCCGCAACTGAGCGACTTAGATATGCACCTATTTTGCGTGGGTGTTTGTTTTAGGTTATTCTGCTGGAGAATATCGACTGGATTATTCATATGAGTACACGCATACGCATACTGATGTAAGTACTAGCATTTTAGAGGTTGAGACGTGTATGCGCGGGGCCCGTAGCATTTGCTACTCTTGCTAGGTACGTGGCTAATCCGGCACTGAACGTTGTTTTTTTTCCTCGCATTCAAAGTGAAAAGTAGAGTGTTTAACGCGAGACTAAACAACCATAATGACACTCGAACTATAGCCACTCTCGCTCGCTGGCTCGCTCGCGTGGCTAAACATCTCGTGTCATTATGGCTTGCTTTAGTCCCTTGTTGAACAATCTACTATATTTCTCTATATTAATAAGTTTTTAAAGTTGTAGGTAATTCTGTAGCTCTGCCTACCGCACTCTGGGATTACAGGCGCGCATGTATGTATGTAGGTTTAGTGTTTATATCATTGCCTGGTACCGTAGCACAAGCCTAGAGCTTAGTTTAGGATTGGGTCAATTTGTTTGAGATTGTCCTCTGATATTTATTTATTTATTTTAAGGCGAACACACGACAATGTCCGAAAACGATAAACGGGTGTCTCTGTCGTGGGCAATAACAGAGTTTTCAATTCACGATTGCTATATTAGGTATTTCTTAAAATATTTTTTGCTACAACACTACGGATGTCTCATTATATTACAAAAAAATAGAGACAGCTATTTCAGACGGGCAAGTTATGCTTGAAAAATTGCCCGCGTAAATGCACCATAATGGCGGTTATATGCAATTAATCGCATATGTCCGCCATTTGTTAATATATTAATATGTGCGTCAAGCCAGTTGTACGCATGCTGTCCGTACATGGCAACATATTATTACTGATGCTAATGCCGAGCGCTACCGGCGTCCCGTGCTTTACGAGCGGTGTCGCGTGCTCGCGCGATGCTCGGCCTGATGGAGCGAGCAACAGAGCGTTTTTGTCAACAAGCAGGGTAGTGATTCTCTCAAAAGCAAAGGTAAGCGAATGCAGGAGTGAATGTCCAAGCGGCGAGTTTAAGTAGACCCGTCAGAGCGAGCAAAACAAATTTTAGGGCGTGCTTTCTCAATTAGGCAAACGCGCTGAAATGTGTTTTGTTCGCTTTGACGGGACTTCTTAAACTCGCCGCTTGGACATTCACTCCTGCGTTCGTTTACCTTTGCTTTTGAAAGAATCACTACCCTGTATCCAGTATGCAGTACTTAATAAATAAAACAAAATACCTTTATCTACACTCATATCATAAGTACTCTATAATGCGTTCAGAATCCGTAGACAATGACCAGCATTACTTGATACAATTTTACTATGATATGTTTTCTTATCTGTAGCTGTAATGAAAAGTTAAAATTACGATACAACTTTTGATAAAGTAATGTTTTTCAAATTTGGAACATCTTCCAAAACCAACAAAATTCAAACAGGGGGCCAATTCTAGTATCAATTGAACGTCGACTCGGTATATTTGAAGTAAAGTGTCGTACGCCATTTTGATTTCGAATGACATTAGAATAGGGACTTTGTTAGTTTGTCTATGATTTTAAAAAAAACATTCATATTCGTGACACAGGTTAGCTTTGCCGCCATGTTTGTTCTGCCGCCTACTGAACGCATCTTAGAGTACTTATAATATGTGTGTAGATAAAGTAATGTATGTAACTGTACATAATTAGGCCTTAAAACACTCGTGTGATCTTATTATGAAACTCGCCTTCAGCTCGTTTCATAAAACCACACTCGTATTTTAAGGACCCTCTTTATGTATCAGTTACATAAAATACTAATGTATGTATGTAATTAATTAAATAACACGAAACAATCTCACACAAATTGACTTACTTAATCCCCAACTAAGCTCTGCTTATACTATGGTTACTAGACAACGATAAACATACTTATTATGTATAGATAAATAGATACTTAGATACAAAGAAAACATCCAAGACTCGATAGTGGTATTGTAGGCATTTAATATGTAGTTTTATTACTCATATACCTACAATCTAATTTAAAAAAATCCGGACAAATTATAGAGCAGGACAAAGTCCGGACTATAGTCTAAAAGTCCGGACACATCCGGACTAATCCAGACGGATGGTACCTAACCCTAAGCGTAGGTAGAATTACTATACCAACTAGGCTAACAATGCAATATTATGATGTCCATGAGCTAAAATGTAGCAATAGAATCCCCGCCGTCTACTTAACGTAAGTAGATCCACCAGGTCTGGCCTCGTTACACAGATGATAACTGTCCAAAAAACCTAGTCGACATTAAAAGTTTATATCTGAATAACTGATAATTCGTTGGAAATACGTGTTGAAATCGTCTCTAATATATTGCAAATAGAACCGTAACTGTTCCCAGCATGATCCGAAGAAATAATCATCAAATGGGTTCGCTAGTTCTCTGACAATTAAACATTGTAGTTTATGCTCGCGGCTCCACACTTTATTATAAAATCACAAGTTTATAGCAAAGCCTTGATTTAGAGATCGGACCGTGAGAATGTCGCCGTGGTCGCGATGCAAATTGCGCGGGAAAATCAGCGTCGGCCGCCATATTTAAATTTATTGGTAAATCACTTCACTTGGCTGGGCTTGGGAAGCGCGTAAAGTTCATACAAACAACGTCCATTTTACATTTTACGTGTTTAAGCGCCTTGAAGAATACGAATATCGACAATCAACAAAAACATTTTGATTTTACAGCTTTGCAAATTGATTTGGATCGAAATAAGTGCGTTGTTTGGTAAAATGCGATATTAATAAGCAATATAAATATTTGAGATGTGGGTTGCGAACGTAATGTGTTATGTTATGATTAATAACTTGCCCCTTAAAAATATATATAAACTAGAGGATGCCCGCGACTTCGTACGCGTAGAATTCGTTTCCCGCTACTCCCCCATTCCTTCCCGATTGAGTGTCGATTTTCGGAAAATCCTTTCTTAGTGCTCACTTACATCATGAAAGGAACCCCTGTACCAAATTTCAAGTTTCTAGGTACAGTAGTTTTCGCTGTACGTTGATATATAAGTCAGTCAGGTTTGCCTTTTATATATATAGACTAGAGGACGCCCGCGACTTCGTACGCGTAGAATTAGTTTCCCGCTGCTCCCCCCCCTTTCTTCCCGTTGGGGGTGGATTGTCGGAAAATCCTTTCTTAGTGCTCACTTACATCATGAAAGGAACCCCTATACCAAATTTCAAGTTTCTAGGTAAAGTAGTTTCGGCTGTGCTTTGATATGTCAGTCAGTCAGTTTTGCCTTTTATATATATAGATAAAGAAATAACAGGGGACAGTCTTCGACCTAGTCCCAAACTAAGCTCTAAGCCTGTAGGTACAGTCAAGGACTTTAATTGTTATGCCAGTATGGAACCCTGTTGCATAAGGTTAATCATTAATTTTGGCGTAATTTCTTTCATGTGGTTTGACGCTGTCATTATGACAGGGATCCATAGTGGCATAACAATTAAAGTCCTTAACTGTACTATGGGTACTAGACAAGTGACAACAATGAACTTACTTACATAGAGAAATACATACTACATACCTAAGTAGGAAACATCTACACTTATCATAATATACATAAATATCGTAAGTATTCATCAGTCACCAGAGGGCCCGGCCAAGATGCACTACTTACGCTAACTAGCGTTTCTATTCGTTTCCTTTTTAAACCAATCGCGTCACTGGTACGACACGTGACTTTTCGTATCACGTCATCTACCAGTGATGCGATTGGTTAAAAACGAAACGAATAGAAACGCTAGTTAGCGTTGTGCATCTTGGCAGGGCCCTCTGGGGGCCTAGTATGGAAGCGTTTATAGCGTGACAAAAAGTGGATAAAACATCTCATCATCGACACTTTTTGACACGTAGGTATACCTACATATAAGTACGAGAGTGATGAATGCTTTATCCACATTTTGCCACGCGTTAAACGCAACCATACTAGGCCCGCTGGTCATTTTGGTTACATGGGGTTCTATTCTACTCTCGAAAACCATATTGCTTTGACATGTTATCGTATCGTTTTTACCTCAGCCGCCACTAGGTACTGTCAAGTAAATAAGACTTATAACGTTGACAATACGATAACATATCAATAGCCATATGATTTTACCAACTGAAATAGAGCCCGATGCGTATTTGCGTATACTTATCCCGCTATGTTAAGCTCGCTGGCCACAATCGACAAAGCGCGGGGTAAATAGAGCAACTCGCCCGTCAGCGGCGACGTTTCATGTGCGGCGCGTTTGCCGCCATTTGCATCCAAGATCGCCAACATCCGCCATCTTGTTTTTTTTCCCGCCGATGTCATGCTATGGATGGGTTGGGGTACATTGAGTGCGAATGTTTTTTGTTTTTTTTTAGAGGACGCCCGCGACTTCGTACGCGTAGAATTAGTTTCCCGCTACTCCCCCCATTTCTTCCCGTTGGGGGTCGATTTTCGGAAAATCCTTTCTTAGTGCTCACTTACATCATGAAAGGAACCCCTGTACCAAATTTCAAGTTTCTAGGTACAGTAGTTTCGGCTGTGCGTTGATATATAAGTCAGTCAGGTTTGCCTTTTATATATATAGATTTCAACCGAAAAGATGTCCACTGAAGGACATAGACCTCCCTCAAGGTTTGCCACAGGGACCTGTCCTGCACCGCTTGCATTCAATGGTTTTCGCAATCTTAGCCACGTCGTAGCTCTTAGACAAATCTGTGGGGGCGATGGGGGGAGTGTAAACCGCTCCGCTTTGCTGCCACGCTATTGGTTTGTCAGTAGACAACATGCGCGAACATATCCCCTCCACTACCAGCTCGGAGCCCTTTTTACGTGTCGACCTGTGCCCACGCTGCGTCTTCTGAAACGAGGACACCACTCGAGAACTCTTCGATCCCATCGGTCATCTGTTCTGCGAGCGAAGGAGGACAGGGTCAGAGTTCTAGAATGGCGTACTCTTTACTGAATCAACATCTTTTACGTCATCTTTTTTATTTATTATAAAAATCATATTTTTACTTTTATAATTCAGGGAACTGAAGGCAAATAAGGTCACCATGGAATTGATGTGTGCTGTTATTTACTATGCCGTGACAAGTGTAAGGTGTCAATAATAAAACGTTTTTTGTTGCTTTTAAATCGAAGATTCGATGGCTTAATGGA
Organism: Acleris cristana; assembly: GCA_948252455.1. Lineage (NCBI taxonomy): Eukaryota > Metazoa > Arthropoda > Insecta > Lepidoptera > Tortricidae > Acleris > Acleris cristana. The sequence continues at coordinate 14,169,431 of OX411789.1, forward strand.
ATTTTTAGGAAAAAATTGTACCCTGTAATTATGACCTCTCTGAACAATACACTGAACAAATAAAACTATTTGGGTACAAACTTTAAGTGTCGTCAATAGGAAACATTCACGACTTTTTCACAGCTTCAATGAAAGCTGATTCGTGTAGCAAACAGTTGAGAAGATATTTTTTTGAATAGCTATATAAATAACCAAGATATAAGCCAACAAAGATTTGTTCATCTCTTTCTAGCAAAAAATAATATAGGATGGAATTTATATGGTCGACCTGTTACATGTCGTCAGAGTGCATATCGGATCTCTCTGTCTAATCGTCGTCTAATTAGCAGTTTGAAATGCTTGTATCATCCTTATTTCTTGGCCGATTTTAATTTTAATTTCACTTTTGGTGGTCTTTTTTACGGTATTTTCATATTTTGTTGAAAAATGCGATTTAAAAATCCATGCATAGGTATTCCCTATTCTACCTAATTCGACCATTTCGATCACGAAGTCTGCGCCCGGTGCGCCCCCGCCCGCGTGACGGCTTCGTGTTTCTTCGGGCATATTCGGTAGCGGCGGCCTGCGCAAAGGCATTCAATTATTCTATTATTTTTGTTCATTATAATAAGCTAGTGATGCCTATCAAATACGTCACAATAATTGGTTGTAAATTTTAGGTTAACGATCAAAGAGGGTTTATTTTAACTTAATGTATTTATTTATTTTTAAAATTTCTTATGTTATAGTTGATGATTGGATATTTGGTTTCAAATTTACTTAAATATAAAAATATATATCCTCAATGTTTTAGGATCTTTCTATACACCGGATTCCGTACCTAAATTTCATAATTAATAGAGTCCTTTTGCTGCCACTGTGCTGGCTGTCCGCCCGTCTGTCCGTCTGTCTGTATGTCACGGATCCCTAGCTAGCTAGCTTTACGGAATGAATAGTCCTGAAATTAGTTTTTTTAGACGATTGACCCATAATATATAAATAAATAAAAAATGTTTTAATGGTAATATACGTTAGCTTTGAGAAGTTCGAGACTAATATGGGCCAATTTGAAAAACTTAATATTTTATTTGCAATTTCTATTACTAAAACCTATACGGTAAAAGCCAATCATAATTTCATAATTCCTTATTAAATGATAAATTATTTTGTTAACACAACAAATACCTACCCAGTATATTTCGATTTCCGATTTCAACCATTCTCTACGGGATCAGAGCTAATTTATTCTTGTTACATCTTTTTAGACATAGTCATAAATAAATAAAGTACGGAACCCTCATTACAGTTTTCTATTAGAACCCGCAAGTAACAATGAATCCAAATACCCAAACTCCGGTTAAAGGCCGAGCCACATAGTATGAATCCTCATACAATATGTCACACCGCTTACGCGACAAATGCTCGCATACGTCACGCAAGCGGTGTGACATATTATATGAAAATCACTACATAGTATAAAACAAAGTCGCTTCCCGCTGTCTGTCTGTCTGTCCCTATGTATGCTTAAATATTTAAAACTCCGCAACGGATTTTGATGCGGTTTTTTTTAATAGATAGAGTGATTCAAGAGGAAGGTTTCTATGTATAATAAATGCTGGTTTTTTTGAACGGGTGTTACAGAAAACTCAAATAAACCGAAGCGAAGCGAGGGCGGGTCGCAAGTTCATACTATACAACGCAGTGGAACGCGCACGCACACGCATCCGGTGTGGCTCGGCCTTAAAGCGTTGTTTCCTGATTATTCTGCCTTCGCATGGTCCCGGATCACCCGATGACGGCGGAGTAGTTCCCGACGACGTCCCGATAGAAGCCGAACACGAGCGCGCTGGCGGCGCGGCACTGCTCGAGCGCCTCCGCGTACGTCTCCTCGCTGAAGCTGCCCTCCGTGAACCCTGGAACACCCGCACAGCTTACACCACAGAACAGAAAAAACAGTAGAAGTGTCAAGTGGGCGTGCAACGTGTGGCGTAGTTATGCGGAGTTCCGCATAACCTACCATACTTTTGCCGCGATCGCGTATTGGCGACAACAGAGGGCCTATTGTCTAACGCACTCGCAATCACGATCGTTTTCATTTTAAAAATCGAAGGCTTGTCTGCATACAAAATGAAAACAATTGCTCAGCTTTGAAGCCGGTTGCGATTGCGAGTGCGTTAGACAATAAGCCCTCAGGTCTGATACTAAGCGAAGCTCATGCCACTTCCACTGTTTTTTTTATTCCGTGGCTTACACCTTTCACTGAGTCCTTTTTAGCCGACTACCGAAGAAAAAAAACCCGCAGCTAAATCGGTTCACCCGTTTAAGAGCTACAATGTCACAGACATAGCGGTCAAAATTATAACACCCCTCTTTCGCAACACGCAACGTCGGGGGTTAATAGGAGATTGTTCAAAACAAGCCATAATGACACGAGATGTTTAGTCACGCGAGCTGAGCGAGGGTGGTTATAGTTCGAGTGTTATTATGGTTGTTTAGCTCGCGTTAAACACTTTATAACTTTGAATGCGAGGAAAAAAACGACGTTCTATACAAAATTACAATATTTAAGTTTCTTTAAAATGACGTTTTAAATGATTGCACATTTCGCCAAGAAATTCAAACTTGAAAACTAATTGGACCATGCATAATAAAATGAATTCTTCCTCAATATAATTAAATAGATTAATATTCGTAATCATTCGTGTCTCATGATTATTATTTTTTGCACATTTGTCATTTTGAGGTTATTTACACGCCCTAAAAATTATCTATACACAATCACTGAAATTAGCGATAATCCTACATTCACAAACAACGTGATTGGCTGTTTAGGGGTTTCCAAAGTAAATTAAAAAAAATACGTTAGTCCCGATGTGCAGAGACATTTTAGGAGCATGAGAAGTGAACAAGTAATGTTACCAGTGAGCAGGCTGTTGTCCCGCTCGTCGAACACGAAGCTGAGCGTGGCGCGCGCGCCGGCCAGCTGCGCGGGCTCCGGCTCCAGCAGCACGTCGCCCGCCGCGCCCACGGCGCACTGCACGGCCGCGAACACGTGCCGCAGCGCCACGCCCGCGCTCAGCAGCGCCAGGCACGCGCAGTTCACGCACGCCGGCAGCAGCTGCGCGGGTACAACATAGAGTTATGCAGGACGTTCAGCGAAAGGGGCTTTTACAGACGGGACATTTTGCGAAAGGGACGTAATGCGAATGGGGTATTTTGCACAAGGGACCGTTTGCAAAGAAGACGTTCCAGTATTGTCGAATTACAAGGTCGTCGAATTCCAAACTCGCCGCAGTACACGCATATTCTCAATCGGTAAATTAATTAGTCGATTTTTTTCCCATCTTAAAAATCTAATTTGATAGAGTTGTAGGAGGGTTAGATTAGGTTCGTTTTTATATCAGGCCTGGAGGGCCAAAACAACACAGAAATAGGAGCTCCGCCAAGCGGAGCTCCGTCGACGCTATCAAAATATTTTTTTGGCATGGGAAAAATGCAACTCATTTTGCAAATACTGAGTAACTCCGAGTACCTTTTTAGGATTCCGTAACCGAAGGGAACCCAACGGCATCCTATTAATATGCCTACGCTGTCCGTCCGTCCGTCCGTCCATCCTAAATATAAAGAGATGTATCTTTTGAACCGTAATTAGATAGCGGGTTAATATTTTTTGCAGAATGTGTTATTACGGCGGATTTACTAACAAATAAAAAAATAAAGAAGGTGAAATAATCATCGAAATATGAAATAATAAAGGGAATATACAAGATACAAGAAAAGTTATATTTTCAACATGTTTTTTTTTGTTAATATATGATAAGTTGGGCTAATGCTGATTTGATTCAAAATTGAATTCAAATCGAACTATAATAATACCTACTGCACGGCAATACGGAACCCTCGGTTCGCGAGTCCGACTCGCACATGACCGGTTTTATTTTAATGTAATTTTTTGTATTGAAATTGTAATCCACTCAAATAAAAAAATAAAAAAATCAATTGCCTGCTTTTAAATTAATAATGAAAATATTATGTGGTCTAAAAATCATTCCAACAGTCAAGTATTTAACCAACTTCATCCACAAACTTTATTCATTGCTTCTTTATAGAGACGATTCAGTATATGTGCAGATTCCTCACCCCTCCCTGGTCCTCCAGCTCCTGCACTGTGACCGTGATGCCGGTGCGAGGGTACAGACTGCTCAGGATCGCTTCCTCACATGTCTGACGGATTACATTCTCTTTGTACCTGAAAATAACAAAATTATAATATTTTTTTTACAGCATAGACAAGGTATACAATGGTTATGGGCTCTTTAGCCCATAGATATTTGTGAACATGCCTATAATAACAAAACAATTATTTCGCGTAAAAAATAGTTACAACTGATTAAATCGTTTGTAGTTAATAAAATAGAATAGAATAACTTCATTCAGGCAACAAGGACCAAATTTAAAAATACCTTATAAACTAACGTACATAACAAAATATAACTTAAAAATTAACACAACTACTAATAGGATGTATTAGTAGAAAATCTGACAGTTCCCATAGTAGTATAATATTGGGCATTCTGGCCCACCTCGTTCGATCGGGCGAAAATTTCGCCCTCCTCACTCGTGTGATCCAAATGCCCAATATTATTTTGTGGATTTCAAAATTTGGGTTTGCGCAAAATGAAACAATCGCGCTAACGTGCGCGTTTCGCAACATGTAACGGAAATTGGGTTTGTGCTTAAAATAAAACGATTATCTCTCGCGTTAACATACGTATTTAACAAATAACACGTCGTAACGGAAATTGGGTTTGCCCAAAATGAAATGATCGCGTTAACGTGCACGTTTGCAACGGGAATTATTAGCTAAAAACAATCGCATCAAAATTGTTATATATATGTGAAAACGTAGTCGTGATTTCCCTTAATTGGAATAAGTCTTTCATGCAAGTAAAACGTACCTATGCATCGCTTGAGAAATTTTGAAGAAATATGAAGTTTGTAAAACAAAATCAGAGCTTGCAGTTGGATCTTGTTTTTTCAGCTCGCAATAAGCCTTGTGTACGTCATGGTGAACTTTTACCTTACAATATTCGCAGTATAATTTGCGGTCCTTCTAATTGCGGGAAAACTAATTTAATGGTTGGTCTTTTACTTCATGAACAAGGGTTACGGTACCAAAATGTTTATGTTTACTCAAAAACCCTTTTCCAACCTATGTATCGATTTTTAGAAGAAGTATTAGCGTTAGTTCCAACGGTTACATTTCAAAAATATTGTGAAAATGAAGAAATACTTAGCCCAAACGAAGCTAACTATAACTCAATCATGATATTTGATGATGTGGCTTGTGAAAACCAAAACAACATAAGGGATTACTTTGCAATGGGAAGACATAAAAATATTGATAGCTTTTATTTAAATCAAACGTACAGTAAAGTACCAAAACAATTAATAAGGGATAATGCTAATTTAATAATTCTTTTTAAGCAAGATGATGTTAATTTACGTCATGTTTATGATGAGCACGTTGGAACCGATATGTCATGGTCGCAGTTTCGTGAAATTTGCGCTAAAGTATGGAACGCACCTTTCAGCTACTTGGTTATAAACAAGGATTGTAACAAAAATTCTGGATGTTATAGAATGGGGTTTGATACATTCATTACTGTAGATTAATATACTTAAGTACATACTTATTGAATAGTATTCGAATAATCGTTTATTATATTAAATGAATCCAAAGAGAACGGACATGAGCTCGAAAGTCGAGAAAGTTAATGAAGATAAAGTGCTAAAGGAAAAGATACTCCGGTCAGCCGAAGCAGTTAAAAAGAAGGTTAAACTTATTCGCGATGTAAAAACAAACAATGATATGATTCTGGAATCTGTTTTAAAACCAATTACAGAACCGCTTAATGAAATAGTTAAAGTTAAAAATGAGAATAATTACTTCAATACTAATGATGATGATTTTGATGACGGATTGCAATGGGGAAAGTTAGTAAAAAGAATTAAATATAGCCCAAGTGAAGAAAAGAAGGAATCTATAACTGATCAAACGGTTGTGAGGAATTTTTCTCAATCTAGCCTTGTTAATAAAAATGATGAGGATGAGACATCAAAAGATAATGAAAGTGATGTAAGCGATGAAGTGGAAAGTGAACATTTTAATGATCAGGATTCTTCAAATAATATTTCATTTAAGACGACTGATTCTTACGCTTCTCCTCGTGACGATCCTAAATTTCAAAAGCAATATATTACCAACTTAAATATACCTTTTGGTATTCGAACGGAACGGGACAAGCTAATGTTGGGAACCTGTCCGGTATACACTACAAATGACAAAAAACTGAAAGTAAATGGTCATACTTACTATTTAACGCCAGGTTTATTCGAACTGCTATATAAGAAAGTACCGGATTTAGATATTGTAACTGAGGATGACAGATGTAATTATAAAACCTTATTATTAGAAACTAATGCACATAGAAGAGAGTTTAATCCTAATAAACCAATAAAAAGCAACAAAGGCATGAAATATTTATATGTAATAAGACCTCTTTTTAAATTAGCTAAAGAACGTTCAGTAAGTGGTGAAGGACTACCGACGATGAAAAATGTTAAAAACGATGTGTCATATGTATATTGGGATAACCCAAACGAATTAGTAGAAAGGTTAAAATTACTTATAGCTTCTCGTGATGCTGGTAATACAGGATTGGATAATGAAATCATATCTATTATTGAAGAACTACAAGAAGCGGGATTAGTGAACAATGTTAATATATAAAGCAGTTACTTTACTATTATCGTTAGTCGAAGCAGAACTTTTGGCGTAAAAATATATCATAAAATGAACATAGATAAATTTGGTCACCATGTTCATAAACGTTTACGTGTAGCAGGTGTATCTGAAGTCAACGAACTTAAAAGTCAGGCTTTGCTTCGTTCAGAAGACGGAGATTTTGATTTACAATCACTGAGATTAAAAGGCGTTGCTCATCCTTTGTCGGCTGATGATGCAGTAAATAAGGAGTACGTCGATCAGCTCGTTCAGAACATTTATGACAAGAAGTATCTAGATTCTTTAATCAAAGTTATAAATTCTCAAATTCATCAGCTCGCAACTCAGTTGAAATTGAACTTTTATACAAAAAACGAGGTAGATAACATTGTAAAACAATTAAGCAATGGCAAAAGAACAAGTAGTGAACGAGATCCACAGATCAGCTCGTAAAAACTTTAAGCGACGAGCAGTTGTTTTAAAAGGCATTCACGATTTGTGGCAAGCAGATTTGATTGACTTACAAAAATTCCATAAAATAAATAAAGGAAATAAATATATTTTAGTTGTCATTGATGCATTTTCAAAGTACGCGTGGTGTATTCCGACAAAATCGAAAACTAGACAAGAAGTTAAAAATGCATTTCAACAAATTATAAAGTCAGCAATCCAAATTCCTAGAAACTTGCAGACAGACTTTGGAAAAGAATTTTACAATAGTGAATTTGATTGTTATTTAAAATCTTTAGGAATAAATCATTATTCAACTTATTCAATTAAAAAGGCATCAATTGTTGAAAGGTTAATAAAGACGCTTAAAAACAAACTGTACAAATATTTTAGTTTAATTGGAAATTATAAATGGGTTGGAAAACCTTTAGATGATATAGTCAAATCTTATAATGAAACTTTTCATAGTACAACAAAATTTAGACCAAATGATGTTAATTTTGAGAATGAATCGGAAGTAAAGAACAATATTAAGAAACGTCAACAAAATCTATATCATAAATTAAATAAATTCAATGTGGGAGATCGTGTACGTATAAGCAAGTATAAAAGCGCTTTCCATAAAAGTTATACGCCTAATTGGTCAACAGAGCTATTTACTATTAAACAAGTCAGTAACACTCAACCGTTTACGTACCATATAGAAGATCAGCGAGGAAACACTATTCTGGGCACATTTTACGAACAAGAACTTCAAAAAACTAAGTACCCGGACGTTTATCTCATTGAAAAGGTGGTCAAAAAAAAAGGGAATAAATTATACGTTAAGTGGTTAGGACTTAATGATAGTGAGAACAGCTGGATTAATAGAAGTGCCATTGTATGAATATATTTATATAGTTACTCGCACAAAAAATGTCATTAACATATAGGATATGAAAGGAAGAGGACTTTTAAACAGTGTAATTAATCACTTGCCTTTTGAATTACACTTACCTGGTTACAATTATTGCGGACCAGGCACTAAATTGCATAAACGGTTATTAAGAGGTGATAAAGGAGTTAATGAATTGGATGACGCGTGCATGAAACACGATATAGCTTATGATAAACATTCTAACCTAACAGATCGACACCGCGCAGATTTAGAACTTTATAAAATGGCTAAACAGAGGTTGAAGTCGAAAAGTGCTGGAAAAGGAGAAAAACTTGCTTCATGGTTAGTTAGCAAAGTGATGAAATCTAAAATGAAAGCTGGTGCAGGCATAAAATCATTTAAAGGTTTGGTTACAAAGATGCGGAAGGAACTGAAAAGAAACAAATCAAAAGATAAAGGCACTACAATCACCCGAGCTCTTGCGCTCGCAAAGAAAGTATTTACTAGAAACAGTAAAATTCATATTCCGCGTTTAATACCGATTCCGAAAACTGGCGGTATATTACCACTGATACCTATTTTTGCGGGACTTTCTGCGTTGGGATCATTGGCTGGAGGAGCTGCTGGGATAGCTAAAGCTGTTGGTGATTACAAAGCTGCAAAGAAAAACTTAACCGAATCACAACGTCACAACAAAATGATGGAATCTATTGCATTAGGTAAAGGATTGCACATTAAACCGTACAGAAATGGAAAGGGATTGTGTTTAGAATACTCAAAAAACTAGTCAACAGGCTTCCCAGACGTGCTCTCACTAATATAGATATTTTAAAACACTCTTCAGATATTCCTCATTTCCGTGGCGTTTATATGAGAGATAATTTGCCAAAGCGTTCGAATAGAGTAGAGTGCGCAATTATTAATTTAGATAGTTCTGAAAACCAAGGGACACACTGGGTAGCCTATGTCAAAGATAATAATTACTGTGAATATTTCGATAGTTACGGCGATCTTCAGCCTCCAATAGAACTAATAAAGTATTTAAAAAATAAAATTATTTCATACAACTATGTCACTTATCAAAAGTTTAATACTGTAAATTGCGGTCATTTATGTTTGAAATATTTAAAGCAATTTTGGAGTAACCGTTTAAATATCTCTGTTCAATAAAAACCATATCATTCACATGATGTCTTTCACTTTGTCCATAACTGGAACCTCTTCTACCCTGATCACAAATCATTCACCAGCTTTTCAACTAAATGGTGAATATGAATGCGGGTTACTATATTTTTCGACTTTTAACTCTATACCTAATATAGACTATAGAAATAATATGTTTTATTATGGCCAAAATGAAGTAGTTGAAATTCCTGAAGGGTCATACGAACTTCAAGACCTCGACGATTACCTGAAAAGACATCTGAAAGGATGTTCATTTTCACTGACATGTAATAATAATACGTTAAAGACGTCTATATTGTGTTCTAAAAATGTGTATTTTAATAAAGAAAATTCGATTGGTAACTTACTAGGTTTCGGTCAAGAAACTATTCAAGCTAATATATTAACAGAGTCTCCTTTTCCTGTGTCCATTCTCTCTACAACTATAGTGCGAGTTGAATGTGACATTGTGAGTGGTTCATTTATTAACGGAAAACCAAGTCATATTATTTACGAGTTTGTGCCTAATGTACCACCAGGCTATCGGATTATAGAAACACCTAAAAACGTTATTTATTTTCCTCTTAATCAAAACAGTTTAAGCTCTTTAAAGTTAAGAATATTGGATATAAACGATAACTTAATCAATTTACGCGGTGAAGAGATCCAGATATATTTGCATCTCAGGAAAAGATGATAGATTTCAATAAAAGATTAGTTTCGCGCAGTACAATTATTAGTACGCATTGTGCTGTCAAGAAAAGAACACCTAAAAATCAGCTTACGAGGCTTTCCAAGGAAAATAAAGAATTTCTTAAAACTATTGGTTTATTAAAATGAGTATTCTAAACTTAACAGAAACTTTCGGCTACGATAACACAATAGAAAGTTTTGAATTCCATTCCTACAAACCTTACGTAACAAGTTTCAATTTTAATGATGAAATCCGTATACCAATAAACCAACAAGATCTATACGTGTTACCTTCTGAGAGTGCCTTATACATAGAGGGAAACATGGTAGTAGTCAACAGAGAAACAAAACTACCGGTGGCCAGTGTTCAGTTTACTAATAACCCTATACTTCATTTGTTTCAAGATATTCGATATGAGCTTAATGGAATCGAAATAGACAAAATTAAAAATGCTGGAGTTACAACTACTATGAAATCTCTCTTATCTCTAAATGAACATGAATCGAGAATGTCAAAGTCATGGGGTTGGGATGTCAACGGTACAAAAGTTACGCATGGGTCGTTTTCTGTATGCATTCCTTTAAACAAGATTCTTGGTTTTGCAGAGGATTACAATAAAATAGTTATAAACTGTAAGCATGAACTTATTCTTTTGAGATCCAATACTAATTTAAATAGCGTTACATTAAATACAAATGAATATATAGATAACATTACGATATCTAAAATAGTATGGCGTATGCCACATATAAAAGTTTCTGATCGGGAAAGGTTAAATTTAATGAAGTGCTTGGAAAAAGATCGTGCTATTCAGATAGCATTTAGAAACTGGGATCTTTATGAGTATCCACTTTTACCGAAAACATCAAAACATTCCTGGGCAATCAAAACTTCATCTCAAATTGAAAAGCCACGATATGTTGTTATCGGATTAAAAACAGATAGAAAAAATATGACTAACAAAGATATGACACACTTTGATCATTGTCATTTAAGAGATGTAAAAGTTTTTTTAAATTCAACCTATTTTCCGTATGAAAGTTCTAATGTTAGTTTCGCAGCTGAAAAATTCGCTATATTATACGATCAGTATGCTAAATTCCAACAGTCGTATTATAACCGCAGTCAAGCGCCGTTGCTAAGTCCGCAAGAATTTAAGGATAAAGCACCTCTGTTTGTTATCGACTGCTCTCGGCAAAACGAAACCTTAAAAACGGGTTCAATAGATGTGAGAGTTGAATTAGAGTGTGAACAGGACATACCCGGTAATACTGCGGCTTACTGTCTTATTTTGAATGATAGCATTGTAGAATACAAACCGTTGACCAATATTACCCGAAGGATATCATGAGCTCAGACTGCTTGTTTGTAGATCTCCAGGGGTTTAAATCATCTACAAATGAATTTATTCTTAAAGAATTTGCGTATAGTACAAATGAATACACGCAAGTATTTTTAATAAAACCTCCGTATGCATTTTTTACTTTATCGGAAAAAGAAAAAAGTAATGTTATATGGATAGAGAAAAACCTCGGTATCTTATGGCGTGAAGGATTCATTGATTATAGAGAGTTTAAAAGAATGATTTATGTTCACTTAGAAAATAAGAAAATATTTGTAAAAGGGTTAGAAAAAATTAAATGGGTTAAAGATTTGTGTGATAATTGTACTGTAATAGACTTGGGTGAAAAAGGTCTTCCTAATTTTCAATCAATGCATCAAAAATATTGTAAAAACAGCGGCACATATAATTGTTTAATTCATAAAAAAACTTGTGCGTTAAAAAATGTATTATGCATTAAAAAATGGTACTTTGAAAATAATTTAGAACTGTATTCTCATATCTGATTTCAAAATAAATGATATTATTGACAAACATATTTTTTATTTCACCTATTCAAAGAGAATTATCAATTACCGAAAAGTTTTTCCACTAAATTGAATTAATATCGCTGTCAGTCGAGCTGAAGAAAAACGTGTCGGTAAAAAAAAAAACTCTTAAGGTCACTTGCAGCTTTTTCTTAGTCCAGTAATGTTAAAATATATGATAGGTACTATTACTGTTAAATCTAGTTTAAAAGTTATATCGAAATTTAAAAAAGCTGCAAGGGGCCATTAATAACTGCAAAATGAAACAACAAGTTATTTTCATTATATTTATTTACTTACTATGTTAATTACAACAAAATTAAACTAAAACTACAAACTAGCACTGTATCCACTCAGTTTTTTTGAAATCTTATGTATCACACTTTCGGCATGATCTATAACTTCATCGTAATTATCGTCCGCCAAATATTGAGCACTCAACATCACTTTGTCTTCATCATCACTGTCTTTGTTCAGGTCAATTATCTGTATTTTTAGTAGTCTCGTACCTTTCCCTGCTTTATTATTTATTATAAATGATGGCAGACGGTCGTGACCACTTCTTTTAAAAACTTTATTGGAAAAGTTTCGTTTTGATCTTTTTTCTTTATTTTTTTTCTGGATTCCGCTTTTAAGTTTCTTCACCAGCTCGCTGTCTTCTTCTTCTTCCACTAGGAATTCCTCCAATGGATCCTGAGCATATAGCGAAAATAGGAAAGTGTCTTGTGTTCCTTCCATATTCTGAAACAAGATAAATCAAAATAAATATTTTAATATTTTGCTTGCTATTTGTAGACAAAAAAAATAAAAATAAAAATGCAAGACGATAACATTTACATAAATAGATCGAGTCTAACTTGAATAAATTGTTAATATATAAATATATCAAATGTTTGCTTACCACACCGGGGCTGAGGATATGAAGCTCGTAACAACTTGTAAAAACTTGTAACTTCGTTCTGAAGATAGACTGATGTTTGGCTGAGTATTATATGAGCCTTTATTTATAACGATTAGAATTCATGAATCGACAAAATTACACCACAATTGACGAACAATTTCAGTCAGTATCGTATAACGCGGTCATAGCTGACTCGACAAGGCGTCAGCAGCTAACCTGCTGATTGAGAAACATGCTAATTTTAATATTTCATTTTAAGTAAGTATTTTTATCGGCTAATTAGAAAGACAATAAATTTTAGAATACCGGTGTTTTTAATTTTCACGCAAACTTTGATTATCATTGAAGAAAATCTATTTTTAACATTTAACTGTCTTTCTTTCTTTAGCTAATAAATTCACTTAATTAAAAAAAGAAATATAAATCATTTTAATGAATAGGTTTGTATTTTACTCATATAAATTAAAGTTCATTCATTTCACAAATAGCTCACTAATTAGTTTGGAGTTAAATAAAAAAATAAAAATAAACATACACCTCTTGTGAAATGGAGAACCAATTATTTATGAGTAATTAGGTAATTAAAAATCCAAACACAAATTGCACTAGGCATATGTACGTTTATTCAAATAGCAGTACTAATAGGTATTTACATAACATATAATCATAAATTGTTTCTTAATACTAACATATTACTTATTTTAACGGTATACATTTCTGGTAAAGTTGTAGATTTACAATTCAATTTATTTAACGAGATTTGAATACATTCGCTTATAATTTATAAAAACTACAATATCGATCTATGACCCCATGCTTTAGTTGAAATTTTGTCTTTTAATGTAAGTCGCTTATCGTCTTTACTGGATAACGCAATTTTGTTAACAGTTTGCGTAAAGATTTCATGTTTAATAGATTTAAATAATATATTTTTTTTCCTAATAACCGTATTCTTGAACAGAACATCCTTATAGTCATCTAATGTTAATTCTCGGACACCAGGCTTTTTTACTCCTTTTGCTTTTTTGAGTAATGAATTTTCGCTTTTGATACAATACAACTTGGAACGTAGCCCTACAAACTCAGTGATAAGCTCGCCCCCTAACTCGTCTTTAAATAATCCCGGAACCTTTTTATTTATCAAGGGTATCTGAAACTCATTTGATTTGTTATAATTACTTGTATCAAAATAATGTATAAACTGATTTTTCAAATCGTCGTAAAAGTCAGTGGTTTTAATATTATAAATGAAACTGTCAGTATCTGTATAACAGAGAGAAACACTTTCATTATAATAAGGTTTTATTACAGAGTAGTGGAATTGATACATGTGACTCTTAGAAAGCTCGAGTATCGCGAATCCTATGTATATCGGTTTATCTAAGACAACTCTCTCCGGTTTCATTTGAACAGCGACTAAATTATCCGAAAATGTCGTGGCGCTGTGAAAATTTGGTCGTGCTATTAATTTACTTGCTGTTACAAACTTCTTTGTAGAGTTTCTCTCATCACTCCACTGATTTACTAACTTAACATCTACACGTCGTTCACTATCCTCGAGAGTCTTGCCAAAAACAGCGTTATTTTTTAATTTAAAAAGATTCTGTTGAAATGGAGTTTTTGCATTTTTTCTTAGTTCTGTATTTAAATCTATATATTTTTTCAAAAAGGGGCTTTGTCGGAAGGTGATTACCCGGTGAATTTTATTAAGAGTCAAACCATTACGCAAGCACGTTTTTAAATGTACATAATGAATGACGTACTCATATTTATCATACAAATTTGGGATTAATTTCGAATTTTTCCCTCCTGGAGGTACAAATTTTTGTGCACAGAAGGGATAATCGTTATGCAAATGATGTAACTCTTTAGGGTAAACTAAGTCGACCTCAAGAATAAATCCAAATTCTGCATCGTCTGAAATTGACATAAAGTCTAATTGCTCTATTTCCTCAGAATCTAGAAAGCGAAAATCAGATATGGGTAATGAATGACTCATACTATATCCGTATAAGTTGTTACAATCAATGTATACAAGAAACGAGTCGGGTTTACTGTCATCATAAGTTTTCATATATTTATTATTAGCAAGAGCATGTCTGGTAGAGCACATGCAAATTCCGCCTCGAATGCCTTTTTGAATAAGACGAATGATTTCTAAATCAGATATCAACTCTAATTTTACGCCAGTTTTCAATAACATCGCGTCAAATGACAAACTCGGCACGGTTAAATAGAATGCAGGATCTAATTCATAATGAATCTTACAAATTTTTCGAAAATTTTCAAATATGTCTGACAAAAGCAAAACGTCAGTTTTAATATAGAGATCTGTATATTCACCCATGTTTCTTATTTGAAATGTCTCCCATACACGTTGAGCGTGCTCATAGTCAGAGTCTGTAATTTGTTCCGCAGAAAGCGAGTTATAAAACGAACTCTTTTCAGGTAGCTCAATTTCTGTAAATTTATCCCAGCCGGTCATATAATCGTAAGGATATACTCCTTTGCGTAGTAATAAATTAAACTCTTCTAATCGAGGATAAAAGTTACTTAAGTGGAAAAACTCTGATCTACATAAACCCTTAGCTAACTCTTCTAAACTAGCACCTAGAAATTTAAATGAATCTACAAACCGTATTTGCACATACTGATCATTAGATAACCTTAAAAATTTTGTAAATGAAATATAGTTTTCTTTATTTTTAGGTATTACTTTTATAGGTCCAGAACATTTACCCAGTTCTTTGATAAATAAATGACAGTCGTATCCAGACAAATTGTGGAAAAATATAGGAATAAGTTTAGGCACTCGAAAACGTAAGTTACAGTATTGATGGGCCGCTCCGCGATAAAACCCTGTTAAATGACAGTGATCTCTAACTTTATCACCAAACAAAGGGGTTTTGCAAATGTGACAATTTTTTGCATTTTTGTACGCTAAAGCATCTTCATCGTCGAAAATCATAGGAACCTCTTTATTTAAGATCTCATGTATTTCATTTACATGTCTGTACAAGTACTCTAAAAACTTGGATACGCAATCGGGTCCGCGATACTGAATAAAACGATTCAGACTTCCGTCATAAGAACAAACTATGTAATACGCAAAAGCTGCAGGCTTATGAATTTGTTTATTTGAGGTGAAGCTAATCGATGGTGCTTGCTCGCAACCCTGGTAAGGTTCAAGAATAGTTTCAAAGTCAGCGTACACTACAAATGGTACGTCTTGTTTACGATCGAAATTTTTAAATTGCAGATATGTACCTTTATCTGGAAGTACAGTAGCAATTCCACTACAAACATGCATATCATATTTGTATTCTGATACAAAAAATATGAGACAGTCTTCGCAAAAATAAAGTTTACCATGATGCTTAGTAATTTGAGAACGTACAAGACGCGACAAGTCACGAATCAAAACATAATGCGAGTTATTACCGCGCTCGATTAAAAGTAAATTGATCCTATGTTTCCTTTTGTACTCGGACCTGTAAAGAGGTCCTACAACAGTTCGATTGTTTTTTAAAGAATACACATTAATACTGATATCAGTATTATCGGATTCAAATGTCTTAATATCAGCAAAGGTGACAGGGAAACTCATATTATCAGTTTTTAAAACAGTCTTAAAATAGGGATACGACGATGTACGCTCACTATGATGTGAGGACGGGTAAATGGCGGCAACAATGCACCAGAGAAAACAATAGTCATCGTTATTGCGAATATTTATGCAAGCCTTTTTATTTTTTATTAATTTAGGCAAATCCACGTAAGATGACGCTTTTAATGGATCAAATTTATTGACATTTATTTCTAAATACAAATTTGATAAAAATGTCCAACCAGAATCGCGGTCTTCAAATTTCTCTACCTTTTTTCTTATAGTTATAAAGAATTTTTGAAAAAGCTTCTCCAAATCATAATTTTGATGCACAGAAAAATTTTTTGTTGCGAAAGACTTAATTTCTTGCCTGTCATCTTTGAATAAAAGAAAATTGCAAAAGTATTCGAAATTAACTTTAAGGCTCACTTGTTTTTGAAGCGCATTTTGTAAAATTCTTAAAAATTTGCATTTCAAAGAGTTCAAAAATACGTCAGGTAAACAAGTTTTAAAATCATCAGTAGCAATTATCCTATATGACGATATGCGACCTTTAAAAGCTGAGGAAATTTGATAAACCTCATCGTTTAGTTCTACAACGGAATTATTTTTATGTTTATTACTTTTTAAGTGACCCACCCACTGTTTCCTTTCTACTCTGATGGAGCACTCTGAGCAAAAAGGCATATTTATGTAAGTTTATTCAGATTACAACACAATAAAAAATAATAAGAGCAAACAGACATTTTACGCAAACGTTAAAATAATACTGAATTACTTGTTGTTAGAGTAAAATTTAACGTCAGCCTCTACAAAAAGTTCTTGAAGTCGTTGAACAAATTTTTGCAACGAGTTCCACTGTGGTGTTTCACTGTTGATTTGAGCCTTAACTGCAAGAAGGGCTTTCTTCCAACGCTGATCGGGCAACTCACCGCGAATGTCTTCGGTGTGAGACACCTTCAGCTCCACGAAGAAGTCTCCCTTCAGAACGCATGCTCGTTTCGTTGCTCCTGTCGGCAGTCGGTTGATTATAGACGAGTCGAGCGCATTTGAAGAAACAGAGGGTTTCGGCGTAATATTAAAATCTTCCGGGAATATACCAAACAAATCATGAGGGTTTTGGTTTCCTTTTATCTTCGATGCGGCAGAACTGTAAAAAACAATTAAATCAGTACAACCACCTTGATGTTAGAAGGTTTACTAGAATTACCTTTTAAAAAGATAATGAATAAGATAGTAAAAACAAATACCTGGTTGATGATGATTTTCGTTTCTTAATGGTTTTTTTCGATTTGAGATTATCTTGGCTTACGCTGTCCTCTGAATCAGATCTAAAACAGGATATATGGATAATTATTAATCGTTTTTGTTTAAAAACATACATTAACAGTGAAAACAAGTCAACGGGAAATATACCTATTTGCTGCACTTCTTTTTTGTTTTCCAAATTTTGAGGTGACGGGGGTCACGTTAGCAGCAACGATGCTTTCAAATTCGGTATCAGACCTATAAATAATAAATAATTGATATAATTAAATCACTGAAACATTTTAAAGTTATTTGGGAAAAAAGTGTACTTACTCACATTTTAACAGTAGCGAGATGAAACAGCAGGAGGTGGTAATGCACTGGGCGGTAAGCTGGCGGACGAGGTGTAGGGCAGCGGTGGCGGTAGCTGGAAGTCTCGGAGCACAAAAAGAACGCAGTTGTGGAAGTTGACAAATAAATAGCGAATTCTTGATGACTTTGTTACATGCGCCAGGGGTGTTACTTGAGTAATTTTGCATAAAGCAGTTAATATCGCTATTATTAATTTAATATTATTGCTATTTCTATTGCACTGGAAGAACCAGTGAGAGAAGATTCCATCTTCACATCCATATTGTGGTAATTAACATTATTTTTATTATAAGTAGTGTAAATTGGTTTTTTTCTTTAAGCTTACATGTTGTGATAGTTTGAATGTTTATTCCAGTAACTGTTAACATTTAACTAGGGTTTCTCACTGGTAAAATAATTATATCAAGTTTAATGAACGAAATGTATTCAAAATGTTCGACACAATTAAAAGTATTGTTACCAATTATAACATTATTTGATACATTTACGATAGTGCCAGCCCTCAAAATGTATATTCTTGCATATTTTTAATGGGGCCACCGGCGTTGTGCAATTTCCTTCACATCGATTGAAAAAAACATGTTGCGTAATTGACCAATGCCTAATTAATAAAATGCAGGAATATTTGTTAAATCAACAAATGAAAAAAAATATATATATTAATTTAAATTATTTACGCAAATGTACTGGAAACAGAAAAAGTATTTTCCCGAACAAGCGAACTTGACAAATCGATTTCTTAATCCAGAAAACACCTGTAATTGTAAATTTATTGTAATTCCAACATTGAATACAAAAATTAAATATTACCAATATAAAGAATTTAACAATGGTTTCATCATAAGCGCCCTCTATAGGCTAAGTACTGAACTAATATAATAGCTTAATGAATGCATTACACTTTCATATAAGTTGCAAATGGTTTCGATTAATTCCGATAGATTAAGCAAAATATTCGTTATTCTACGCCACCTATGTTCATTTGCGTGAAATCATCACAATAATAGCGAGCGTCCATGGTTGAAATGTGATCGCGGATCTCATACCGCCCGGTCTTCGAGTTCTAATTACAATTACGCAAAACATTGTATGTCGCATGCGATTATATTTTTAGCTAAGCTTAATTTTGCACACAATAAAACTGATTTTACATCAATATGTTAAAGTGAGATATGTTTTTTTAGAAATGTATTAATATATAACGTTCCTATAGATGGCATTACAATAGCATTAAAATTAACTGGAGCACATTTATGCGTTGTTTTCTTGCGTTTTGGTTTTACAAACCAAAAATCAGTTGAACTAACGAATTGTTTATAAAACATCTTATAGTTTCGTAATTTTAATGATGATAAGACTGGTTTTATACAACCGAAAACCAGTTAAAACCTACATCACGCTATTGAAGTTTTTATACTCAGGTTGATATATATAGTAAGAACTTTACCAAATGCATAAGTGTCTTAGTACTCCTTGTGACCTACCGGCTTGGTTGTGCTAAGTCCCAGCTTGTCAATCTCGATGCTCGATTTGATCACCCTTGCACTGAGTATTGCTGAACTATCTCGAATATTTGGGAGGGATTCTGTTACTATGCGGTGGTAGATAACGGATGAACTCGTCCCTGGTGAAGGATGCAAACTCACCATGTACACAAAAGCGGTCATACGACCACCGGGAACTAAGCGTCCTGGGTGACCCGATCTTGTCTGTGGAGCCTGATCACCTTCACGACAAGTTGTACAAACGCGTCTGCGCTCCGGCCAAGTGCGAGGTGTTTAAGCTTTTGCATTTTACGAAATCAACTAATATTCTTAGTTTAACTTGGACTTTAAGAATGTATAAAATCTATACCTCCATTTTACGCAAACCCAATTTTGAAATCCACAAATAATGTCAGGCATTTGGATCATACGAGTGGGGAGGACGAATTCGCTCGATATCGAAAAAGGTGGGACAGAATGCATGCATGAATTTCATTTTGCGCAAACCCAATTTACGTTACGACTTGTTATTTGTTCAATACGCATGCGAGAGATAATCTTTTTATTTTAAGCACAAACCCAATTTCCGTTACATGTCGCGAAACGCGCACGTTAGCGCGATTATTTAATTTTGCGCAAACCCAAATTTTGAAATCCACAAATATCGCTCGATATCGAAAAAGGTGGGACAGAATGCATGCATGAATTTCATTCTGCGCAAACCCAAATTTTGAAATCCACAAAATAATATTGGGCATTTGGATCACACGAGTGAGGAGGGCGAAATTTTCGCCCGATCGAACGAGGTGGGCCAGAATGCCCAATATTATACTACTTCCCATCTTGATTATTTAGTTATTTTAACATTATTTCATAAAAACATGAATGAGAACTCTTGTAACCAGTAATATTAGGGTAAATTTTATTGACAAAAATACCTACATTAAACCAAAATCCAGTAATCACAGGGAATGTGCGCCCATTGAGGTAGGGTTTTGGTCTTTAATTCGATTTTCGAGTTTACATGCTAATAAAACTACCCTGCTTACCCTGATAACTAAGATGAAAAGCCTCTCTGCTATACTTTATTTGCTTATACTGTTACTCTGTTAGCCAATCAAAAGTTTTGTCAAACTTAGACATATCAGTCAGTATTCTGCTTCTTTTGGCTGATGAACTATATCATGCAGTTTTGTTTGTTTACATTTTGTTAAGTACTAAAACAAATGGATTACTTATAGTCAATTGACCTAGAGGGGAAGGCCCCAAAGATTTTCATGGTTAGTTTTATGCCGCGGCAATGCATTAAGTATGTAATTGCTTTTTTTTTTCAAACACCCAAATCCAACACAAGTTTCAAAGTCCTACCTGTCTTTAACAGATGGCTTCCCACCTTTACTGCTGAATAAGACTTCAAGGGTTGTCTTCTCAATGCTCTGGCTGGTCATCTTGACCTCCAGGGGTCCATTCACACTGACTAAAGCTACTGTCGAGCCTGGAATACAAAATAAAAATAGTTATTTGTTATGTACCTACCTATTTTACATGAGATTATTCTTAAGTTTACATATTTTTCCAACTACCGACGAGCACGGATACATATTTGTCATAAGTGAACTGATTACAAATAGTGCACAAGCCAAAAAGCAAGTTTCAAAACCAGATTTGGAAGGATAAATAAACGCTAATACATACTTCCCTCTTGACATCTTAGAGTATATTTTAGCGCTAAAGTACAAGAAGTATCATATCCAATATTTGAGTATGTGAAAAGCATTACAAATATTAAACAATTCGACATAAACATACCTTGAGATAAAATAGCAGAACCGTCTGATTTACTCAAGAAATTCAACTCGCATTTCATCGGTTTTAATTTGAACTCCTTTAGTTTAACATCTTCAGTACCCATCTTATTAAATCAAGTGATTTATCAAACCTATTTCCAGGAAAATATTGAAAATATATGGAAAAAGTAAAGTATAACCTAACACGTGCACTTGACAGATCAACAAACAGTTTTTTTCTCTTTTAACAGAAGAACGAACTTAAAATACAACTTCTTCGTTTATTAAATGCATAACAGGAAACATCTTCATCCTTGTTTTAAATAAATGTTTGGCATAGTTATAATTTAAATAATCGTCTCGTCTATAATCTAAATACTTGTTAAACAATTTATTAATTTAAAGTTATTAAATTAATAATTGCTTCTTAATTTTTTTTTTCTCCGTTAGTATAATTTTTTTATTATTGCTTCTTAATAAACTTACAGAGTAAAATACTCCCGTTAAATGTCAACTGATTTGACAGTGACAGTCTACGTATTGCTATATTGTGACGTGTGGTAGGATATTTTGCAAAAAAATAAAAACGTAAAATTATTATGAAATAATTCACATTTCTTTGTAAAAAAAATCATATAATCACCAAGATGAAGACACGCTTCAGTACCTACGACATAATATGCATGGTCACAGAGCTGCAGAAGTAAGATTTCCATTATTTACGAAACGTGCAATTATGTTTTCAATAGTTTAGTTTAAAGCAATATCAGGATAAACTCAGGCTTATCTAATACTTTACGCTTGAGGAGTGTTAATTATGTCTCACGAACTCCAGTTAAATTGCAGTACAACATTCAATACTCTTATTTATTGCATTTTAAAACGTCACACTTTTTTTTGCAGGCTGATTGGCATGAGAGTGAACCAGGTATATGACATAGACAACAAGTCATATCTGATCAGGCTGCAGCGCTCCGAGGAGAAGGCTGTGCTGCTGCTGGAGTCAGCAAACAGGTTTCACACCACACAGTTTGAATGGCCCAAGAATGTAGCGCCTTCAGGTTTTACCATGAAGGTGGGTTTCTTTCTTGATAACAAGTTACAGTTGGAATTGGGGTAAGGGTTGAGTTCTTGGCTGTACGGTAATATTTTTCTCTTTTATTTGTTTGTAATTAAAAAATTCCAATTAGATCAAAAGTAATTAATAATTTGAAGTGTCTTTTTTTTATGTTCTACCTACATGGGATGTGAAAGTTTTTTTTTGGGTTCATTAATTTTTACGTAAAGTTTTGCGGTACTCTGGATCTTTGATAGCAGGAAAGCATAATAACTGTCTAATTCTTTATTTCCAGCTACGAAAGCACCTTAAAAATAAGCGTTTAGAAAAACTAACCCAGCTGGGTATCGACCGAATAGTGGACCTGCAGTTTGGCAGTGGGGAGGCAGCATACCATGTGATACTGGAGCTGTATGACCGCGGTAACATTGCACTGACAGACCATGAGTGGACCATATTGAATGTGCTGCGACCCCACGTTGAGGGAGATAAAATAAGGTAATATTTTTAACAATACCTAGTGAATTGATGATTAGATATTGTTGCCATTGTATCAGTGAAAAAAGTAGGGTACATTAAAAAAAAAACACTAAACTTTGTTTTCCAAAGAACTAATGAACTAATTATGTATGTTATTTTTGGCACATTAAAGCTTAAATAGAATCCAGGAATAACTAATATGAATCTAGTCGAATTTGTAATAAATTTAGCCAAAAAATTGTTTATTGGCAACTGGGCACATATCTTTTTAATTATAACATTATATATAATGTTAGCAGTGCTGCCCGACTCCTGTTTTCGAATGACGACTTGGCCACGCACTCCGCTGAGACCTTTGCTGCTCTCAGAGAGAAGCACCCAATTCCCCCCGCCTCCTCTCTGCTTCCTGACCCTCCCTTGTCTGATGACATTGTATTATCTGTAAACGAAGATGCCGTCCAGCAGGCTATCATGTCATTCCCTAATGGTTCAGCCGGCGGCTTAGACGGACTTTCACCACAACATCTTAAAGATTTGACCACCTCGTCCTTAGGGGATGCGGGAAAGGCTTTACTACAAAACGTCACCGCTCTGATTAATCTTATGTTGTCAGGTCGCGTGAATGTCGAGATTGTCCCGCTCCTCTATGGCGCCAATCTTGTGGCTCTAGCCAAAAAAGATGGTGGTATCCGCCCTATTGCCGTCGGCTGCACCTTCAGGCGTTTGGCGTCGAAACTTTGCTGCCGAAAATTTCGTAATAGACTGTCAAACATTTTCAAACCCCGGCAGCTGGGTTTTGGCGTCAAGGGAGGTTGTGAGGCAGCTGTCCATGCTGCGCGCTCTTTTCTGAGCCGTCCGGACTACGAGGTATTTGTAAAAATTGACGTCAAAAATGCTTTTAATTCGGTCGATCGTGGTGCCCTTCTAGCTGCTGTCAAAAAAGAAGTTCCAGAATTATATAGCTATTTGTGGCAATGCTATGGGGCACCATCAAAATTACTTTTCGGTGACAAAATCATATCTTCATGTATGGGTTGCCAACAGGGAGACCCGCTCGGGCCCGTAATTTTTAGCTTAGCCATTCATCCAATTATTTCAGATCTAAATTCTAAATTCAATCTGTGGTACCTTGATGACGGTTCCCTTGGCGGGGACGCGTCAACTGTACTACAAGACTTGCAAACGATCATCACTAAATTTTCTAATATAGGCCTCTCATTAAACTTTACTAAGTGCGAAATTTATATACCTGATCACATTTCTTTAGAAAAAAAAATTGATTTCGTCACTAAATTTAATGCAGCTTCACCCAACATTTCGGTCCATTCAAATTCATCTTTAACACTATTAGGTTCACCGATTTTTGACGATGCAATCGATCCCATTATAAATTGTAAATTAAATCTGTTTAAAAATACTTCTAACCTTTTGTACGAAATAAACCCCCATATGGCGCTTTTTATTATTCGTTTTTGTCTTTTCACTCCAAAATTCATGTATTTGTTACGGAGTTGTCCAATTTGGAAATTTCCAGACATCATGGCTTCTATAGACATTACCCTTCAATCAACTCTGTCTAAATTATTAAACATTCATTTTAGTTCAAGGCCTTGGACTCAAGCGGTTCTCCCAATTCGTTTCGGTGGACTTGGTATTCGATGCTCTTCTAGCGTGGCACTACCAGCTTTCCTGTCCTCCGCTTATGGTTCGTTGCCTCTCGTCAGTATTATCTTAAATATCCCACAGATACTTGACGTTGAGATTGCGAACCTGGTGGAGGCCAGGGATGCTTGGTGTGAGTCGTGTCCCGGAGTGGATATGCCAGTCAAGAGGCATATCCAAAGAGCATGGGATACTCCTCGCCTCATATCAATTCATACATCTCTCATACAAAATAGTCCGGACGATTCAGATCGCGCCCGTCTTCTCGCTGTCTCTGCAGGCGAATCAGGTCACTGGCTCCACGCTCTTCCTTCCCGCAATATAGGCACAGTCTTGGACCCAAGCTGCTTGCGCATAGCAATAAGTTTGCGGGTTGGAGCTAGAATCTGTGAACCTCATACTTGCACGTGCGGGAAGGAAGTGAGTGAGCTGGGACGACATGGCCTTTCATGCTTTAGAAGTGCCGGCCGTTTGTACCGGCATGGCACAATTAATGATCTGATCCGTCGTTCGCTTGCCACTGCCTCTGTACCAGCTGTCCTGGAACCAGCAGGTTTACATAGAGACGATGGCAAGCGACCAGACGGAGCTACATTGGTGCCGTGGAAACTGGGTAGGGCACTGGTGTGGGACGCGACGTGTGTTGACACATTCGCCCTGTCCCACGTCCAGTCAACCCGTAATCGGGCCGGTGCAGCAGCTGATCAGGCCCAAACCAACAAGCGCCGCAAATATTCATCATTATTAAATAATTATGAATTTGTGGCGCTTGCAGTGGAGACCATGGGACCTTGGTCAGCTGATATGAAAAGCTTTATTAAGGCCCTGTCATCCCGGCTCATAGACACCTCCGGAGATCCTAGAGCTGGTGCTTACCTCTCCCAAAGGATTGGGCTAGCTATCCAGAGAGGTAACGCAGCCAGTGTCATAGGGACCATGCCGCGAGCGGACCTGCTAGAGGGGGTGTTCTTTTTATAGTGGTGATTATTATTTACGTCTTTAATATTTGAGTAGCTTAGTTTTTATTTTAATTTAAATAAGTTTAGTTTTAACTTTTAATTGTATTATATTATAACATTATCTTATTACAGATTTGCAGTAAAAGAAAAGTACCCCCTAGACAGAGCAAAGTCAAACTTTGAGCCACCTGATGTAGAAGGCTTAAAGAAAATTCTAGGCAACAGTAAACCGGGAGACAATCTGAAGAAAATACTGAATCCTAACCTAGGTAATGCACCTGTCATTCTAAAATACCTGTTTCAACTGACAGATGTCTAAAGGTGTGTACAAACTAGAGCAGCCTCGGGCTCACCCTGTTCCTCAATGCGTACGCGCCTCAACCCGAAGCTGCTGCGGCGCCAGCCATCGGGAGTCTGTTTTTTGACTATGCTCAAAGGCGCCTCGCCGTATGTACCGCAGCAAGTTTCAGCTGAGGCAATTAATCATAGACATTGCCATAGAGATAGAGGGATTAAAAAAAACATTGTCAGCTGTTTAAAACGATCGGCGCCATTTTGTTTCACGGCTTGGACTGAGGCATACGCCTCAGCTGGTTGTTTTCAATTGTTCTATCGAGGCCGCCTCGGCGATCGCCGCGATCTCGTGGCGAGCGTCACCTGGTGCACGTTAAATCGCTAGTGTGAAAGCACCCTAAAGGTCTACTTTTTTTTACATGTGTACAAATGAACGTGAACAAGCTGTCCCCAGCGGTTTCTTCCATAAATATTGGGGCAATAATTTAAATACATGGGAACAAAAATCTACAAATCCATTTAAATTTATTAAAAACTGATGGCTCTTAGGCTCACGAGTGTTTGAACCGCCCGCGCCCATCATATGTTATGAAAAAAAGCTGTTAATTAGCATTAACTTTAGAGAACCTTGTTCAATTTCTTATTTTTGAATAGTAATAACTAATAATCATTCTCCACTTGATTTTTTTCTTAACACCCGTGTCAAGCGCTTCTGTTCGCGATTGACCCACTTCTGAGCTTTAGCCAGACGTTCGTCGTGACGTAAGGCCGCGAAGACGACTTTGCGACCAAACAAATACATAGAGAGTATAGTTTTATAGGGTTTGGGAGCCACAGGCAGACACACAAATACACATGCTAAACTTTATGACTTATAACACCCCTTTGTTATTGGTCCTCAGAATATGGGCCAGCTATAATCGACCACGTGCTCCTGGAGCAGGGTCTGGCGGGCAACATGAAGATCAGCGCCGACCCCAACAAGGGTTTCTTCGTGGAACGGGACCTGGAGAAGCTGGTAGCTGCTGTGCAGAGGGCTGAGGAGCTGATGGAGACTGCCAGGAGAGAGGTG
Source organism: Acleris cristana (assembly GCA_948252455.1). Taxonomy (NCBI): domain Eukaryota; kingdom Metazoa; phylum Arthropoda; class Insecta; order Lepidoptera; family Tortricidae; genus Acleris; species Acleris cristana. The sequence continues at coordinate 14,196,174 of OX411789.1, forward strand.
GCTAAAGTAAGTAGTGCTCACATGCCACCTAATGGTAAGTGGGCTCTAAGGGCCTTGTAATGTCAAGACTGCGATCTTAAGGCTGCAAAAGCGTTGCCAACCTTGTGGAGTACCTAAGATGAATTTTTAGATATTTTGACGGGTTTTTGCTGAGGTTTTCTCGTAATATTTATTTTCATTCTACCAGGGATACATAACCCAGAAGAGGGAAGAGCGGCCGAACCCCACAGGCGAGGGCAGCGATTTCTTTGTTACAAATGTGGAGTTCCATCCGATGTTATACGCGCAGCACAAGAATCAGCCTTATGCGGAATATGACACCTTCGACAGAGCTACGGACGAGTTCTACTCGGGCTTAGAAGGACAGAAGATTGATATGAAGGTGATGTACCAGGCTGGCATAAGTCTGTAGGAACTTGCCATGCACTGCACAAAAATAACCCAAGGATGAGGTAGAACCTTGAACTCTATTTCAATTGGTTTTAGTCCATCTTGCTGCTATATCGTTATCATATGGTTGATGCTATGGTAGCTGTTATTTACTTGACGGTAAGAGCTACTATAACACTATCAATATGTTTAAGATAAGCAAGTAAGATGTGCAACAACTACTAAAATAGACTAGCTAAAATACCAGGTAAACATAGGTTTATAAGCACATGCCAGATTATTGTACTTGTACTACTAGTACACCATAATATAACCAGCGTTGGGAGTGTGTCCAAAAAGTATGTACCAGGTGCCCATAACCAACGCGGAATATTTACAGACTATCCAAGTGGAGCGCGAGGCGATGAAGAAGCTGCAAAACGTACGGCGTGACCACGACAAGAGGGTGACGGAGCTAGAGCGAGTGCAAGTGACGGACAAACATGCCGCCGAGCTTATATCGAGGAACGAGCCGCTCGTCGAGCAAGCCAGGCTCGCGGTGCAGGCTGCGATCGCTAACCAGGTGGGTAAATACCAATATACAATTTATATTTTTTGGCTCCGTTTAGAATAATATACGCAGGAAATAAATTATCCAAGTCCTTTATTTTATATTGCAAACTGTTAACAAATGGTATTCGTTTCTTTTCTATCATTTTCTGATAAGGTATAATTTGAGACTCCAAGGCAACAATGGACCAGCGATTTGCATCATAGATTTTTTAGGAGTTGATCAGGGGGGTTACTATGACATAGCTATGCAGTTCAGTTTACGCTGAGAGAAAAGGACAGAGCTATGTAACTGATATAGCTCTGTCCTTTACGCTCGCTATAAAATGAAATGCGTAGCCAAGCCACGTCATAATAACCCCCCTGGTCAGATTATTCTAAAAAAGTCATCATTTCTATTCGTCGTGTTCGCTACTAGTTTCTCTTTTACTGGGGTCTTAATACTTAGCTTTACAGGGTTCAGTTAACAACCAACCAGTTTAAACTTGCAGATGTCCTGGGATGATATTAAACTGTTGGTAAAAACGGCGAAAGACAACAACGACCCAATAGCCTCGTGCATCAAGCACCTCAAACTGAACACGAATCACATCACGCTGGAGCTGTCTGATCCCTACCAGGAGGCCAGCGACGACGAGGAGGTGAAGCCGATGTGTGTTGATATCGACCTCTCGCTCACGGCGTTCGCTAATGCCAGGAAGTAAGTGAAAAATGTGGTCAAAACATTCCAGGTAGATCTTCATTCAATCACCGTATGTTACCCTGTGAGAACCTTTTTGTCAGTACCAGGAGTGTAGTGACGATGAAGAGGTAGCTCAGGTAGCCTTGCTGCGAGCAATAAGAATGAAGGTTCCATTGGAGGATATATTTTGTTAAACTGATCATCGTGGAGATCCTTTAGAAAGGCTGTGTCCTGCAGTAGGCTGATAAAATAATAATGTAATAAATAAAAAATCTTCTGAGCTTTTGAGATCTGGTGAAGAAAGGAGTATTCATTTAGTCAGCATGAGACTATCATACCAGGAGAATAAACACGATGAAGAGTAAAGGCTAGTGCGGTAGTACCTTATTAATAAAGGTGTTGAATTTTCATATCCTCATCGATATTCTTAGCATAAACATCTATCTTCCAGATACTACGACCTCAAACGCAACGCTGCCAAAAAACAGCAGAAAACGCTGGAGTCAGCGGACAAAGCGCTCAAAAGCGCTGAGCGGCGGACCAAGCAGACCCTTAAGGAGGCGCAGACCATCAGCAGCATCAGCAAGGCGCGCCGCACCTACTGGTTCGAGAAGTTCTTCTGGTTCATCTCCTCGGACAACTACTTGGTGAGTTGATTGACGTGCGTGAAGACCGCTGAACTGATAAGCTCAAGTAAGATTTTACTGGACATGTCTACTGAACTTATTCGGAAAAGATGGTTACCAGAGACAAACCACGAGGGACATGGCGGGACAACTTAAAAGTATTTCAAAAAGAATGATGAATGGCGAAATTAATGCCTTTGACTTGCAGTCGGATCTAAGGATAAATAGACAAACAGGTTGGATTTGGATCCGGTATCTAAGCATGTTTTTTAAACGTCGTTTTCAATGGACGCGAGTAGTCCGTAGTGACCCTGGCTTTAAAGCTTGCCTTGATCGATACCTTGTGGAATAAAAAAAATCTGATGAGTAGAAATACTTGTTCCATATTTAGGCATGGCTTTTCTGGAGTTTCTTGCGGCGCTTCTTCTCCGCAATGATGGGCTTGTCCGAAGCGCTCGTAGATTCACTACATATTATTAACGACGTGTTAAAGAGCCCTTATGTAATTTACTGAATAAATATTTTGATTTCTGCATAACAACAAAGAAATTGAAGAATTTTACCTAGAAACTGCTGCTGTGATTGCTACTTGAGAATGTTGTAGTTCTATTTGTCAAGTCGTTTTTTTGCGTATATGTATAATTGTAGTGACTTGTCTATTTAGTCTACTGCTGTCGTTGTCGACAGGTGATAGGCGGTCGCGACCAGCAGCAAAATGAACTCTTAGTGAAACGGTACATGCGCTCGACGGACATATACGTGCACGCGGAGGTGTCCGGCGCCGCGTCCGTCATCGTGAAGAACCCTGCGAACGCACCGCCGCCGCCGCGCACGCTGGCCGAGGCCGGCCAGGCCGCCGTCGCCTACAGGTGAGGGGGGGAGACTGCGGGCCAGGTGGAGCTTGGTGGGGAAAGGGGGAGGGATGACTGTAGGGTTAGGCGGGGGAATGAGAAGATTATGGGGAATTACAATGTGAGATAAAGGAATAAGAGCAGGAGTTGATGGAGCTATAGTATAAATAGGATGATGTGGAGGAATATGAGTGGGTTAGGAGGAGGAATAAGAGAAGAATTAGGAGAATGAGAGAAGATAAAGGAGTAGTATTAGTTGAAATAGTAGCATTAAAGGGAGAAGAAAAAAAATCTTGAGTCAAGAAAAATATGTATCAAAAGAATCCTCTTATAAATATGTTACGAAGTTCTTATCACACTGGAATAAGGTACATTGGGATTGGGACTTGACTGTACTCGGGGATACAGATGTATTACGACATCGTTTATTGTGGACTAAGTTCGTATTAGGTTTAACGTTGGAAGCTAAAGCTAACCGAGAGAAAGCATAGTAAATACGAACTTTCCCGTCCGAAAACGATTTAGCTTTGTTCACTACATCTGTTTGAGAAATAATAAGAGCAGAGTTTAACGAAAAAGATTATGTTATAAATTTAAAGAGAGGTAAGTAAGGAAACGAGATGGTGTAGATATAGAATGAGAGTAATTATCTCCATGAATCTATTCCAAGAGATATACTAATCGTAGACTAATTTCAAATTTCTTGAATCATTAATATGGTATCCCCTTTTTTTACCGACACTCATTTCATTAGAAAGTATCACTTCGCAGAATTTTCGTTTCATAGAAAGCTATTTTCTGCTGAACCCGTGTCGATTTAGGAGAGAAATGGTTGTCGGTGAAACAAGGGTAAACCCATCAATATAATTTGTTAACAGCGTGGCATGGGACGCCAAGGTCCTGACCAGTGCCTGGTGGGTGCACGCCCACCAGGTCTCCAAGTCAGCGCCCACGGGGGAGTACCTCACCACGGGGTCGTTCATGATCCGCGGCAAGAAGAACTACCTGCTGCCGCAGCATCTGCAGCTGGGGTTCAGCTTCATGTTCCGGGTAAGGCCACATCAGGTTGTAACACCTTTATTCCATTAGTAACTAGGAGGCGTCACAGCTGTCTCAAAAAGCACTAGTGGAGGGCCAGGAAGCCATCGCGTCTACCCTGGCGTGGCGGTAATAATAGAGTAGAAAGTAAAATCGTCTTACCTCTAACTTCGAGACACGTTAGCCTACCCCTACCACCAGAAGACCAGAGGACCAGTCTGAAAACCAGCACCGGTCTGTTCACGCTTGCAATGACCTGTTTTCCAGTTAGATATTTTAGTTATTGTTCCTGACAGATACCTTGTTGTCCTAGTCATAATTTTTTATTTAATGTTATTGACTTGACATTTGTAATTATTTAATTTGTGCTAGTTTTAATCATTATTATTATTACTTTATTACGTTGTAATGTTAATTCCTTTTAAGTATTATTGTATTTCATGATTGAAAAAATGACCATTTGCTGGGGTTTCTTGCGGCGCTTCTTCTCCGCTATGATGGTCTTGTCCGAAGCGCTACTACATTCCCTCCATATTACCGACGTGTTAAACGTTTTTTTTACGACAATTCACTTGTTGACAGCTAGAAGACGGCAGCATAGAGCGGCACCGCGACGAGCGCAAGCCGATCCTACCCGAGGACGCTTCGGACTCGGCCTCGGTCGCCTCGGAGCCCGTCTCGCTCCCGCCAACAGCGTCAGAGCAGGACAACGACGAGGAGATCGCCGTGTCCGATGACGGTAACATAACAACTGTCGCGGGCCGCAGTGTAAGCTGACCTGAGAAGTTCCATGCAGGGGACGGAGATAAATGACTCCTAAAGCTCTACACCTTTCACTTACTCGTGTGTAATTCACACCATTCCCGCTAAATTCTTCAACCAAAGTGAATACTTCCAGACGCGTCAGACGACGAAGACACCCAAAGTCGCGAGAAGCGCTGGGACCCCCCGTCCGAAGACAAGCCCGAGCTGGAGGACATCGAGGAGGACAGCGAGAGCGAGGACGAGAGCTTCCCTGACACGCACATCAAGGTACACACACACAGAAATGAGTTACACATAGAAACACGCATAGTACACATGAATAAAACGGGTTAGAAGTAGAATGACTAGGTCGCAAAATTACCACTTGTATTGTAGCCTTCATCGCATAATCACACTGTGTTTTTAAATAATTTTATGCATGTCTTAACAAAGTGAACGGAGCACCGCATAGCGGGGATCCTATTCCTGGGCGATTGGTTCGTCGGGCATTTGAGGTTACCTAACGAACCTGACCTACGTAGTAACGAAAACGAAGTGGTCATTTCGCGACACGGACTTTTTGTTATTATGTAGAAAAATCGCGTTTCAGAGCAACTTTACGCAGCTCCTAATTCATAAAATTTTTCTTTTTCCTAATTTTTTTTCTTTATCAGGTCGACCACGAAACAGGCCGAGTGCTAATCGAGTCGAAGACTAGAACACTTTCAGAAATGTCGGACAGAAGTAAGTACATTTTAAGAGTACAGTCAGCGTCATATATAAGGTAACATTCAAAGTGATCAAATAGTTCGTTACACCATATTAATTGTATGGTGTACCGAACTATTTGACCACTTTGAATGTTACCTTATATATGACGCTGACTGTACAAGCCGGTAAAAACCTTTAATAGAATTCGCAGAGATAGAACCGCAATCAGTTTAAGAATGTAAAGTTCCGGTAGCACAGCAGTAATCATTCATCATTAGTCATTAATGACTAGCCTTACCTAAAGCTATTGGATAAAGTAGTGTTTTTTTTGAGTTATGAGTTATAAGTTTTAGTGATCGTTGATCTATACGAATCATTTCATCCATATACAGCATATATTTGTCCAGTATTAAACATTTGCCTCCCCAAAATTCCTCCATTCATTCCTAGATGAAGTCTCGCTTCTGAACTTGCTACCGGCTGAATTTCTCCGTCTTTTGCTGTGGAAGTCGGAGCATACACTTGAATAACTTTAAGAGCAATTCTTCTGATGATGCGAAGTATTAAAGAAAGGACTCGGTCTGAGGTCTTCTTAACAGTTGTAATGTTTGGTGCTAATTTTTTTTGACGATACATCCTACTCTATGTGTCATTCCAGACTAATTTGAATCATTTGCTAAAACTTAATTGGTTGGTTATATAAAAAAACCGGACAAAGCGAGTCGGACTCGCCCACCGAGGGTTCCGCACATGACACGGTTAACTCAATTCAAAATTTGCACCGCCCCCGTTCCTTGTATAAAGACCCTGTTTTTTTGTTATTTAATTAAAAATGTACAGATTTCGGATTTTTTCCTATACTTGTAGTAAAAGACGGTGCTACTTGCCAAATTTCATAGTTCTAGGTCAGTGGGGAATACCCTATACATTTTGATTCCCGCGAGAGTGTCATTTTCGAAAGTAATTGAACTTTATTGCCTTGATGATAGATTCAAAGTTCCACTGACAAAAAACTGGGTGTTTGTAGTACGGTGGGCCTAGCGAGGTTGAATGCAAGATTGCTTAGCTGTTGCCCGCGACTCGGTCCGAGTGGAAGTCTTTTATCGCTAGCCCTTCGAAACTATCCAATTTTCTGGAAAAAAAGGACTCTACGTCCTTTTCCGAAGTTTAGCATATCTTCATACTAAATCTCATTAAAAAACGATTCAACGCTTTAACCGTTAAACGTTACTTTCGCATACCAATATTACTATGAATACCAATCTCTTTACTAATAGGCGACGACCAACTCCCATCGTTTCCCTCACTACCAAAGAAGCCTGGCAAGAAGCAAGCCAAGCAGAAGAGAGAAGAGAAGAAAGAAGAGAGGAAAGAGCCGGCAGTTAAGAGGGGACAGAGGAGCAAGCTCAAGAAGATCAAAGAGAAGTACAAGGATCAGGATGAGGAGGACCGGGCGCTGATGATGGGGCTGCTGCAAGTAAGGTTTTAACGAGGAATATCAGGGGACAATGACTTAGTCCCAAACTAAGCTCTAGGCTTGTACTATGGGTACTAGACAACGATAAACTTACTAAAATAGAGAAATACATACTTAAATACATAGACAACACCCAAGATTCAGGAACAAATATTCGCGCTCATCACAAAAATATCTGCCCTTACGGGATTTGAATTTGACCGCCAGCTTTGAAGGCAGGGTACCAACTAGGGTAAAGTGTCGTCTAAATAAATACTGGAAGGCATTACTGGGAGTGTTCAACTGACAACTTTTCCATTGGAAATGGATATTCTATTATAAAACTGTATGAGCAGAGCGAGTAGGATATTGTAATAGATCAATATAGAACGTTCCATAATGCACTCATAATAACTTTTATAATGCCAGGCGCAACTCGCGTACGCTTCGCATCCTAACTTTACCACTCGTATCACAAAGGTTTAACAGTAAATTGGCCACATGAGGGCTCTTTTACACGTCGGTAATATGGAGTGAATCTGCTAGCGCTTCGGACAAGACCATCATAGCGGAGAAGAAACGCCGCAAGAAACTCCAGCAGATGGTCATGCTCTCAATCTCTGCGCGCTAAAAACAATAAATAATAAAAACGTAAATTTGTGCCACCAGTCAGGAAACACCAAAGAAACCAGAAAGTCTCAGAAGAAGGCGGCGGTTAAGGCAGGCAAGCCCGGGAAGGCGTCCCGCGGGCCCAAGATCCCGGCGCCCGCGCCGCTCATCCTGGAGGCCGACGACGAAGAACCCGACGCGGGGCCCGACGCGGAGCCCGAGCCCGACGCAGAGGTAGGGAGCGACATCGTCACAGGTGTCATCGTCATCATCACCATCATTATTATATCCAAGACACTCTCAATCAGCCTCGTCATTATCATTTTGTTTTTATTATTACTACCATCATCCCTATCACAGTCATCTATATCATCACCATAATCACTAGACTATCACCAACATCCCTATTACCATCATAAATATTATCACAATAGTCACTATCACCATCATTCCTATCACCACCATTAATATGATCACCGTAATTATTATCACCATCATCCCTATCACCATCATTAATATTATCACCATAGTCACTATCACCGTCATTCCTATGACCATCATTAATATTATCACCACCACCCCTATCACTATCATTAATATTATAACCACCACCCCTATCACTATCATTAATATTATCACCACCACCCCTATCACTATCATTAATATTATCACCACCACCCCTATCAGCATCATTAATATTATCACCACCACCCCTATCACTATCATTAATATTACCACCACCACCCCTATCAGCATCATTAATATTATCACCACCACCCCTATCACTATCATTAATATTACCACCACCACCCCTATCAGCATCATTAATATTATCACCACCACCCCTATCACTATCATTAATATTACCACCACCACCACCCCTATCAACAACATCAATATTATCATTATCACTATTATCATCGTCATCATCCCTACTGTCGTAATTATTATATTGAGGAGGTCAAAGACGACATGCGAGACGCGGAACCCTCGGATAACTCAGAGGTATTCTTTTTAATCATGATCATTAACACCTTACCCATATCCTCATTACCATCATGAGAAGGATACGACGACACGACCCGTTAATGAAATTTCGAGGACCTTAATGCTAATTGCTATTTCCCTCAGCCGGAGCCGCAAGTGGCCGCTGACGTGGAGATCCTGAACCAGCTGACCGGCTGCCCGCTGCCGGAGGACGAGCTCCTGTTCGCGGTGCCCGTGGTGGCGCCCTACTCCGCGCTCAACAACTACAAGTGAGTGACTCCGAGCTGGCCGATAGGCGGTGAAAAACTAGAAGCAGCTGACTAAATTGGATGATGTTATAGTACATTACTGCAAAGACCAGTAAGTGAGCCTTCCTGGACGAGTATGAGGTAAAAGCCCGAGCCGCCAGGCGAGGGCTTTTATACATACGAGTCCAGGATGGCTCTTAATGGTCGAAGCATGTATAGTGCTTTACTCAAAAATAGAACAAGTAGAATGATTTAAAAAAAAAATTAAAATATTGATGACCACATGTGCACAACCCTCAGAGCGCTAGTCCGACTCTTAGCCGGTCGCGTACCCGGTTTTTTCATTTTTTTTAACGATTCACAACTCGTCATACCGGCCGAGACGTACTAGGCGCACATAAAACTGAGATGGTGCGAAGCAAGCGATGCTGAAATGAAGAGAAATCGCGCGATGTCTGGTCTGAACGACATAACGCTTTTGGTTTATGATGCCCTCTAATACTTTTGGAGTAGTATAAGTAGCCTTTTTGAAGGCTGTCACAGTCTTTACAGATAGTTCCAAATTCAAATAATATGATATGTTATGGAATTTCCATACTTACTTACTGGACACTTTTTGATTCCAAATTGGAAATTCCTCAACTTTACTGGACACTTTTCCAGTTGTCCAGGAACGTCAACCTACTGGCTCCTTTTTACTGGTGTTATGGCAAGATTACATAGCATTTTTGAGTAAATGGAGATAACGGGACTTCGAATTTCAGTTTCAACACTTCAAGTTGACGGTAGACAACAACCTGACATTACGTACTGTTTCCGCTCATGAGTAGCACAGGTGGAGAGGAGCGACCCACTTACAAAGTCCAGAAACTTTTTAGAAAACCGGCGTGTAAAGTCCATACCAACTGACTTGTCTTATTTAGTAAACACTTTTATAACCTCAAAATGCATCGTTTTTGGCTGAAACGGCCGTTTTCTGGGGGAACACCCTAAAATCTCGAATTATTTAATTCCGAATTTGAAAAAACCGAATTTCATAATTCCGTATTTTTACAATACCGAAAAAATATAAGGCCGAATATCAAAATGTAGAATTTTATATTACCGAATATTAAAATCACGAAAACGTTTTTCCGAATATTATATTTACGAATGTTGAAAATTCCGAATTTTCTTAGTACGAAAATTACAATTCCGAAAATTCAAAAACCAGATCGATAATGAAAAATTTGGAACTGACCACTTGAATTGAATTGAAGTATTCTACTTGAAACAAAAGTTAGGTGAGATGACGAGCACATAACTAAACTAGGTTGATAGGTTAGGTTAGGTTAGAGTTGCATCAAAAGCGCTGCATTCTGCTGCATCAAAGCGGAGCTCCGTCGACTATGTCGGACATTTCTTACAGTTTTTGAACATTAAGCATGTTAAACATTATACAATATTTTATCAGGCGCTTATTTGAAATAAAATATCTTAGAAAATGCGGGGTGCTAAAATTTCGGAATAATGAATATTCGGAATTCGGAATAGGAATAATCGGAATTGTGATATTCTGAAAAATATTTTTCGGGATTTTAATAATTCGGAAATGTAAACATTCGGAATTTAAAAAAATCCTGATTCTGATACTTCGTGAAACTAAAATTCGGAATAGTGATGATTCGGAAATTTCAAAATCGGAATTCTGAAATTCGTGTTTATCAAATTCGGAAAAAAATATTTCGAGATTATGTAGTGTACCCGTTTTCTGGGCCACGTTTTATAAAGCTACAAGTTACAATTTTACAGGTCTAAACTGGCAACACTGCTCAAATAGCTGGTTGTGTCAAATGGAAACTTGTAACCTGTAAATTGTAATTTGTAGCTTTATAAAACAGGCCCCTAGTGAATAAAGCAACTATAGACCACATTTTGCACACAAGTTTCCTGATTTTACATCATGGATGGTTTTTTTATGGCAAAATTGTAATTTTAGGGGAAAAGGGAGCATTTTGAGGTTATAAAAGTGTTTACTAAATAAGACAAGTCAGGTGGTATGGAGTATAGTTGAGCGCAGTGATTCAAAAAAGTAGGATTTAAACATATTGCGTGTATATATTCTACTAGAGGACGCCCGCGACTTCGTACGCATAGAATTAGTTTCCCGCTACTCCCCCTATTTCTTCCCGTTGGGGGTCGATTTTCGGAAAATCCTTTCTTAGTGCTCACTTACATCATGAAAGGAACCCCTGTACCAAATTTCAAGTTTCTAGGTACAGTAGTTTCGGCTGTGCGTTGATATATGAGTCAAAAAGGTTTGCCTTTTATATATATAGATTAATCGCTCTTCTTTTCAAAGCCACGAATTAAAACGTAGCCTAAATCCACAGGTACAAAGTGAAGCTGACTCCTGGCAACAGCAAGCGCGGCAAGGCGGCCAAGACGGCCGTCCAGGTGTTCCTCCGGCACAAGCAGGCCTGTCCCCGCGAGCGCGACCTGCTCAAGGCCGTCAAGGAGGAGAACGTGGCGCGGAACTTTCCTGGGAAGGTCAAACTGTCTGCTCCGCAGCTGCATAAGCATAAGAAGTGATCTTACTTGGTTGTCGGTTAATAAATACTTGATTGTTATAAGTGTGTTTTAGTTTAGCCGGTTTGTTCGTATTGCTTTCCGGTGTGTTGTGTTTAGAAAACCGGTGACATTACTAGCATAGAGACGACGCGTTGGCCTAGTTGGTAGTGACCCTGCCTACGAATCTAGCGATTTACATACAGTCACGAGATTAAATTTGGCACCCACCTTAGGTCCAAAGTCAATCTGACATTCTACAACAATAAGGTTGAGTTTCCTAAAAGTTACAAATGACTTGACATCTCTAATGACATTGACGACTTCAAGCATATTTTTCTTGAAATGGGTCACAAATTAACGCTCGTGACCGTACATACATACATAAACTCACGCCTTCATTCCCAGAGTGGAGTAGGCAGAGCCACAGACTCACCAACAACTCCAAAAACTTGTTGATAATTCTGTGACCACATTTTGCACAACCAGGCTAAGATCCTGTGTATTAGTGACAGGTTGCAAACCCATCGCCTAACAGCACTACACAGCCTTTAGTCCCTTAGTCGTCTCTTACGACATCCACGGGAAGACATGGAGTGGCAACATTCTAAACCCGGCATCACACAGGCGAGACAGATATTTTTGCGCCCAATGTTGTATAAGATATTATTGCTGGTGACTGTACCTACAAACAAAACGAGTAAGTTACAGAAATAACATTTATTAATAAAACTACTACTATGGCCCCTGCGGCCCTACTTGGCCCTGGAGCCCTAGTCCTCATCGTCCATCTCCTCCTCGCCGAAGCCCTCGCCCTCCCCGGGCAGCTCGGGCGGCGGCGGCGGCGGCAGGTGAGCGATGCGGTAAGCCTGTAAAATAATAAGTTTGCTCAAAAATAAAAACTTTTGGAACAAATTTTGTTGCAGACTGTTCTTATTTGGCATCGTCATCGTCTGCTTGTCAAGGCCGTCTTAATCTATGCTGGGGCCCTTGGGAACGAAAGAATTTAGGGCCCTTTTGGAAAGAAAAGAAAGCGAATTATACTAGCATTTTTCTACTATGATCTCGTGAGAGAAATTGTCGGTCCTTCGTAGCCCCTGAGGATGGGGCCCTGGGCACGGGCCCCGTGTGCCCTTACGGTAATAACTGTATTGCTGCCTGTCGACACAAAACTAACGAGCCCCAACACGGTGGGTCTGCGTTCAGTATAGCGGAGATCCTGTCGCTCAGCTAGATCATCTCTTAGATTTCATAAAATTGCATTGACAGGCCTTGCGGTCGTGACCGTGTTTCGTGTACCCGTAGCCTTGCGCCCGTTTTCGTGTTACACCGCAACGGTTTTATGGCCCGTTCGGCACGTGAAATTCGGCTACGAGTAATAAGTCACGTGTACTCGTGTAGATCCTTGTACACGGGTTCACGTACCTTAAGTATACGTGGATTCGGTCCACGGACACTGTTTAATATAACACTTTTAAAAACTGAAGGATCCCAATTGGCCTTCAAGAAAAGGATCTGAACCGCTAGCGCGAGTCGTATTTTCTTGCTTGTCACTCAGTCCTTTTTAGGGTTCCGTACCCAAAGGGTAAAAACGGGACCCTATTACTAAGACTCCGCTGTCCGTCTGTCTGTCTGTCACCAGGCTGTATCTCATGAACCGTGATAGCTAGACACTTGAAATTTTCACAGAAGATGTATTTCTGTTGCCGCTATAATAACAAATACTAAAAACAGAAAAAAAAAATTTAAGAGTGGCTCCCATACAACAAACGTGATTTTTTGCCGTTCTTTGCTAACGTTGTATAGATAATGGTACGGAACCCTTCGTGCGCGAGTCCGACTCGCACTTGGCCGGTTTTTTTTTCCTTACTTTCTAACTTCTAATATCAAGTCGCGGCCAAGTTGTGCAAGCCGCATAGTTAGATGAAAAAAAATTTTAGATTTTAAAATAAGTTCCAGTAGTACTGACCTCCTCGTCAGCGAAGGTGGGGTCAGCCATCTCCATGACCTCAGGCCCGACAGGGTACTCTTCCTGGGGCCTCGGCAGCTGGAGGGGGCTGTAGTTCGGCGGCTGGAACTTCAGCCCCCACCCAACGTACAAGCACTCCGTCTTCCTAGGACACACCAGACATTGTTCTTGTAATATCATACGAAAGGCAAACAGACAGGCCTGATGGTGATGGCTCAAGAAAGCCAGCTCGTTGCCAAACCTGACGACTAGCGCAATTCACACAGCGGGCGGGAGCGGGTCTGGCGCCGGGCATGTCGTTTTCATCGCGGGACCCGCTCGGGTCGTCGCATTCACACATAGCGCCGAACCGCGGCGGGCCCGCGCGCTGGTAGTGGCGGGCGGAGGGTGCGGCGGTCCCGACCCGCGCCCGGCCCGTCCCACCGCGTATGTGAATGCTTCCATATAACTCCATGTTAAAACACCCTCCGGACTACCGACCCGCTCGGCGCACGACCCGCGCCCGCCCGCTGTGTGAATTGCCCTTTAAGGTGCTTTTCCACCGGTGAGGCAAGAGAAATGAAGTCTCGCCGGCCCGCTGGGCCCAGCGGTACTAGGGGATGACGCCATTCATCAAGGTGATGTTGATGGAACCTGACTTAACGACGAGTATTTCGATGGTGGAACTCAGCGGCCGGTAAAAGTCCGAATAATTCTTCAGAACACTCCTCGTTTATACAGCACGCAAAGTGAACTGCAATGACGTACCTTCGGATAAAGAGGGAATCCAATCGGACAGATCCCTGGATTGTTGACAATTCGAACCGGTCTGCGTTGTATCGATATTGATATCCACTTGCCATCAATGCCAACAATGATAAAGATGAAGATAAAGAGACAACAATACAAGATTACATTAAATAGATACAAAAACAACAAGACACAGAGAAATTGTTGCGAAACGGTCCCAACTCAGCATTCGCTAGCCGTAAACCACTGGTCTTCCGTTGGTACCGCTTGGTGAACAGACGGAAAGTCACACACTACTCACTTGCCGTCAGTAGCATAGGCCACGGCGCCCGGCCACAGGTTGCTCCGCATGGTGACGACGGCGCGCTCCGGCGCCAGCGAGGAGCTCCGGCGCGGGGTCCAGGCGCGCAGCCCCTCCACGTGCGCGTCCTCGGACAGCGGCGACATCAGCGTCGGGCCCGTCTCCGGCACTGCGGGCGGGGGGCCTTCGTCTTCCTCCTCTTCCATGCCTTCTTCCTGGAATATGATGGTATGTATGAGACGATGCATTCGAGATTACTATTTGACAGTCCAGAGGGCTTATTGTCTCGCTCGCAATCGCAACCGGCTTTAAAGTGGAGCAATTCTTTTCATTTTGTATGCAGACAAGCCTTCGATTTTCAAAATAAGAACGATCGTGATTGCGAGTGCGTTAGACAATAAGCTCTCTGGGTTACCATAGAAACCAAAGCAATGCTGGTTAAAGTACAATCGATTTTTATTGTCAATCAGGGGGGCTGTTGCCTAACGCACTCGCAATCGCAATCGTTTTCATTTTGAAAGTCTAAAGCAAGTCTGCATACAAAATGAAAAGAATTGTTCCACTTTGAAGTCGATTGCGATTGCGAGTGCGTTAGGGAATAGCAGCTGGTCCAAAGTGAAATAATTTCTCCTCATTTCTTTGACAGCTGCACTTTTCATATTTCAAAAGAGAAATTGAAATTAAAATCGACCAAGAAATACGGTTGATACAAGGATTTTCAACTTTCAAATAGACAGCGATCAGACAGAGAGATCCGATATGCATTGTGACGTGATGTAACAGGTCGGCCATGCATATAAACTCCATGTTAAATTCTGTTTTGCTAAAAAGAGATAGGAACAAATGTTTGTTGAATGGGTTTTTTTTATAGTTATTAAAAAAAAACTCAACTGTTTATTACATGAATCATAAAAGAATAGATAATAATTTACTAATTCGAGCTTCGCTGAACGGGGCTTCGATTCTGGTAAGTTGAACGACCAAACTATTTAAAAAGAAAAAAAAAAACCGCCTGAATTTTTGCAAAACTATGTCTTTGAAATTGTGTCCATCTCCACTAAACAACGAAGAATAGCAACCGTTGTCTTTTTCGTTGCCGTCATTGGAAAGAAAGAAAGAAATAACTATTGTTACTTATACACACTTGGACACACCAATTACGACAGGTTAGCAAACAAAGCAAAATCAATCCAAATGCTAAACTACGTCAAACAGGGTGCCACTCAGCGTAACGCCATGGAAAGCCACGGCGCTGATTCTCAGCTACCCCTTTTACAAGGTCCAGAGGGCCCTGCCAAGATGCATTACGCTAACTAGCGTTTCTATTCGTTTCGTTCTCAAACCAATTGCGTTACTGATAGATCACGTGACTTTTCGTATCACGTCATCTACCAGTGACGCGATTGGTTTAAAAACGAATCGAATAGAAACGCTAGTTAGCGTAATGCATCTTGGCAGGGCCCTCAGTACCCTTACCATGCCAGCGGTGGGGTTCCACCAGATGGTGCGGCCCTGCTTAAGGATATGGCGGCCGTGGTGCACCCAGTACGTGAGGTTGGGGTCCAGGAGGTCCTTCAGGGTGTGGCCATGGTAGTAAGGGTTGGGGTTGAACTCCATGTCGCCTGCAAGGACAAGAAGGTTCCGTCTCAACAACAACTGATAGATGACTGTTACGTAGGTTACCTGATGGGAAGTAATCGCCACCGCCCATAATAAACGGTTGCGCCAAAGTTCATATAAAATTACAACTCCGATTATTGGCGTACCTACGAATAGCAAAATGAACTTTAAACATAAAAACAAATTGCATAATTTTATCAGGCATATGATCAATTAATAAAACTCATTTATCATAATGATAATTTTCTTGTTATCATGCATTTTAAGTAAATTTCTTCTTACAAGGTTAGCTTAGGTTAGAACTGTGACCACAGTAGCAATCAAAGACTTCAGAAATATCTAGATAATAGGTACTAGGTACTACTACAAGCAGTTGTTGTGCCCTAAAGGTTTCAGATCTGTCTTTCTGACGTACAGTCAGCTTCAGAGAAATGTAACCTTCTTTGCAAGGAAACTTATAGGCACTGGTCCCACCGCCGGCGAGTAAGCTATGAACTATCGGCTATTTTCTTGTCCAAGAAACGAACAAAATATAATCGCTCCCGTGTAAATATAAGAGAGAGATATAAATTTATAGTTCATCGCTGAGCGAGTGAGCTATACTCGCTCAACTATGAACTATAAATATATGTCTATCTCTTTTATTTACACGGGAGCGATTATCTTTTGTTCGTTTCTTGGACAAGAAAATAGCCGATAGCTCATAGCTTACTCGCCGGCGGTGGGACCAGTGCCATATGCATGGGGGTTACTTTTCTCTGCAGCTGTACGCCCCGTAAAAGTGAGTGTTCCTCACCGACCCCCTCCTCCATGTCAATGTCCTCCTCCTCCCCAGAGCCGAACGTGAAGAAGCCCTGCGGCGAGATGGAGGTCGCGGCCTGGATGCGCGCGATCTGCGCGCGCAGGTAGTGCCGCTCCGTGCCTTCGAAGGGGGGGAACGTTTGGATCTGAGGACCAACCTCATGAAAAATGGGTAGCCTATAGGACAAGATTTGAGTAAAAGGGGGTTGTAAACGGATGGTTTTCAAAAAAGGAGTTAAGGAGTAAAATCTTTACCTTGTCCGGATAGGTATTTAACTGAAGGTAAACAAACCAAACCATGTGGCTCTGTTCAACAACCAATCAAAACTGTTTGGTCGAGCTTTGACGTATCAGGGCTCTGCTCCTATTGGCTGACCAACTATGTCACGTGGTTTGTTTGTTTACATTTAGTTAAATACCTATCCGAACAAGGTATAGAAACAATAACTTTTGAGTAACGAAAATTTATTAGTCATACCTTTATTATGTATATTGCCCTCATACGCCAAATAGGCGTTATCTCAAATTCAATAAACGAAGTAGATTTTAATTTCAATAAACGAAATAGTTTTATCTGAGATACTCTTTACACATTTGTCTTATAGCAGTCGGTATAGTTAATTGACGTTACTGACATGACTAAAGCTACAGTTTCTTAATTTTAGTCCTTAACTAGGTAGTTTTTTGTTTAAATGTAAAGATTCAAAGATACAGCAGCTCGGGCCAAGACATCTCGGGACTCGTGTAAAATGACATACTTTCCGCACTTGCATCAAAATGTACTATTTCTCCACTGTTGTCAGATGAATCAGCTTTTATTGAAGTTGTGAAAAAAAATATGCATATTCCCTATTTTAGGCACGCTTTTGCGAGAGGATAACATATCTAAATATAAAATATCATTGATCATATCCCCAGTATTATGGTCACCATAATGCGGTGGATAAATGAAAACAAATGTGGATACAAAATCCGCCCCTCTCGCATTTAGGTACATAAAGTGACAGTTGTTTTATCCACGTTTATCCACATCGATTAACATGTCCATAATGGGCCCGCGCAGCTATAATCAGGGTCAGGCGGATAGGTTGAGGGTTCCACTTGCCTCGGTCTCCAAGTCACCGGTCATGCAGCGCACATTGAGCCGCACCACGCGGATGTGGTCCGGCGTGAGGTCCGGCAGGCAGATCCACGGGTCACCAGGAGCGTTGCAGACCCAGAACACCTGCCAACACGAGCTGAGCTGATTGTGGGACCTTGAAAATGTGTTGCCAGAGGCCCTAGTTACTTTGAAAATCGAATTTCGAAGTTACGTTATATAGCTTCATCCCTTTCTCTCGATTGGTCCTCGAGTGATGAGTGACAGGGACTCGGTACTCGAAGTTTTGAATTTAATGGTCTGCGGTCACCATCAAGGTGCCTATTAAGACACAAATATTTTTGCATTCGAAACACCTTAAGTACCTACCAATTTCACCAAACTACGTTAACCACTTAACGCGTTAACAGCTGTTAAAATGTATGAACTAACAGTCGATTAACATTGATTGAATTTAACATCGTATGGTGAAATTGGTACTAAAGTTCTTTTTAGGGTTCCGTACCAAAATGGTACAAAAGGAACCCTTATGATGAGATTTCGTTGTCTGTCTGTCTGTCTGTATGTCACAGCAGGTTTTCTCAGCAACTACAAATGCTATCAACTTGAAATTTGGCATAGTTGTACAACTTGCTTGCCCGCATCTATTTGTAGTAAAAAAAAAATGAAATTAATTTTATTAATAATTGAAAAGGCGTCTAGAATGGGGGGTTCAAAAATGAAAGTGGTTTGATTATAGCAAATGGGGTGTCATATGAAAGGTCTTAATCTGCACATTTCAAAACTATTTTTTTGAATTTTTTTTGTGAAGTACTTTTTGATTTATAGCCAAAAATGTACAAAAAATGACCGTTCCCTCCCCCTTATCTCCAAAGTTTATTAACCTTAAATTCTGAAAAAAATCCTGCCGTATAGATAATTACTTATATTTTCTGGGAAAAATAAAATAAAGTGTTCATTATTTACAGTTTTTGAGAAATAACAAAAAACTAAGAAAATCTGTATTAAAATTTAGGCTAGTCAAAATCGACCTTATTGCCTGGAAAATAAAGCTTATAACAAAATGAGTATTTTCTTTTGCGGTTACCAAGCATATTACCTTCAATACGGAACCCTCGGTGCGCGAGTCCGACTCGCACTTGACCGGTTTTTTTTTGACTAGGGTCACAGAACTCGATACAGATATTACGAACAGATATTATGCTGTTACAATAAAATAATTCAGGGTACCTTCTTGTTGACTCCCGAGCCCGGTCGCTCCACGGGGATGGGCGGCGGCGGCTGCCACGTGGACTGGGGCACCGGCGGCAGCTTCGGCGGCACCGGCTCCTTCGGCTTGATCTCCACGTGCTCGCCCTCCCCCACTACGACATGAAGGCCACGGGCATGTTTTATAAAGCTACAAGTCACAATTTTACAGGTCTAAACTGGCAACACTGCTGGCTGTTCTTCATTCGCGTCTTCAAAGCTGGGCCGAGATTCTTTCTAAGCTACTGCTGAGTTGGAACCTTTTTGGCACCACAAAACGTGCAAAATTATCAAACCCCTTTTATTTTAATTAAATAACTGTTTCAAAAAATATAAACCCATCAATCCCATTATTAATAACGACAATAAGATAAGTGATCCTTACGCAAGTCTTTAGCCTCCAATTCCACTTCCTCTTTGTCCTCCAACCCCTCCGCCCCCTCCCCCGGCATGTCCTTCAGCTCGAACTCCTGAACATGATCATCACCAATCATCAACCATTACAAGTAACCATAAAGATCATCTGTTCTAATAGTACATTACTTAAAAAGGGCTGTAAAAGAAAGAAAGCCCGAAATCGCAGGTATTTGAGACCCGAGCCGTAGGCGAGGGTTGTAAATATGCGATAGAGGGCTTTCCTTTTTACTGCCCGTGATGAGTACACAATTTTACGTCTTCACCTGGCCACAATGCGAGTTTTACCGTGCGCGCAGCGTGCGATAAAACTCACATTACGGCCAGGTGTTACGTAGGTAAACTATATCAAAGGGAAAACATTTCTTCGAACCTTCTACCTAAGAAGGTAGGATTCGAACCCACATATCCTCTGGCTATCCAGGCCAATGCAGGCGCATTACCAACAAAAAGCAAACGTGGATCTTAAGTACCTAGGGTCTTGTGGTATAAGTGGTAGCGTCAAAAACAGCATTTAAATCCCTAGGGCGGAAAGAGAGTTGAAAAAAAGAATTGGTCCAACACCCAAATATTGGACTGTTCTCTAGAACATGGATAAATCTGATGTAAGTAGCAATTACGAAATAACTCTGACTTTTTTAAGACAAAGTTCGTAACAATAACATACATTTTTGTTTAATTTCCTCTCAGTCGAAATGAAAAGTAGAGTATTTAACACGGGTTAGCCGTTAGCGCTCGTGCAGCCTAAATATCTCAGCAGAATAAAATTGATCACTTTCATGCCTCAGCAATGTACTCGTAGGTACTCTTAAACAGGGGCTGACTCGTGGTCACACCAGAGGGGCTAGACAAGGTGCATTACGCTAGCTAGCGTTTCTATTCGTTACGTTTTTAAACCAATCGCGTCACTTGTAGATGACGTGATACGAAAAGTCACGTGATCTACCAGTGATGCGATTGGTTTAGAAACGAAACGTATAGAAACGCTGGTTAGCGTAATGCATCTTGTCTAGCCCCTCTGGTTGTCACACCACTGCTATTCGCTTTCATCGGAAATTCGTCAGAAGTCATTTTTATTCCGCAAAAGTAGGTAGGGTCCCAACAAGCAAAATCAGTACTTATAGTGTTTTCAAGCCTATTTTTTATTGTACTTATAAGATACTTGTAGTTTGCTACACACACGGAATTGGGCGCAGTTATAGGAGCATTGCTTTCTTATAACCATCTTATAATCAACTAGCAGAAAGTCACTAGGCCCTATAATACACTTACAGAAGTTCTACCAGAGTACAACTGCTCCTATAACGTTCTGAGACTACCCATTTATAAGTTTTATAACTCTTATAAGTATCTAGCATAAGCATCATACTAGAGCAATCTTATTTATAACGCACTACTAATATACTTAGTTATTAGTTATAAGTACATTTTATAAACATCTTTCCGTTGTTTCGGCCGGTGGGTGTAGTGTGTTTGTGTATTTTTCTTATTAATCTAACTAATATATTTTGTAATAGTGTAGAGCATTATGTAAGTATTGTAAAATACTGTATGTATAGTGTGTGAATTTACCGGGGAAGTCATTTTTATTGTAAATGTCAACCATAATTTGTTTAATTTTACAATGCCCATGGAAAAAGTGTACATATCATATATGTTGTTAAAATAATATTACCACATTTTATTATGAACATCCACCATTTTCTAAAAATTCTCTGCATTGAGTACGTTATAGGACAATTATAAGTAAATTTGCACTTATAGCAGTTTTAATCCAGATAACTTGCCGCCATATTAAAAAAAAATACCAAACGTTTACTAGTAAGGTGTTTGATCAAATAACTTATAAGATTATTTCATCTAATAAGGCTCTTACCAAGTACAATTTCATTTATAAGAACATTGGACAAGACTAATAGCGATGTAGACTTGTAATAACCTCAGCTTAGTATCTTATAATATCTTGTTCTCTTACAAAATGCTACTATAAGATCAAATATTATTATAGGCCTATTTGATCTTTCTGCAAACTGTTATAGGAGACTTAAACCTATAACTGTCTTATAAGACGATCTTGTAGGTAACTAGAAGTCTGTAAAATAAAACCAAATGATCTTAAGACTATCTACGCTGGTAAAATGTTACTATAAGTATAAGTATCCTGTAACTGTTCTATGCTACAATCTTGTAGCAAACTATAAGGCTGAAATATAAACATGAATGCTCTTGAGTATGTTACCGCTTATCGTATGCTATTATAAGTATATGGCTCTACGTCAATGTCTCTATAGGAACGTTATTAGTAAAAAAGTACTTATAGTCTTTATTTATAGGACTACTTTGCTTGTTGGGGTAGGTTCGTAAGGCTACGGCACAGCAGAGCTGTGAAAAGAGCTAAGTGATTCCACTGAAGCGGAGACGAGCGGAGCTGAGTGGAGTGATTACAATGTAGTAATGCAGTTACGTCTCCTCTCCGCTCCGCTCGCATAAAACATATTTTGGGAAAATATTCAACAAAGCCCCCTACCCCTTACCCTTATTCTTCTGTCGAGCTCTTCTAGCGTGAGGTCGGTTTCCGCGACGTAGTAGTTAGCTTTGGTACCGAATATTTTACCAAAAAACCTGTTGAACATAAAAAATATATATCAGGTGACAATCACAGACACATAGGGACAATTTACTATACGAGACAACGATAAATAAACGCGTATAAAGAAATTTCAATATATAATTTTAACGGTGCTAAGGATCTTGTGCAATGACCTTGTCAAGGCTAAGCATCAGTGTTCGCGTTGCAGTATTCCCGAGTGAGGATAACACAACCGGTCAAATTACTAGCAGAGAGGCATTCCATCTGTAGTCGTCAGGGTTGGCAACACATTTGCGGTCTTAGGATTGCAGTCTTAAAATTGTAGTCTTGAGAGAGCAAATGGGTCACAGATCCCACTTACCATCAGCCCCCTATTTCACCATCTTGACAATGACAGGTGACAGCAGGTGACAATTCGGTATACATTGCAAAGTCAACACGCTGATACATGACTGGGTTTCATATAAGCTGCGCCATGTACACTGAAATGTCACCTGTCACCTGTTATTGTCGGGATAGTGAAATAGGGGCCATGTGGCCTCTATGCTCGTTCACCTTCTACATGCCATAATAAAACAAGTCATTCTGAATCTTTCCCGAAATGTTTTTTCTCACGTACCTCACACTGGAAACTGGCTCCTTGATGGCGAGCATCTTCAAGGAGATGAAGACGGCGAACGCTTCCCTGGTGGGTAGGCCGTACCCCCCCTGCCATGAGAAACGAGATGCGTGAGACAAGTGGGTAGTAAAATAATCTAGATAAACACGTACATTAGTCTGACTGCAGTCATGAAATTTCGTAATTTTTACATCATTGGCTTCAAAAGTGGGACCCCTGGTCATGACTGAGTCATGACCTA
Source organism: Acleris cristana (assembly GCA_948252455.1). NCBI lineage: Eukaryota > Metazoa > Arthropoda > Insecta > Lepidoptera > Tortricidae > Acleris > Acleris cristana. The sequence goes on from OX411789.1 coordinate 14,219,243, forward strand.
AGGAGTATGGTGTAAAACGGTTACCCTATCACATGGTTGAATTTTCATTCCTAACCGTTTCATTTATACAAATTTTCATAAGTTAGAAATATATGATTCCATTATCTGAATGCGTTTAACTTTTGAGTATTGCTAAGAAAAATTTCATTTTTTTGACCCGGGGGGAATGCCTATATGCACACGGTTGACGGCGACGCGGTTGAGGTAAGCCAACCACCGCCGACCCAGTCGCCTTCGGTACATTGGCAGCGCTTCGGGACTAACCTCACGCTGCCGCTCCGCCGCTTCCTTCAGCGTCATTAGATTGCTGTGTCGCTGAAGGTCGCTAACGCCTCCCACGCCTCCTCGCCGCCAACCATGGCTTGCGCCAAGACAAGCAGCGAAAATCCCCGCCTACTTTTATAAAACAAACCTAACCTAATCTATAGATTCTGTAGGTAGGTATATCTGTTTAAACGGTTCACTAATGTTTCACCGAAATACGTTTGACCGAATGAGTCGTTTGGCAACTGCTTCATTTCCCAACCCGCTTATAGGTATTTCTGTAACTGTAAATATTTCAGATTTTTTATAAAAACTAACCTAACCTAACCTATAGGGTCTACACAATAGTACAAAAATAAATCCTGAAATATTTGCAGTTACAGAAATATAAGCGGGTTGGGAAATGAAACAGTTGCCAAACGACTCATTCGGCCAAACGTATTTCGGTCAAATGAACGGACCCCTGTTTAAACATTTTGAAAAGATAATGGATTAAAAATCGTCCAAATTTTCGGAGATTCAACAGTTTGGAAAGAAAATTCGACCTTATGATACGTTGCCTTAAACCGTATAGGAAGGTACCTACGAAAACTCAGCGTCACGCCAGCTTAACGCGGAATGCTGCCGTTATACCAAAGAAGGCGGCTAGCTATGCATACACACATACAAACCTTCACCTGTCTCCCAATGGAGTAGACAGAGACTATCTAACGCCAGGCCCACCGGTCTAAACATACAGCTTTCACTTCCTCTACATTCATCAATCTCTTCATGCACGTACAGAATAAAAGCATTTTATTTACTTGTAAGTAAATTAAAATGCTTATATACGACAGAATGTTGTTATTAAAGAGAAGTCATTTACTGCAGAAAAGCTGTTTACAAGTTACAACGTGTTAGCTAGGAATTCCATAGCGATTACGCACGCACACGTGGTCTTAAATTCCACTGAGTAACAGTTTGTTATCTCGGGATAAATTCACTTCGTATCAAAATATATGACTCACGCCTAAAACAATTGATACAAGTGTTTGCCAATTATAATAACAAGTACTTATACCTAACATTAATTTTCTTTAGATAGAGGATGAAATAGTGATAGTTAAGAGCTTGAACATATTCATCGTCATGAAACTAAAGTGTCAGCTAGATGTCTTATTTGTAATTCAAAAGGTGATTTCCACCGGCTCGGCGAGGCTAGGAGATGATTGGATCGGAGTGAATTAAACTGTAAAATATTTACGCATCTTTGATGGAAATGGTCTGGATTACTTAGCAACGTCTCGGGGAAGCTAGCGTGAGCTAATATGTCATTGCGCAAATTGGTTACTCCGAAACACTAATTAAAAAACTTTTGAAGCTTTATTCTGTTTAAGTAAGTACTTATTTAATTTTATTTTATTCTAAAATTATAACGTGATAAGAATAAATGTTTATAACAGGTCTCTGTCACATTGCTCGGTAAAAAGAGCAGGATAGCAGCGACCAAAGCGGCGACGTGAAACGGAAGAAGCCTATATACCCAACAGTGGGTGGACACAGGCTGAGTGGATGGATGGATGGATAGATGGATGGTTGGATCGATGGATGGATGGATGGATATTGCCTACGTTATAAAATAAGTAACGTTGATAAAACGATACGATATCCAAGCAAATGGATCCCCTGGAAGCAGAAGCTAGACTGGGTATTCTAGTAATGTTCAGTAAGATTCGTGATACTGTCCTTCTCAAGATCCTACTCCTCACACACGTGACCAAGCCACGAGAACAGTCATAGAGCTGCACGGTTTTGTTCCTTGTGGCATTAACGCCTTTGAGAGATTAGAGCACTAAAGTGTGCTAAACTAAACTAAATAAACTTATAAGGCCAACCGTACCATATGACATGAAGACTTACCTCCCGGAAGTAGTAGTTGTTCTCGACCAGGTCCGCAATGTGCGGCTTCATGTTTTCCTCCTCCAGATCCAGCTCCTGCTCCTCCTCGCCCACCATGTCCAGCTTTTCCGACTTGCTGGCCACAAGCTGTGGGTTGAGTTTTAAAATCACTACAGTAGGTAGAAAACAAATCAATCCCGACATATTGCATATCCATAAAGTTTGGTATATTGACAATGATGACAGGCAGTTAAAAAAGTTGTTGTTACTATTACTCGTAACAAATAACTTTAGCATTGTTTTACTGCTGTCAACATTATCAATATTAAAAAACTTCATGGTTGCGCAATTTGTCGGGATTGATTTCTTATCTGATTGATTTATTAGTAGAGTCGAGTTCATAAATATACACTTTAGTACCTTGTCACTTTAATCGCTGTGATAATTCGTGTATGGCAGTTTGAACATGGCATTAAATTGACAAGGTACTAAAGTGTAAGTATACATATTTATTTATGAAATTGACTGTAGGTACTATCAGCCCAATGGAACCCTGACCCACCATAGAACGGTGTCACAGTGACATTTAAAACAATTTGTTTGACACTTCTTATGACTTGAATCATAACGTCTCTGTGACACAGTTCTATGGTGGGTCAAGGTTCCAATGGTCTGATTGTACTATAAGCCGCCACTACCACCACCATGCATTATACTTTTAAGAAATGGTGGAAATGGCATATAAAAACTCACAAAAACTTCGATTGTTAATTAATAATAAGTACGAGTATCATTCGTTCATACTTACTAATAATAATAAAAAAATGTAAAACATATTTATAGGTACTCTGATTATTCTGAGATGATGCCTGTGACAGACGTATTTCGTAATTTTAATCACTTACTATACTCACAAAGCGATGCGTTTAAAAATAAATGTGAAAAGCAGTATGTGTCATACGGTAGCAAAATTATTTCCACCTTGGGCGTTAACACTTGAATCCCTCACTACACTCAGGATTCAATTATAGAATCCTTCGCTTCGTTCAGGATTAAATGTTCGCCCTCGCCGTAAATATGTCATTTTGCTCCCTTGTGACACAAATAACTATTTTTCAGACTACTTTTCGTCCCTAGGGTTGACATGCATAACTTTCAACCCGCTTCTAACAATAAAATAAACAATGGCCTACTTTCAGAGTATAAAGACATCAAAATTCATTTGCAGTCTCAATTGTGATTTCGAATGTCTATGGGTCTCAGGGACCACTTATACCATCAGGTGGCCCGTGTGCTCATTTGCCTTCTTCATGGTAAAAAAAGGTATTTCTCTAAAACAAAGACAGATCAGATGATTTCTTTTGGCCTAATACGGCAGGCCCCTAGCCACATCAGCTCGACCGCAGGCCCAATCTGGGAAGAGCCACCGCGAATCGGGCTCAGTGGAGGAAAATTGGAGAGGCGTATGCCCAACGGTGGGCGCAAATGCGCTGAAGAAGAAAGGCTTCATACCCTGAACATATCCTCCATCTGGCGCACACTGGCAAGCTGTGGTGGCGACAGGTACTGGTCATTGAGGAGGTCGAAGTTCGGCCGGAACTTATCGAGTTTCACCGCCCAGGAGTACTGCTCGAAGTTGTCCACCACGTCCGGGGGCTTCTGAGTGAGGATCTTGTGTACAATGTCCACTAGGTGGTCGTATCTGTGGAGAATAATAGATAGAAGGCAATGCAGGGGATTGAGATCAGACTAGGGTGTCGGCTCGTGATTTTAAGACACATATGATAAAGTTGGTAGTCTTCCGCGATCTGGATATCAATACTACCCTACTAAACCAATAAGAGGGGTCGGGGTCTCCTCGCATACATATTTTTACGCATAATAATCATTACTTACGCATAAACAACAACATCGATTGTCATAAAACGGTTTTTAAAATAGAAAGGGTTTTATTTTAATTATTATTAAAAACTAACGTAACCTAATCTACACACAGGTGTTATCACAATCGATTTTTATGCGTAATGATTACTATGCGTAAAAAAATTACGCGAGTAGATAGTTGGGGGGGCCCAATAAGAGGTATCCCAAATTTGATAGCTAAAGCAAATTGAAACTTCTCTTGTAAGTAATAAGGTTGCGAATGCTACAAGAGTTTTATGTAAGATACCGCCATTTGAATTAGCAGGGTAGAAACACCATAACACCTTCGTCGGTGATACTGCAAAACCGCGTAACTAACAAATTCATTATAGAGCAAAATGAACCTTAATATCTTAGAAAAAAGTGCATTTTGCTCCTTATTAAAAATGTTACTTACGCGGTTTTGCAGTTATAGCGACGCTATGTGTCTGTTCTTTTGACATTTAAACTAGGTCGTATTTCCTTGAGACTTTTAATTAAAACGTGAAAACACCATTTGAAACATAACCCTCGGTAGTTTTATTTTTCAACATGACACCTTTTTTAATGTTTTTGGTTGAATCTTCAAAACCCTACGATGTTTAACTAAATAGTTGAGTACTTATAACTTTTTAATTCCGGTAAAACTTTTTTTTTAATAAATGCTGTGGTTTTAAAGTAAATAGCAACTGTCTATCGTTTACCTACCCTACCTGTGACTTGAGTGAAACCGACCGATATCTCCTTATCATTGATATAACTTTGAAATCAGTAATTCGAACTTCGGATCGCCCCGTCACTTTCTTGCGAATTAGTGACGCGTCGAGAGCAAACGGGATAGCAATAGACGAAGTTCGAATTACGGATTTCAAAGTAGAGCCTCTTATTTTCAAATACCATTGTGAACGATTCCTAAGAAGATTATCGTTTGTTGCCACCCACTTAGCAACTTTGAAAATCGAAGTTCGAAGTTACGTTAGCTCCATCTCTTTCACTCGATTTAGCCTCGAATGACGAGTGACAGGGATGAAGCTAACGTAACTTCTAACTTCGATTTTCAAAGTAGGGCCTCTACCTTTATCATTTGTCCTTGTCATTTGTATAACACTGTGCGAGTGAGAGAAGCCTATACTAGGTCGTTAAAGTAAATGGAGTATTCATGGTATCGGGTGGGACATGTAAGAGATATGCTCTGAAAGACGGGGTCGCAATTATATCAGGGTTTTCTTTTATGGATAAAACGCGTTCAGTCACTTACAAGGTGTCGCCACTTGCCGCGCTTTGTTGTTTTAAAAAGTTCTTCGCTAAAATCAGCTCATTGTTTATTTCGGGCACAACATTTTCGCCAGCGGCTATAAGGTCTGGTTCATTAACAAATTGATCCATGTTGAAAGCTTTTCTATTTTCGTGCTAACATTAAAATATAAACCCTAACCCTACAAAAATCACCAAAGGAAACGATATTTTTTTTCCAGTTTTTATGGAAAGGAAACGGTTACCTATTAAATACAAAATGTGTTTATATTTATAAACACTAGTATTAAAATTTTGTTGACATGTTGACAACTTGAGTTTTATTTTAAATGTTTGAACGTAAAAAAAGGGCACATTACAAAATTGTAAAAAGGTTTTACAAAATTATAATTTCATCATTTTGTACACGACTGACACTAATGGCAGTATGATCCTAGTAGCAAATCAAAGTTGAATGTGAATGAATGAGAAAAAAGTAAAAGAATAACAGCTGATTGTCAAATTAATTATCAAGAGTTTTTCCAAGGTTTTATTCTATTATTATTTATTAGAGTTCCTAGATCGTGTTTGTGTCTTCTCTTTTAACAAGATGAGTAACCAATGTTACCTTGATTGATGATTTGTTGATTTTACAAAGATCACCTCAAACCTACATAACCTCAAAATCAAAACAAATCACAATGGCAACAAAATTCAACCCGGCTGCGTACAATTTCCGGAATAAATGCCCCTTCATAAGCAAAGACTTGCTTCGCTGGTTTCCTGGTCACATGAACAAGGGTCTCAAACAGATGCAGCGTAAATTAAAAACTGTAGATTGTGTTATTGAAGTGCATGACGCAAGGATCCCGTTTACGGGCCGTAATCCTATATTCACGAATACTTTGACGGGCGCTAAGCCTCATATACTCGTCCTTAATAAGAAAGACTTGACGATAAGTACATTAGTACCTAGGATAAAGGACCAGCTTAAAGTTGAGCAAGGTATTGAAAATGTTGTGTTCACAAATAGTAAGGATCAGTTTTGTCGCGGTTTGAAGACGCTTAGGCCGCTGATGGTTGATCTTATTAAGGATTCCAATAGGTATAACAGGAGTGAGGAAGCTGATTATAACATTATGATAATTGGTGTGCCGAATGTGGGTAAATCTTCGTTGATCAACATGCTCCGGTCGCGGAATCTGCGCATAAGCCACGCGCTGGCGGTGGGCCCGGTGGCCGGCGTCACGAGGAGTGTCCACACTAAGATCAGGATTAACACGAACCCTGATATTTTTATGCTGGATACACCAGGTAACTATTTTTGCTGGTTGTTTCATTCATAACTAAGTTATTAACGGCTCTTTGCTGAAGTAGAGGCCTCTGCAATCAACCCATACCAGCATCTTTTGATTGCCACGGTTTTTATTAGGTGACAAAACATTGGCAGTCCAGTGATAGACATGTGCAAAACGACAATACTCATTGTTAGACAAAACGTGAGTTGACTGTTGAACGTTGAGTTCATAGCATGTCACAGTACTGGGTGTATCATAGTAACTGCCATATACCTCTTACACTTTGACATTGGTGACATCGTAATAAATAAAGAAAACATTTATTTCAGCAATATGAATATTAAATTGACAATTGAATAAGATGAATAATTTTAAACACTTTAAGCACAATATTATAAACCCGCAATATTATTTTAATTTTTTTTCTGAGAACAGAATAAGGGCTGAATGTTGTGTGAAAATTATTAATTTATAATATTAAATATATTTAACGTCTAAATTAAAATTAACCTCTTATTATTATTATTTTTACCAGGAATCCTAGAGCCATCTGTAACCGATATGGAGATGGGCCTCAAGCTGGCGCTGTGCGGGAACCTGCCAGACCACCTAGTGGGCGAGGAGGCCATCGCCGACTACCTGCTCTACTGGCTGAACAAGCACGCCTGCTTCAACTACGTAGAGCACATGGGACTGTTGGAGCCCTGCGATGATATTAATAAGGTTCATATCTTAACACTATTATTTGATGAAGCAAAAGCGTAGCTGGATGGTGGTGAACTTGTCTACGCTGCTAATGGATCTGGTTTGATTACCAGTAAAAGCTATATTTTTTTTACATGACATAGGCGAACTAGTACACAGGCCACACATGATGGTAAGTGTGATCTGTAACCCATAACCATAAACATTTGTCATTGTCAAGACTACACTCAAGACTGCAATCCTAAGACTGCAGTGTTGCCAACCCTGAGGACTAAGATAAAATGCCTATACTAGTAATTTTACCGGTTGTCATATCCCCACACTGAAACAACAACAATGCAAACACTGCTAAGAAGTCCTCGGGATTAGCAATGCATTTGCAATCTCAGGATTGCAGTTTTAAGGATGATTTCCACCAAACGGCTCGCATCGCATCGGATCGGTACGGATTTTACAATCTTTAAACGATATTAAATAATGTACACAGTATTTAAGGTCTATTACTGAGCCGCACCCAGCAGCTTGACGGCGGGCGTCTTCCGCGACACGCGATCGGAGCCGTAAGTATGCTGCGACACGCGATCGGATCCGTTCGCTTCCGATCGGCCCCGTTCGCTTGTCGTCGTGTGCGATCGGAACCTTTCGGCCGTGACCGGACGAGCCCACTCATTCTCGAAAGTGCACTCAAACACGTGGTAGGAACGAAACTATTTGACTGAGTGCGGTTACGTTCGCAAGCAACCGTACGGTGCCGATCGTGTGCGTCGACATCCTGTTGTCCGCGAACGGCTGTTACCACCCGATCGTATGCGTTGACATGCTGCCGAACACGATCGGTTGTCGCCGCATCCGTTCGTATTCTTTCCGTTCCGATCCGTTGCGGGCCGTTTGGTGGAAATCATCCTTTAAGATTGTGGCCTGCGTTCTCAGATCCCACTTACCATCAGGTGGTATGATCACTCGTTCGCCTCATTGCCATAAAAAAACACCTCCAAAATGGACGTTAAGAAAATCATTACGGTGTGACGCAGGTGCTCATCGCAGGCGCTATAAAGTTCAACCGCGTACGGCGCACGCGCGACTTCGACGGCGCGTGGCGCGAGGTCCCGGACTTCATCGAAGTCGCCCGGACCATGATCAAAGCCTTCCGCTCCGGGGACCTGGGCCGGACACTGCTGGACATCGACCTGATGACCTTTAGAGACCAGAATAAAGATCAGGATAAGGATCAGAATAAAGAGCAGGATAAAGATCAAAATAAAGAGAATCTAGTAGCGTAGTATTAAAACAAACTAGGTATTTAAGTTACATCAAGTACATACATACATACAGTTCGTTCGTTTAAATAGTTTTGCATGATTTAATGTGCTGCTACAATTGCTACAAAGAAGCCGCCGCGGCGCGCACTAAGCGGTGTCGGCGACTTCAAAGGGTTGTAATACACACTATTTGAACGAACGAACTGTACATACAATCGCGCCTCTTTGCCGTAGGGGTAGGTAGAGACCACTTTCTTCCACTTGCTACTTTGCAGACAAACGCTCCCTGCGTCTGTATTCCAGGAATCATATAACCTTGGTGTTTTCAAAGCGAGAGTGAATAGGCATTTTCTGGGTAACCGTGTACCACCTTCGACCTCGTCTTCACTTAACGTCGGGTGAGACTGAGGTCAAACGCAAACCCATTATTGATTAAAAAATAAGCTTCCCAAAAAAGACCACGTCTGGCGTACCCTAAACCGACGCACATGTATGAAGAGACTTAAGTATAAGGGTGCGGCTCCACGCTCCACTGAGGCGGAGATGAGCGGAGTGGAGCGGAGCTGTGTCAATATTAACCAATAGAATCTAAACTAACGTGCGTGCACAAGGTGCGCTCGATGTGACCGCATGCGCCTTCTATTGGTTAATATTGGCACAACTCCGCTCGTCTCCGCCTCCGCCGCACCCTTAGCGTCAAGAAAATACTATTAAAATGGCGGCGTCAAATTTAGTTTTCCGCTACTGCCCTTATTCGTTCCCGTTAAAAGCCTTTACTCTATAAGCCTTTACGCCTTTTCTCTTTTGCCGATCCGATCCCCCGATACGATCCTGAGGCTCTACTTTGAAATCCGTAATTCGAACTTCGTCTATTGCTATCCCTTTTGCTCTCGACGCGTCACTAATTCGCAAGAAAGTGACGGGGCGATCCGAAGTTCGAATTACAGGTTTCAAAGTAGAGCCCCTCTAGTACAAAATCGTCTTTTTTTACAAAATGGTATTTGTATCATTTCCTCGCATTGTTTGAGGAAAGCATTCTAGATGACTCGGAAACGGGATTGCCTGACTCGTATTTTAACACGAATCGCCAAGGTTCAACCCGCTGACCACCTCGTCAGGCAATCCCCTACTTTCCGAGCTTATGCAATAAAGTACACCACATAAGGCTTCAAATGTGTCGTGTCTGTCAGTCACGATTCAAGGAAGATTTTTTATAGAAGGTGACAAACTTACAGTCCACAAGTCATTATTGTGATACATTTTCTGTTAATTTCACAGAAAATGTATGTAAAGTTTTTTAAAGTAACCCTGTAACATCATACTTATGCATACATCCTCGTGAAATTATGTCTTTCAATGAAGTATTGGAAAGCATGTAACAAATATCTTAATGTTAAAAATAATTGTCATTGTGATGAGTTTATGTAAATATACGTTAAGTGTAGATAGATTTTATTTCATTTGAAATTGCTTAGTTCTAAACTTCTAAATAAATTTAATTTAAATATTGTAATAGTCCTACTACAATATTTAAATTTAAAACTGTAATGGGTCACTAACCAACAATAAGTGTTCAGTCAAATACAAAGACATACACTTTTGTACCTACTTTCATGGAAAAAAACGATTCCGATGACAGAACCTCCTTTTTTTGAAGTCGGTTAAGGTGAAAAAGTAGGTAAGTATATGTATATCTTTGTAGTCGACTGTACCTACCGAAATAACCATTCGGTTTAATTAGTCTATCTTATTCATTACGTGGGTATGTTTTTTAACGGCCAATAAATTTGCATAGGTACCTATACCTACTAACCTAAAGTTGAACAAGTGACAATTATTTTAAATAGGCCGTTCATTGCTCACAAACTTGCTAATATGCTGACGCTGACGCTGTCCATCCGACCTAACTTAAAAGACCTTTATGAACCGTATTAGGATAGCAGAGGCCCGTTACACGAAGCTACAAGTTACAAACTCAAAAATTACAAGCTGAAGTTTCTTTCTAACTCCTTTTGCTAGAAAGAGAGTTCCGCTTGTAATTTGTAACTTGTAGCTTCGTGAAAGGGGCACAGGTTGTATTTTTTGGAATAGGTATGTGTTAATAAGGCGGATTTACTAACAAGTAAGTAATAAAAAAAAGTCTAATGATAAAGGGGGTCAAAATACAAGAAACGTTTTTCAAACGTATTTTTGTTTCGGTTATATCGTAAAAACGATAAAACACACCGGTGCTTAAAATACGGTGATGGTACGGAATCGCAGTGACGCGTCGTATCAGCACCGTTTTTGACGCAAGCTCCACACACCAATGCTTAAAAAACGGTGACGGTACGGAATCGCAGTGACGCGTCGTATCAGCACCGTTTTTGACGCACGCTCCCCACACCAATGCTTAACGGTGCGTATATTACGGTACGTCAAAAACGGCGCCATGATGACCCCGTCTTTTGTTTAAGCAACGACACCGTTTTTTAAACAGCTTTGTGGGGAGCGTGTGTCAAAAACGGTGCTAATACGACGCGTCACTGCGATCCCGTAACGTCACCGTTTTTTAAGCATTGGTGTGTGGAGCTTGCGTCAAAAACCGTGCTAATACGACGCGTCACTGCGATTCCGTACCGTCACCGTATTTTAAGCACCGGTGTGCCGACGAAGTGCTCTGCTTGCGCATTCAACTACGACCAAAATACCCACGTCCCTATGCCAACTACTAGCAATCATTTAAAAATATACTGACACCAAACGCCAATTTCCAGACGTCAAAGTGACCAATCAAACCACAAATCAAATTAAAATGTAAAAAAAACTAACGATACATTCCAAAGTCTTTGGAGTCTAAAAGTTCAACATGAACCCATTCGCGTACCTGCATAGCTTCATGCTCTCCATCCAGGAGTACCGGTGGCTGCTCATAATGGCCACGGACCGCTACCCGTTCAGAATAATGTCGAAGATACACGCCGCGTGAGCATGCCGTCATTCATCAAACCCCGGCCCCGGCCAGCGATCAACTTAAAACTCAGCAAGAGCGAGGGGGATAAGCTCAGGATAGCCTCGACCCCGCAACCATCAGTGATCGAGCTGACAACGCCCCGATCCAGCGCCAGCTTGTACAGCACTTACTCAGCATCAGCCGTCGTGGATTTATCGGAGAGCGGCATATTCACGTTAAACACTTTGAGTATGATAAGCAGCCCGTGGGTCACGGAGCCGTGGGAGTCCGAGCTGTCCCACGTGTCGATCGTGGCCGCGTCCAAGCCCAGCTTGCGGCCCACGCCCAATATCAGCTCGCTGTCCCTCACCATGTTCACTCCGAACCCTAAGACGAGCACCTCGACCGCAGCCAAGAACGCGTCGGTCCAGACCTTGGGTAAAAGCTCTTGGACGATCGTCGACGCGGCTTCTATTGCGAGTATTGCGACCAGAGCCTCGATAAAACGGAGAACCCACGCGCGCAGTCAGGACACGCTAAGTTCTTGGTCTTTAGAATCCTTCTCCAGCAAAGGAGAGTCGTTGGGTGCTCCGCCTCCATCACGCATGCAGAACAAGTCCGCCGTCGTGAGAGCCAGTTATCCTAGGAGCCCCCGCTCTGCAGGGTCCAGTGTCACTGCTTACCCAAGTTCCGCCACCACCGCGGTGTCCAAATGCCATCACGTACCTACCACTAATGCCCCCGTCACCTTCATCAGCCATCTCAATGAACTCCTAGCTTGTATGGACAGCCACACCAAAGTATTTCCTTTCAACCGTAAAGCGATAATCTCTCGATACAACAGAAGAATCACAGTGTTATACTTCCTTGATATCATGACCAGCTATTCCACAAGTGAAATTGTGTAAAAAAAAAATGAAAACGCGAGAAAAATATTTATTTGAAACTTAATAAAGTATTCAATGTACATCTAATACTATTTTACAAGCTTAAAATTAATCCATAACCCTTGTGCGATGCACCAGCAGCACAACCCTGTTCTAATACTTGAGAAGATTAACAACCTGGTGTACTGGGGTAACATGAACAGCGTAGTATTATACTAACTATAATAGCCCAATTCATAACAAGAGGGCAGTATAGCTTGACAAAACAGAAGATTCAGAACGGCTACGGCGACTTTTTATTCAGCCGCGATAGTCGCGATGCTGTTTCTAGTCGTATACCTATGGCCCCAGCCAAGATGCAAACCAAACGCTTTTCTATTCTTATCGCTCAAAATGTATGGGATGTCAGCTGACCACGTGGTTTATCGTAACGCACAGGAATGTCATCCCATACATTTAGGGGGATAGAAAAGAAGTGCGTTGGCTAGGCCGCCTTGCCCGCGTAACCACGAGTCCGCATCGCTACTATAGCAATACAGCATCCATAGTCACGATGTAGAATTAATTCATTCACAACTGACCGCATTCTTCCCTTACCCAGAATTAGTCCGAAAAATTCAGGCGTTACTACAGTAGAACACAATTTATATGGCGTGTCGTGATTGGTGTCGTGTTCGCGAAGACACGAACAACGATTCCGATGATTTCCGAAAGCACGATTAAAACCCACGATTACGTAATAGTTATAAGGTGCAAATTTAATTGAATCTATTTTTTCCATCTCACTCTCGTCTGGCAGAATGTCACCACTAATAACCAATAATAGCACAGAATACAGACGCGCAACGCATGGATCATGCTGATTGGTGGCGCGCTTCGAAAATTCGTCATCTGCGCAGGTACATCGGTAAGCCATATCAGTTGTGTTTTACTGTAGCAATGCTGATTTAATGAACCAATACACGCGTTTGAATCAATGCCAAAGCGATACTATGCGATTGTATCGCTACTAAATCGCTTCTGTCGCGGGATGCACGCGACAAGCGGCCATGTGTCGCGCGATCATGCTACAAAAAGTCGTCGTAGGAGTTCCGTCTAAAGACTGTCTAACTAAATAAGTTGGTTTACAGTTTCTCTTGTACATAGTAGATTGGTATGATAAAATGTTGACACCTTACACCAGGTTATACAAATAATAAATAACATTAAGGTTTGGGCGCATTGGTGATGCCGATGACAGCCTTGTAATACTTCGGTTCGTCCAGGGAGTCCACCAGGAATGAACCCAGGTCCCACTTGGAGACGGCCCTGCCCGGAGACTTCTCGGGGTTCACTTCTATGACAACTTCTCTGCTTGGCTCCTCTGTGAAAGGAAATAGTATATTAGTGTAATGAAACGGAAATATATTTTGTCGAGAGGCAAAGGACCACAGAACAGAAAAAAACAGTAGAAGTGTCAAGTGGGCGTGTAACGTGTGGCATAGTTATGCGGAGCTTACATTTGCCGCGATTGCTTATTCCAATATTTCGATATTTCGATATTTCTAAAATAGTAAATAAATCCAGGGGCCCGTTTCATAAAAGCTTCTAACTTGTAATACAAGTGGAAGTCTCTTTTTAATACATACTGTTGGAAAGAGAGTTCCGCTTATAATATAAGCTATTATTTTTTATGCAATACGCCCCAGAAGCATGCCTTATTGTGCTATTTTGGTGTAAAAATGATAGCCGCACCAAAAACATTTTCCATGGCGGCGTGTTGTTTTTATGATAGTTTGAGTATTGGCGACAACAGGTCTGATACTAAGCGAAGCTCATGCCACTTCCACTGTTTTTTCTATTCCGTGATCAAGACACACGGCAGTGTGTCCGGCCAAGTTCGAAGAAAAAGCCGAGCGATACTGCAGTGTGTATATTTACACGAAACCATTCAGCCCTTTTTACCACCCTCGTAACCTTTTTCCCAGTACAGCCAGGACCCTGTTTTTTTTTTAAAGATTTCTTAGGCCGGCCTTACACTCGTAAGTTGTACTAACGTAAGTCGGGACGCGCTTATTTGTTAAAATAAAATAGAAAGATTTTTTTCTCATTCTAACAGATAGGTGCGTCCATACTTACGTAAGTCATAAGTAACAGTGTAAGGCCGGCCTTACTATAGCTCTTATTTACTTGACAGTAATGGCGGCCGAGTTAAAAACTTAAAAACAATACGAAAACACGTCAAAGGCAATATGGCTTTACCCAGCAGAGGCCCTGATGTAGTGAATAATCATACGACATCGTATTGGGACGGAAAAGTTAGTTATTATCCTGTTTTGCTTCAAGACCCATCGATAAGCTAATGGCTAATTTACATTGGTCCACCAAATGCATGCCAGTAGAAGTACATTGATGAGTTGGTTTTCACGTTTGAGGCGAGAGCTATTGTAACGACGCAATGTATTTCTACTGGCATGCTTTTGCTGGACAAATGTAAATCCACCGTAAAGTTTGGGCACCGGATCGGCTCAAAGTCAGCCATTGAGTTAGGTAGAAATATTTTTTTCTCATTCTAACAGATAGCCGTGTCCCTAATTACGCAAGTAAAACTTACGAGTGTAAGGCCGGCCTAACGTTGGCAATACGATAACATGTCGAAGGTAATATTGTTTTACCGTGTAGAATAGATGTAGTTACATTATATTTCAAACGACGCGGTTAGCCTTCTTACTGGTAGTGACCTTGCCTATGTGGTTACGGAGCTAGTGAGCCAGGTTCGATTCCCGATAATGGAAAATATTTGTAAGCGTATTTGTTTTTGAGTCTTGGATGTTTTCTATGTATTTAAGTACTAGCTTCTGCCAGCGACTTCGTCCGCGTAGAATTTGTAATTTTATCATTCCACAGGAACCGATAAAAAACCGGGATAAAAATGTGCTATTCCAGACTATAATTTATCTCTGTACCAAATTTCATCCAAATCGGTTCAGCCGTTCTGACGTGATTGAGTAACAAACATGCAAACTTTCGCATTTATAATAATAGTAAGATGTTTTTCTCTAAATGAGTAAGTATGTTTATCTCGATATAGTTCTGTGTGTTTATTGTTGTCGAGTATCCATAGTACACTCGAGTTCATAAATATCTGTACACTTTAGTACCTTGTCTATTTAATGTTTAAACTGCCTTGTAAACATATTTATGAACTCGACTGTACAAGGCTAGAGCTTAGTTTGGGGTTAGGCCAACTTGTGTGAGATTTTCTCCTGATATATCTGATATACCTATACTTTGTTAACAAATAATTAAAAAGCCAAAATTAAAGCACTTAGGTATACCACGAATTCCGAACGATATTTACTTAAACATCGATTGAAATTCGATTATTAATAAAATTTGATGTTAAGTGGCTAAACAATTTAAATGCCATTTATATCATTCGTATCAACATTTACAACGAATAATTGGAAAGTTCCCAAAACATTTTTTTAATCACGGAAAAATCACTCATGCGGCGTGAAATATCTTTCGATGAAATGAACATTCTATACGTAATGAAACGATCGTTAAAAGATGCTTAGATAAAATAATTGGTAGCTACCCGTTCCAACTCTGCATAATACAGTCAAAGACTTTAATTGTTATGCCACTATGGAACCCTGTCGCATAACGTTAATCATTCATTTTGGCGTAATTTCTTTCATGTGGTTTGACGCTGTCATTATGACAGGGTTCCATAGAGGCATAACAATTAAAGTCCTTGACTGTACAAGTTACAATGTTTCGTGAAACGAACCCCAAATTCGCTGAGTGAAAAGAATAGAGAACGTTTTCAATCACTCGATTTCATTTCAATAATTAACCTTTGTAAGGCCTCTTGAACCTATTCGTGAATCAGGGCTGGCCAAAATACATGCATTGCTTTGATTGAAATACAAATCACAAAATATTATCTCGCAAGTATTTAAAATACGAAATACAAAATATCTTTAAGTAATGTATTTGAAACATAAAATACAAAATACAGTGTTTTAGCGATTTTTATTTGAAATACAAATTAAATATACGAAATACATATTAAAAATAAAAAGTGACCCAGCCCAGCATGGCCTAAAAAGCAGAGTAAAAGAAGATTAATCAGTCAAACCAACTCTAAATATCGACATATTTAGCGGTCGCCATTTTGCTTACGAAAGCTATCGAGCGCTATTTTCTTCAGAACGGGCCCTAATAAGATCGCTAAATGAAGGTTAAATGTATTTATGTTAAAATGTATTTTGAAGCCACAAGTATTTGAAATACTAACTACAAAATACCTCGGCGTCAAATATTTGAAATACGAATTACAAATTACATTTCGAGCAAGTAATTCAATTACGTATTTGTATTTCAATTACGTATTTTAATTACAAGTAATTCAAATACTGCCCAACCCTGTCGTCAATAGCCCCGATTCAGACTAGGTACTCGTATGTATAGAGGTCAGTATGGCACAATGAATCCAGTAAGCGGATTCATCAATACGCCGGTTTACGCACTGGTTTCCCGTGGCAAGGCCGATCAACAGCGTTTATTACAAGACCGGTTATCATTACAAGTAGTCAGGAAAATTAGCTTGCGATGTATAAACAGAAATACTAGTGTTATGTGGGGTCGAGTACTGGCTTGTTTTCTTGGGGATATGCGTGATTGCTTTTAATTTTATGAGTTCCTGGTAATTTCGAGGTATGAACCATGATTACGCGTAGGTACACATGTATAGTCACCTAAATAAATGATATTTTAAGTTTGACACAACTTTCCATGATTAAGTAAATGTTAAAAAACTATAAATTGACTCCAAAAATGTGTACCTACAAATAAAATTTTAATATTTCTCCAGGATTTACCTGGGAAGCATACCCTATCAAACAAAAATAATATTTTTCCATATTGGTCGAATTGTTTTCGAGTAATCGGCGAGCATACATAAAAAACCGGTCAGGTGCGAGTCGCAGTCGCGTACCGAGGGTTCCGTATTTAAGATAATATGCTTGGTAACCGCAAAAGGAAATACTATTTTTTTATGAACTTTATTTTCTATGCAATAAGGTCCATATTTAGGGTTTATACTCTTATTAACAGCGAGTGAGAGCGAGTGAGAGACAAGTACCTACTAACCCGAAGCACCTATATAAAGAGCTGAGCACTGTACAGTCGACTACAAAGATATGTATCCACTTCTTCACCTTCCCGCATTGTAATAAGGTCCAAAATTGAATACATCTCTTTGTACAGTCGAGTTCATAAATATTTATACACTTTAGTACCTTGTCTAATGTCTGTTTAAACTGCAATACATGACAAGTGTATACATATTTCATGAACTCGACTGTCCCATGAGCCGTGTCATTTTTTAACCGGGTGTCATTCGCGATCCATAATATTGTTTGTCCTAAACTGGTTTACAGCTGAATCAGACAACTTTTTAAGCTTTCCAAAAATACCTGCAGTTAGGTTAGGTTAGAGTTGTGTTATAACAACACTAAAGTTTTAAAAATCTGGCGGAAATGCCTTTTAGGACAAACAATGAATTAGGACAAATGACGATTAGAACAAAAGATATAATGGATTCTGATATAGACCCATTTAAACCATTGGACTGACGACGACGTCATGAATGGGCAAAATTTTTGGTGTCCGTGACCTTTATCGACCTTATTGAATTATGACGTGGAAACACGCGACGTGGGTTTTAGGGTGATAGACCTCATATTTGGCCGACTGAGTAAAAAAAATATGATGATGATGAGTGAAGGTTAAAAAATGCTTTTAAAATAAGGAACAACCAGAATTATGTTACTATTATGTTTCATTTGCATACTTTCAACAAACGTATATTCCTAGGTCTGGTTATAATATTTACTTCTAGCAGATTGAGGAGAAAGGTCATAAAAGAATAAAGGTTTTTAATTGCCAATAAAACAGATTTTTAGTGGAAATATATCTTTTGAAATCATTGTTTTAAAGAGTGACCCAGGAGACGTCACCGTAGCAACGAGTTACAACCAAAAGTTGATGGACCCAAAAGCTGGATAAAAAATGCTGAGTTTATAATAGAGCAATAATAGTACTTCACAGTCAAACTAATGTTGATAGAACAAAATGATTTATAAACTTTGCTTACACATTACTCAATGTTTCCTAAACAAACTAAAAAACCTTGTACCCCAGTAATTTAAGTTCTAATTTCCATGCAGCAAAATATCAAACAATCTTTCGACTTTTAGGAAACAATAAGATTTAAAATCACTTACCGGCAATATGCGGTGAAAAGACGGCAACATAGTTCAGATAGCTCTCCTTCAAATGTTCAAACATCCTCTTGTGATCCTTAGTCAGTTCAATGAATCTCTCCGGTACTTTATCAGGCTCGTAGAACAGGAATGCAGACAAACAAACAGATAGAACTTTCACGCCTTTAGCTCTCATAGCTTCAATGATATTTCTCGTCCCCTCCGACATGTCTGAAGTGGCTTCCAGGCTGTTTCTCGTACCGAGGGCAACAATAACTCCATCCACACCTTCAACAGCATTCTGTACGGAGTCTGGTTCTAAGACATTGCCTTCAAAGACTTCTACTTTGCCGTGAAGGTGTGCCGGGAGCTTTGCAGGATCACGGACGAATGCACGCACTTGCAAACCTGTTTAGAAAATAATTTAAATGTGTAAAAAAAACTCAAGTACTTATTTATAAAGATAAGATATTTAGTATACTTCTGACAAGATGATATTGATATTTTAAACTAACTACTTATTTGCAAGTCAGCATAGTTTTTCTTAAAAATATTATTCAAACAAAATATAGAGATACATTAACTATATTGTGTTAATAAGCTAACTAACACTAACCTTTTTTAACAGCGGCTTCCGTGGCGCAGAGCCCCGTGACTCCGGTGGAACCAAAAATTACGATTTTCTTCATGGTAGAGATGAGTTACTTCTTAAAAAAAGAGAACAAGTTAGGAGCGTAAGGTGGTGCCGTAAATATGAAAGAACTGGCAGTCGAAATAGCGGCACGATATCACAAAACCCTTTATCTTAACTGATAAACCCAGATAAACCAATCAACCCAACTTACCGATCGAAAAGCCAGTATGATAATGCAGAAAATTTGATTTAAACTCGAATCCGAATTAGTTAATGACGCATGCATGAATTTAATAAATCAAAGTACAATCGATAGCTAGTTTAAACAATTAGATATGCTAATTGAATTCCTTACCAGGCGTTTAGCGGCCGTGCGAAGCAGAGCGAGCAACCTAATCAACTTGTAAGTAAATTGGAAATTAAGTGGAGTATGTTCGCATAACAAGATGTTCAATTGAGTTTTTTTTTAATTGTATAATAACCGGTGGCCGGCTGTCAAAAGATAACCATGGATGAATTGATAAACATGTTCCTGTTCTTCTATTTCGCTCTTGCGTGCTAATTTACCAGGAAATACAAAAGAGAGCTAAGATAAGAAGCTAAAGTTCTACTTAGTTTTGTAGGATTATACTTAGGGTTGCCAACAAATATTTTCTACCTATGCAGTAGGAATAGGATTGAATAAACAACGTACTGGGGCACGTTTTATAAAGCTACAAGTAACAATAATTTTACAGTTAGGGCGCTTAAAGTCCCACCCGCAGAATGTCCTTTTGTTCCTATCGCGAAATTTCCCTTTCCTAAATGTCCCTTACGCAAAACGACCCTTCTGCAAAAGGTCCCGTTCGCAAAACGTCCTTTTACATAAATAAAGTCTCGTTCGCGAGACGTCCCTTTCGCAATATAACCCGTCCGCAACACGTCCCTTTCGCAAAATGACCCGTTCGTAAAACTTCCCTTTCATGTAGCCAACTTGATTGAAGGTAAAGAAGGGAAGTTTAACCTCTAGGTACGTATTCACATACTAGCGTCCAAAAGCACCTCAGTACACCTACACGAATAATTAGTCAAATGTTTCGTCAAGTGGCAAAGCGAGTCGCAAGCATTAATGTTTATGTGTAATGTTTGTTTAGAACAGATTATAAGGGTATGGTTTAGAATAGCAATTTTTGTATTATGGGCATGGTATTACTCCAGTTGTCACTGTTGACAGTTGCGTTTTGTTAGTTGCAGCTTTAATAAAAAATATCGAAATGACGATGGATATGTCCTTGTTTCTTTATTATAAAGTCGAAATTAACCTTATAATCATTATTCAGAGATTGTCTTTATTATACTCGAAGAAGTGAATGTACTACTTATGATTGAATTGAACATTGGTTGGAACCTTTTACTTGACTTTGACGTTTCTCATGAATGAAGCAGAAACAACACGCAACTTATAACCTAAAAAGTGCTCGTGTGAAGTGTGTACATTTATTTGTGAAATTTATGTAAAATATAAAAACATGACGGAAGAATACTTTCCTCGAGGAGGAAAGAAGCCTAATGTTACATACTTCAAACAAAGTGGCAACGTAAGTGTGTTAACTATAACACAATTTTATTTCTGGGGTAAACAAATTAGTTACCTTTTTTAAATAGTTTTTAGGCGCAGCAGAGCAGGGCCAGGGCAAGAAAAAGAAGCAGAAGAAAAAGTCTGAAAATGACGATGGCTATTTATCCGATGAAGCTGTCAAGGAGGTGGACCAGTCCTACAAAATGTGTGCTGCGGGGATTGGACTTAAGGTAATGTGTCTTTGCACAGAGGTTATTAAACATTTTTTGCAACATTTTTTTAAAATCATTTTTAGTACTTAGTCACGACGTAAATAAACTAGTAGTAGTAGTACAGTTGAAGAATAAACTTGTTTTTTTTAAATATATGCGGTGGGTTATAAGCAATTATACCAGGGCCAATGTAGAATAATCCCTGTAAGACATCATATAAACACATATAACACTTTTTTTCTTTGATTTTTCAATAATTATTAATAGAAATCTCATGATGATATTCAGTAACTTAAATGCTTAATCACTTCATCTCATATGCTTTGCATGTGAGTATAGTTAGTGTTTGTAATTCTGCTGTCATAGATTTTGCAATATTTTTGATTGTGTCCCAAAAGAGGTGTAATTGTAAATTGAAATAACATAATGGAATCAGTAATCGTCAAGGACCAATGATCGACACTAATTCTTATTTCACAGAAGATAAGGGTTATTAATTTCATTAATTTGTTTTGTAACACTCAATTTATTACCGTATGATCTTTGAATTAAGAGTTAAGTGTCAATCATTGGTGCATGTCAGCTTAAAGTGTTGAACACTGGTGCCATTATGATAAGAATGTAATTTAAATACATTAGGCGCTCAGTAATCCGGGACTGGTGATTTTATATGGGAAATTTATAACCCGATAAATCTAAATCATGGAAATAAAGGCTTTAAAAAAATATTGCAAATGGGTGTGCATAAATTTCTCCGTCAATTGCTAGCAATCCTTCCGGGCATCATGCCTAAGAAATTGTATTAAAATAAAGTTAAAGGTTTTTTTTTGCTAAAACCCTCATTGGCCCAAAATTCACTTGGCATTAAATTTAAATCTATTTTATTTTCCTACAACCACATTAATTGATCATAATATTGTTATTTTCTCAGACAATAAAGACAGGCGTGAATGTGCTGGGCAGGGTGCGAAGAGTCTTAGAAACCAAGCTGCTGGTTTCATTGCCGAGCCGGCTGGAGGGCACCGTGATGGCGTGCCACATCAGCGAGCCCTACAACAAGACGCTTGAGGCCTATGTTAATGATGAGGTATGGTGGAGAATGTTTCTATGGCATCTCTAACAAAATAGATGCTCTGAGTAATAGGTATGTGAGATAAGAACAAGTACAAGTTGCTCTGGTCACTTTAGCAATTGTATAATTTTAGATACTGGCTGGTATTTTTTTATAAAGACACCAAAGTTGAAAAAAATATTTAATTTTAATGCACAACGTATTATCACATTTTATACTTATTACAAAATTATCATCTTTAATTTATCCTGCTTACAAAGCTTTCGGTCCTAGGTTTGATTGTTGGGCAAATATTCTTGTGATGAGCTCCAGTATTTGTCCTTAAGTCTTCGCTGGTTTCCTTGTATTCCAGTATGTAATTTCTCAATACATATAACTATGTTTATAGTTCAGTTGAGGTCATAAATATATACACAAAAACGTCAAGTGTATATATTATACACGCAGATTGCCATTGACAATAAGGTCAATGCGATGGCTGTAAGATATTAGTGCGTAACATTGAAGTCTGATGTTTATTAAGTTACTCGGGGCTACTGGTTAGTTATGGACAATCTAACAAAATGTGGTGCAAATAATTCAATTTGTTTTCTACAGATCGACAAGGTCCGTGGTCTGGGCGAGCTGTTCCGGCCGGGGCAGTACGTGGCGCTGCAGGTGCTGGAGGCCGAGCCGGAGCTGCTGCTGTCGGCCATGCCGCAGCACGTGAGCGGCGCGCGCTCGCTGCGGGACCTGCACAAGGGTATGTCAACTCCATTCATTGTCATTGTAAAGGGGTGTGTAATGTTTAGCATAAAAACAAATGGTCTAATGATCATTTTGCATAACACTAATTGCATAATTTTCAATCTGCATAATAAACCATCGATATAATAGTCATGATGCATAAAACGAAATGCATAATTTCAAAAATTATAATGTTTATAAATTGAAAAATAAATATTTCTAACTGATTTCATTACTATTAATGTGGTCACAGTTCTAAGGTTCTAACCTAACCTAACCTAGTTAGAAGAAAATGACTTAAAATGCATAATAACAAGAAAATAACATTTATGCTAAATGAGTGTTATGTTATTCGATCGTATGCCAGTTAAAATTATACAATTGGTTTTTATGCTAAACGTTCATTATGCTTTTCTTGGTTAGTTAAATGAAATATGCAAAACGTTTTTATACTGATTGAAGCACACCCATTGTAAAGCCATTACCAACTGAGTGTAGGGGCAATAAATACTTTTTATCGGACTTTCTCGCTCGCACTCGTGGCGCTTATGGCGAGCGTAAGGGATGCGTGTAGTAGCGTGGTGTTGCATCCCTTACGCTCGCCAGAAGCCCCACGAGTGCGAGCGAGAGTCTGCTAAATTTGCAGAATGCTATCTATGGAAGATTGTTTTTTTTTTACAGACGAATTAGAACATCTTTAAGCTAGTAAAATCCAATTTCAAATAACAATAATAAGATCCTTAGTGACAGATATGGCACATAGCATAGAACCAGGGTTGGGACGGATCCGGGACACGGAATAAGAAGGGTATGCATATATTATTTGATCGCAGGCGATATCCTGCAGGCGGCGGTGTCATCGGTGGAAGACCACGGCTACGTGATGGACGTCGGCATCCCCGGCGCGCGCGCCTTCCTGCCCAAGAAGGACTCCAACCCCGAGATAGAACTTGGTAAGCTGCTGAAGTCAAACTCGCAAAAGTTTCTGTAGAAAATGTCATATTTTGGAGAAGCTTTTGTTGCAGACTGTAGTTTTTTTACAAAGTCATTATCTGCTTAACATGACCAAACTGAGTCCTAACAGGGTGAGTCTTCGTTAAGTATAGCGGAGTCGCTACCTTCCGATTTCATCATCAGACCAGCTCGATGGTGCATATTATTGTATTGTCATCAAAGTTACGAAGGTATACCAAAATTCAGCTCAATCGGTCCCCGGGAAGTGGTTTTGATCTTCCTTGCAATATTTGACCGGAACATACATACTTAATTTGTAAATAAAAACGAGTTAGTTTTTTAATTTCTGTGATACGAAAATATGAAGCAACACAAATATTCCCATTTTGTTTGGGAATGTTTGTGTTGCTTCATATTTTCGTCTATTACATATTTTTTAGCAACAACCTAATGCTATGGATTTTCAATATAAATGCCTAAAAGTAGGAAAGTATTTTTGAATTATTTAAAGTGGTTTCATGTCTTACGTATTCCTAATGCACTGTTTTTATTCCGCGTAGCGTAGTGTTCGACTTATGATCAAAAACGACAAAATCTTGTCCATTGTAGATAAGGGCATGCTAACGTGGACGGCCGTGAAATCGTACTCGGCGGACAGCGGCGTCGTGACGCTCAGCGGAGCGCTGCCGACGCTGCAGACGGCGCTGCGCCGCAAGCGGGCCGGCGCGCTGCTGCCCGGGACCGCCGTCGAATTCGTCGTCGACAAGGTACGCACCACAGAACAGAAAAAACAGTAGAAGTGTCAAGTGGGCGTGTAACGTGTGGCATAGTTATGCGGAGTTCCGCATAACCTACCATACTTTTGACGCGATCGCTTATTTCGATATTTCTAAAATAGGAAATAAATCCATAAGCATGCCTTATTGTGCTATTTTGGAGTGTAAAAACGATAGCCGCACCAAAAACATTTTCCATGGTGGCGTGTTGTTTTTATGATAGTTTGAGTATTGGCGACAACAGGTCTCATACTAAGCGAAGGTCATGCCACTTCCACTGTTTCTTCTATTCCGTGGTACGCACAGACACGCCGTGAATAGCTGGATAGCTGCCCTGAGACCTGTGGCCTGTTTTATAAAGCTACAAAGTACAATTTACAGGTTACAAGTCTCCATTTGACACAACCTCGACCAATGACGACCAGCCATTTGAGCCGTGTTGCCAGTTTAGACCCGTAAAATTGTTACTTGTAGCTTTATAAACATACACCGGATCGACGGGGGCAAAAATGTACCAGTGCTAGTGATTCATTAAATGTCGACTAACTTTATCGACGTCGATAAAAAGCAAATTTTAATCATCATTATCATAAGTAATGGCCAAGTTTGAATACCTTTTAATTATGCGCAAACCTCTTTTATTTATATTTATCGCAACTATAAACAACCGGTATTTGACATTGACTCTGGACTCGAGTCACTTTGGACAACCATTGAAATTACATTGAATAACAAATTAATTCAGTACAACAATATTCTTTAACATTCCGACGAATTGAGAACTGTCTTATTTTTTAAGTCGGTTAAAAATGCCTCGAAAGGAAAAAGATCGTTTATCTTCATGGAAAGCTGATCATTCAGATATAGAAGATAAAGGTACGACTTATTTTTGCAAGACATGTAAGATCCATATGTCACGAAAAAAGTTGTCGATAAACTTAGTCGATATTTAATGAATCACTAGCACTGGTACATTTTTGCCCCCGTCGATCCGGTGTATGTTTATAAAACGTGCCCCTGCCCGCCCTACTGTCAGACCTCTTAAAATGGCAGTCGCTGCAGAGAATTGGCCTTCCGGTGTTGATATGAATATACAATAAAATTTGTTGTCCGCTATTGGCCAGAGTCAGTTACTATAAATTATATCGTTTCTATCGGCGATGTTCAACACATGTTTGAGAAGGGAACGAGTTAATCTTCTCTTAAATGTTTCTGAATGAACCTTTAGTACCTTGTCATGGTAAACTTCATACCAAAAAATTATATGACCAGCATGACAATGATACAACGACAAGGTTCTAAGTAGGCTCAATATCTATAAAATAGGCTGTCCGTATAAGTCGGCGTTTGGTTGTTAGTATAAATATAAAATAAGTTTTTATGTGGCCTTTTTTTTTCAAATATTTTGAATGCATAGTGCATAATTTAATTGGTATATGTAGGTTAGGTTAAATTTGATTTAAACAATAGAAAAAAATCTCAGACCAAAAAATTAAGTCTTCTATCAAAACATTGCATTCGAAATTATGACTCTTCAGAATTATGTACTCAAGTCAACTACAAAGACTGTACCTATCCAGTTCTTCACTTCACCTCTGCAATAAGGTCCAAAAGTGAAAAAAAGACACAAAAAATAAACAAAAAAAATATGTAAATATAAGAGACTGTACGTCCACCCCATCCATAAGTGCACGTCGACTTGTCCAGCCCCTGGAGAACGGCATCGAGGGCCACATCTTCGGCGACACGACGGCGTACGTGCAGCGCTTCCACGCCGCGCACGGCAGGGGGAAGAAGCCCGCGCTCGGACAGAAGGTAAGGGAAGGGATATATGATGTGTATGGCAGCCAGGATTCAACTGGTTTGACGGATAAATGTGCGTGAAATTGAGTGGTCATGGTGAAATGTCTATTATCTGGCCTAAGTATTGGGTCCTTACCTATGAAATTGGCGTTATTTTTACGTGTTTTATTTCGTACGGAATTTATTCATTTCAATTTTAACTTCCAAATTATTTTTAAATTTCATTAATACAGTATGTTACAAAGGTTTTAGATACAAATAATATGGTTCAATATCTTACTTAGTGTTTAAAATTAAAGTGTGAACTCAACTCTTTTCATGTGCTGTGAGTTCAAGTGTTTCAATTACGCAGAGTTTTATGAAGCTAACTATTTTTAAGTAATCAAGATATGTATAATATAGCTTAGAAGTGTCCTATATTCCTGACAGAATTTTGTTTGGTTTGCATTTGACGTTACTAAATAATCCGCATAATTAAATGTATGAAAACCACCGTTTTCATAAAATTCTCCATGTAAAACGCCAATTTCATAGGTAAGGACCTAATAATTCTGGTAATCACTGGACTAAACGTTATTTGTGGCGTTATCTATGAAAAAGGACCTCTATGAAGGGGAACTCGTCCAAAGACTATAGTGCTTTGGCAGTGAAAAAGTCTCTGCTGCACTTCGCTGTATGTGCGCCGGCCCTTAATTTTTTTATTTTATTAATATGAACGTATTTCATTGGTTATTTAGGTTGGTATAGTAACGGTATTGGTGTTGTAGATCAGGGCGCACGTGCTGTACGTGATGCCGACGCGGAACGCGCCGTTCCTGCTGATGCGGAACATCTTCGAGACCTCGCACCCCGACCTGCAGGCCGAGATGAAGTTCCTCGAGGGAGACATCATCGAGGAGGCCCAGGTCAGTCATTCTTGAAAAAAGGAAGAGGCAATTTCAGGATCACATACAAATTTTAACAATGCGTAAATTTTGTTCTGCTTTTTGGTTTTTGGGTCGAATTATAATTTTGGAGGTCAATAATTGCTATTTCATTACAACTGCAAAGTTTATACTTCAGTTGGACATCTTGTATATATTATAAATTCAAACAAAACTAAGTTTGTACCAGAATTTAAAATATTCTTTAAACCAAACCGGCCAAGTACGAGTCGGACTTTTATGTTTCGGTTATGTTTAGAGACCCTTGTTAATATTTAATGTTATTTTATTTTGTTTATTTGTAATACACACTCTGTGTAAATTTCAGACAGCAAATGCTTACCATTAGGGTTCCGTTGACATCTAAGTACGGAACCCTAAAATGACCGGCCATATTTACTGCAGGTCCTGAAGATAGCGAGCCGCTCGATCCACTTCAAGCTGGGCCGCGGCTGCACGGGCGCCATGAGCCTGCGCCGCGTCGCCGTGCACGAGGACCTCAGCGACGAGCAAGTCATCGCGCAGTCCTACCCCATCGGTGAGGATACATACATACATACACATACATACATACATATTATCACGTCTCTTTCCCGGGTTGCCAGAGACCACTTCCTTCCGGTATCCAACTTTTTAATAAAAGTTAATTTGACAAACTTATCATTTTACAAACTTTCATTTTGCAAAAATTTAATTGTGCTTAAACCATTACATATTACATATTACATAGGCTACATGGGCTTGTTAAATTAAGTAAGGTTAGGTTAGACTTTTGACTACAAAAAATATAAAATTATGTGGTGGGAAATACATCTTTGCGAAATGAAAGTTTGTAAAATGACATTGTCTGCCAAATGATGATTTGGTAAAACATTAGTGAACCCCGCTTAAGCATTAATCAGTGAGAGAGACATGATCAACATTTTATTTGATTTTGAACTTAAAAACTGCCGATAGAGTCTAAATTTTTTTAAATTTTTTCCTTGAATGAAACAATAAAACATTTTCAAATTTGACGTTTGACGCGCCATTATGCGACGGATGATGGGTGCAACTGTGCGACCCCATCCGACATACGAAGGGTTAACTAAATCTATATGAAGTTCATTCACCCAATTGTTTAAGCCACACGGCACACGTTTAAAACTGTACCTAATACTAGTTTGTTTCCAGGCAGTACGCACCGCGTGCGCGTGCTCGCGTACAACCAGTCGGACTACATCTACCACGTGTCGGACCAGTCGTCCGTGCTCACCGAGCGGTTCTTCAGCCTGGACCAGCTGCGCGCCGGCCACACCGTCGGCGGGAGCGTGCGCGGCGTGCACGAGAAACACGTCACCGTCAGTGTGGGCAGGCTCTCGGGTGAGTGCCCATTACAACTGGGTTTATTACCGGTCTGACAAATCCAGTTATGTTTTTTTTTGGCATAAGTAACGTGAATTCTAAAGAAGAAAATAAGAAATAAAACATTTTAATGAAACTAATTACAAAAAAGCTCGTTATTGCAGCTACAGGTCGACACACTTAAAAAGAGCTCGGAGCGGCTAGTGGAAGGGGATATGTTGTCTACTGACAAACCAATCAGATAAGAGCGTATTACTGGGAACCAATAGCGTGGCAGCAAAGCAGAGCGGTTTAGCTCCCCCCGTCGCGCCCACCAATTTGGTCCGTAATTTGCTCAGAGCTCTTTTTACGTGTGTCGACTTGTACTTGCGGCATTGTGCAATTTAAATATAATTACTTTGTAATATAATTGAAGTATCCGATAGTGTTTTAATGTATATTCTTGCAGGTTATGTTCCCATGACGCACCTGTGGGACGCGGGCGTGTACGTGGACCCCAAGAACCCCACCAACTCGAAACTAGCCAAGAAAAAGTACAAGGTAGGCTAACTTTTCGTTATTGCTGACTTTTTGAATAATACCTTTAGCAATGTTAACTGTCCATTTCTGAGTCTTGTCACCGTACAAAAAGGCTTGCTAGTGGTCAGTTGCCGAACTACGAGAAATTATTTAGGATAAAAAGTAGGTTTTGTTTATTTTGGTAATTACCTAAATATCAACTCAATGCATTGGTCAGTATAGTCATAGTCATATTCATTTATTGCTTTATGTTGTACAAAGAGGTCTTAAAAATACAGTAGGTAGCTTCAACATAAACCCTGCAAGGGCACTGCAACAAGACACAATAATATACTTTCATGTCTATTTAGAAAATATTTGGCCTTGTGTGATGTATTGACATCACACAAGGCCAAACAAACGAGCTTTCCATTTTATAACATTGTTTACTTTTGCTCTCGACTTTCTCGCAGAAGTTTTTAATTCTGTTCCACCAAAAACTATTGCTACTTTCGAAATTATTAAAGTCCGTTAAAATTGAAATTCAATCCAACTGGCTAAAAAAATTGTCAACGTTTTGATAGCTCTTATTTACTTGACATTAATGGCGGCCTAGTTAAAACAATACCATAACACGTCAAGCTATATAGTTTTACCAAATAGAATAAAGCCCCAACTCGCCATAATATAATAACACCATCTTTCCCGCAGGTGGGCCAGGAGGTGACGGCGCGAGTGCTGTCCGTGGACCCGGTGAAGCAGACGCTGTTCCTCACGCTGAAGCCGTCGCTGCTGGCGCCCGGCGTCGAGGCGCTGGTGGCGTACGAGGAGGCCTGCGTCGGGAAGACCTACACCGGCGTTATTAAGGTACTAACTTGAATTATATTTAGAGGTTCTGTTTACATCTCCGAAATTGTATTATTTATTTTAATCCGATATTTTGATATATTTAATTATTATTACTACTCGGACCTGTACATCCCTGTGACATTTAAATTATGTAGCTTAAGTTTAGTATTGTAATAAGTGATTTATTTGGAAAAAACGGCTTACTGTTGAGTTTCTTGCGGCGCTTCTTCTCAACAGTGGTCTCTTTGGAAGCGCTGGTAGACTCAGACATGTAAAAGTGCCTGCAGGGCCTACTTACTGAATAAATGATTAGAATTTGAATTTGAATTTGAGGGGCACCTTACGTCGCACCCAGCATAATAATACGATGATGATGAATATTTTTATTTAACCTTTTTAATGAACTAATTACGAGTTAACATTATTCTCATCGCTATTTTCATCCTCTATCTAAAGACAATTACAGTCAGGTATGTTTTGTCATTGACAGTCTGAATAGGAACAGACTTTATATGCATTCTCAACACTACAATTTTAAGATTGCAATCCTAAGACTGCAAATACGTTGAGGACTAAGATGAATTGCCGCTATGCTGGTCATATCGGTTCTTATTCCCACCTTCCTTATTCCGTCCTCCGTCCTTTTAAAAATAACTTTGTTGATGTGTCTTGGTCTACTAACCCAGTTTATCATTTTTTATTTATTTTCTGGAGTAGGCTGCTGATAACATGATGATGAAGTAACACTCTTCGCCCTCCCCAGGTGGTGAAGGACTTCCTGTTGGTGAGCTTCTTCAACGACGTGGTGGCGTACGTGCCGCGGGACAAGGTGTGCCAGCCCGCTGTGCAGAACCTGCACGAGGCCTTCCATCTGGGACAGATCGTGAGTACCACACTACTTCATTCCAAACGGGTTCTTGGTTACATGGTGACGACGCGTTGGCTAAGTTGGTGGTGACCCTGCCAACGAAGCTAACGGTCCTGGGTTCGATTCCCGGTATTCCCGGTTTTGGCAAATACGTCACACAACGCCAAGTACTGGCATAGTCAAGATACATAGGCATAAGTGACTTATACTATCTATTTTGCTTGTGTCCCAGGTGAACTGCACTATAATGCACGTCGACGCCGAGAATAAGAAAATGATGGGCAGTTTAATCACACCAGCTTTCTGGCCCGCGGTAAGCAATGCAAAAACTGAATCTTCGTTACTTAGTAATCAGGGATTTAATTCATTGTGAAGTTAAAAAATCATTTCGCTTCACAGAAAAGTGCACCAAAGCCTGACAAACGTAAAAATAACACAGAAGACAATGAAGTTCCTAAAAAGAAACGCAAATCCGATGACGCAGAAGAAACAGACGCTAAAAAGAAAAAGAAACAAGAGAAGAAGAATGATAAAGCAAAGGAAGTTTCAGAAGAAAGTGACGCCATAGACACAGATATACATGAAGAAACTGATGAAGTATTAACGCCGGAAGACAAAGCACTCGTAGATTTGTCGGACTGCGTCACTGAAAAACAATGGAAGAAACGTGTAGCTTCCTTACGGAAATCAGTCAGTTGTAGAGTAAAAAGGATAGAGAGGATAGAAAAGAAGATTCTCCAAATAGAAGCAAGTGGTTTGACAGCTAAGAACAAGAAATTTCACACAGCGATGCATCAAGACAAATTAGTTGTTGAAGAAAGATTAAAACAACTGACAGAAACTTTGGGAACGGCACAAGAGAAGTTAAAAGAGTTAGGAATCGAAGGACGTTCACACCTTAGTCGTAAGGAGAAGAAGAAATTGAAAAGGGAGGAGAAATTAAAAAAGAAAGAGAAACTTGCATTAAAGAAGAAGTTAAGAGAAAAAGCGGCTGAGGACGGTGAGCAAGCAGAAGAACCTGAAGTTAACAAGAAGAGAAAGGTTAAAGTAGAAGAAACACCAAATGAAGAAGACGAAGTCCCAGAAAAACCGAAGAAAACCAAAAAATTAAAAGAAAAGCAGAAGAAAAATAAAGAAGTTAACGAAGTTATAGTAGATAAGAGTAAAGAGATCCAAGTGGTGGAGAGTTTACAACCGGCGTTGGTGGTGCCAAGCGCCAAAGACTTCTGGGCTGATAATGCTGAAAATTTGGCTAACAATGCAATAGAAGAATCCAGTAGCAGTGAGGACGAGGTTGGTACATCATTAAATTTTATTTGAGGTAAAAAATCGTAAGTTCTCACTCGTAAAAGTCGTAAATCTGATTTTTGAAAGAATATTGATTGTAAAAAAATATTCGATTAGCTTTTAACTCGAATTTTTAGAGCTCATTGGTATAGTGTTTATAATCTTCTTCCAATTACAACCTTCTTGAATCAAACTTACAATGTAAAATTTTATCTTTAGGAAACAGAACAGCCCAAAAAGAAGCGGAAGAAGCTGTCAGCAGCGGAGAAGGTAGCCAAGGCGCGGGCTGAAGAGGAGCGTCTCCGAGACCTGGAGCGAAGAGCGGCCGAGAGCGACGCCGCGCCGCGCTCCAGCGAGCAGTTCGAGCGGGCGCTGCTGGCCAGCCCGGACTGCAGCCAGCTGTGGGTCGCGTACATGGCGTGCCACCTGCAGGTCAGTTCTGTACACCTGGAGCGAGAGCGGCCGAGAGCGACGCCGCGCCGCGCTCCAGCGAGCAGTTCGAGCGGGCGCTGCTGGCCAGCCCGGACTGCAGCCAGCTGTGGGTCGCGTACATGGCGTGCCACCTGCAGGTCAGTTCTGTACACCTGGAGCGAGAGCGGCCGAGAGCGACGCCGCGCCGCGCTCCAGCGAGCAGTTCGAGCGGGCGCTGCTGGCCAGCCCGGACTGCAGCCAGCTGTGGGTCGCGTACATGGCGTGCCACCTGCAGGTCAGTTCTGTACACCTGGAGCGAGAGCGGCCGAGAGCGACGCCGCGCCGCGCTCCAGCGAGCAGTTCGAGCGGGCGCTGCTGGCCAGCCCGGACTGCAGCCAGCTGTGGGTCGCGTACATGGCGTGCCACCTGCAGGTCAGTTCTGTACACCTGGAGCGAGAGCGGCCGAGAGCGACGCCGCGCCGCGCTCCAGCGAGCAGTTCGAGCGGGCGCTGCTGGCCAGCCCGGACTGCAGCCAGCTGTGGGTCGCGTACATGGCGTGCCACCTGCAGGTCAGTTCTGTACACCTGGAGCGAGAGCGGCCGAGAGCGACGCCGCGCCGCGCTCCAGCGAGCAGTCCGAGTACCTTTAACATTAACTTTCAACTCTTCCATTCATCACTACCATCAGGTCATCATCAGCTGGTCTGTTTTCCTTTACCTTGCTATGAAAAACTACGTTGAGATTCTATGTTTCATTGTCTTCAGGCGGCGGAGATTGACAAGGCGCGCGCAGTAGGCCGGAAAGCACTCAACACCATCTCCTTCCGCGAGGAGCAGGAGAAGCTGAACGTGTGGCTCGCCATGCTCAACTGCGAGCACCGCTTCGGGACCAAGGTAAGAAGAGCTCTGTTGATATACTACTTGCTTTGTCACTTAAACGTCATGCATGAACTGCTGCACTTATCCGTCAAAGGTTCATACTAAAGTGTGCAGCAAGGCCGACTGTACCAAACCACACACAACCTTCTAACTCTAAACCCCCAGGAAACCCAACAAAAAATCCTAGAGGAAGCCCTCCAATACAACGACACCTTCAAAGTGCACTCCGCCCTCCTGGACATCCTGGTGGACACCTGCAAGCCCCAGGAGCTGGCGACCCTGGTCGAGCTGATGATGAGGAAGTACCGGCGGGACGCGGCGAGCTACGCGGCGTGCGGCGCCGCCTGCTACAAGCAGGGGCTGCTGGACAAGGCGCGGCAGGTCATGCAGAAGGCTGTGGCTGTGCTGGAGAAGAAAGAACGTGAGTATTGTAGACCTAGACCAAAAAGAAGGGTGTTTTTTAAGGACTGCCTGCTGAGTGGGATACGATTCATAATCAGTGAATTATTGCAAACCGATATTATCGCTAACGTTGTCACTGTCGTGGTACAGGGGAATTGTCAAAGAGACGTACCGAGTTCCGAGTAGCTCCGAATAAGTTCGATGCATTGAGTTGAGCGGAACTATTGCATTGTTTGCATTACGTTGAATTTACGATTAAATTTGTTAGAAAAAGTCAAAAAGTAAAGTTTTGATTTTAATAGGCTAGTGTCTTAAAAAAATCTAATTAGTCCGTCATTTAGATTATCAAAAAATATTGAACACGTATTTTTTCTTTTGTCAATTAAACATAAATTTAACGATGATAAAGTGCGTTGAAGTTGTGTGGCACACTTTATACCGCGTTGTGACGTCACGAGCCCCCACTCCCGAACTTTGATGCGCGTTATATTTGTCAATTTTGATTGATTTGATAAAGCACATACGTGTTCAATATTTATTGATAATCTTACTGACGGACTAATTAGAATTATTATGTTTTTACCCAGGACGCAGCCCTATTAGTCGGGCCCATAATGATTCAATTACTATAGTGCCCGGTCGATAAGAAGTAAATCCTGACACCTGTCATTTCGGTACAAATTATAACCTCAAAACCAAGAATAGGTTATAAATTGTACTGCGATGACAGCTGTCAGGATTGACTTCTTAACGGCCGGGCACTATAGGAGCCTCCGTTTTCAATATTATCCCCTATTCTAATCTGTATAGAGACGGACAATGTGGTTCATACATTATGCGGGCTGCGTTCAATTTGACCTGACCGCAGACCACGTCCAGTGTGGCTAATCCTTGATTGCCCTTCCCTCTCCGCAGACGTGTCGATCCTGGTCCAGTTCGCTCTCCTGGAGCGCACGCACGGCGAGCGCGAGCGCGCGGAAGCTCTGTTCGAGCAGCTGCTGGCGGTGTACCCGGCGCGCGTCGACGTCGCCGCCGCCTACGTCGACATGCTCGTGCGCAGCGGGGCCAACGCGCAGGCGCGGTGAGACTCTATTTATATCTCGTGGAGGCTACAGTGTCAGTCAAGGCGTCCTGCATGATCTGGGGTTGTAGAAAAACGTAAATCGACTTAACTCGTAATGGAAAAGGATGAATGCATGAACGGAGTATGATGACTTATGCCCTTTTTAACTTGATCTTCACAAGATTTATACCCTTTTCTGCTAGAAGCCCAGCATAAACTAGGAATTACATTTTAATATTATGTTTATAATTGAAATATAGGGGCACGTTTTATAAAGCTACAAGTAACAATTTTACAGGTCTAAACTAGCAACACTGCTCAAATGGCTGGGGCACGTTTTATAAAGCTACAAATAAAAAATTTACAGTTCTAAACTGGCAACACTGCTCAAATGGGTGGTCGTCATTGGTCGAGGTTGTGTCAATTGGAAACTTGGTAACCTGTAAATTGTAATTTGTAGCTTTATAAAACTGGTCCCTGGTCGACATTAGTCGAGGTTGTGTCAAATAGAAACTTGTAACCTGTAAATTGTAATTTGTAGCTTTATAAAACAGACCCCAGAAGCCCGTTTCACGAAGCTATAAATAAGTTACAAATTACAAGCAGTAGTCTCATTCTACCTCCTTTTGCTAGAAAGAGGGTTCCGCTTGTAATTTGTAACTTGTAGCTACGTGAAACGGGCCACAGGGGGTGAAGCACAGACATACACAACGTATTGACTAGATACGACACTTATTTTATACTTTGCAACGCAACTTAAACTTTGCACTGTTTATAATCATTGACGCCGCGCCACTAGCTGCTACTCAAATTAATGTTAAAGGGTTGCATCAATGTACCTAAAATTTACTCGTGAGGACCGTCGCGTCGTGGGTCTGGGTTGAAAACTCTTTAATAACCGAAAGGTTACTGACGGATAGCTTCTTTATTTCTTGCTTTTTACTGGAACAAATTAGATGGCAAAATAAATATGAAATTATCCAAAGAAATACGTTCCCTTGATTATTTCGGATTTGTAAAAACATATTCAAGTATACTTATTCTGATTTTATTACCGCACAGCCAAGTGATGGAGCGCCTGACGTCACAGAAGTTGCCAGCGCGAAAAATGAAAGTGCTGTACAACAAATGGGTAGAAATCGAGGAGCGAGGAGGCGACCCCGAGCAGGCGGAGAAGATCCGACAGCGAGCCGTGGAGTTCATCGAGAAGGCCAAGTTTTGAGGATTATTTAAATAAAGATCATGATCATTTTCTTGGGTTTTATTTTAACAAGGTATAAAAGGTAAATTATAATACTACAAATACTTAAACATGTAGGTCTTGGTAGATTTTACGTTGTTACTACTATTATTGTTCCAAGCGCTCTCGTGCGTCGGTGGGAGCGGAGGAGGCGGCGGCGCGCCTCTAGCGGGCGCGCTCGTCTGTTCTGGCACTGAATTTTTAATCGTATGGCTAGCAGGCGCAAGTCTTTGAGGCGGCAAATGACAGCCATAAATAGACACTGGCGCGCAGATCTCGTAATCCAAAGACTCGTAAAACTTTTCCTGTCCCTTCGTTGACAGATGTATCATTTTTAATTGAAGTACATTTTTACAATAAGCTTCGACGTGTCTCATTAAATAAGTACCCAATTTCCTTCCACGCAGAGCTTTGCTTATGACTACAGTTTCTACGAAGCAACTTTCAGGAATAATGGGAATAGCAGTCAGTTTGCAATGGCCTAAAACTTCTTTTCTATCTCTAACCAGAATAAAATTTGCCGGGAGGTAGTCGCAGGAAGCTTGTAGGGTCATCATTCGGGCGGTTTCGCTGCGAGGCCATTCTTCGTTTATCAAATCACAAGTATTTTTTAAAAATTCTGGGTAATTATGGAGAGGTAGCACTTCCAGTATCTCCGTTTCCATTGTTTTACCTGTCAAAAAATAGTTGAAATTAAAAAAAGGACATGGCAACACTACATAAGTGTCATCTGTCATTTCTGTCAAAATTGCCAAATTTGCATCAATTGAAAGCGAAATCGGATTTTTATTTGCATATTTATCGTGCGTTAAGACTGTAAACAAACTAAGTAATTCATTACAAACCTGGGTGAACACATTTCACATCATTTCAATCACATTTTAGCGTCTGAACTAAGGTGAGTGTACATTAAAACCTTTATAAACCGCAACGCGGGTTGGCTGGCGGGCCTCGGAAAGCGAACTAAGCTAACCTATTTTTATCTGTCACACACATGCCACCGTTCTCGTCCGTTTAACTTTATTTTGCGTAACTTCATTACGGCACTTCGGGCCAGTTAGGTAATGCAGCCGGAAGGAATGCAGTAGGAAATGTAAACAAACACTCCTAATCTTATTTCGTGTAACAAAAGCGCGTATAGATGTTGTTCCTCAACATTTACTTGTTTTAGGAGAATCCTTACTTTTTCGAAAGTTACTATTTATTGAATACTTAAACAAAATGAGGGTGTTATATACTGCCCGACTTAAAACTCTCAATAAGAGCAAAAATATAAAAAAAACTGTTCCTTACATATGATAGAGTAGTTTTTGTAACTATTAAACTCAGTCCCAAGTGCATACTTTACATACTACACAAGAATTATAACAGGTCAAATAGGATATTAAAAGTTAGCCCTATAGTATGGCAGTCTGAGTTCCCGGGCTTTAAAAACTCTTCTCAAAAAGTTGAATGAATTGGTACTCTCACTTTAGGAATGGCCTTACACTTGCAATGACTATTGCAGAAAAAATGGAAAATGTTCATCTTAATCTGTTTACTTTAATAATTTTAAAAACATTCAATCCTGTTTTTGCTAACTAGTTTCTTTCACAGATTACCTGTAAGCGGAGCTTTTTTTCTAGCAAAAGGAGTTTGAAAGAGACTTCCGCTTGTAATTTGTAACTTGTAGCTTCGTGAAACGGGCCTCTGATGGTACTTGTAAGCAGGCTCTGAGGCTCATATAGACTCAAGGCTACAAATTAGAAATGCCAACTATAGAAAAAAGATTTAATGTGTCTGTGCTAATCAGGTACAGTACATAATTCCGAATCAATCATAACCCTGAATTTTACTAAATCTGCATGCAATTTTTAGATAGAAGACTTTATATTTTTCGATATAATTTATAAATCAAACCTAACTTAACCTATGTTTAGCAATTAAACTATGTATATAATCAAAAATATCTCTAGCATAACAAAGCATTTTAAAAAAATGGTCCTATAGCCATGTGGTTGCCGGCTTAGAATAGTGCCACTCCATCTCTTCCCGTGGAAGTCATAAGAGGAGACTAAGGGAATTAAGGCTTTTAGTATTGTTAGACGATGGGCTTGCAACCTGTCATTAATATACACATGGTAAACATCTTAGCCTGATTGTGCAAAATGTGGTTACAGAAATTAACAACAAGTTTTTAGAGCTGTTGGTAATTTTGTAGTTCTGCCTACCCCACTCTGGGAATGAAGGCGTGAGTGTGTGTGAAAATTAAAAAGAAACCGGCCAAGTGCGAGTCGGACTCG
This sequence comes from Acleris cristana, assembly GCA_948252455.1. Classification (NCBI taxonomy): domain Eukaryota; kingdom Metazoa; phylum Arthropoda; class Insecta; order Lepidoptera; family Tortricidae; genus Acleris; species Acleris cristana. The sequence continues at coordinate 14,257,635 of OX411789.1, forward strand.
CGCACGCAGGGTTCCGTACCATTATCTATACAACATTAGCCGAAAACGGCAAAAAAATCATGTTTGCTGTATGGGAGCCCCCGTTAAATATTTATTATATTCTGTTTTTAGTATTTGTTGTTATAGCGGCAACAGAAATAAATCATCTGTGAAAATTTCATCTGTCTAGCTATCACGGTTCATGAGATACAGCCTGGTGACAGACAGACACACGGACAGCGGAGTCTTAGTAATAGGGTCCCGTTTTGACCCTAAAAAACGGAACTTTAAGGTGTCCATGCTACTCATTTCACCTGTAGTCTAGTCTAGAACTCAACAATGCACAGTATTAGGCAGTATAGGGTTCTAACCACTACCACTTCATGTCCTAATAGATAAAAGACTGAATGGAGGACGACGAGGCGCCCGCGCTCTCCGCGGAGGCGTTCGCGGCGCTGCAGGAGTTCTACGCGGAGCAGCGCCAGCGGCAAGAGATCCTGCAACAGCTGCAGGCCGCAGACAAGCTGAAGGAAAACGTACTGTTCGACGAGAACTGGGTAGGCATTTTGGAACTGTATTTCTTTTATGTAAATATATTTTGAGACTAAAGACAGCCAATGTGCTGCCTGACTGAGGGGAGCTGGGGCGGTGGCCCTGACTCGCCAAACCCCCCATTAACTACAACCCACCTGATGGCAGGCTCAAGTCAATACCTTCTAAAAGTGCATTTCTCTCAAAAGGTATACTTGGGATGGCTTCTGAATTATATAATAGAATCCCGAAAGCAATTAGAGACATAGAGGACTTAAAAAAAAAATTAGCATTAATGACATGCTAAAAGAGAAGGGTTACTATAATATTAATGAGTTTATGGTAGAATAAGAAATTGACCGAATTTGTTTAAAATTGATAATTAGATATATACATAATTAACTAAATATTGCATGCCAGACCCTGGCAAATAGTGACGCATGATTTTTCTTTTTTATTTTATGATCACCTACTCACAATTAAGCAATAAATAATCTTTGACTTTGACTTTGACTTTGATCATAGTCTAGGCAACTGATAGCAAGTCTAAAAGAGGAAAAAAAAATTGATTTAAAACTTAAAGTATATAGCTTTCCGAATTGAAATGCGGTAAATTATAATGGTTAGCAATCAATACTTAGGCCGGCCTTACACCTGTAAGTTATTGCTGTAACACCCGTATTCACAAACAATACTTAAGGGATCCTGCGTTCGATACAGCTTTGTGATTGGCCCTTTTTGACCGACCTTTTGTTTATGAGACGATTTGAACCACCCTGTGCGTTCGTGAGCACTGTGAGACCTCATAGTGACGTTTGTGAATACGGGTGGAAGTTTTGAAACAAAGTTATATGCAAGAGAGAGATGCAGATATTTGCCGCTCACTCTTACCTATAGTTGCGTCTCAAAACTTACAGCATTACTTACAGGTGTAATGCCGGCCTTACCTCTTAATAATCAGCCAGGGCGTCAAGGTTAGAAATGGCCTCTGTTGAGATCGAGATTGACACATTTAATTTAATCTAAAAAGTCAGTCACATTTTTCGTACAAAAAAAATTCGTTGTCCCCTATTCCCATCTGTGTTAAATTTCACGTCAATTGGTTAAGCCGTTGAAATGTAAAGATGGAACAATCAGACAAACAAACACACTTAGTTATGACTAACGATAAGGATTTTAATACATATTCCATACGGGTGCGCCAAAGTTCATATAAAATTGCAACTCCGATTATTGGAACTCCGAATTTTTTTCTCATACCATTTTACATCATAATGATCACTCCTCATACTCTTCATAATATTTTTTAATACTAATGATCGGAACTCATACTCATCTGAACTTATAACGCCAATATTCATGGAACCGTACACTTTTCAGAATTTCTTAAATATCTTGCGTGTATATAAAATTAGGTTAGGTTAGGTTAGATTTATAGCAATCCTCAAAAAGTAACAGTTTATTAAATAAATGCATTATGAGTTGCGATAATTATGACTTAAAAAAGTATGAATAAGAAAGTATGAGCAAAATTTTTCGAAGAAATGATGAGTATAGACACAAATCGTTATTTGTATAAAAAAATCTAAAGACCAATTTTATATGAGCCAATATGGACCCATTCCATACCCCTAGGGCATCGGAACACAGCACAACAGTACCAAAAATTCCTTGTTGTTTTACACCAAACCGTTATTCCAGCAACTAAGCCAGTTCTGGTACGACGAGGCCACAGTCCAGGCGCTGGTGAAGGTTGTGGACCGGGTGCTGCCAGCCGGCGGGCGCGCGGCGCTGCTCTCCTGCCCAACGCTCTTCGTGCCTGTCAAGAGGCACCTCGGAGACAGGGCCACAGGTGGGCACATGACATACCTAACTTTTTTATATCATTGAGGAGGCAAAGGAGCACGCAGGCTATCTTGGGCACGTTTTATAAAGCTACAAGTTACAATTTTACAGGTCTAAACTGGCAACACTGCTCAAATGGCTGGCCGTCATCGGTCGAGGTGGTGTCAAATGGAAACTTGTAACCTGGGAATTGTAATTTGTAGCTTTATAAAACAGGCCACTGATGGTAAGTGGGGTCTGTTACCCATAGACTTTTACTTTAACAAGACCACAATCTTAAGACTGCAATCCTAACCTGTCACAGGCGTTAAGGCGACAAGGTACCAAAGTTCTAAGTAAGTGGTAAGTGTACTTATAAGATCGACTTTAAAGTTAGCATCAAAAGTAGCTAAGCAGAATAACATGCTCGAAATGATCTAGACACGACGTATTCTCTTGACAATAGAGTCGAGTGTAGATCATTTTGACATCTTCGATTGCGTAGCTACTTCTGCTGCTGACTGTTCATGCGACTTCACACGTCTGACGACGCGTTGGCCTACTCGACCTACCTACGAAGCTGGCGGTCCTGGGTGCAAATCCCAGTAAGGGCAGATATTTGTGCAATGAGTGCGAATATTTTTTCCTGAGTCATCGATGTTTTCTATCTATTTAAGTATATATTTCTCTATATAACTATTAATATCGTTGTCTAGTACCCATAGTACAAGCCTAGAGCTTAGTTTGGGACTAAGTCAATTGGTGTGACATTGTCCCCTGATATTTATTTATTTATTCATATATTATTGCTTTTCCGACATTCTCTTTATGTACCTACTTCCACATTATATTCCAGTATCCCTCCTCGAATACGACCGCCGCTTCGAGGTTCACGCACCAGACTTCATCTTCTACGACTACAACCATCCCGACCAGCTGCCCCCAGGCCTGGAGCCATACGAGCTGGTCATAGCCGACCCCCCCTTCCTCTCCGAAGAGTGCCTCACCAAGACCTCCCAAACCATCAAACTCCTCGCCAAAGACAAGATAGTGGTGTGCACTGGGGCTGTGATGAAGGAACACGTTGAAAAGCTGCTGGATTTGAGGATATGCGAGTTCCAGCCGCACCATAGGAATAATTTGGCGAATGAGTTCTCGTGTTACGCTAATTTCGATCTAGATGGCGCTTTAAGGTGATAAGGATGTCAGCGCTTGCGAGCAAAATGGTGGACACATAGCGAGGACAAGCTTGTCAGCTGATTTGGAGTTTGTTCGCCATTTTGGTTGCAACCATACCACTTAGATTTTATCTTTACGTAAGCAAGTCGTTCTCGAACCAGCGTCGCTATTGTCTAACGCACTCGCAATCGTAATCGGCTTCAAAGAGGAACAATAGTTTTCATTTTGTATGTAGACTCGACTTCGACTTTAAAAATGAAAACGATTGCGATTGCGAGTGCGTTAGGGAATAGCCCCCCGTTCCCATTATTGGAATGGGCTAAAATTTGGAATACATTATGTAAACCAAATTACAGTGTAATATTATGGTGTTTAAGCTGCTCTGATAAAATTGGAGTATGGCAACAGGATCTTCACTATACAACTTGAATCTACTGAGCTGACAAAATGGACCGGCACAATGTTTTTAAAGGAGACTATAGTGCCCGGCCGGTAGGAAGTCAATCATGACACATTGCACAACCATGAAGTTTCTAAATATGGATAATTTTGACAGCAGTCAAACAATGCTGTTATTACTATTCCTTCACACGCTACAAATAAGTTTGGCATTGTTTTACTGCTGTCAACAATGTCAATAGTCAGACACTTCATGGTTGGCAATTTCTCAGGATTGACTTCTTATATGCCTTGTACTGTACTTTAATAGTCCCGAATTATGTTACCAAGGGTAGGTTAGAATTCCAAATTCTGTTGGAATTGCACTTTAACTCTTAATAAGGCCCCCTTAAAGTAAAAATGCTAGACCAAAATGAAATACATATGGAATCGCAAGTCTCTAAAAAGTAATAATAGATGATGTTACATTTCTGAAAAATACAATTAAAATAGTATCATAAAATGTAGGTAGTAAAGTTCAATTTCAGCTTATTGTAATGTGGTCAATAAAGAGCCTCTGCCTTAGTAAGGGTTAAATTCGATAAATCATATGACAGAAAATATATTTTTATATTCAATTGCATTTATGTATGTTAATATTTAAGTGATAAATAAAACATGTTTTTATTAAAACGCATTGCATTTATTGTTCTCCTTAACAAGTTACATTATGCTGGTAAACTCTTATTAAATTCTCTCATAGATCAACTAGCGGTCGATATAGATAGATCACTATATGATGTTTACTTTCTAAGCCTCATATCTGATTGAATATTTTCACAGGAAAGTAGTCTTTATACAGCTTGGAACATGAGTGTTTTTTTTTCTAACTATTCGATCAGATAAGAGGTTGAGAAAGTAAACGGGAACGAAATGCAGGTTCACTTTCAACCCTTACAGCGTTCATGATGCTCTATTTGTATGTATTTTTAACACATCGTGAAAGGGTTAGAAGTTATAACAGACAGATATAAAAACTTCCAGTAATCAAAATATATTTGCCAACAAATGAGTGGTCCTAGATCCTAGTTTTTAAACGAGACCTATGGAGTTTTTCTAGTAAGTAAATAAGTTTTGACGAGGAATGATGATGATATTAAAAATAACTAAAGTAACTTATAAATTGTTCTCTAATATTGATCATGAAGTAAAATGATCTTACAACTAAATATACAAGATCATAAAACATAAAACCTGAGTTAAAAGTACATTAAAGTAGTTAGTTTTACAAAATAACTAATGTGTCTTGTAAACATATTTTAGGCTATTATGGTAGAGACTCGGCGCCAAATAATTTGTGACAGTCTTCACATATTTTTGTAAACTGTACTATTTTTTTTCATATAACGTTATAAGTGAACCCACAAGTTACAATTTACGACTGCCAATATCTACGCTTTTAATCTAACGAACCATTAAAAATATAATGGACAATCTATCGTAAATTACTATAAATTCTGCACTTACATATTAAAATAAATAATTCCACTTTTCATTAATGAATTTGATTAGGTCGACAATACAATTAGTTTAAAATTTTGGTGTTATAATACCTATTTTGCAACTACTTAAAATATTATACATAATACTATTGCTTCGAGACATTATTTATAAAGAAATTATGGGTAAATTATGTGAATGCTTTATTATAACTATGACAAAAAATGATTTTTTATCTTATAGTCGTATATTGGTCGCATATAGGTCAGAAAGCTTACTCTATGAATGGTCTTATGATAACTGTACAGCCATTTGACCGCACGGTGGTAAATGCACGCGACCGGCGTCTCGACATGAGGACTAACAATAGACACCAAAATACATTGTAAGTGAAAAACATAAAATTAATTACCAACTAACAGTGCGAAATTTGTACTAAAAATAAATTATTAACTCATTTTGTAAATATTTAAACACTAATCTTTAATGCTAGACGGAGTAAAAGTACATTTCATGTGCTACAAATTCAAAGAAAATTTGAATGGACAAGTTTCTTAATTTGGAAATATTTCAGAAAATATTTAGTAGTGTTGCAGTGGTTTTATCTAACTAATATTTTAATTCCGTTTAGTATTAAAGATTAAAAACCCATTGGTCTCTAATGGCCGAACTCTATATTCAAACCGCGGATAGATAGGCTTACTTCTGGTTAAAATTTGACACATTTTGTATGGGCATGTGTCAAATTTATACCCGAGGTAAGCCTTATCTATCCGCGGTTTGAATATAGGGTTCGGGGCTTACGGCCAAACCCTATATTAAATCCGCGGATAGAATTTGAATTTAGGGTTCGGCCATAAAGCCCTTAACATAAACCGAAATAAATCAGAATAATAGACATTATTGTTTCGTTCAGATGATAGATGTTAACAATATCATTTGGTTTTTAAGTAATAAAGTTTTATCTTATTTTTTTATTAACAGACGCTATTTCAAAGCGAATACCAGGGCCTTTTCCACTTTATCTTAAGCCATAATTATTCACTATCTAATTCACTTGTCAGTAAAGAAAACTGTAATATAAAAAAACAAAATGGTTTCAAAAGCAAGATGGAGCAGAAGGAAAGAAGAGACCCTGACAAGAGAAACTGAAAATGGGATAAAGACTTTGACGTGTTGACGTTGGTCGATAAATTAATTGTTGTATAAATACACGCGACCAAGGTGACTTCCCATCAGGTGGGGCCTGTATGTCCGTCCATGGCAATAGAAAAAAAAATTGTCATCAGGCTCTTTCAGTTTCAGCTCCTGATGTGTCAGTTGAAAATATATTATATTTTTAATTCCAACAACGGGGTCTGTTTATTAATTATCATCAGCCACGTGTTAGGTTGTTATGACTAATGTAAGCTACAGAGACCAAAAGACGTATATACAGAATTCATATGCCTAACTACTATTTGTTTGTTGTTTCTATCTACAAAGGCCATTGTAGCATTGTCTCGGGGTTGGCGTGGAAGCCGATAAATAGTTTAAATTAATACACTGTGACTGTTTTCATCCAAGGACATTTTAGGCCTTATTATACAATACAATACAATACAATACAAATACTCTTTATTGAACACCAGAAAACAAAACAAGGAACAGTACATTTGAATAACATATATGTATACAACAGGCGGTCTTACCGCTAAATAGCGATCTCTTCCAGACAACCTTGGACAGAGAAATAATAAGACAAAAATACATGGCAGGCGGTGTAAACTAATTCCTTCAGAACTCAAACTAAACTACAAGAAACACTTTTGTTATAATAAAATCTACTTATACATATTTATATAAACTACATATAAATACACACATACCTCATGTAAATGAGGTAAAGTACATACCAAATACACACTAAATACCTACATATTATAATATATACAATAATATATATCTATATAATATACACATACATAAATTCCAGAAACTATAACTTGTATAAGTTTTCTATGTGAACGCGAAGCAGCGAAATAATACGACGTGTCTGTCACAAGAATGTAGCGTATGAAGTTTGACGGCAATTGCCGACGTTTGGCGTCAGTGCCACGAATTTCCGAGGGCGTGATTTGCCGGGTAATCGCTCAAAAGGTTAAGAAAGGACGCGTTCAAGGCACTGGGTGAAAGTTAGGGAAACGTTATTACGAGTTGGTTACGACTATTAGTTACTCAAAATATTAATTTATTTGATCATTACTCTTTTACTTAAGTTCTTAGGCCAATATTGTTTGTATTTATACAGTCACAGCTTGTATATCTACGCACTAAATAAAATGAAATTAAACAAGTAGGTAAAGAGACTCACGATGCTTTAGCACGCATGCGTATTGGCTTTACGGAAAAGCGCATAGAAGCGATGCCGTCGTGAGTAATCGAAATAGTAACAAAACAATGACATTTTAATAAAAAAAGGTACATATGTTATAGAGATCGTATTGGAAATGCGACCTTATGCCGAACCATAGATAAACAATGGTTCGGCTATTAAATTGTAGATACGCCCTTCTTGGTTCAAAGAGAAATGTTGCGATCCAAAACAAAACGAAGAAACGAATGAGTACTTACTAAAAAGGACAAAAAAAACGATACCTTTTGAGTATAACATTAACATGGGCTAGATAAATGAACTAATCTTGACCGAGATGCCAGTCTCAAGATATGTTTTAATCGTCATGTCATTGAAGAGTGTAATTTTTTTTAACGGTTATTAATACGATACGAAGTTCGAAGTTACGTTAACTCCATCCCTTTTTCTCCATTTAGTCTCGAGTGATGAGTGACGGGGATTCTAAGTACAATCGAAGTTCCGAATTTGGTGGTTTGTAGCAGGCATCCTGACAGAAGCGCGTGGAGCTAACCCCATGTGCTTCTGTTTAGTCCACCAGCGTAAATGCTTTATAACCGAACAATTGTCCTCGCGTGTGATATCCATGGACTTGTTTCTCATAAGTTCATGACGATTGTCTAAATCTCGACATTGACGAAATACACCTTGTTAAAACAAGAAGTGGAAGGCAATAATAAAGAAAAAAACATGGCCCTAATGGTGCACTTAAACCAGAAATTATTGTCACCAAATAAGAGGAAGACCGCTAATAAAAAATGTATAGCTTTCTTAACTCTATTTACATTTAATTGAATGAATGATTGTCCTATTTTCAGATAATAATTATAATAAACTCTGTATGCAGCAGGTACTGTGTTTATAGCACGACTTTGATCAAAATATAAACAACAATAATTATATTCAAAACAAATTAGTAATTTCCGATCCTTACAAAATTTAATCTTGAAACGGGTTCTTACCGCGGTCACAGAATAAGTAATAGTACAAGTATATATATATATCTGTGTTACAGCAAACATGCGAATTAAAACCTACTAACAACGCGTTAACGTTGATATTACCTAGCACGGCACGGAAGTGATCATGATAAAATAGTCTGTGAGAGGTTGACAGTTGAGAATTTCTCTTTTTTTTGCCACTATGAATGACATCTCCAGAATTAAAAAAAAATGGCAGGTAGGTAGAGAACATCAAACTATGCAATAATTAAATAATATTCTAATGTGTCCCAAAATATTTGTATGGAAAGTTCCTTTTGTGTTACCGATATTCAAACGTTTTTGGTAACACAAAAGGAACTTTTCATACAAATATATTGCATAGTTTGATGTTCTCTACCTACCTGCCATTTTTTATTAATTCTGGAGATGTCACTCACAGTGGCAAAAAAAAGAGAAATGCTCAGTTAAGAAGAGCCTAACAAAAAAGAGGGTAGACCGATAAGCTTTTGCTTAAAAGCTGTCAATCTACCCGCAGATTTTATGTCGGATTTCAGAACACTAGGGTAAGAACCTGTTTTATTTGTTTAAAAAAGTATGAAATTGAACCTATATTTGAAAACTACCAGTAACAAATCGTTTTAGTTTAGACACGTCTAACAATTGCTCTTTCTAATTAAGGTATTTAGAGGTACATAAAAAATGTACAATAGTGGCCACATAAGTAGGATCGCTTGCGACTTTTTATACATTGCCTACAAATATGACTTATGAATTTTGACCGCAAGCGTACCTAATTATGTGACCACGACTTTATCTTTTGGGATCTTGTAGGTTTTTTATAATTTATTTAAAGTTAGAAGCTATGAGAATATGATGATATATAAAAATACTATATAAGTTATTGATTTTTATTAAAATTTACTATACGATACGCAAGGCCTTATTTCAATTAGATTTATTCGGTTTTATTATGGACATTATTTTTCAAGGCATTATGAAATATTTACTTGTACCATTAGAGATAATAAAATAAATATAATGTCCATAGTAAAATTTCACCCTGTTTATTATTTTTATTTATGTAATAGATAAAAATATAATATGATACTTGTCATATACTATTACCAGTTATTAGGTGATTATGTGATGTTTTAACGCGATATTATAGTAACAAATGTGAGATTTATTTACAAAAGAATATGAACCGCTCTTCTAATGAAAATTAAATATATATTTTTTAACAGGAACTCTGCTGTACCTACTAACGTAGACCCATGTGGACTCGTTAGTTTGGTCTTTATAAGCAGGAGATAGCGGTGCGAAAAAAAATTAAGCAAAGGTTTGTAAAAAAAAAACGAAATATATTGTCAGTTATATTATAACGATGCTACTCTTTCTATAGTCATAACATTAAGAAAATATTATATCGCACTGATAGACAAAGGAATGAAAGAAAATAATTGCTGCGTTTGTTTCAAGTTCATAGAAGTGGTATTTAAATACAGTTGTATTTCGAGTTAATACAGTATTGATTTAGCAGTGCGATATTTAGGCACATTAAATAGACCGATTTTTATTTTTCCTTTGTGTTACTAATAGAGAACTGCAAATAGAGTTTTATTTTTTATTACAATTAATTAATATAATTTTCTAGATCTATATTTAAAGCTTTTCCGGGCGAAGCCGCAGGCGAAAGCTAGTCTTATTTTAAAATTGACATCAAAATTAATAGTTAAAAATAATCGAAAATATCACATTAACAATATAATTACACTAACCAACCGGCTCCCTTTCTCATTGAACGTTATTATGAGCGAGAAAAAGAAGGGTATACAATTGTCAATCAGGATGAGTCAGTAAGAACGAGATTATACGGAAATTTGTTCTTAGGAACCATGTCAGTTTTACAACAAAGAAAAACTGCATTGAAAGATCATCAAAAATTACAATACATTAGCGGGAATCGAACCAAGTAACTAGTTTTTATCGAAATAAGAACATATCTCATTGCAATAATTTATAAGTTGTAAAAAATATTTCTTGCATTGAAATGCCATCCGCAAAATATATATTTATTAAATACCACCATGGTAGTTTCACGGCTACCTTTAAAACCAACAAAAAGGTACCCAAGAACAAGCTTCTGTCCCTCTTATATTTTGAATATAATTTTGATTGCTACCCTGTATAGTGGGTCTAGCTCGAATCTACTTACTTATTAGATATAAGATATAACGTCATATCACACTTTGAATTGTTATTGATATATAAACCTTAAGTCTTTAACCTAAGGTTTATTTCGTGTGTACTAAACCCACTTTCGGTTAACAATTTTATAACTAACTATATTAATCCTTAACAATAATTAATAATTAAATCTGCATCGCAGATATACGTTTTCGGAACTCGCCGCGTGCAAAAATATACTTCTCATACTTTGGGTGCTTTTAACCCTAGCGTCTAAGACACAGGGCTCAGGGCAAAATTGAACGTTAACAGGGAAAGGATGTCCTCAAATGATGTTAAAGTAATTTAAGTTTAAACTTCATAGGAATAGGGTATTTTTTCTAAAATCCAAAACTCATAGGAAGACTTAAATACTTAAAGTAAATTGCACAAAATATACAGACACAAGAATATAGCTATGCCTTAAGAATATATGAACGAAAACGGTAAGAACAGTAGATATTGATGGGTATCATAAGGTCGGATTTCAGTTACCAACAGTTGGCATCTGAAATTCGACCTTATGAAAATTCAGGCAAACGAAACAGTTTGCTGTCTCGCTTACCTGAATTTTCATAAGTTAGAAAAACATTTTTGCTGAAACCGTTTAACTTTTCTGGATTGTTATAATCAGGGCCCGTAATTTTCATGCCGATGACATAAATTTGACGTCACGCTCCATATAGGGTGATCCCAAATAGTTTTATTGTAAATTATTAATCATTCATCATGTACAAATGACTTCAAAAGTACTCTATTTACACGTGGAATAAATAATACCTACTTCATACGTGAAACGTAAATAAAACTATTTGATTTGTTTTTATACATACATTATATTAAATGGTATTGTTAATAACACATTACAATAATTACGTAGAAAACAGAATTCCTCTCTAACGTAAAGCACGCCATCCTTCTTGCATTAATTCCCGTGCAAAGAAAATCTAAGTCATCTTCGCGTTCATACGTAATGAAATTATCATAAAAATCCTTTTGTTTTGTAATTGTATTTTTGTTTGTTGTGTCACACATTTGGTTAATTATTATTATCTGCAGAGGTTGTTAAATGATTAATTATGACGAATTTAATCGGAATCATACTCTATGCAGCGTGACGTCATTTTTGCGTCAACGGCATAAAAATTACGGGCCCTGGTTATAATATAAAACAAACCTAACCTAAGGGTGGTATTCCACCTATCCAATTCTTTGTCCAATGTGCATTTGATCAAAGAAATTGGATGACTTCATAAAATTTTCTAGAAACGCCTACATTTGATCAAATATTACGAATGACATTTAATTCAAAATGGCTACGCAAATAGTATAAAAACTTGGACCAAGATATTGGATAAGTGGAATGGGCCTCCGTCAAAGAAATTTGATCAAATATTGGATATAGAAATTGGAAAAAGAATTGGATAGGTGGAATACCACCCTAACCTACAGGTTCTGTAGGTGTATCTCTTTAAACATTTTGAAAAGTTAATTGGTTTAATTACTTTCTAACTTATGACTTTTGAGACATATTAAATAGGTGGAAACAATACTTCGGACTTGTGATAGAATACCATATTGATGTATTAGCGAGTCCGCGGAATCGCATATGTAGTAATATCATTATACGTTTCTAGGAATGTATATGAAAAAAAAATGATCTCACCACTGACTACGACAATTTCATATTAATATTTCATTTTTATTCATTCCTATTTAGAACACCGATAGGTTTTGGAATTAATATTTACATGTATAGACAAAATTTGTTCGTAGGGCAAATCTTATATGCCTTAGGCCCCTTGAGCAACACTTGTGTTGCTATACAGCCACGTAAACAATGCCAAACAAGATTGTCAAATATGTCAATGCGATAAAGTACCAAAATAAGTATTTACTTCGACGTTGACTAACATAACACGGTAGTTAGAATAAAGTTCTGTAAATAAATACGGTAAGTACATAGATACGGTAATATTAGTGGAATTTATCTGTTCTTATGGACAACAATGAAATTAGAAAGTCGACTATTTCATTCGCAGATTCATATATATCCACTTACTTATTTATTTGGCCCACAAAAGTCCACCTATTGACGTTAAAAAATAATTGGTGTTTCATTTCTAGCACAAGATTCGTGTACCTATATTTATAAACTTACCACATATACGCTTACGCAGACTCCATATTAAATCTATAAAAATAATCAGTTTAAGGACAATCCCATAAGATACGACTGCACACAATGCATTTTAATCGTTTGAAATAAGATTCAAATTCGATCAAACATTGTGTAAACAGCCAGTATTAACATAAAAAATCCAAATTCAAACCTTTCAACATTCGTGACCCGCACATTCGATAACAATCGTTATAACAATACAATAGAGTACAATCAAGATCGACAACTATACGCGGACCGTTACAAATGTATACAATTTTATTAACTGTCGAGGAATAAGCGGAAGGTTACCGTAGATGTCATTATTGCCTTAATAATAAGTTCAGTTTTGTATGACGCAAGGGTCTTCCTCTAATTCCCCAAGTATACCAGGCTGGTTATCAGGAAAAGTTGCTCAAGGTGTTACCATGATCGATCGTCATCGATGCCATCAATTGATGATCAACATGGATCAACAATTCGTATCACACTAATTTGTTTTAACCAATTGTTAAATTTGGTATTCATGAATAGAACGATCGGGCCATCGATAGCACAAAGTATTTCACATTAATCGCTCGACGATGGTCGATGATGTATGATCGATCGTTCGACAATCGAATCAATCGATCAAGTGTACGAATACCCAGCCGGCGTTGTCAACTTTCAAATAAATTTTACATTACATAACATTTCTAATAATCAGGTCCTTTAATATTTTTAAAGGCGCGTAGAAGTTATAGATCCTGAGTGTACCACGTGATTCGAACTTGGATATTAGCGTGTATTTTAACGAGAAACATATAGTAAAGGCACCCATGGTCCGCGCGTCCAACCGCCTTGCTGCTGCGTCACACTGCGTCATAGTCAAGTGGGGGGAGGAGGGGTCAATATTGTCACGTAACACTGCTTATGACCATGTCAATGTGGTGTAAATTGTTTACATTTTTTTGGTCACTCAACACATTTATTTGCTAACAAACTGGCACAGGGAATGTTTCGTTTGTTCCAACAACATTTAACTACCGTAAAACTACACAACTATAGTCCTGGCATACAACAATATAGTCCAATTTTACTTATCATCACATATTCTAAAAATATGATAACTTTAGCTATAGCTAAAGTTTAGAGCAATACAGTAAACAGTACATATACCCAGCAATAATAGCAGTAAGGTATCATATTTTAAAATAATTTAATGAGGATGATTGGGCTATCGTTCCAGGCTAGGACCATATTTGTGTAGTTTTACGTCCATTTGTGAACTATGGGTCTCACCTACCATCAGGTGGCGCGTGTTATCGTGGCTTTAGACACTAAAACTTTTGTAAATTTTGTCACATTTTGTTGACTGAAGATTGGCCATGAAAATAGGGTAGAAATTTTCCGTCTAATTATTATTAATTGTTTAAGAGCCTGGTAGCTGTTTAATTAAATTTTCAAAACAAATCAAGTTTAGGCGTTTTTTGGTAGAAATTGTCTGAATGATGTCGATATTAATCTTTAGTTTTTAGGGTTACACTGCTTACGCTTTCCATCCGTCCGGGCTAACTTTAAAGAGCTGTATTTATTGAACAGTTAAAAAAATAAAAATTGTACAAACATACAAACGTCAAAGATTTGATTAAATATATTACAAACCCTGAAGAAAAGCAACAAATACTAATAAGTGATCAAGTGTGGCTCGCTCTGGTACGATTCGAAATCAAATTCAAATTGGAATATAATATAATAATACCTACTCTGCGTCGCTACAAAACCTACAGTGCAAGAGTTCAACTCGGACTTGACCAGTATTTTTTTAATTACCACACCCACTTTCACCGCTGATCAGTTGCCAGGCTCCCAAAAATTACTTAATAAATATGGAACCCGATTTCATAAATTGCTATTGTTTCCCCGTGGCCAGTCCTCAGAGCCCCAGGCTCCCCCCCCCTACCTCCTGGTCCGTGTTGTATCACCTTAGGCGGCGCCAGCACAGGTAGAGCAGCAGCAGCAGCAGCGCGGCGGCGTGCGCCAGCAGCAGCGCGGCGGCGGCGACCAGGCGGAGCGCGCAGGCGCCCAGCGCGCGCGCGCAGGCGAGCTCCGCGCCGCGTCAGCCCGTGCCGCACTTGCCGGACTCGAACACGCCCTGGGAGACGTACGTTAAATACAGGGTGTTTGGCAGCCGGGTGTAGGCGTTTTAAGAGATGATAGAGCGTCATTGTAAACATTTTTGACCACATTTACTATTATGCAAAGTTGCACAGTTTTTGAGATATTGTTTTTTTTTTTTAAAAGAACGCTATTTTCACCAGGAATACATTTATTAAACACTCTATACAGTCCGTGTTGAATAAATTTTTAGTGTTTTACCTCCACAATCACAATACCTTATTTTTTCAAGATAAATTCAAATTAACGCACACTAATGCTGGGTACACTGGTTTTTCAAAATTGTTTTTTTTACAATATCTTAAAAAGCCGTGAAACTTTTCATAATAGTAAATGTGGCCAAAAATGTTCAGAATGACCCTAACTATAATCCCTTAAAACCGCTACCCCCGACTGCCAAACACCCTGTATAACTCAAGGGGCTAAGCCAAACAACAGTGAGTTCAACGCTCCATATAATTTGTGTTGATATTTGTATGATCACGTATTTTGAATGACCACCGTATGGTCATGTATGACACTTGTATTGTACGTTATTATTTGCCGACGTAGGAACGCCTCGAGCTCGTCGCACTTTATGGTCGCGTTGTTTAGTCGTGTACGACCGATGTATTATCATGTATGACGGCTTTATGATCACTTATGGCTGCTGTTTGGTCATGTATGACAATTTTATGGTCATGTATGATAGCTTTATGGTCATGTATGACAGCTGTATCATGTATTATCAACTGAATAATGAGATATGACCTCTCCATGGTCCTGTATGGCAGCTGTTTGGTCGTGTATGACACTTGTATGGTCTTATAAGATTGCTATGTCATTGTGTATGTCAATATAATCATGTGTGACAACTACTTGGTAGTGTATGACAGTTGTATGAACATGTATGATTATTGTATAGTGATTTATAGTTATTGTATGGTGATGTATGACAGTTGTAGTCGTGTATAAAGGTTGTACGGTCGTATGTGACAGGCATACATTCATGTATGTAACTACACTAGTGCCTCACCCGGCGGAAGAAGGGCGAGAAGCTGGCGAGCGCGTGCGGCGTGAGCGGCGCGGTGTGCAGCGGGCAGCGCCGGTCCTCGGCGCACACGGTGAGCAGGCGGCGCAGGAACGCCTCGAGCGCGCCGCGCCGCGCGCGCGCCACCGCCTCCGACTGCCATAGTTGACGAGGTGGGAATGGGATCGATGCCACCTAAACAAAAAAATCGTTATGTATGACTGTTTTATGGTTTTATATGGCAGTTGTCTCACTATCATACGGTCGTGTACAACAGTTGTATGGTCATATGAAAGCTGTACGGTCATGTATGACTATTGTAGTCTTATATGGCAGTTGTTTGTTGTATGGTCTTGTACGACAGCTAAATAACAACGTATAATCGTGTAGCACGTGCAGTACCGCTGTATAGTAGTGTATGACTGTTGTATTGTGTTGCGGCATTTGTGTTAATGTTGTATGGCCTTGTATGACCGCTAAATGATCGTGTATGATAGCCAAATAACTAAGTATGACTTTTGTAAGGTAGCGTATGACTTTTGTATGGTCGTGCATGACTTTTGTATGGTCGTGTATGACTTTTGTATGGTCGTGTTTTTGATACCTTGTGCCCGTACGCGCGGCGCATGGCGAGGTAGAGGTCCCGGAAGCGCCGGTAGCGCCGCAGCAGCGCCCAGCGCGCGGCGCCCAGCCGGATCCGCACCTCGTACTCGTGGTGGGTGGACGCGCCCGCGCCGCGCGTCACCCAGCCCGGGACGCTCACCACCTCGCCTATACCATTGACAACAGTTTACGACCTCTGTTACACTATGTCTTAGACCGTCTTGCAATATACGATCATAATGATGACGATGACGTTTTTGTTGCTCTTATTCACTTGACAGTTAAAGCTACTATTGCTAATGAATATGTTTAAGATTTAGAAGCAAGATGGGCCTATATAATTGCAATAGGGCCCCAAGCAATTTGAAACAGGAACTTACTAAAATCAATAGGTGGCATGAGCCCAGCAGTTATCGTGGGATCCTGAAACAAGTAACAAATTGCAAGTTAATTTTTAAACCCCGTCGCAAAAATGTGTACGTGTGCGTGTGCGTGTGTGTGTGTGTGTGCGTGCGTAACGGCGCGGCAAGGTAAACAAGTGTGCAACTACTTATAAAGCAGACTGTAGGTACCTATAAAGGAAGCCTAGGACCTTGCAATAGATCAATTCGTTTATGGTTATCCCCCTACATCTACTTGTATTAGTTTCACCGACCGGTAGCGAGACGTCGACGATCTCGTTCCCGTTGAGCTCGGGCTCGGGCTCCGCGCGCGCCGCCCGCCGCAGCGGGTCGTCGACGCCGTCCCACGTCTCGTCGTTGGACGTCGACACGTTGTCCGACGCCTCGATCTCGGTGTCGTTCAACCTGAAAGAGAAGAGGTTTATACATACGTGGACTTAGCGACATTTTAGACACAATTACCTCATCGTCGTTAATACGTAATAATAATGTGTATAATATTTTTAAGCCTAATGTTGGCTAAGACATTACTGCTATTGTACTATAGATACTTTCGAAGGCGATCCAGTGGGGGAGGGGGGGGGGGGGGTAAGATGTTAAGTTAACCTACCAAAATCAACCCTGAATCCTATAAACCGCTAATGTTGATACCGTTAACGGTATCAGAATACCACCTATAGCGTAACCAAAGCGTTCTATAATGAGCGTTTCCATGGTAATAACAGTTCTATAATAATTATTATGCAACTATCACATAATGAGGCCTGGGCTTCTATTCTATGACATTAAATAATATGGCTTTTGACGTGTTATTTTATTGTTTTTAACTCGGCCGCCATTACTGTAAAGCAGATAAAAGCTATCAAAACATTGACAATAAGATAACAGGTCAAAAGCAATATTGGATGACGTCGTAGAATAGAGGCCCTGTTAAGATTCGAGTGTCGGAATTAGAACGTGAGAGATAATCGGCAGGCTCTTTCTCCCGGGTGTGTGACGTCACCTGTCGTCGAGCGGCGCGGGGCGCGCGGGCAGCAGGTCGCTCTCGGACAGCGTGAGCGAGGGCGCCTCCTGGATGGGCGTCACCGTCGTCCGCCCGTTGCTGGTGCCGTTGTCGAAGAACGAGTACTGCAGCGCCATCTCCAGGCGGACGTATTTCTTCTGCAGCTCTTGGAGTACCTGGAGGAAACATTGATCAATATCGGCTTCAGGTAGATCAACAACATGGTAAAAAGTAGCAGGACTCCAGTGATACAGAGCCGTGTATTAACTCATGTAGTTCATTAAAGTTGTTCATGAGCAGAGGCCGTAATTCTCGTAGCACTTTTGAGCTGTCATAGGGACTTCTCGTCTATCGACTTCCGATATACATATGTATATCGATAAATACAGAATATAAATACAACAGGCAGTCTTATCGCGAATGAGCGATCTCTTCGAAATAACGTTTGGATAGCAACTTTTTGGAAACTTTAAATAGGAATTAAAATAAAATATTTTGTTCATTATAAATAATTTGTGGATTTTTATGCAATTTAAACATTGCATTGAATTGCTATAGATTGTTTTCATTGCAAATCTCTATTTCACATTATCAACCTCTCAAAAGTTATCTTAAGGAGCTCGCTCTTTAGCGATAAGACCGCCTGTTGTTTACCTCGACTTTTAATCTTCTTTAATATATTGTGTTCTGTAATGTATCGATAAAATATGTACATCGGAAGTCGATAAACGTGAAGTCCCTATGACAGCTCAAAAGTGCTACGAGAATTCCGGGCTCTGATCATGAGTGAGTAGATCTTTCAAGACAAACTGTAGTAAATGTAAAGGCACAGAAAACGGTCATCTCTGATGCGTTTTGGGATGGGTAAGTCATATTTATATTACTCAGGCTCAGTATATTCATACATCCCTTAGGCAGTTGCCAAAACACTAACCATGACCTTGTCGACCCATGGTGGGAGCCCCCGTGCAGCAGTATACAAGTACACTCAGCGATCTACCTGTTCAGAAGGGCTAAGACAAGTTGCTCGCAACTTATTTGTCACTCAGTAATTTACATGTTCTTTATGCCATCATCAGGTTTACCCACAGAACAGAAAAAACAGTAGAAGTGTCAAGTGGGCGTGTAACGTGTGGGATAGTTATGCGGAGTTCCGCATAACCTATCATACTTTTGCCGCGATCGCTTATTTTGATATTTCAATATTTCGATATTTCTAAAATAGGAAATTAATCCAGAAGCATGCCTTATTGTGCTATTTTGGAGTGTTAAAACGATAGCCGCACCAAAAACATTTTCCATGGTGGCGTGTTGTTTTTATGATAGTTTGAGTATTGGCGACAACAGGTCTAATACTAAGCGAAGCTCATGCCACTTCCACTGTTTTTTCTATTCTGTGGGTTTACCCTTGAATCACCGACACTAATTCCATAGAATGTTTAACTTCGCCGAACTTTCACTTCATCGACAGGCATTTACACGTGCTCGAGTTATAATTTTTCGGTGGTCGCAGGTCTAACCTAACCTAACCTATGTAACTCATGCTTAAGAAAACCTAAAAACAAAAAGGTTCCAGCAGAAATTAGCAGAAATGAAATTCGATGAAATGAGTGTCGCGGATCCCGCCATCATTATTACAGCCGAAAGTCATCCACTACTGCAGACAGGCTTCCCCCAAGGATTGCCGAAAGGACCAGTTGTGCTTCGGTTGCATACATCTATTTCCTGCAACCATTGCCACGTGGTCGTTCTCCTTTTTAGGACCCCTTATAGGATCACTTTCTTGTCCGTCTGTCTGTATGTCAAGACCCTTTATCTCGGGAACGCGTGAAGGTATCGAGTTGAAATTAAAACCATATACTCCGGTCTATAGTCCCTTGAAGCTGTGAAAAAATCAAACTTCTACATTTACGTAAAAAAAAGATACGGCCGTTTATGTCGCCAAAAACGTGTATTTCGACACTCTCGAGGGAATCAAAATGAATAGGGTATTTCCCACTGACCTAGAACTATGAAATTTGGCAAGTAGCACCGTCTTTTACTACAAGTATAGGAAAAAATCTGAAATCTGTACATTGTTAATTAAATCACAAAAAAACAGGGTCTTTATACAAGGAACGGCGGCGGTGCAAATTTTTAATTTTTTTAACCTTGTCATGTGCGGAACCCTCGGTGGGCGAGTCCGACTCGCCTTGTCCGGTTTGTTGGAGGTCTATCCACGCCGCGTCTTCCGGTACGCAGACGCCACTCAAAAACTCAAACTCTCGGCTAGCGATTTGCTCCGCTCATTGTCACTTAAGTCTAGCGATTCTTAGCGGAGCAGTTCAGCTCCTGCATACTCACAGCGATCTGCCGGTTGAGCTCCTCCTTGGAGCAGTCGTTCTCCAGCGAGGAGATGACAAGCATCTTTTGCGAGGCGATGCGGGAGCAGAGCCGCTGCATCGCCCGCAGCGCCTCGGCCTCTGTCACTTGCCGCCGACCCTTGCTGTCCGCTGCTGGAATATGAAAGACAAGTGAAGGAATTCAGAAATAAGTGGGTGATTGAGAACAACAACAGAATACAACAAAGATACATAAAGAAAATTAAACAAGGAAATACAAATACATGAACTTCTTAAACGGTAGACAACATGCAGTCTTATCGTTATAAGCGATCTTTTCCAGACAACCTTAGGTAGGAAGAGACGCAGCAACGTAAAAATTTAAACAAAGTACGTGGTGCAAACAAGAATATTAAAAAATAAAAAATGAAGTACCTAATTAACTTGATTTATAAAAGAAATAACTTTTGTGGATAATCTATTCATTGTCTTACCAATCTTTCTCCTGATCTTGGCCCGCTGGTGCCTCTCTTCTGGGGACCGCTCTACCGAACTGGACGATTGGCCTTCCACGATTCTTGGCTGAAATAAACAGGGCAATATATCAGGGGTGCTATATTGCTCGCGGTATCTGGATGGACTTGAATTTGAGCATGTGTGTATGTAATTGTTTGCTGTTTTCCGAGTGACTGCTTTTCCCATATGAAGGATTTTCAATTTCACAACTGAAAAATGTATCCAATATAATGTCTGATAAATATCTGTCTCGTTCAACTGTCAGGGGCTACTGAAATATCAAAAACGTAAGTATTGTATGCAAATTGCAAAGGTACAAAATTATCTCTTATTATATTCGCTCGCTCGCGTGTTTCTTAAAATCTAAGCACTTGAATCATAACCGCTTCATTTATGTGACGTTGCATGAACTACTATTATTGACTTTATGTTTTTTTTGGCATTAAACAGTCATTATATAATCAGATGTACAATTGAACAATTTCGTATACTGAAGAAAAGATAAACAGTGCCAAAAAGAAATACAATTAAGTTAACATCTTAGACCCTTTATTTGGCAAAAATAAAAAAAGTCATGGATTCAAGCCTCTTCGGATTTTAATCCAGCAAAAAAATAAAATATCAATAAAGATATGAAAAGTGAATGTTTTGGTATGTATACCACAATATACATCGCCAAATAAAGGGTAAGAGTTAAATACAGAAGGGGTTTTTCTTCTCTTACTTTTTTTAAATATTCTACACTGACCAGCTGTTGCATAATCACATCGGACGGTAAATGATGATGAAGTCTAGGATGGAGCTCGCTGATTTAGTCGAAACCTATTTACTCTTGTTATGATGATACCCAAGTTAACTTCCGCTAAAAAACGCTTTAATAACTATTCATAACTCACCTTATGATAATCCTCGGTGCTGGACATATCGTCGCTGTCATCAGGCGCGGGCCCCAGCCTGAAGCTGGGCGTGAGGTCGCCGGGCGCCGACACCTCCTCGGCCGAGGGCGTCGCGGGGGAGGGCGCGGGCGGGGAGGACGGCGCCGTGTGGAACGACGCCTCCGCCGGCAGCTGCGACGGAGACGCCAGCGGGTCCAGGCTCAGGCTGAGGCTGTACGGGAGGGAGTTCTTAAATGGTACAATGTTAAGTCCAAAGCTAACCCGTATTCACAAACAATACTTAAGGGATCCTTCACTGAATAAACGCACAGCGTTCAATACAGCTTTCTGATTGGTCCTTTTTGACCAACCTTTTGTTTATGAGACGGTTTGAACCACCCTGTGCGTTCGTGAGCACTGTGAGACCCCATAGTGACGTTTCTGAATACGGGTGTAAGATTCTATAGGATAAAACCTCATTGATATTGACGGGTTGTAGTAAGGTGAGGCGGGGCTATTGCATCTGCGGCGCTATTGTAACTTTACATACTACTTAAAACGTGTTCTACTTTTAGAATTAGTATGAAAAGTAAAGGTAACTTTTTGATAGCTCTTATTTACTTGACAGTAATGGCGGCTAAGTTAAAAATATCAATATAATCATTATTTTTTATCGTTGTTCAATACCTATAATACAACTTACCCATAATACAAGTCTAAAGCTTTTGGGACTAGCTCAATTTGTACGAGGTTTTCCAATGATAGGTACTTACTTTTAGGAAGTAAAAAATTACTTAAATCTTTTAATTTCATCGAAATCTTGGATACTAGGGAACCATAACCATACAGTACAAGCCTAAACCTCAGTTTAGGTCTAAATAATCTCGTGTGATTTAAGTGGTGGGCCGACCTGATCCGCTTGTTCCGGAAGAGCTCGCGCTCGTCGGCCGAGAGCGGCTCGGGCGCCTCGTCGCGCACGCGCAGCACCAGCTCCGACTTGCTGCGCTTCACGCCGGGGGACGCCTCGTCTGACTCTGCAACACCACCAAGAAGGCATGAACACCGAGCACACAGGTTTGTGCCTTCGAGTTTTGCTATAGTTAGGTCATTGTACGATGATACCTGTGACAGGTCATGTGAACGGTAACGATGGGGAAATGCTTTACCCGACTCACCCACCAACCGAGAGTGGCCGGAATACCCACTAAAACTCAACTATTCTCCCTCCACGCCATTATTGGCGAAGGCCATAGGTTCTGCTTGCGCATTTGACTACGACCATAAACTGTAACTGAGCATTTCTTTTTTTTTTTGCCACTGTGAGTGACTTTCCTTTTGTGTTACCAAAAACGTATGAATATCGGCAACACAAAAGGAACTTTCCATACAAATATTTTGGGACACATTAGAATATTATTTAATTATTGCATAGTTTGATGTTGTACCTGCCATTTTTTTTTTAATTCTGGAGATGTCACTCAGACTGCCGCACTCAGAGACGTCAATTAAATTTAACGTTTGTTTAGTGACGTGTTGCCTTATTCTATTGCTATAGCAAAGAAAATGACAGCAGCTACTTTAACCAAGCGTTAAATTTAATTGACGTCTCTGAGTGCGGCAGATACCGGCAAAAAATAATAATGCTGAACTGCAAGTCCGAAATTTCGTTTCCCAACTGTTTCATTTGCCAAATTTTCATAAGTTGTTGTCTACCTGTATATTAAGTTAAATTTCTTTATTGTTTTTAAGGGTACATTTCGTATCAACGGATGGCTAACAAAGCCAAAGATTAAGATGGGGACCGCACTCCGAAAAACACATGGGCGAAGCATTCTACCGTGGGCGACTTCCTAAAGGCAGCTGGTATCCTTGCGGAAGATCTATATCAAGCAGTAGAAGTATTCGAGTGATATAATGTCTGTATGCCGGCACGGCACAGCTGCCTCGCTGCAGTGGGCACTCACCTCTCCGGTCCGTGGGGCTCAGGTCGGAGGCCAGCGCGTGGCGCAGCCCCAGGTCCTGGGTCCCCAGCAGGGACAGCTCGGCCTGAAGGCGCTCTATCTTGACGCGGTGGGACGCCACCGACGCCACGCGGCTTTGGAGTTCCCCCTCCAGCTCCATTAGTTCTTTTTTCTGTTGGACAATAAGGTTAGGGTAGGTTAGGAAAAATGGGTAAGGGCCCACATTGCACACAGGGTCGCAGCGGAGTTAACGACGGAGTTGTTTTAGACGGTAGGCTGCTCCCTCTACTCTCGTGCGAGAGTGGGGGGAGGAGAGAGTCCGTCATACCCCCCTATACCTCTAGCATGGCCAACCTTAGGCCGGGGGATGATGCGTTAAGCATTTCCACTCCATCAAAGAGAAGGTTAGGTGGTTATATTGTCAGTGCACCGCTACTCAGTCGTGGAGCACTATTATAAATGTTTGACGATTGGCCTCGTCGTAACAAATGATGTTAGGCAGTAGACGTTGTTATAGATGACGTCACCATACCCTCCGAGTATTTAAAGCAAGCGATTACTAATTTCGTGGATTTTAAGCAGGGTCTTGGTGGCATAATTGGTAATGCGCCTGCATCGGCCCGGAGAGCCAGAGGACATGTAGGTTCGAATCCTGCCTAAGACCGACGAATTTTTTTCACTTTAATATAGTTGTTATACACACAAAACATACTCGATAACTCGAACGTACATAAACCCATTTTTCTACTCGCGTACTATAAAACGCTAATATTGATATCGTTAATGGTGTCAGAATACCACCTATAGCGTAACCGAAGAGTAAAAACAATTCTATAATTAGCGTTGCCATGGTAATAACAGTGCTATAATTTATTATAGCATTGTTATTCCCATGGTAACGGTCATTCCGGATATCAGTCTTGGCGTTTAGTTAATACTTGACATCCTAATAATTTGTATATAAACCGTTAAAAACATTTTAACACTAATTAAAATTACGTATATTCAAAATAAAATTAATTTTGAGACTAAATATGTGTTTAATAACATTTTTATTCAATTACTAAAAATAGATGGTTAATATCCATCGATTTGTTATTTGGTTACCATGGTTACGTTCAATATGGATATCAACAAAATGGCATTTCGTTTGGCATTCCAACTTGTTTATGATAAATTGATAGAACTGTTTTTAGTAACTATTAAAATACGCGTGAAATTTGTTAACATTTATCAATAAAATTCACAAACTATTAATGCGCATCGGAATAGTGAAAATTTCTTTGATGATAAGTAATTTGTTAGCAGAAAAATCGAGTAAAGTATACGAGAAAATTTAGCGATTGTTTATTTTTATCATTATCATTTTAAGCTTGTAGAAAAAGTTATGTATGCAACGGTTCACAATTAGCTCTTAAGGTACTCGTGCCTGTATTTAGAGCGCTCGCAAGCTCGCGCTCTAACCTCGGCTCTCGTACCTTAAGAGGCTTCATTATGAACCAGTTACATAAATAACTATTATTGTACTAGCGAAAGAGATAAAGAACATTACAATAACATCCATACTTCTATGTAAATGTGAAAGAAACTCCGTCTCTTTGTCTGTCTGTTACGCTTTCACGGCTCAACCGCTCGATTTCCATGATATTTGGTATGGAGTTAGCTTGAGTCCCGGGGAAGGATATACCTAGGGTATTTTTTATCCCAGAAATTGAACAGTTCCTGAGGGATATAAACGACTTCTTCGCGGACGGATATTTGTACATATTAAAGAAAGAACAAATATTTGTATCTGTATACAAAACAGTAAATGAACATAATGATGTTATCACGAATGCACTTACGCAAAGTACGTCAAGGTAAGATTTCCTAACATCCGTTTAACATGAACAAACAAACCGATTTCATTTTCTTACACTGACATACTGCAAATCGGTACTATATCTACACTAATATTATAAAGAAGAAATATTTGTATTTTGTATTTTTGTAACGAATGAACTTAAAAACTGGTGGACGGATTTCAAATTCTTTCACCATTAGAATGCTACATTATCCCTGAATAACATAGGCTATGTTTTATTTTTCTGCGCGGAGAGTCGCGGGAAACAGCTAGTACTTATGTAGACTAAATAAATCCTTACTAATAATAAAAATGCGGTAATTTGTCTCATTGTTTGCTACGTCATCACTCATCACGGTTCAACGCCTTCCTGATCCGGAATCGAACCTGGGACCGCTAGCTTCAAAGGTAGGGTGCCAACTAGACTGTCTTCAAGTTCTAAAATCTCCATTTTGGCGTCGGAGCGTAGAAAACAGCCGTTCCCGTGTGAATACAAAAAAATATCGATTTAATCGCGGACTAAATCTTGTATGCCTATAAATCTTTTATAAGTATCCATCAATCAATATTGATACCGGCCCTTAAGATAAAAACTACCGTTTATTTACAAATCAATTTCAACGACACGATCATTGTTTCAACGTAAACATAACAATAAATTGTCACGAGATAGCCGCATGCGCTGCGGTCGTAACAAGAGACGAGCCGAGATTGTAACCATTTCTGTGGCAATTACCACAGGTTTGAATGGGAAACAAATTTTGAAACAAACGGTAGTTATTATGAATGCTTTGGGGTTTGATGTGTTGCATAAAACGAGAACGAGAAACATAAAAATATTTGACGATTGTTAGGGGAGGCTTGTAGGCAACTTTGATGATTATATAGTGGCACCAAGGCAAGAGTGGTGTTAGAGTGAAGAAGTCTTACGCCAAAAGAGTATGAAGATATTGCAAAAAGTTGAAAATTGATCCAACTATAAATCCTCTAATAAATTTTGCTAGAAGACGCCCGCGTTCGTACGCGTAGAATTAGTTACCCGATTCTCTCCCTAATTCTTTCCGTTGGGGGTCGATTTTCTCAAGGAATACTACTACCTCACAATTTTAATTCCCTAGATCCAGCGGCTTTGGCTGTGCGTTGATCGCTCAGTCAGCTAGATTAACACTTTAAGGTGGCATTTGACCAAACTGGATTAAGGTTTTGTACCTAGAATAAATGCCGAATTTGTATAGACTAATCTCGGAGTAAGTCTTATTCCAAGTTTGGTGAAATGGGGCGTTAACCGAAAAACGTCGCGGATTATTAAACTTATATTGTGGGTCTTTGATGAAATTATTGGGATAAGGGCAAGATGATGATGATGATGATTGTGGGTTTTTATTGGCCAACCAAAATGATAGAGAATATTTAGATGACAAAAATAATTGTCTTATTCCATTTACTTATGTATGACCTAGATCTGGGGCTCTATTCAACAGGGTAAAATAATATTGTACTATAATTTGATTGTTGATAATGTTCACGTAGGGTGACGGCATCAATTATTGACACTTTTAGCTGACAGGCACCGTAATGGACACTTTACTCTTAATTAAAATTTTATACGGTCCTAAATTGATTGATGCAAAACAAATGAATAACCCTTATCTTCTGTAAAATAAGAATCAAGTGTCCATAATTGGTACCTTGTCTATTACTGGTTCCATCACACTAATTTAGAAGAAGTAATTAAGTAACAGGTCTAGGCGGTAACAGAGTACGGGGGACATCACGAGGTCTTTCTTCGCGGCATTCCACTAGTATATCCACATACATACAAACACCATTTTTGGTCCTTATCCGTCGAATTCAAATGTCACAACAACAGGTAAGGACGAAACATGGCATAGCTACTCCAAGGTTATTCCACGTTAAACGTTTATAAGTAAGGGGGCAGTGATCACAATGCTCTCAACATGGTGCTGACAAACACCGATGGTACTCACGTGTCTCTCGACGGTCTCCCGGATGGTGGCGGCGGCGGGCGAGCACTGCTGCAGCAGGTGCATCAGGCTTTCGGTGGACGTCTCCGAGTCGGGGGACACCGGGCTGGGGGTGCCGCTCTGGAGACCAGGAGAACATGACAGTTATGCAGGTCAGTTTACGGCGAAAGGGACAAAGCCGTATAACTGCTATAGCTCTGTCACTTACACTCATTCTAAACTGAATTGGTTAGTCACGTCGGGGAAGTTACCGTGACACAAAGTCTGTTCCTATTCGGACTGCCAATGACAATAACAAGTATACCTGACTGTAATTGTCTTTAGATAGAGGATGAAATAGCGATGAGAATAATGTTAACTCTAATTAGTTTACTAAAAAGGTTGAATATATATTTATCATCATCATCGTTTATTATGCTGAGTGTGACAGAGACGAAAACCTAGCTTATCAATCAAATCTATCAAAACTTCTTCTACATTTTCATGAAAAAATGAAATGTATGTGTCAAGCACCAGTCAGTGTCATCGTCTTTTAACAAAAGCACTATTCATCAAAAAATACAAGGTTAAATAGAGATTACTACCTCAAAATAAACATGACGACAATGATTAAATGTATAAATAAATAATATGACTATGCTCAACCTTCAAAAGTACGCGAATATGGAGTTATAATGTTAAATTGATTTGTATACAAGAGTGACGGAACGAATTGGAACAGACTTTAGTTATGCAGTTCAGTACGATGAAAGGGTCAGAGAACTCATAACCAATTATTAACCGACCGGCGGATTATCACAAGGTCGCATTTCAGTTACCACTTGCTTCGTTTGTCTGAATTTTAATAAGTTAGATTATTTTTTTTCTGAAACCGTTGAACTTTTCTGGATTGTTATAAAACAAACCTGAACTAAACGGTTCTGTTGGTATATTCTTTTTTATCATTTTGAAAAGTTAAAGGTTCAGAAAAAGACATCTAAATTATGAATTTTCGGACTTGCGATCCCATACCCGAGCGGCGACCTCGAAAGGGTCACAGGACTCCACTGGATGTAGACAAGAGACCGGAATGCTGGTGACCACGATGCAGTAAATTAGACCCGCTATACACGGACTGCTTTAAGCAGTCGGGAACCGACTGCACTTCGTTGCTATTGGTCGATTTGCAGTTTTAATGCTCTAGAAACCAATAGCAACGAAGTGCAGTCGGTTCTAAAACCAAATCTATAGAAAGAGATGGAGCTAAAGTAATCCGAATGTTATCAACCCGCTTTTATAAGTTCACGAAATGTAATTTAACAATATTTTATTTAAAAAAAGCTTTAAGGTATTTAAAGTAACCTTTAGTACGTACATTTTATAATTTTTTTATACAACTGCGTCTATGACTTCATTAAGTAAAAGATAAATTCTACTTCCATTACATTGAATGGCATGTATGTGTTAAATAAAGTTAAATAAGACCATACATAGTGTAGTAAACGTGTTGTATTGTCAACATTGCGTTCCATACAAGAATGACTAATATTATACCTGTACATAATTAACTTATAGCTATTTTAGGTACGTTAGTTACTATGTTGCAGTGCGTAAAGATAAGTTTCGCTAAGAGGGTCAATAAAGGCACATATATAAAAAAATATTTATGTACAATTGGCAATATGGAACTCTGAACCACTGAACTATGTCACAGTGACATATTGTTTGACAATAGTTACGAGTTGATTTATAGTTTCACTGTAACACAGTTCTATGGTGGAAAGTTCAACGGACTATAATGTCTTATAATCATGCACTAACATGCTAAATAATAGAACAATAATACACTAGAGGTCTTTAGAGGAACGCAAAAAGTAACTTTTTTTTCATTTATCTAACAGTGTTGTACCTATACCGCCTTACCAATAAACGTTGAGTAACGGTGGTATAGCTATACAATTTGACAGATAAGGACAAGACATTGTATAGCTATACTACCGTTACTCAACGTATATTAGTAAGGGGGTATAGTTAATTAAACTGTTTATCGGATTATTAAGTAAATAATGAAATAAAAAAGACTACCCCATTGGCATTCTTACATGGTATAATTTTTCAGGTTATTGACTCGAATTTAGATTAAAAAAATATCTTTTTCATTAAAATTTTATTATTAAACTCTTATTAACGAAATAACAAAAACATGTTTATTTTAAGTATATGAAAACATATCATCACTTTTTTAGTTATTTTGGTGTTCCTCAAAACTCCCTGCATTACATGAACAAAGATCCTAGTTCAAAAATCGAAGTCCTTTCTCTCGATAGTCTCGAATAGGAGCTACCGTAACTTTGATTTTCAATGTAGTGGCTCAGTGTCACCAAGCCCTTACCTCGTGGAAGCCGTTGTCGCCGAGCTCGCCAACAGCGCTGCGTAGAGCCGCGTCGAGCTCCGCGCGCTTGGCGCCGACGCGCGTGCGCAGCTCGGCCACGTGCGAGTCTTCCTGGTCCGCCTACGCCGCAAATTATAACGTAAGGGGCGGAGGTTCGAATCGTTTGGGTCGTAAGGTGGGTTGTTTTTGGATACAAGATGTTTATTGAGTTAGTAAGTAATGTACCAGGAAACCAGTAATTTGAAGAAGCCGAAGCTACTGGTTTGTTATACTATTGTTTGTTAATAGAAATATGGATATTAATCATTTATAGTCGCGTGATAACTAATTTAATAGTAAATTTTAATACTGACTGGCAGGAATTTGCGTTTTTTATTTAATTTAGTTGTACTAAAACGACACGGACGTAATTTTCCACGCTGATTGTTAATTATAATAAAAATATATTTATTTTAATTACAGCTGGCCTTATTTGATCTTTTTAATAATTTTACTATACTTAAATTATCGTAATTTTGGTAAATTTGCTTAAATCAAAAAAGAACGTAGTTTTCAAAGTCAATCTTTAATTAAAATTAATCAAGTTAAATTTCTCTTTATTACGAACTAAAGTTACTGCTTGCAAATAACTCATAAAAAATATATCACGCCAGACACAATTAATTAAACTGGGATGCATCTTTATCAAAGATTAATTAACCATATAATACTGCACGCGAGACACAAACACGCTCCTTACAGTGAGATCACTTACAAAATCACAAACAATTCGAAACTCCACACGAAAAAAAAACATACAATGCAACAATCGATAAACACGACTACTCGTGAGGCGGTGCAGGCCAGAAGTAGCGAGTGAAACTAACGGATATAAGGTATAACAAAAGTCAACGTGCACAGTCGGCCGAATAAGTTATGTTGCCCATGAAAATGTCATTAAAGTCTACGGTTCCAATTGACAGACGAATTATGTCGACCTAATTGTTATATGAACGTGTAAACTTTAGGCAGACTACATATTTGGCCGACTGTACATGATCTTTTTGGTACCTTGTCGCTTTAATTTTGTTGAAAAAAATTACAGTTCAAGCTTGTCCTTAAAACGACATTTTACCATCATTTTATTTATTCCATTAAAAAAGTTACATACAAAAGTGATCACGTA
The DNA here is from genome assembly GCA_948252455.1 of Acleris cristana. Taxonomy (NCBI): domain Eukaryota; kingdom Metazoa; phylum Arthropoda; class Insecta; order Lepidoptera; family Tortricidae; genus Acleris; species Acleris cristana. The sequence continues at coordinate 14,288,959 of OX411789.1, forward strand.
CTTACGACTTTAATTGTAGATATTTAAAGCATCTGTCAGTCTATCTGTCTGTGTATCCGATAACTTTTTCTAGACCATGCAACAGATTTTTGTTGCGGTTTTTACCATCAGTTGAAAAAAAAACAAGGAAGGTTTTTATGTATACATTAATACATTCTGGTGTATGTACGGGTGATACAGAAAACTTATACAAACCGAAGCGAAGCGAGGGCGGGTCGCTAGTATAGTGTAAATGTATATAATTTTAGATGTGTGTTCGGATGTTTATGTCTAAACAGCTAAACGGATTTAGATGAAATTTGGCACACAGACGATCCTTATTCCCAATTGATAAAAAAAAAAGTTCCTGAGGGAAAAGCAAAGAGTAACGGGCAAAAGTTAGTATTCTACATAACTTTCTTAACGTATCTCGCTAGACCGAAAAGACAAATATTGAACTCAATTTGGAATGCACCAAGACTATCCATTATCACCATTCGCATATAAGTTTAATAAAATACCGTTAAATTTTAGGGTTCCGTACCCTAAGGGTGCCAACCCCGTTACAACACCAATCCTATTACTAAGCCTCCGTCCGTCTGTCCGTCTGTCGATCAGCGGGCTGTATCTCATAAACCATAGGTAGTCAGTTGTTTTTTTTTACAGAAAGTGTATTTCTAATGTGAAAGTATGCGTGTTTGTTTGTTACTCTTTCACGCTGGACGAATTTGGATGAAATTTGAAATGGAAATAGCTTTTACCCTGGATTATACACAGGCTACTTTTCATCCTGGAAAAATATTAAATTAAAATTTCCCGGGGTAATAACGATAGTCGAAATCTTCGCGGACGAAGTCGCGAGCAGAAGCTAGTAATAAAAATAAAATTAAAGGGGGTCATACAAGAATAGTACTGATTTCTTCGTGTGCCAGACAGACTCGCGCTTGTCCAGTTTTTAATACCCAATCATTCAATTGCGAGTCTTGTCGCGTATTAATTAGGGTTAAAAGTAAAAGTTAATTTTAATTGGAGTTACGTTTGTTTACGTTTCAACGTGTGAATTATAAAAACACGCCTATTGTTCGCGACCAGTGAACACACACTACCTCTGTTTTTCAAACGGATACAATGTACTCAATTACAATATTAGTTTTTATTGAACCACAACATATGAGTCGACTTCCGATCGATTAGCCGTAACAAACTTGTGAGTTACTGCAGAAAGGGCAGCGAAAACGTGTCCGTGTCGTATCGTGTCAGTGATAGTAATATTTATTTATTTACTAAATTTTCATTGAAGAACACGAAAATCATTTATTCGTGACAAACATCACCAAGAACAGATAGAAAGGTACAAGAAGAAAATAGCCACGAAATGGTCCCAACTCAGTGTAATGCACTAAAGAATACCCTTAATATACAAAAGGCTAACTTAATGCCGTAAGGCATTCTCTACCAGTTAACCTTTAGGCAAAGCAATTTAGGTAACAATTTTAATAAGGAGCAAAATTAACTTTCGTATTTAAAATATTACTAGTTGTTGCCCACGACTCCGTTCGCGTAGAAGTCGGTTATCGCTATTCCTTCGGGAACCATTCATTTTTCCAGGATAAAAAGTAGTCTATGTGCTATTCCCGCCAATTTCACTTGTCCCACTGCCGGCTCTGCAGTCTTAACGACTGGATAAATTTTAACATATGAGGTGTCATTAGATTCATCTAGGATGCGGTAGTGACATAGGCTACGATTATAATATTTTTAGCACAATTATATCGACGACAATACCTAAAAATGCCTCCGGTTTTTAAAGCTTGCTCCTTACATACATACATAAACTCGCGCCTTCATTCCCAGAGTGGGGTAGGCAGAGCTACAGAATCACCAACAACTCTATAAATTAAGCTTGCTTCTTGTTATTTACATATCTGGTAACATTTCATCTAAACAACCAGTATAAAACCTCTTCATGAAATTTTGTGCTACGCTCGCGTCGAGCCGGCATTGAGCTAACTGCCTCAACCTTTAACCTAATAACACCCTTTTTTATGTCAAGAGTGAAGAACACTGTGATCTCAAGTTAGAGACACTAAACTCAAATCTCAAGTTCCAAAGACGTCAGCAAACCATAACGTCATTCATTTGGCAACACAACCAATTACATAGAAACCGAATGTTGACTTACGGATGTAACATGATCGTTCTTGACGATACTTCGAAAACGACAACAAACATTTAAACATAAAGAACCTGTTCAGTGCGAGACATACTCGCGCACCGAGAGTTGCCTACTGCCGTAGTAGGTATTATTATATTCTGATATCGAATCAAATCAGCGCGAGCCAAACACACTTAAGCATTTTTTAGCATTTGTTGTTTTTCTTCAGGGTTTGTACTATAATCATACCAAATTTGATTTATGATACAACAAAAGTACGTAAAAAAAAACATGGGGATCTTTTTTAATTTTTAATTTTCTTTATTTATTGTATATTTATTTGTTAGTAAACGTACCGTAATGACAGTCTGTAAAAAATAACGACCCTCTATCTATTACAGTTCAAAAGATACAGCTCTTTAAAGTTAGAACAGACAGACATACGAACCGACAGCGTAGGCTTAGTAATAAATTCATCCCAATGGACTTCAGTCCCCAGGCATAACACCCGCCTGGAGAGAGATCTCTCTATTGACCTCTCTTCCTACATTGGTGACCCCGACGTGATCGTCTTCCTACATTGGCAAGGGCGTAGCTCGGATTTTGTTAAGGGAGGAGGGGGGGGGGGGCGTACCCAGGAACCAAGAATACATAGGCTACCTGCGTTTTATTATTTTATGGTTTGTGAGCATTCCTGCATCCTCTTGTACATTGGCATACATTGGTGACCCCGATGTGATCGTCATCCTACAGTTCCATTGGGCGCCCTACGGGTACGGGACCCTATACCTTTTTATTGTTTTTCTTCTGTGTGCGTTGAATAAATATTTTCTAATCTATTCTATTCTTTAAAAGGGCACTATTGTCAGAAGCATTACTTTAGTATATACAGGGTGAGAAATTTGAAAAGGGTTACGGCCAAGACCAAAGCTGAAGTCTCGATTTGGGATAAAAGGGACAACCTGGATTTAAAGACGTAATAACAAGACTACTGTTTACGTTAAAAAAAAACAGATTTCCCGTTTTCAAAATCAAGGTCTTGGATCTAAGAACAGATTGTATCTCCCAGATGTCCCTACAATATTTTGATATTTAGCCATGTACTGCGTTGTGGTACTAATTATTCCCACAGTGATCCCCCGTATAATTTACTTACTACAACGCGCGACGGACCATGCATTCATGCAAACGTTTTATCTATATTATTGTAAATACATAAAAAAAAACTAACTAAAGTAAGAAATCGAAAATCTGCATTTTTTTAGTCTTTTAAAGCATCGAGGAACCTCGAATAACCTAAGGTCGATGGATATTTGTAATTTCACGATGGTATAGAGTGCAAGAGGTGTCAGAAAGTCATTCGGGTTGGGTTAAAGTCGGTTAGACTCGATTAAGCGCTTAAGAGCGAGTAAGAGAGAAGTACAAACCCGAAGGCCGTTATAATAGCAACTGGCGCGTGCGCAGCGCTCGGCGGCGATGCTTCCCTTGTCGCCGGACAGGGCCGGCATGTACTGACAGGGCCGGCATGTACTCACCGCCCTGGCGTGCGTGTCGCTCAGCGCGCGCAGTCTCTCGGAGCGCGCGCACAGCTCGCGGCGGCGCGTGCGCAGCGCTCGGCGGCGGTGCGTCCAGCCCCGCTCCAGGGCGCGCCAGTCGCCGGACAGCCGTCGGCACGCCGCGGCGTACTCGCGCTCCATGGCGTCCCGCTCCTACACACACACGGGGTCGATATACTACATTGTTAACCAAGGGATAAAAGTGATCAATTACATTCGAGATATTTTTAGGCTACACGAACGCTAGCGAGTAGAATACTCTACTTTTAAGGTGAACGCACACTTATCCGAACCGAATGAGTCGAACGAAACGAATTTTAGAATTCTGTATATGTAATCTTATGAAACAAAAAAAACAAAGACCATAAGTCCAAATATTTCTTTGATACATTTTGATATCCAGAATGAAAGTTACAAAACTTATACAACGGAACGCAGATCAACTCACGCACTATAGCCCCCTCCCCCTCTCAATTCTCCCCCCTCACCTCGTCCAGTTTCTTCTGCGCCTGTAGCAGCTCCTCTCGCTCCCGGTGCCACCGTCTCTGTCGCTCCTCCTGCTGCAGGATGAACTGCTGTCGCTCTCGCTCGAGCTCGGCGCGCTGCGCCTCGATGCGCTCGCAACGAATCTCGCCCTCCAAGTCACTGGTGGACAATACGTACATGAAAACGTTTGCGTTTTTCGGTAGTAATAGCTGTGATAAGTCGGCTCTAAAGCTCAATAGACATTTGGTTGAGTCTGCAAGGTCGCAATCAACCAGGACATCAGAAATATGATACAGATTTATTTAAGTCATGGAGAAGGCAAACGAGTACACAGGTCATCTCGGGGCTGCGCTTATCGCCTGACAAAATATGGATAAAACATCCGTCACTTACTGAAACTTATATAAGCACGACAGTGACGGATGCTTTATCCACATTTTGTCACGTGATAAACGCAACCATACTAGACCCGCGGAAGACTGCAATCGCATGGCCCCTCTACACGTCGGCGGATCATGGGCGTGCGTAAGGGACGCATGTACACCTTAGAGTGAGCAACATATTCTTGCATATCACTCTTACGTATTGCTCCGTCCCTTACGCACGCCCATGATCCGCCGACGTGTAGAGGGGCCTTTAAAAAGGGTATTTCGGTTATACGGGCTTACGATGTACCAGGAAAGCAGAAACATCAAGCTCTAGGCTCTATACAATATTGCTTTTACTATTTTATCGTATTGACAACGATATTGATAGTTCTTACTTACTTGACCAAAACAAATTAAAAACAATACTATGTCAAAAGCAATGTGGTTTTACAGAGTAGAATAGAACCCCTGTCTTTAATTTATAAACTACTTACGATAGCGATTCAAATTGTCGATGCTAGCAGCTAAGTCGATCGTGTACCAGGAGAACAGAAATATACAAGAGATTCACGCATCGAGCCATTAGTCTATGTATAGAATTAGATATTCGCAGAAGTATCTACGTAATGAATATGGCAAAATATTAAGTGGGACAAGTAGAAATGATTTGTATATCTTTACAAATAACAGAACTGCTTTAATAAATAAAAATTACAAATGTTCCACTTACGATAGCGTAGTGTTCAGGTTCTCAGTGCTCGCGGCCAGGTCGGTGGTGGACCAGGAGAGCAGAGACAGCCGGGAGAGGTTCATGACGGAGGCGCTGCCCTCCTGCCGCAGCTTGGCCGCCTCCGCGGGGTCGTTGTAGCGGAACATGTTCGTTCGGCCCAGGAGGAGGATGCAACCTGAACGAAAAAAAAGGGGAATTAAGAATCTCCTCCGTCTTTGAAGTCAATTAAAAACTAGTTAAACGTTTGCACTAGATAGTTCCGCGGAGTGACAGATGTTGGGGGAAGGAAGGCGACTGTTCCTCTGTCACTAAAGTTATGCGTTGCGTTTTTCTACTCGCATTACCGCTGGTTTCAAAACTATGAAAACGCAGCCCCAAAGCGTAGTCATGGTGATACAGTAGAACACAATTTATATGGCGTGTCGTGAATCTTCGTTTGCAGACACGAACAGCGATTCCGATGATTTCCGAAAGCACGATTAAAACCTACGATCAGACTTGTGCGTAATAGTTATAAGGAGCAAATTAAATTGCATCAATTTTCTATCTCACTCACGGGCCTCACGGCTGACTGAAAATGACAAGCGGGCGCGCGTCAACATGGCGTCACTAATAACCAATAATAGCACAGAATACAGACGCGCAACGCGTGGATAATGCTGATTGGTTCCCGCGTTTCGAAATTTTGTCATCTGCGCAGGTACATCGGTAAGCCATATCAGTTGTTTTACTGTGACAGTGTTATAATGAGCGTTACCATGGTAGTAACAGTTTTATAATAACCATTATAGTACTGTTCATGAGAAATGGTTCTTATTGAATAATGGACAAGTGATACTCCTTCTAGGGCTCTTCTAAGGTGATAAAAGACTAGTGTCTGACCCTGGCTGAGCTTGGCGGCCCGGTCGAGCAGCACGGTGTTGAGCCAGCAGTGCGCGGCGGGCGCGGGGTGCAGCGTGGCCACGCCCTCGTGCAGCGTCACGCGGCAGTGCAGGGGCAGCACTCCTGCGCCTGACAGGACTATGTCCGGGGTCGGAGAGTGCTCCTCGGTGCCGATTAACGTTTCGCCTTCCTGTCGGTTATAGAAATGTAAAGTCATATAACTTCATTCTTGAAATCTGATCAAAATTTTTAGGAAAGAAGAATAAGTAATATTAAAGGACTAGCGCATCTGAGTCATACCTTTTAAAGGGCATTTTGCCAAAAATCTACGAACTACACTGAGGAGCAATGAAAACGGTTCACTTTCTACATTAATTCAATTCAAAGTGACCCGTTTTCATTACTCTTGACTATAAAAACCACTGATATAATGGTGACCCCTTCTTTCAGAGCTGATATCGCTAAAACGGCCCAACCGATTTTCATGAAAACTAGCTAAGAACCTCTCCCACTTGACCGTTTTTTACATCGATAGTTCTGTAAGTAAAAAAGGGTATTAATTGACTTAACTCATACCAAAACCCCTTTTTCAGATCTTCAGAAGAGTTAGACGTTTTCACTATGACACCAGAATTTTGCTTGCTGACATCTATAATTTGCCACCATCACAACTTACCTTAAGATGATACAGCGTCACGCCAGTAGACAGCAGATTGTCGTCTATCCCGACCAGATGCGGCATATCCGAGTCCAGGACCACTCCTAAACCGCTCTTCCTCAGCCCAAGAGCCTTCTGCTCCTGTAGTATCTGCTGGGTCTCCCGCCACTTCTCCGTCCATTTCTCCGTGAGGACTTTTTCTTGGGCCTCTTTGAGTTGAAGCGTGGCCAACACTGCTGGTTCGGCCTCGATGGGGTTCTGGGAGAAAAATACTGGTTAATTCTTCATTTGGAGTTAAGGTCAATAGGGAATATTCAAGCTTCAATAAAAGCTGATTCATGTAACAATTAGATGAAAAAAATTTTTTTTTGTCTAGCTATAAAAATAAACAAGATATAAGACAGCAAAGATTTTGTATCTATTTCTTTATCGCAAAACAGAATTTAACACGGAGTTTATCTGGCCGACCTGTTACATGACCTTTTTTTTCGCTTAAGCTGGGTCCACATTTGTATCATTTCGTCGTATCGTATCTCCGACGCGTTGCACCGACGCGTATCAAGATCGCTAGTGTGGACACAGAAACAGCGCGATCATGCGGTGCGCCGTATCTGATCGCTCGGGATCGATGTTGATACGCGTTTATTATATACCCCGCACACTCGCGATCGGATACGCGTATCAAGATCGGTAAGTATGGACGTGTTTTGATACTGTATCACGATACGAAGTTATGATTTGATACGCGATACGCCGTGATCGCTCTCGAGGCGATTTTTCCCCGATCATCAAAGGGGATACGGATAACGTCCACACTTAATGATACGGCGTTATGATACGATACGCTGCTACGCTACGGTTAGTAAGGACGCATTTTTTCACATGACGATGGTAGTGATACGGTGTGCCCAAAGTGAGCCTCCATACTTAGGATACGCGAGCTCGATACGATACGCGTGATCGTGATCGGCAAAATGATACTGGATAACAAGAACAAATAAGGAGCAGCTGAGTATTACCGAGTCGTGCGCCATCTGCGCGCGCAGCTTGTCGATCTCCTCGCGCAGCTCGCGGATGAGCTTGACGTTGGGGTCCTCGTTGATGGTCGGCTTGTTGATGATGTTCTTGGCGCGGTTCGCGTAGCGCAGCGTCGACAGGGTCTCACCGTAGTTGCAGTCCGCCGGAGAGATCTAAGAAATACAAAGGATACATTAAAGAAGTAAAATAAAAATGATTATATGCAACTGTTACATAATGAGGGCTTTTTAACACTACGCCGAGCGTACGCCGGATGTACAGTGGCGCCCTCATCACTATTATTGTGTTTTCTAATAAAATAAAGTATTTTCTTGAAATCGGACGGTGCATTTTTGCACTACAAATGAAAACACAACTTATAGGACATATCACATAGTTTAATAACAATTGACCTTTGAGTTATCAACTTAACGGAAAAAAGTGGCCACCTTTTCCCGTTAAGCTGACTACTCATAGGGTAATTGTTATCAAAGTTTGTTACGTATCCCATAAATTGTGTTTTTACTTGCGCTACAAAAAAGCATCGTCCGATTGCAAGGAAATTCTTTAGTTAATTAGAAAATACAATAATAGTGATGAGGGCGCCACTGGACGGTCGACGTTTGCTCGGCGCAGTCTTAAGGTACGAATGTCGAATTTAGGTTAGGTAAAAACGAGTGTTCCAATATTAAAATCGAGAGCTAATTATGTAATGTTGCATACGAAATTCTGTAAGCGTAAGAAGTAATGCGGATAACAGATTTTTAAAACGCCTTTGTAAATGTCAAAATGCTAGACAACTTCTCTCCTCAGCTCCTGAGATACAATTAATTTAAAACATATACCCCGAGCTCTTCCTTTCTTTCATTTTTTTTAACTTCACGCACCGTATAATGAAGTGTCCTGTCTAGTCCAAAGCAGTGAAAGGGCCAGCGCTATAACAGTTCCGCCCCGTTTCTTCCTTGAACTTGGCTAGTTTTGGCTCGACATTTCACTTTACCGCCTCAGGCCCTCAGTCGGTAATATTACTCACCGCAGCGATCATGATGGTCTTGGAGTTGCCGCCGAGCGAGTCCTTGAGCAGCCACGTCAGCACCGAGTCGCGGTACGGGATGAACACCTTCTTGCCGCCCTTCTGGTTGCGAACTGCAACAAACATACATGTTACATTGGTAACCACTGTACTCTCTGTTCTTGGTCTGTTTTTTCAGAGGTAAATGAAGAGCCAAGGTTGGTGACCTTGAACTTTGATTCTTCGCAAAGGGCAATTACTAGTATAGAGGCATTCTATCTTAGTCCTCAGGGTTGGAAACGCATTTGCGGTCTTAAGATTGCAGTCTTAAGGTTGTAGTGTTGAGAATGCAAATGTCTATGTCTATGGTGATCCCATTTACAAAGCTACAAGTAACAATTTTACTGGTCTAAACTGGCAACACTGCTCAAATGGCTGGTCGTTATTGGTCGAGGTTGTGTCAAATGGAAACTTGTAACCTGTAAATTGTAATTTGTAGCTTTATAAAACAGGCCACTGATGGCCTATGTGCTCGTTCGCCTTCCCCAAGCCATACAAAAATAAAAAGGGCAAAGCTAGGTCTCTGCGAGATCAAATCAAAGATGAGGAGATCCGCAGAAGAGCCAAAGTTACCGACGTAGCTCAGCCAATTGCAAACCTCAAACGGCAGTAAGCGGAGCATAATTCTTATAGAACTGATGGCCATTGGGGCGGAAAGGTTGTAGAGTGGTGACCGCAGAACGGAATGTGGATGTTGTCAGGATTACCGCAAGGTGGACCAACGTTTGGATGGATGCGAGTTGCACAAAACGGATCGTCGTGGAGATCTTGAGGAAGATTTGGATCCAGCAATGGACGTCTTTAAGCGGATATGATGATGGGGAAGGCAAAGAAGCACACACCTTATGGTAAGCAGGCTCTAAGGAACAAGGACTTTACCATGTCAAGACTGTAAATGCGTTGTCTTCCTTGAGAAATGAGATGGATTACCTCCATGGTATGCATCCGGGTGTTTTCTAATAAATAATAAGTAAATCTAAGGCCGGCAGCGCACCAGCAATTCCTCGGGTGTTTATGGGTCGCGATGATCACTTACCATCAGGTGGCTCGCTTGGTCTTCTGCCTCCTTTTTCACATAAAAAATATCTAAGTTGAGCGTGACCTTTAATGTGCACTTACCCTCGGCCGGCTGGCTGGACTCGGCTAGCGCGGATATGACCGAGCCGAGCGTGACGAGCGACTTGTTGATGTGAGCACCTTCCACTAATCTCTGACCCGTCGCGCCTGTAGCGTCCGCCCGCTCACTGGAAAATAAAACTTAATTCAATCAAAATAGTGAAATGGTATCGGTAAATATCGAGGTTGTTTAAAACGTCGATCAAAGTCATGCGAGCACCACCAGAGCAACAACGGTATACTCGTAACTGCGTGCGGCATCATATCAGTGCCATTGGTACAAAAAACTATTTCTTTTGGCTCCGTGTTTTTTAACTTCTTGTTTTTTTTTCTTTAAGTTACTATTGAGCTATATTGTACAGGCCAAAGGAAAGAAGCGAGTTCATACTAAAGTTATTTTCTAACCATTCACGGGTTCGGACCTAATTATATTTGTGTTCGGACAGCGAACTTTTTAAGCCAGAATTCCACTGCGGCGTATGCTACGCACACTTTGCTTGGATTATGTTTTCTGTTTGACAGTTCTAGTGAAATATTATAAGTAACCAATCCATACAAGATGAGTAATTAATGTGAATTTAAGTGAAATTAAGCTTGTTTGTTTACAAAATGCAGCACAGGTAAGCAGCGTAAGGGTGTTACCAGACCAATCGATCGATCGTCTATCGAAGGCATCGATCGATGGTAGAATTGATTAGTCGACGTCGATCGATAGTTCCTACCAGATCAATCGATCGATCGTCGATCGATGGCAGAATGAATTAGTCAACGTCGATCGATAGTTCCTTCATAAATTAAAGCTATCAGACCAGTCGATCAACGTCGACCGGCAATCGATCGATTGGTAAGTCGATCGATAGTTCCTACTAGACCAATCGATCGACTTCGATCGACGTCGATCGATGCCGTCGATCGGCGATCGGTCGATTGGTCTGGTAACACCCTAACAACAGCACTGCATTGTTACAATGTATAAGATACATGGCCCGCAGAACATGTACACATACCTGCCCGCCAAATCAACGAGGTGCACTTTCGAGACGGTCTCGCTGGGCATGTTGTTGTGCCGCAGATAGCTGGCCTGCACGAAGGTGATGGTGAATATGGCGTGCGAGCGGGACGACACGTCGTTCATCTGCGTCGACGCCGTCGTGCGGTGCAGGTTGCCGCGGTGCATGCACTCCTGGAGGGTAGGTTTTAATTACGAGAGAGAGTTCAGAGGGTTAACATTGTTATCAAATTTTCTCAAAGCGAAAGGGGTTTTTAGATTGAGAACGCGCCGCCTCCGCTCTCTGTGCGTTAGGAGCTTCAATAATTTCCAGAGTTTCTGATTTATAATCAGGAAATCGAGTTTCACATTTCAATCAATTAATCAATTAATATAAACTTTGTCTTTAAATAGGTTACAATAAAGTCTTATGTTTATACGGAATCATTGTTGAATAATTTATCATACAGCGTAAAATTCACTTCCTGTAATTGGCACGGTCGGTAGGATGGACTGCTTAACTTAGTTTTAATGTCATTGTACAGGCAATGGTGAAAGTTTCAACTAATTTTTGAATAAAATGTATTTGTTTTATTGAAGAAATAAAGAGGCTCTTATAATAATTCTGATCACTGGTTAAGCTGGACCAATCTGACTGACCTGTATATCATCATAGTCCGACACCAGATGCCTCGACAGGTCCTGCACATACGGCCCCAGCTTCGGATGCTCCCGGACCCTGAGCGAGTGCCCCGCGTCGGTCGCGAGGAGGTCCTTGACGCGCTCATTGTATATCTCGAGGTAGCTGACTTCGGTGCGGTAGGAGGCGCCGGATTCCTTGCCGGCGGCGACGCGGGAGAACAGCTGGCGGCAGATCCGGGGGATGAGGCCTTGGTTTTCCTGTGGGGGAGGGAAAAGTTCAAAGATAAAGAATTCGGATATAAAGGCGAACCCTAGTTTCAGAGCTGATATTTCTTAAACGTCCATGCCGATTTTCATAAAACCTATACGTAGCTTTTTAAGATTAGGTACAGTAAGGGAAACTTCAAGTTCGTACTTTTTTATGTCTTACTCACGTTGTGACAAGAGCGAAAAATCCATATTAGTCCGGACTTTGTCCAGCTCTTTAAATTGTCCGGTTTTTATTAGATGGAATATGAGTAATAAAAGCGTCTGCTACCATGCCTACCATACCACTGTAACTAAGTTAGTAATGTCTCCATTTTGTGACTAAAAGTCCGGACTTTTATCGAAAGTCAGGCTTTTGTCAGGACTTTTCAAATTCCTATATGGTAACCCTTCCCCAAGTCGTATTGGTTAGGAAATACAGACGCCGAGAGCTGATTCCAGTCAGTCACCTTCCTTGGTATTAGGTTAGAATGACGCTTTGAAACGATAAAATTAATTATCCTTCTCAAGGTCACCGGACGAAACGTAACAAAAAAGGTCAAAGAACCGTCGCATAGTCATGTAATTCAGTTGTACATGATTGCCGAGTTTATTGTAATGGCAACATAGAAGGCTGACACAATTGACAATAATTATAAAAGGCCGACTGTACATCAATATCCATCCATACATCCATGCTAATCTTACTACTATTATAAATGCGAAAATCTGGATGGATGTATGTTTGTTACTTAATCACGCCAGAACGGCTGGACGTATCTGGACGAAATTTGGCACAGAGATAGATTATTATCTACTTTTTATCCCGGAAAATTGAATAGTTCCCGAGGGAATAGCGATAAACGATTTCTACGCGGACAGAGTCTGGGCAACAACTAGTATTATAAATAGGAAAGTAACTCAACAGTTTGTTTCTTAAAATTTCACAGGTAACCCGCTGAAGCGATATTATTAAAATTTGGTGTAGCGATAACTTCCCGCGCACTAGCTCACTCTCCACTGCGCCGGGCCCTGAAGCTTTTAAATGACATACTGGACAGCTACAGCCAATAATACTTGATATTTTTACACCGAGTCGCGTTTCTACGCATCAGCCAGTCGGCACGTGGAGACAATTGTCACCTTAAGCTCAGTCCAAGTTTAGATAAAGGAGCGTCCTCACTGGGAGCATTCGCGTGTAATGAGCATTCGGCGCGAAGATCGAGCGATTTAGACGAAGCGAACGACCAAGAGTTCTATGCATTATCTCTTACGTTTTCTTTGTAAAAATTAAGACAAAACATGTTCTAGAGCACTCCTTCGTTGGGTCTAAACGCACTTTTAGCATTGTAACGCACGGCTCAATGCTCACACCACTCGAATATTCACGCGAATGCTCTCAGTGAGGACGCTCCTCATTGCTTAGGTATAGGTTTCGTGTAACATAAGAACAATACAGTTCATTTAAATAAATAAATGTAACATTAAGTTGTTAACTTAAACGCGGGAAAAGGACATTACCTACCTACGGCTACTTTTTAGACCGTAAAATTAGACAGTTTCCAAAGGAATAACGAAAAACGACCCGGACAGAATCGTGGTCTACAGCAAGTTTCTATAGTAGGTAAAATAAACTCCATGACCTTTCATAAAATACTTTAATATCTGCCACTCTTACCTTACCTGCTTAGACAGTCCGTCGATCATAAAATTACAATAAGAAACTCATTAGACTCTATCTGTTCACAGCGCTCATGTAAATTCATCGCATTATCTTTGGAGCTAATGGTTGAATAATTTAACGCTCGCCATAAGGTCATTGTCTAATATAAGATATCTGGAGATATTTTTTAGGATTTCAAGGCTGTGATTTTGTTGAGATTACCAAAAAGTTACTTTTCTCAATACTGAGGCTCTACTTTGGAATCCGTAATTCGAACTTCGTCTATTCCTATCTCTTTTGCTCTCGACGCGTCACTAATTCGCAAGAAAGTGACGGGGCGATCCGAAGTTCGAATTACTGATTTCAAAGTAGAGCCCCCGGAAATAATATCGTCACAAACATTTTACAACGGGCCACGAATATTTTTGCTTGTTTGTTTGCTGATTGGTCAAGACGTTGATCTAAAAAAAGGGTTGAAAATTAGTCGTAGCAATCACTATGTTTGCTATCACTAGAGGACAAAATATGGACTTATGTTCTCTGACTTAGTACAGTCAACCAATTTGATTCCTAGGCCACTATGGACTTTGTCAATGTGACGTTGTAAACCAAATCATAAGAAGTCTGTAACGTTTGGTTGTCAATGTCACTTTAACATGGTCCAAAGTGGCCTAGAAATCAAATTGGTTGACTGTACATACTACATTACTCGTCTATTTATTGCCTACTTTCCAGCCTTTCCAATGATGTACAGTTACTGCTATTTGCATGTCTGGATTTCTCTAGCCTCATAATAAAACTTCTCGTATGTTCCGACTCCCACGATACAGGCCCCGATGGGAGCCACGGATTAATTGTAAACGTTAGTTCTGAAGTGTTTTGATAGAAATAAATGTTTTTTTTTATTAACTCTTACGAGCGTGGTTGAGAAACAAATATCCCATCATCCTTACAATTTTTCCCATAAATAATATTAGTAGAATAAAATCTAAAAGGGCCGCCTCTCACTTTCGACTTCCATTATAAGACGATTAGATTCAAAACCGTAAACGGCACTTTTGTTACCACACAATAAAATCGATCAGCTGATTACGTCACAAACAAAGCAATAAAACTTTAATGACACGATAAAAATGGTGTTTTCGTCACGATTACGAATTGTTATTGCACGTGTATTTCAATTTTTTCATAATTAAGATATAAGGTGAGATACATTGGCAACCAAAAACATTGGGGCTAGCAGCTGAGTTCTTCTTGTCGCAGCATGCCCCTCTTTAACTAGTCTACAACGAAGGAGATACCTTGAGCAAAAAGAGACAAAATGTGCTAACCTAGCCAAATTAAAAGAATTCAGCTTCACTAATGCTCAGCTAAATTAATACCCTGATAATGATTGAGATGACTCAAAGATAAAGTCCAAAACAACGCTGTTAGCCCAGTGACCCCGCCATCGAAGCTAACGGTCTAGGTTCGATTCCCGATATAGGCAAATATCTGTGTAATGAGCGCGAGTATTTGTTCTTGAGTCTTTGATGTTTATAAATAATATTAAATATTATAAATATGAAAGTTTGTGTGTGTGTTAGTTTGTTACTCTTTCACGCTGCAACGGCTGGACGGATTTGGATGTATCTCCCTATATAAATATGTTCATCACTGTTTTGTACCCATAGCAATTAGTTTGGGATCAGGTAATTTCGTGTAAGATTGTCCCCTCATATTTGTTTATTTTACGGAAATACATTAAATTAGTTTGCGAGGTAGCCCAATTTATCAGCCGCTTGTTGCTGGCTAGATTGTTAACTGACCGACACCTTGACTTAAGTTTAACTAAATGCTGCATCGCATGACTTTAAGGCGGAGTTAATATTCTAGCTAAAGTACTTCGTCAGCGCGAAATAAAACCTTGAAGATTAGCAGCTCATGGAAGGTGTACGGAGGTGAATCAAGTTTAAAAGTACTCCTAATTTTACATCGTGTCTTAGATTATCTTTTAAAAAAAGGAAACATTTGCTTAGGATGTGGCCTCCACCGGTTAACAGTTTATATATAAATACATTTTTTGTAATATACTTTACTTATTTGTAACACAGGAAGGAAGTGATGTTGTGCATGATGCATTTTCCCATGCGTTACTTGAGTTTCTCGAAAATTGAGAAATACGTGTGATGTCTCATTATGTCCGTCTAATTATAATATCACAAACACAACTTTAAGGTACCTACTTCTTTTTGTATCTTAAAAGTCGATCCACCGAAGTATCGACAGGGGTGTTGAAATAACGCACACAGTTTCATGTTACAATCAATTTTAATAATAGCCTTCTTGTCTTGTTCGAGGGAAGCCTCATGTACACACATCAAAAGTGCCTAGGGATATTTTTTATCCCTAGACAGTTTTGAACATTTCAATATAGGCATATTACTACTGAGTCGAAACATCAAATTTGTCTAGGGATACTGAATATCCCAAGATTTTTAATGTATGTATATTCATTGCATTGATATTAATGTGCTATAGACAAACAGCTTCCTAACTTTAACGACTAATCTTTTACCAAAAATAGCTAAAACCTGGTTTTCCTATTTACTCATTCAATAAAAAAATTAAAGTGGCCTAACAGAGACCCAGGGCTCCAAGAATCATACTTAATGAATAGCTGCTTCACACTCACCGGGGACCCCATCATGGTGAACGTCTTCCCGCTGCCCGTCTGTCCGTACGCGAACACGCACGCGTTGTAGCCCTCGAACGCGCTGTCGATGACGTCCAGCCCCAAGTCCGAGAACACCTGCAGCACAGATACATGAATAGAATACAATATAATATCTTTATTTAAGGCAATTATGCCCATATTTACAAAGACATACAACCACTTAAGTATTTTGCTTTGTAGGCATTTAACCGTTTAGGCATTTTGCTTTGTAGGCATCAACTTTAGGCAATCTGATTCTTACTGCCGCAGTCAGAGACCTCAATTAAATGTAATGCTTGTTTAGTGACGTTTTGTCTTGTTCTATTGCCTAAATATAATATATATATATTATTATTATTTCTAAAGAAAGTGACAGCAGCTTGAATCATGCATTAAATTAAATTGACGTCTCTGACTGCGGCAATTAGTCAATTTCACATTTCAGGCATGCTGCTTCATCGGTATCTCTCGTTTAGGGAAAACAGCTTTTAGGCAAATCTCATGTTTAGGTATAACGCCTTCATTGGACTCTTGCGTTTAAGTTAACTCGATCAAAAGGGATACATAACAATTCTGTAGGCGAATGTATCAAAACTTTTTATGTAGTTGTCTTGACCGTGATAGTTAAGTGTAATTTGTATATATTTTTTTTACTACTACTTATTAGTTCTTGTGAAAATACTGACTTTTGACACATTTCCTGCTCAACTACGCATGAATATATTAATTCTTTATTTTGTGTTAGATTCATTGTTTTATATAATGTTAGGTTAAGTTTTATAATTGTATAATTTCATAAGTCTATTTAAAAAAAACGACTGACTGTTGAGTTTCTTGCGGCGTTTCTTCTCAGCAGTGGTCTTTTGCGAAGCGCTGGTAGGTTTTTGACTTGTTACAGTGCCCGTGCGGATACTTACTGAATAAACATCTTTAATCTTCTTTTTTTACATAAAAACTAACATAACTTTTGAATCACGAAGTGTCAGCTAGCCAGCGGCCACTAAATCGTCGAAATATGACACCACTCGGCCAGAATACCTTCTTTAAAAAGGGCGACAGATCTTTAGTCGGTACTCTCACCACAAAGGTCTTAAAATTAACCATGTGGCGGGGCTCCAACCACTTGACCATCAGGGTAACTCCGGTCTTAACTCGTACATACTCTACGAGTTATGTAATCTTGAATCTAATTGTTAAGGCATAAACTATTCTATTGTTGTAATATGGGTACCAGGCAACAATAAACACCATAGAAAACATGGGTTCCCTTCATCTGGCATAATATCGATTGTCCGAAATACATTTCGCATAACAGTTATCGCAGAAACATTTTTAGCCGAATGATACTTTAGCATAATAGTATACTTAGCATAACTGTCATAACGCATAACAATCATTTGGCACAATTTTGAATAGCAGAATACTAATATCGCCGACTTTCATTTCGCAGAATTTTATGTAGCAGAATATACCTTCCGCCGAATTTATTATGGCATAACTGTAACATAGCATAATAATGAGTAACGAACCGCTACCAGTAAAATAGGTTGGGTTAGGTTAGAGCGTGCCGCGGCAGCGGCCGGCGAAGCGCCAGGACCGCATTGCAATTGGAGCAAATTAGGGGTACAATCAAGGATGAAGTACCTAGTAAAATATTATTCTGCTTTATAACTTTATGCCAACTACATAGTATGCCATACAAAATTCGGCGAAACAATTGTTCTACCATAGGACTATTATTCTAATCAACGTTATGACAATGTATTATTCTGCCAAAGAATATTGTGCGAAATGATAGTGTGCCAAGAAATTTAGCCAAAAAGCAATTGTGCGAAATGATGATTGTGCCAATGGTTGCTATGCGAAACGAAAATGTGCGAATAAATTTTGTGCAAGACATTAGTAACCCAGAAAACATCCTAGACTCAGTAACAAATACCCGCAGTCATCATACAAATATTTCCCCACACCGGGAATGTAAACCTGGGTCAGCACAAACAAGGCTAGCCGCGTCATCAGATACAAAATACACATAAACATAAACTCATGCCTTCATTCCCAAAGTGGGGTAGGCAAGGCTACAGAATGACCAACAACTCTAAAAATTTGTAGTACAAGCCTAGAGCTTAGCTCGGGACTAGGTCAATTGGTGTTACATTCTCCCCTGATATTTATTTATTTTATTTTATAATAACAAGAAAATGATCGTTATGTTATGATAAATGAGTGTTATGTTATTTGAATGCATGCCTGATAAAATTAAACAATTTGTTTTTATGCAAAATGTTTTTAGACTCATTGAAGCGCACCCGTGTCATCCATATAAGCGTCATCATCATCAGATGTTTGGATTGGAAATCTTGGAACTGTTCAATGGATCTGGATAAAATTCGGAAAACAGGTCGTTCATGTCCTGAATTAGCGCAACAATTATTTTTAATTTTGATTAATTTGATAGTTCGTAGGGGGATGACGTTGAAAGCGTTCTACGCAGATGTAATCGCGGGTAAACTATATTAGCCCATATTTTTAATAACAATTTACTACCTAGACTACCTACTGATCATTAAGATAATTGGAAGGCGAAAATCCATGCAAATTTAGCTCCGGGCGATAACGTTATTCACCGTCTAAATCAAATGTTGTAGTTGTTATGAAAAACTAGGTTTGTTCGTTTCCGTTTTTTTATTTGCATTTTTATGTTTCTTTCCAAAAAGGAAAACGTAGACTTTATTTTTCATAATACATACAACAGAGAACAGAAAAAACAGTAGAAGTGTCAAGTGGGCGTGTTACGTGTGGCATAGTAATGCGGAGTTCCGCACAACCTACCATACTTTTGCCGCGATCGCTTATTTCGATATTTTGATATTTCGATATTTCTAAAATAGGAAATAAATCCAGAAGCATGCCTTATTGTGCTATTTTGGAGTGTAAAAACGATAGCCGCACCAAAAACATTTTCCATGTTGGCGTGTTGTTTTTATGATAGTTTGAGTTTTGGCGACAACAGGTCTGATACTAAGCGAAGCTCATGCCACTTCCACTGTTTTTTCTATTCCGTGACCTACAAAATATTCGAAAATCGGATTAGATTTAAGGGGAGAGAAACGTTATCGGATTTTGTATGTTTTTTAGCTTCACAATCAATGTTCCCATTCCTTTTAAAAAGTTAGGTATTGAAGGACGATGTTACTCTACAAATAGCCCAAAAACACATGTTCATTTTAATCTCGATTCCGCTCATTCCGAGTTCACAGTTAAACCCGACAAAAGGTCGATATTTGCATTCGTCGTGAATAAAATTCACACAACAGCCGCGACCTTGATACACATCGATAAAGCCGGTATTTGCATACCAGCTATGTGCAGCTGGAAACGGATAACTGCCACTTAAAATCACATTATATTCAGTATGTTATGATGTTACTAAAATATTAGACTAAACAAGTATCCTTCTGGCATTTTTTTAAGGTTAGGCAACATATACTATAGAGCCTGGGATAATGGGGGCTACTTTTCTACGGCTTCTCTCTCTATTTCACTCATTCTTAGGCACTGGTCCCACCGCCGGCGATGAGCGGGAAGCGAGTATAGCCAGCGATCAACTATTAATATTTGTGTCTCTGTTATTGACACGCGATCTATATTTTTTGTTTCGACAAACTAGTGGATAGAGTTCTCGCTGGCAGTGTGAACAGCCAGCGATCAACTATTAATATACGTGTCTCATTTATTGACACGGGATCTATATCTTTTGTTCGTTTCTTGAGCGAGAAAATAGTCGATAGCTAATCGCTTTCTCGCCCTTGGTGGGACCAGTGCCTTATACATATGCATCTCGTCTACGACAGGGCAAAACTTTGTACAGTGCGATAGCTCTTAGAAGGTGCTTCGGGTTTGTACTCGTCTCTTACTCGCTCTCATACGATCTTATTAAGAGCGAGTGAGAGAGAAGTACAAAACCGAAGCATCTTCTAAGTGCTCACAGACTGTATATACATACATATACCTACATAGATAAAACCTTAATGTGGTTGCAAAGGACTGGCGGGCAGGCCCGGACTTAAGAGGCCCAGCGCTCCAAGGCACTTGGCATTTGCTCCCCATCTCGAAGCCATTTTCGCATGCCAGGCCTTTGGGGTTTATATCCTACACTTACACACAAAATTATTTTTACTTTCCTTCTTCATTGTTTTTAGGGTTCCGTACCCAAAGGGTAAAAACGGGACCCTATTACTAAGACTCCGCTGTCCGTCTGTCTGTCTATCACCAGGCGGTATCTCAAGAACCGTCATAGCTAGACAGTTGAAATTTTAACAGAAGATGTGTCTCTGTTGCCGCTATAACAAAAAATACTAAAAACAGAATAAAATGAATATTAAATCCCATACAACAAACGTGTTTTTTTCCGTTTTTTGCTAATGTTGTATAGATAATGGTACGGAACCCTTCGTGCGCGAGTCCGACTCGCACATGGCCGGTTTATTTTTTAATTTCTTTGTCGCCATTGTTTTTTTTATGACGTTTTTCACAGTTCTGTTTTTTGTGCTCGTCATAGACATGTTTATATTTCTATATTGGGCTGGCTGCTCCCATTAGCCGGGGCATTCTAGGCCTCAGCAATCAATCCAATCCTAAGTCCGCAAATGCGTTGTCAACCCTGAGGATTAAGACTTTAAGACGGAATGCCTCTATGCTAGTAATTCCACCGGTTGTCTAATCCCCAAACCGAACACTGCTCCTTGGCGGTAGGTTCAAGGATGGTGGTAGCGATCCGGACGGATCTTTCACAAGGACCTACCACCACTACTAGCTATAGCTATAAAAGAAAAGTAAACAAGTCCTTCAAGCTCCCGAGCTCTATTACCCTGGGCAAGACGTTAACACCAAACATAATGCATCACTCTCCAACTCTTCACTATTCTATAACTCTTACCTGCTCCTGCGAAGCGTAGTGCGCGTCTCCATGGTCATACGACCAGTACGAGTGGTCAAACGTGAAGTCCTTGTACTTTTCGCGGCTGCCGTCATTTTGCTCTTTGCTACTCTGTGGACCAAACGAAAGGTTTCGTTAAAGGTTGAATGGAGCAAGATACTGATAATGAAAAATACAGAGTAAAAGTTAGGGAGATCTGTGCTATGGAACCAAGGCATTTTGGCAAAAGTAATTACTGTATCTAATATGTACCTATACTGTATATATCACCGGTGTTGGACACTTTCGCTGACAAGCTCAAATTAAAGACACTTAAAGGATGATTTCCACCAAACGGCCGGCAACGGATCGGAACGGAAAGAATACGAACGGATGCGGCGACCACCGATCGTGTCCGGTAGCATGTCGACGCATACGATCGGGCGATAACAGCCGTTCGCGGTCGACAGGATGTCGACGCACACGATCGGTACCGTACGGTTGCTTGCGAACGTAACTGCACTCAGTCAAATAGTTTCTTTCCTACCACGTGTTTGAGTGCACTTTCGAGAATGAGTGGGCTCGTCCGGTCACGGCCGAAGGGTTCCGATCGCACACGACGACAAGCGAACGGGGCCGATCGCAAGCGAACGGAGCCGATCGCGTGTCGCAGCATACTTACGGCTCCGATCGCGTGTCGCGGAAGCCGCCCGCCGTCAAGCTGCTGCGTGCGGCTCAGTAATATAGACTTTAAATACTGTGTACATGATTTAATATCGTTTAAAGATTGTAAAATCCGTACCGATCCGATGCGATGCGAGCCGTTTGGTGGAAATCATCTTTTACTCTAAATTTAAAAGTCATTCGGTCATTAATTGACTGTTGTAAAACAAATGAATAACCCTTATCTTCTCTAAAATAAGAATCAAGTTTAGTGTTCATCATTGCTTCCAACACCCTACGAAATGTTCTCCTCGGAGCCCTTGAAGAGGCCTTGCGGAGCACACTTTAAGAATGGGTCTATATCGAGTGGCATAATTATTGTTTGGTCGAAAACTGTTTTACAATCGCAACGGTTTTATTTTATTTTTTATAAAACTAACCTAAACTAACTTTAATTAATATGTAATTTCAGCCTAAATGGTTGCTAAGCGAAAAGAATTTAGACCAAACAATACATTAGGTAGGACAAACAATTTTATGCGTTTCAAAGGCAAGAAAAATAAATGGTATCACCAGGGGCATCTTTAAGAATATCTGCGGGCCTATTATAGTGGTGTTTAAAGGTGTGGTTAAAACTTTTGTCCCTTTCTGAACAGTGCGTAAGTGCGAGAGTGACGGATGCGTTATCCACCGCGATAAAGTCGACCATAATACGGGCCCCGGTAACGAGCAATGTGTATACTTACTTTTACAGTGAGCAGCCTTGTCTTCTTCGCTTCCATCTGGACAATCAGCTTCGCGCTCATGTCCTTCTCCCTGCAACAGAAACATACTTCAACATGTGGACCACAGAGTCCAACCACAAGGGTATAGGACGAGACGTAAGCCTGGTGACTAGAGGTGGGGGCACAGAACAGAAAAAACAGTAGAAGTGTCAAGTGGGCGCGTAACGTGTGGCATAGTTATGCGGAGTTCCGCATAACCTACCATACTTTTGCCGCGATCGCTTATTTCGATATTTCGATATTTCTAAAATAGGAAATAAATCCAGAAGCATGTCTTATTGTGCTATTTTTGAGTGTAAAAACGATAGCCGCTCCAAAAACATTTTCCATGGTGGCGTGTTGTTTTTATGATAGTTTGAGTATTGGCGACAACAGGTCTGATACTAAGCGAAGCTCATGCCACTTCCACTGTTTTTTCTATTCCGTGGGTGGGGGCAAGGTACATGAAGAGCTTGAAAGCCCCTGCTGTGTACCAGGGCACCTTCAGTCGAGTAGGCGAGGGGGGCTAAGGGGCTAGTAAAGCTATTGGGCTACGTTTGGCGCTATAGCGGTCCCATAGCCTCCTCTTAAAGCGATTGGCGAAACACCCCAGGGGTTTTAGTCCGTTCAAGTCACACACAAGCCACCATGCCCCGCGGCCCCGGTCGGGGCGGATATACATAGGCATTTCAACCGGTTCAAAAAAAAAGATTAAATACATGATCTTGGATGTTTTCTATGTATTTATTAATACGTATAAGTATGTATTGTACAGGCAATTATATATTATCCAACATTAGGCTGGAAAGTACCTGTCACATATTTATTGCGAGAGAGCGTGTCAGATTTGAGCGTAATCTTGGATATTATATTATTGCTGGTGACGTACATCGTTGTTTAGAATAGGTACAGTCGAAGTCATAAACATATATACACGTTCCCAAGACACCAAAATATCTACACGTCTCTATGCTATCGGCAATAAGGTTTATGTATACCTACATATATTTGACGCGATAGGTGTATAGATATTAGTACCTATACTCTATCGGGACGAGAATTGAAGTTTCACCTCACGTTATGTTATCTTATCTTATCTTATCTTACAGATGGGCCCTTTCGGATACACTTCGACCCTTAGGATCTTTTGTGCAATTACCCTCTCACACTCAGCAGTTCGAATGTGCAGGTTTCCTCACGATGTTTTTCCTTCACCGTACGAGTCGACCCCCTAAGTCACTAAGCCACCGACGCTCTCTCACGTCGTGTTGTGCATTGATACTTTGCTTTTATGTATTTGGATACAATATAAAATCAAAGTAGGTACCTACTGTAGCTCAACGTCTAAATATGTCGGATTTACGTAATACAATTTAAGACCCTTTGTACGGTCGGCCTTATACGTAGCTGCACACTTAAGTGCTCTGTCACTTTAAAACGTCATGTTTGAACTGCTACTCTAATCTGCAACTACTTAAGGCCGATTGTACCATATCCATCGCAAATCAAAAATCTGTATATGGAGCAGTCAAACCATTGAGCAAAGAATTTGTTGCGTCCTTGACTTTCTCAAGCGACGTGTTTTTAAGTGCGTATTTTATGGGTATACTACATGCTCGTAAATCCAAAGAGTCATCATTTTGAATTTAGCGAAATGGCAAATTTCCCTAATTCCGAACGAACTTTTTGGTTTGAAGACTTTTTTATATCATTTATAAATCAAACCTAACCTAACCTACGTATATGAACTAAATTATGCATTTAATCTTAAATAGTTTTACCATAACTTAGGTTTACAAAAATGAAAATTCTGACAAATTAATATACAAAAATATTATAATTCGGAATTTTAAGGAGTTTCCCATTTTTACCCAATTATGGCAAAGCAAAAAGGAGGGTTATGATTTTAGCAGTCTTTGTATGTTATTATATTTGTATGTTCATTATTATTAAGTACCCTATTTGTGTTAATTGCTTTTAGAAAATACATCCAACTAAGTTCCGCACGCGACTTTGTCCACTACACGATTTCATTCACCATCCCACCCCCATTGTTATCAGCTCTAGAATCATTAGGGTATAATATGTTTTGTCTAAACAAGAAATAGCAACAATCAAATTTTAATTTTTTGAAACAAAAAGGAAAGGATAATAGGCATATTTATTATTATAAACTATAATGTACAGGACAAATGAATAACCTATCAATTTTTGCAACTTATTTCAATGGAATAAGGTGCAAAATAGTATACATATCTTTGTACTCTACTGCTTATTCATTAAACTGCATTGATTTTTTTTACGCATATTTGGTTAATACACTTTCAATTAAATAGTAACACATAAAACCCGTTGACGTCAAAACAATTTTTTAAATCAATTTAGGCAACAGATAAGAAATGTGCACAGTTTACAACTAATTAACAGCTATCTTAATTGAGCAGTACTTGTAAACACAAGTGAATCACGTGACCTTGCACTTCATTTCCCTTTTAGAGAACTGGCGAGACACATGACCATGACTCATACACTTTGTAAGGGAGCACAATGGTACTTGTTGATATGAATTTAATTTGATTAGTATTTCCCACTAGCCTGCGACTCCATCCATGTAGAATTCAATTGCTCTTCCCTCGTGAAATGTATTTTTTTCTAGGATAAAAGGTAGCCTATGTGCAATTCCAGACTACAATCTATGTATGTCAAAAATTTTATACATATCCATTCTGATTCAGCCATTCTGGCGTGATTGAGTAACATACCTATTTATTCAAACTTTTGCATTTATAATAGTAAGTTTGTTAATGATGGACTTTGTTGTTTCACTTGTTTTTGTTCTTGCTGGAATTCTGATGTTTCTTTTTTAAGGGTGTAGTGTTATGTGTACAATAAAATGAGCAATCAATTGTATTTTGAAAGTGTTTGGTAGTCTTAGTGCATTATTATGGTAAAATGGTTTAATTTAACCATCACTCATTCCCAAAATACCAGATTTTTTTAAAGAAATTATCATGATATTAAGGTATTGTTGATTATCTTTACCTAATATTTTGAAATTGGCGTTTTGGAAATCTGGTAAACAGAATAGACTGGTATTTTGAGAATGAGCGTTAAATATTACTTTTGCTAAGCAGATTTTCAAGAATAAATAAAAAAAATAGATTTATAAACAATTCTTAATACTGATTTATTCTGATATGTTGATACATGCCTCCTACATTTGTCATAGTGGATTTGTGATGTAACGATTATGTGACTGTTTACACAGATGTTACACCTCAACATATATCTGGAGTTCTATTTAATTATAGCAATGCTCAAAGCCAAACTGTAACTAAATCCCAGCTCCCTAACATGTCTATATTTGGACAACCGGCTGCTAAACAAACAGACAAACAAACTAACAACCAACTTTCATTTCACTCATCTAATGATGTTTATGTAGGTCGCAAGTTTTTGTCCGTTTTCCGCAGCTTTCATCCAAATGGCCCGGCGCAGGTACAGTTTGTGCTCCCAATGCAGCTGAACCGTGAAAGTCATTGCCGTTTGTAGTGACATCATTGTTTTTTTTTTGCTATCTAATTCGTATTAGAAAAATACTTCTCCATCTCAAAAACCACGTCCCAGACGTAACAAGCGCCTAATAACACCGCATTGCGTCCCAAAAATATCATAATGCTGTCAATCATCCAAGATAATGGGCGTGAGTTCAGAAATTACATTGTCCCATACAACAATACGGAGTAATAACATTACGTTTTTTCCGTTAACTTGTACTGTAACTTGACTAACCTTTGGTTGAATGGGCGAACCCTTACAGCGACTTTTACCGAAGCCATTCTCACACATTATATTGTCAATAGTTTATAATTTTAATAACATTTAACTACACAAATACGACACTACGAAGCGTTGACATTTTTTTGCAGTTTGATGAAATGACATGAGATGTCAGGTCAGCAGGCCAAATTGTGGTTTCCTATGTACAATTTTGACAACTTTAATAAAATTCAGCCAATCATCACGCTAGCAGCTGGCACGGTTAACGTGGATTGGCTGATATAGCAAAAAACAATCAAATTCTTGAAAGTGAAACCCACTTAGCGTTGAAACGTTCTGTTTCACGACGTCCCGTTCATATGTAGAAAAGTAATTTTCCATAATGTAGAGTCAAGTAATTTTCCATAAAGTAGGTACCTATTTTAGCAATGGTATATTTCTACATTTCTTACCTAAAATAAAAACAAAGATTTAAAAAAATACTGCAGTCTATCATTGAGCTGTTCCGCAGCAAATATTTTTTGATTGCTAGCAACATTTTCCAGCTGTCGTGATCTGCCTTCCAAAGTTAAGGTTAGTTGAAATTTTCTAATAATTTCGATTTTTACGTAAATAACTCGAAACTAAAGAGAAGTGCGTATTGAATTAGATATTATAACGCTTTAACACAAATAAAATGCATAATCTAACGTTTCAAAACGTTCTCTAAAGTTTACATATCAAAGTCGTCCGTCACATTACATAATAATTTGTTTTCCGTAGCCCTAAGCCGCAACCATGTCTGAAGGAGCCCCGAGCCGCCCCATGAAGTTCCCGTACACGATCTCTGCGAAGATCGCGCAGTTCCCGTTTAAGCACTACGTGGCGAACCAGTGGATCTGGAAGTACTGGGTGGCCGGCATCGTCGTGTCCATTCCCATCTTCTACAAGATCCACAAACTGGGTACGTTGCTGTATATCGATAGTCCTGCAGTTAGAGAAAGCATCATATATGATGTTTAATAGGTCTGGGTTCCATGTCATAAAGGCTACATTGGTCAGATGGCAGACTTTCCACAGCGGGACTGCAAATTCTTACATTATGATTCAAGCATACCTTAAAATACTGAAAAAATATTGGAAAGATTATGGTCTTTGTAGACTCTCTTATTGTTATCAAATGTCATTGGACAACATTCAATTTAATTTAGGTTTGGGAAAAGAATGGCACCATCAATGTTTTGATAATTTTGCCAATGTGTCTAGGTTGGATAGCACACTGCCATTTGACATTTAGTCTTGTTTTGTGTGTTTGGGTGGTATTCCACCTGTCCAATGTGCATTTGATCAAAGAAATTGGGTGACTTAGTCAAATTTACTAGAAACATTGACAAATTGATCAAATATTACGAATAATGTTTAATTCAAAATAGCTACGCAAATAGTATAACAACTTAAACCAAGATATTGGATAAATGGAATCCTTCAAAGAAATTTGTTCAAGTATTTGATATAGAAATTGGACACCGATTTTAGACAGATGGAATACCACCCTTTACTGGACAACAGTCTTCCAGTTTTTACATCTTGTGCAATTAAGCTAGTGACACAACTCCAATGAGGGTAGTTCTGTATTTCTGTGACACCTCCACTTTGCATCTAAAAATGCATGTAGAATGCAGAGATCAGACCGACTTTGGCAGACAATAGACTCCTAAACAAAAATCCAGAGTGACTTACACCCGTATTCACAAACAATACTAAGGGATCCTTCACTGAGTAAACGCACTGCGTTCAATACAGCTTTGTGATTGGTCCTTTTTGACCGATCTTTTGTTTATGAGACAATTTGAACCCCCCTGTGCGTTCATGAGCACTGTGAGACCTCATAGTAACGTTTGTGAATACAGGTGTGTATCACTGTTTGTGCATATCAAGCTGTCAAATTAGTATTATTAGATTTTTCCAGAGATTACCACCAACATAAATACAAACAAACACAATTTTGCCTCTATAATATCAGTGTACTTGTTGAACTCCTGACCTTAGGCTAGCAACTTGCCCTACTACCTTTAATGCTCCATCCCTTTCACTTGTCACTCCAAATGAAAATCGGGAAAAGGGGCCAGAGTTAATGTAACTTCAAACTTAAGTTTTAAAAGTAGTAGAACTTACCTAGACTGTTAAAAGAAAAAGTAGGTGCATGCTGTATAAGTGTGGCAACACTTTAACTGCCACCAACCCGCTAGGCTAGTCCATTTTGTATGAAAATGCTCTTGGCAGTGAAAGTGTTAAAGAGAAGGCTCCTTATGAATGGAAATTACTACACAGACAAGACCATAGCTCTTAAGTAGATGATGAGTAATATTAGTAGAGTAAACAACTATTTTTGATATTTCAGCAAACTCTCCCGAGAATGTCAGCAAGTGGGCTGAGATGAGGAGGAAGGAGGCTGCCTCGCACCATTAATTCATTTGATACCTTTTCAAGATCAATCCAGCGGTGTATATTTAAGTTAAGTGAAAGTGAATAAATCATGCGTTAGTCTATTTTGATGAGTTTTTATTCCTTTGTTTTGTCTATCCTTACTAATATTATTAATGCGAAAGTGAGTTTGTTAGTTTTGTTTTCATGGTTCAATACCTCAACCAACCAAATCAATACTGGGATGCTTAGGACCATATTCATAATCTGATCTGGACTGTAATGCTCGTCTCAAGATACGTCAATCAATCAATCAATCAATCAATTTATTTATTTGTAAAACCACCTTTAGGGTCCACCACATCGATTGGGATTCCCTGCAATGAGGACAAATAATACTTTTTATCCCAAAAAAATTAGTTCCTGTAGAATACCGATAGCCGAATTCGACGCGAAGTCACGAACAGTGATATAATATTTTTATTTAGGTAGGGGACTAGGAGACTGTTACCCATAAAACAAACTATTTTCTAAATGGTTATTGAATAAATGAAATGCATAATCAAGTTAATTATGTATATGTATAGGGATGGGGATTATTTTTAGAGTCGATTTATTCCTTGGCATGTTTGGAAAAAGTTAGTCCACTGATCTGAATGAAATGGCAACATGATCCAAGATATACCCAAAACTATTGCCACTTGAGAATATTGCAGTTAGTGTAGTGACCCGTGTGCCTTCTCGTAATTATATAAAATTAAAAAAAAAACTCGTAGCATACGGAGGAGATAATAAAAATCGACAGTGTATACCATATGGGTGCTTTATTACTACAAATGTAAATTATTATAAAACTTATAAATTACATCAATAAATTAATAATCGCAAACAATCATTATTGAAACAATGCACTGAAAATCACAACTAACATGCTATTCGTTATAAAAAGGAATGCATTTTGATCGCGGCATTAAAAAAATAACAAAAATTTCAAATAAAAAAACCTGAATTTGGCAGACTGTCACTCGGTTTAAAACTAGCAACACTGCAGAAAAAAAACAAAACATATATTTTTAGAAACAAAACACAGCAGCGAAATTTTCTTGGATGCAAACCAAACAACAGATTGTTGTGGTGCGTCTTAAAAATAATGGTACTAATACAACTTACAATTTTAAGGTAAAACTAGATCTAAATACTAATTTTAAAGTATAAGTGTAAAATAAATACTAAATGGTGGCCAACGCGAAGCCTTAATTTAAAAATCGCGCTGTCTCCTGTGTGATAATGCCTTTTTTACTGGGAGTCGATCTCGACAATTTTATTGGTTAAAAACAGTTTTCCTGCCTCAATCTAATAATCTGAGCAATTAAGTTCTATTGAAACAAGTAAGACTCCCGCAGACACAGCACAAAGAGAAAGTCAAGAGAATAAATGCAGGCAGATGTCACTAGAGAAGCAAATTACTATGCGCCTATGTACCGATTTCACCATACGATGTTAATCAACTGTTCATACATTTTGACAGCTGTTAACGCTCTAATCGTATGTTAAGTGGTTAATAGCGTTTGGTGAAATTGGTACTAAGCTAAGACTGGATGATACCAACCTCCGTAACATTGATAAAGTTATTAACATTAACAATAAATACAAGAAAATGATTGACACCAGTTTTCTTGGTTATTTGTTGATGGGGAGACTGTATTCCGCGCAATTGACTAATCTGCATACAACAAGTGTAAATTAACTAAACGCAAATAGAACCAAACCCCTTAATTGGATTAATTTATAGAATCTGGTACAAAATTTGTAGAATAGGGGTGTTCATTTATGAGTGATTTTACAATTTGAGAAACCACATATAATTATGCTGTCAAGGCTACACAATAAACAAAAGGGATCGCTTTATGTGCTTTCGCGCGAAGAACGTGAGTTGGAGATAGTTTGCACGCGCCTTGATTGCACTGTCAAATTCAAATATATGCTGTTTACTTTAAAACTACAACATTGATTAAAAACAGTTTACCAGGATCAAGAATTTATAAGTACTCAAATATTGATTCCAAAACGTTATGGTTATTGGGATCCTGATCGCGGAACACTCCAGACTTTACCATATGTGGCCTCTTAAATGTAGTATGTGTGGTGTGTGGTGTGGTGGCCGGTTCTTCTCAGGCAAAGGTTTTATTTTTCGAACCGGTGGTAATGCTTTTTCACCTTCATAGGTGCATTATTATTATGCCTAAATTGAAGAATAAAGCACTTTATCATAGAACCGTACAAGGCTAGGGCTACACACTATCAAGAGCCGTTATTTTTAATGCGAGGTGGCTATAAAGCATGCTTTTGAAAATCCTGCTAAAAGGAATATAAATGAACATCCCTATTGGCTTCATTTTTAATATCACTCTAACCCCATGACCGAGTTTAATGTAAAAGAAATTGGTTCCAGCCCATTTTACTACTTTTAAGAATTTTATTAAAGGTGAAAGCACTACTCGTAAGCACGAATTTGCCTATTTCAGTGATATATGGAATTGATAGTAAACATAAAAGCAAACCACGCATGCAAAATTAACTGTTGCTACATTAAAATTGCAAACAAAATTTTATGTTGTTCCAATTTTATACAGACAGCCACATTGATATTATATACAATGGTGTATCTTGACAGGTTTTTAAAAAGCCAACTGCATTATTTTTGTATACTAATTATTTTATGCTTAACATTTTGATACGAAAATATTGATTCATAGTTATCTATGCAAGTCAACAATTAAGTTTATCATACGACACCAAATCCACACCAAATGCATACTTACGCTAAACAGTGCCAAGGGAAAAACTACAATTGATCATTATTATCCGTGATAATAAAAGTCAGGATATTCTTAGATTTTTTTATACATTAAACAGCTATAGTTTTTTCCTTGGCAAATAATTGTATATTTATCTCAGCAACATTCAAACCAGATTATCCAGTCTACAATTGACATTACCCATTCGAGTTTTCAAAAATTATATTTTAGTGATTTATTTTATCACTATTATCAGCATGCATCAATAAACAAAAAATATCACGTAAAACTCATTTTTGAGTTTTTCACAGTGGCCTCTGTTATTAACATTTTCACAATCACTTGCAAATACAAATATAATAAGATTTTGCACGAGTAATATGAAAAGATTAATCAGCCGAGTTGTGAGACTGCACAGAACTTCACTCCGGCCTGAATCAAGGTGGCTTCCCACATCACTTTACAAATAACACGTAAGAGCATGCAACACATGCACTGTATTAACCTTGTAACCACCACTGTCTAATGAAACGTGTTACTACAAAAACTTAACATTGTTGAACACTTGTTAAATAAATGTCAATGTATAGAAATGCAATGCATCTGTGATTCCTCTCCTGCTCTTCACTCATGGGTTCTGGCTTATTTGCTTTCTCTAATCTATAATTTTCGGCTCGTTTAAGACCTATTCGCACAAATTGGTTTAGTGACGCCAATAGATGTGGTCGCGATCTCCAGCAGTGAAAGAGCAAGATAGGAGAGATACCATTTTAAATGTTTGTAGGACGGAAAATATCTAGCTCATTTTGCCGGCCTATAACAAATGTATGTGATCCAATTCTTATTGGTTAAAAGGTTAATACGTGCATTTTTTCAAGTATCCAATATCTCATAGGAATCCACCATATGGCCAGCCATTTATAACATTATATTGTATTGTAACATTTGTTCTGCGGCACACAAATCACACATCACTTGTCGTCATTATCACTAGCCTCCGTAATCACTAGAGCCTCAGCAGTCACTATAGCTTCAGTGGCCACACTGGGCTCATACCAGTAAGTATTTCGACACACTAGGCCCGTAGTCTGTACACCAGGTTCACTAGACCAGCTGTGATTGACTAACAGTCTCAGTGATCAGCGAGTTAGTGCACTAGCCTCAGCGGGCTCACCAGCGCGCTGGGCTCAGTAGCACAGGTAGTCGCGCAGGCGCGGCGGACGTCAGTTGAGCCGGGGCTTCTTGGCGTGCGGGGCGTCGTTCTCGGGCTCCCCGTTGAACTCGGGCAGCGCCGGCAGGCTTAGGTCTGCGCAGCGACGGTTGATGTATTTCTCTAGACGAACGCCCGACCTAAAATTTTAAATTAAGGCTTGTTAATATTGCTTGAGCCGGAACGATGGGCTAGCGTAGTCACCAAACGGGTGCCATAAAATGGGCGACGTAGACGAGGCAGGGCTAAACGGAGATGGCAGGACAATGCGTACTCATTCCTTAGCAACTAGCAGGAAGAGGCACCAAATAAGGGATCGTGAAGATCAAGAGCCCATTGTCCGGCAGTGAATAACGCATATAGACTAAAAAAATAATGTATCATTACCCCATTCGCCACTGTTCCTTTGTCCAGGTCTTTCCACACATTCCGCATTATTTGTCGACCTACCCACTGTAAAAATTAACATACGCAAGGCATACGTACAAAAAACGGGATGCTCGTTGATGGCACTCAAAAGATAACCGCTACTCGCATCAGAGCAGCTGGTCTTTTAGTCCAGACGTCATCAGCTGTTCACTCCACGTGTGTACTCACTTGGCGACAGGATGCGTGTCCTTGTTGTACGTGTAGCAGTTGGCGAACACCAGCGCGGCGTCGTCCAGGAGCGCGGCGTCCGTGGCGTACTCGCCGCGGGACAGCTTGTCTCTGATGGTGCTGAAGTCCATCGGTTGTTCGATAACTTCCAGGTAATCTGGCACCTGGAGAAATTAAGGAGGTTAGTATTCCGTGTCAGTATTTGGAAACAATGCCCTTTTTACCTGAGGGTTTTAATAGGTAGTGCTTATTAATCTAAACTTGGCGCTTGTTCATTCATTCAGGACTGAGATTGGTAAACTAATAAATAATCATCAGGGCACAATCTCACACAAATTGACCTAGACTCAAACTAAGCTCTAGGCCTGTACGGGTACTAGACAACGATAAACTTACTGATATTAGACAAACATATAGAAAAAATCCAAGAATCAGGAACAATACTCCCGCTCATCACACAAATATCTGCCCTTGCCGGGATTTGAACCAGGGACCGCTAGTTTCGATGGCAGGGTCACTAACTACTAGGCTAACGTGACATCAAAGCACTACCTATTCTGTTTATTTTTTCATTTTCAGTGTCCGAGATTTGTAATTTAACCAGTAACATACCATCTCAGTGTCGACGGGATCGTAGAAGGGCCAGCAGTCCTTGTGCTTGAGGACCTCCTTGACCAGCTGTTCCAGGGCCTCCGTGTGGAGCTGCGTCTCCTTGTTGCCTCGCTTCTTGGCGCTGGCGGATTTCTCCTCTGCAGAATAAAGTCGTTACTAATCTATACTAATATTATAGAGAATTTTTGACAGCTGCCAGTATTCTTTTGTTTTATTTGACATCCGTCAAAATGTAAGATATGAGGCGTCGCACGTTGTGATACACAAATTTGCTCCTGTTCCAATAATTAGATGCTTAAATGCTTTAGTGGAATATATTTGGCAAAAGCTTAATTCTATATGAAAGGGTTCATACTTTACATCATTAATAAATAATAAATAAATATTGCGAATTTTGTTAGATTGTATTGATTTTTTATTTGTTTAAACTAGAGCGAAGTGATGGCGCGACGCTAGTTTCTAGATAAAGTCGAATAAGATTACAAAATTATACCGTTATTTATTATCATTAAATTGATTAAAGATAATCCCTGAGAGAACTTGCAAAAATAAAGCAAATATAAAATACGACTTGCAATTCCTCTGTGATACAATCTTAAAATTAGCGTCGGCTAGCTTGAATATAGCACGTGTTTGTGTATAAAATATCTGTAGTTATATTATGCAACCGGATTGATTAGGTAATAAAATGTATGGTTGTTTAAAACTTACCATGAAATCCATTCGTAAGTGAAGTTTTCGATTTTCTGCTGCTTGTGTTGACGTCATCTCTCGATCTAACAATAAAAAATAAAACATTTTTGTAATATCGAAATAACATTTACACGAGTCGTCGCCTATACAAGCAGGGCTCCACTTCTCTCTATCTTTTGCCATTTCTGTACCTTTTTAACCCTTGGTATGTCTAAGGACTCATCAGAGCAAGGTGTTTATTCGATTTTAAACTTAAAAACAAGTTCGATAGTCTAAAATGTTTTAATTTGTCGTAGCCCAATGAACCAATAACCAATAAATCATAGACATTCATCACTCGTTCAATGAAAAGTATAAAACAGTTCTAAATTTGAATTTGACGTTTGACGCGCCATTTTGCGACAGGCGTCGGGTCATCGGGTGCAAGTCTGCGATCGCGTTCGACATACGACGGTTATCTCGTGTTCTAAATATTTGACTTATGTAACCTATCCTTCGCCTAGCCCTTCCTCACTTCCCTCCTATCTTTAGTCAGATGTCACAGCAACAGAGCTCAAAGTGGCTCTATCTATTTCTGATGCTGTTCGTATTCGAACGATACTCACTTGCGGGTCCTGCTGTTGGGCGTGTTCCCGTTGACCAGCGGCTCGGGCTCCTTGCTGTGCCGCGTGCGGGTCTTCTTCAGGGAGATCAGCGACGTGTTGTCCTCGCTGTCGTACGAGTCTGCGACACGACAACGCTAATAAGTAGGGTTACGAGTTTCGGTGGCATATTGTAGTTCTACAATCCGTGGAGTCGCTAATTCCTCATTATTATAAACATGTACCACTTTCATTTTGGCCTTCAGTCTTGTCAAATTTCAAAACAAAACTAAATACACTGTTTGTTTGTTTGTAACGCTTCCACAAAGGAGATATCATCTGTACCAAAATTCACTTAAACAGAGGGCTTATTGCTTAAGGCTGCGGCTCCACTGAGGCGGAGATGAGCGGAGTGGAGCGGAGCTGTGCCAATATTAACC
Source organism: Acleris cristana (assembly GCA_948252455.1). Taxonomy (NCBI): domain Eukaryota; kingdom Metazoa; phylum Arthropoda; class Insecta; order Lepidoptera; family Tortricidae; genus Acleris; species Acleris cristana. Next base: position 14,324,671 of record OX411789.1, read on the forward strand.
AATAGAATATAAACTAACCTGCGCAAGGCGAGCTCGACGCGACCGCATGCGCCTTCTATTGGTTAATATTGGCACAGCTCCGCTCATCTCCGCTTCAGAGGAGCCGCAACCTAACGCACTCGCAATCGTTTTCATTTGACAGTTCGAAGGTGAGCCTGCTTACAAAATGAAAACAATTGTTCCACTTTGAAGCCGATTGCGATTGCGAGTGCGTTAGGCAATAGCGACGCTGGTTTAGCGATTTAACATAAGAATGCATTTTGAAATATTATTATGACAATACTGAAGGTCAAAATCAAGGTGCTATGTTTATAATAATTACGAAATAGCGACTCCATGGATTTTGGAAACACGATACGCCACCAAAGGGCCTAACCCTACTAATAAGTCTCCACGGTTGTAAAGGAGAGTCTACACCAAAAGCATTCCTCGGTTAATGTCTTGATCGAGATACCTTTAAGCATTAAATATATGAACCGTTCATGCTATTAGTATCATCGATTATACAGGAAAATTATCAGACAGGAACTAGTACCAAGATTTTGCAATTGAATACAAAAATAGAATATAATAGAATAGAAAAACATTTATTTCGCTTAATTATAATCAATACAGTGTGTGAAAAGTAGTGCTGCGAAAATGGTATCCACTCAGCTATATGTCGTACAACCTGTCGGAGGTGCGACGCTGGTTTTCTGTGGACCCGCGGACTGGTTTTGCTAGACAGCATACATTGCATTCGCTTGTCCCTCCAAGTTACAATAGGGAAAGCATTTATATATGAAAGAACTCAGTATCTACTCAATAACGATATTGATTATAAGTTATACCCATATTGCTAGAAAGAAGAAATGTTAATTGGCTTCAGGCATTCTGAAGTGATGGGGAAATGAGAAGCAAACGATGAATGAGAGGATATGATCAACCAAAGAAAATATGAATGGATGGGAACATGGCAATGTAGAAGATGACGAACAGACCAAATTGTATTTTAAACCGCATGAAACTGAAAGTGCGGGAGTTAGCACTATGCACTTTTCTTGACAAACAAGTTGTATGAACCACATGTTTTTTGGTCAAGAATTTGAAGAGGTAGCAACTGCAAAACGCTGTTTTTTTTGCGATTAACAATCTTAGTTCTCTTTGCTGTAGTTAACGGCCACAATGTGTGTAATTCTGACACGCCAGGAATGACACAATACTAACGTTATGTTAGTAATTTTTCTTCATCATGAACTTATCATTCTTCAATAAAAAGTCACAATTGTATCATATATTTTAGCGTCCCACTCTCTGTATTTCTGACAGTGAGCCCCGACCAAATAAAAAGGGACGTCTGAGTATAGGAGAGGATAGGTCTAAGTATAACAGAACTGCTTCTTAGTTTTAAAACTGACGGATTGATTTCAATACCATTGTTATTTAGAAAAATTCTTAAATCGGGATTTTTCTTAGCTATATTTGCCGTTACAAGCTCTGAAAGTAGAGGTCGCAGTTACACAGAAAGGAATCATTATTAAATTAGTATTCCCAAATCTTAAGTAAATACAACCATGCAGGCGAAGGAGAATGCTCAATGATATGAGTGCGAGGGGGTAAGTATGTGGGATTAGGGAGCAAGTCTGGTGATCGCGCGGGCCAGGCATCGGAGCTGGTGTCGAGCGAGACAGTGTTCTCGAAACTTAAATACAACCATGCAGGCGAAGGAGATTGCTCAATGAAATATGCGAGGAGGTAAGTGTAAGGGAATTGGAGCAAGTCTGGAGATCGCGCGGGCCACGCACCGGAGCTGGTGTTGCGCGAGTGCAGCGCGCGCGCGTACTGGTGGATGTTGTCGAGCGCCGCCGCCGCGCAGCGCCGCCCGCTCGCTTCTTTAGAACGACACACTATTAGTGCACTATGTCTAAATAACGCGGGTAGTTTTTAACTTTATTTTACGACTAACAATGTAGAAAATATGTCTTCATCTTAATTTTAGCCCAACGATGTTTACTGTTGGACATGGACCTCCTCCAAGATTTGCCACAAGAACCGGTCCTGCGTCGCTTGCATCCATCGGTTTTTCCCAACCTCAGCTACGTCATCGTCGGTCCTTGTCAATCCATGCCTTGCAATTTATTGCGGGAATATTTTGCTTAAATTAGATGGACTAGCGCTGAGATATTTGTCTGAGAAGCGATGAAGATTCTTATTGAGAGCAATTGAAGCGTATTTGATCTTAAAAGCATCATCAACAACGCAAGATGTCAGTGAAAAATGACACAATTTACTTCACTTATTTTTGTGAGAGACAAAATTAGTAATGCATTATATTCTGCTTCAGTTAAAACAGTCATAATAATATGTTGTCGAGCAGCTTTTTCCCAACGACATGATATCTGCTCTGTATTAACCCTTTCAACGCCAAGAATACTTAAAAGTGATGTGTACTGTCACGGCTACAATGCCAAATTCACTTGTTTAGTTGAATTTGACATAGCTTTTGAAACATATTTGGCGGGTAAGTGACACATTTGTGTTCGGGGCGCTGAAAAGATCACAGGTAGTTCAGTGACCGGATCGTTCTTCAAAGTAACATTTCTCGTCTTAACTCTAACGTTAGGCTAGAGTTATAGTTCTCGTCACGTAAAAATGCCGCTCGTGATGTACCTGACAGTCGCGCATTTATCGACGAAATAGGGGGTATGAAGGGGGCTGATATGCTTATCCTGTACCCGGGCGCAAACACATTCCCTGCATTGTAGCTCAGCGGCGTTTTTACGTGACGGGATCTGTAGTAGTCCCCAGTAAGCGTGTCGTGTTACCTCGCAGCGGTCGGTCCTGGCGGGAGCGGCCCGGCGGGCGCAGGCAGGCGGCGCAGACCCAGCGCTTGGCCTGGCGGCTGGGCGGCGCGGCGACGCACTCGGCGTGGTAGCGCGCGCCGCACTGCCGGCAGCACGCCGCCAGCTCGCCGCCGCTGCCGCACGCTCCGCACAGGCCCAGGTCGATCGACGACTCCGAGTCCGAGCTGCAAACAGACATATTCTATTCAAAGGCTTGTACTATAGGACTCGGAGTCGAATACTCGCGCTCATTACACAATATTTTGTCCTAAATTATTTCGGAAACCGAAACTAAGACCGCTAGCTTCGTAGACAGGATCACTACCGACTAGTCTAAGAACGTAGTCGGTGCTCATGTCATACAGAAGTTCAACCATAAAATAATCCATAACAGCAATTTTAGACACGAGTGATGGACACGTTATGAGCTAACGAATAAATTCATTTGAGGTCTTCGAGCGCTCTAAATGTTCACGTCCGGGTAAGTATTTCGAGCGGTACACACATCACGCCACGCCAAACAAGCGCCACCATCTCGATCATAATTTAATTAAACCAACTAAAGGACGTAGTTTCGAAGCATATTAAATTTTACTATTATATTATACGACCAACATTAATATTGATAACGTCAAGTTACCTTTTACTGGAACTGTTTTCTTTGGGTTCGGACCACAGTTTCCTTCTCTTGCGCGGCGTCCGCTCCTTCGGCCGGCATTGCTCGCAGAACCAGTCGCCCTCGGGTACTTTCTGTAAAGAAAAATATTCAGTTGACACCGCATTACTACAACAACAGTCGCAATAGGGGTTGTAGGTTTTGTGGCAATTTTTTTTAATATTTACTATTGTTTCAACTAGTATAAATATAGTGCAAGGAAATTCGATTTAATGCTACAAAATAACTATGATTTTTATTTATCTTTATTTCAAGATCGTAGCAGGTGGAAAGAAGCTACCCCTCTGGGAAACAGGCGTGATTTAATGTATGTATGTAAATAATAATTTCTCCATTTTGTAGCGTAAAATCACTATTTCTTACATTATATTTAAACTACTTGACAAAATCGAAAGTGCCCTCTTTCTTTGCAAGGGCTATAAAACTAGGGTACATAATTTTCCATTTATAAAACTGATATTACAGATATGAAGTAAGTTTTTAGACACACAGAAAAATATAATGAAACATACCTTACGTAGCGCCAAATTTATATTCCTCTGATAGCATGGAATATGAATAAAGATTTAAAAGATGTTAAAACAAGATTGAATTTGACATGTGGTCGAAATAATTCATTCAAATTAAAATTTAATTCCAAATATTTTGAATAGGGATACCGAGTGAAGTTTCAAAACGTTTCGTTTCGGAGGTTTATACAAATACAGGACAATGACGTCACACACTATTAATGTCAAAATGTCACACTTGAACACAAAAATTACTGCAGGATTATTTTTCTTTTATATAATATTTCCTTTCTTAAATAATTTATCTGTATTACACCCGTATTCACAAACTTCACTATGAGGTCTCACAGTGCTTACGAACGCACAGGGTGGTTCAAATTGTGTCATAAACGAAGGTCGGTCAAAAAGGACCAATCATAAAGCTGTATTGAACGCAGTGCGTTTACTCAGTGTAGGATCCCTTAAGTATTGTTCGTGAATACGGATGTTAGTGTCAGCAATATTGATTCCTATTTTATCCAGTGTTCACTCGATCCCCACTCTTTCCTCCAAGAACCCAACTTGTAGACCTTATCACCCCAACTCACCGTAAGTTTAGGCTTCAAACAATACAGATGATGTCCCTTATTACACCCGTCACACAGCAGCATGTTGTCAGGATCCGTCTTCCGCCTGCAGAGCTTGCAGCTGGCGTTGAGGATGCTGGCGGACCAGGTGACGCTCGAGTCCAGGGTGAAGAGGTGGAGCACCAGGGCTGAGAAGCTTCGGCACTCCATCAGGGAGACTTCCCAGCGTTCTAGGGCGTCTAAGTCGAGGGGTTTGTTTTTAGCTTCGCGTTCCTTCCGTTCTTTGTCGTTGAGACCTGTGGGGGGGGTAGAAGTGTTGTGATGTCTGGAATCTGTATGACAGCTTTATTACTTGACAGGTGTTACAATTTAACAACAAAAATAATAATGTTCTATTCGTTTCGTTTAAAGTTTTAAATTAAACCAATCGCGTCACCGCTACATCACGTGACTTTTCGTATCATATCATCTAAAAGTGTCGCGATTAAACAAATAGAAACGCTAGTTAGCGCAATGCAAGGTGCATAAGGTCTAAGGGCTCTGTTATGGTAATTAAATTAATTCAATATTTTTACATATTTAAATTGTTGTAAAAACAGTTTTGACAAGTAGGTCTAATATAAAAATTGAGATGTCAGTTATCACCAAACACCATCACTGACATTGTTCATGCATGTAACCATGGTAATAACAATGCTATAATAATAATTATAGAAAAGTTATTACCATGGCAACGCTCATTATAGAATTGTTTTCACTCTTCGGTTTTCTATAGGTGGTATTCTGATACCGTTAACGATATCAATATTAGCGGTTTATATACTTGTCAATTGATTGATTTTGGCTAGTTTCCGGGCTCTACAACAATAGACAGTATCCGGACGAGTTACCTAGCGGCCTGCGGATGTACTTGTGGTGCACGGCCTGCGCGACCTGCAGCAGCGCGCCGGCGAGCGCGCGCGCGGCGCCGGGCGGCTCGAGCGGCGCGCCGGCGCGCGGCTCCAGGCAGTGCCCCGGGTCGCGGTACTTGTTCTCCGGGATCGAACTCATGTCCGTTTTGTCGTCTAGGGAATAACAGTATGTTTTAGAATTGTACATTATAAAAGGTACAGTCTTCAGCACTATTTTTTAATCCTTAAAATTCCGAATTACTTTTTTCCGAATATTCATTTGTCCGAATTTTCATTTTTCCGAAAGTTATGTTACGCTAGAGCTATTTTAGATTAAATGCATAATTTAATTGTCATACGCAGGTTAGGTTAAGTTTGATTTATAAGCGATAGCAAAAAGTTAAGTCTTCTATCAAAAAATTGCGTTCGGAATTATGAAAATTCGGAATTTTGATCAATTCGGAATTATGACTCTTCGGAATTATGTAGTGTACCATATCGCTGTTTCTTTAGCTCTCTAATGTGTGAAAGTGACAGCGATACCGAATGATACCTCTCTAAACGCCGCCATATACGGAACGATCCGTCGTTACGATCGATCTGAAACGATATCGTGACGATTCATATTTCTATTGAAATTTTGATGCGATATTGCCACTCACGTACAATCCATCGCTCGATTTCAGTCTGAACCGACGGATCGTAACGAAGAATCGTACCGTATATGGGGCCCCTAAGAGCCTATCTGTATCGTAATAACATTTTGATTCAAAGCCTGGTGTTGTATGGTGTACTGACCGGCGGGCAGCGCGCGCACGCCGCCCGGCATGTGGTAGTCGTCGCGGTAGCAGCGGCCCGGGCCCCACGCCAGGTAGTCGGCCTGCTTGTCGTAGCCGCGCACCATGATCGTGCCGCGCCACGCCTCGCGGTCCTACGTACCAAAACACATCGTCTAACAACATTCTCATTCAGAGTTACAAAGGTTTACTCCGGGGTACCTTTGTTCCTGCGAAATATGTTTGCCAAATGTATCGTTTCCAAACTTTTCATTTGCCAACCCTCTTTGTTTTCTGTAACCGTAAATATTTGCGGATTTTACAAAAACTAACCTAACCTAACCTATAAGGTTCTACACGATGGTACTGAAATAAATTCTTAAACATTGGGTTGGCAAATGAAACAGTTGGGAAATGATACAATTGACAAACATATTTTTGCCAAACGGCAGGTTTAGAACACTTAAACATTATGTAATTTAGAACCGTAAAAACTCATCTTGGTTTGACTTATTTGCATTTATTGATAATTGCACCCCAGCAAGATCGGTTCTATGTGCTTGTTTGCTTTCTCCACGCCATAAACTTTAAACATTAAGGCAGCCATGGAAGATCTTCTCCAACTGTAGAAAATAGTCCCAAGAGAAAGATCCGGAACATTTGAAAGCGTGCAGTCTACTGATATGTTGAACGAAGACTGGAACATGCTACCAGCAGATGCAGCTCATGGACACCAAAAATCTGAGTGCACGCCTTCTAAATGTTACAGAGGACCTTGACAGCACCCCGAGGCAGCCATAGAATATCTTCTCCACCAACTCCAAAATATGGTATCTGAGAGAAATCTCCAGAGCTTTAGAGAGCTTGCGGTCTACTGGCATGATAATGACTGGAACTTACCAGGAGTTGCAACACTTGGACATAATCACGTGTGTTCGTCTTCTAAATGTCAGAATACTACTAACCTTCACTTTGAGCGCCCCAAGGCAGCCGTGGAAGATCTTCTCCTCCAGCTCCAAGATGTGGTCGCGGAGGGACAGCTCCAGGGCTTCCGAGAGCGTGCAGTCAGCGGGCACGTTGAGCGACGGCTGGAACTTGTGCTGCCGCGTGCCCGGCATCAGGGGGGCCTGCGCGTCACCATGAGTACAGGTTAGCAAAGAGTTCGGTGTGACAGATGTAACACTGGCAACCACTACATGAGGTAGCTGAGAAGAGTTGGGTGGGAATCGACGTGTGAAGTGGTTGGTGGCGTACAATGGGAGAGGGCGATGAAGCAGTGGACTAGTGTTGGCTGATGATGATGGTGAACCACTACAAGCACAGAAAACTTCGAAGAAAGGCAGCACTCTTCAATCGTTTTTGATAAACTCCCGAAGCATTATGTAAAAAAATAGTAAAAAATTGCTTTCATTCATTTAGTGAAATATACAAGATGATTCGCGCAGCAAATTTATGTTTTTTTACATCAGCCAAAGTTCGCAATAATCAAAATATTCGTACTTCTGACCAAATCCATGTCTTATCATGCGAGATTATTAATACTTAAAAGTAAGTTAATAAAAATAAATATACAATTAGTACTTATATCGCTTTGCTTAAGTGCCTGACACTATTTTTAAACAATTTTAACTCTCAGTCAACAAAAAAAGAACTAAAACATAAAATTTTCGCCCTAAATATTTTATAGTTATACCTATTAAGTTTCAAAATCGCGGGAAACCGATTTATTAAATATTATTGTATGCCTATACTCCGTTGGTTTAGGTACTTAAAAAAATGTGATTTACTGTCATTAGGTACAAATGGAAAATCGTCCACCTGAAATAACCATTCTGAAAATGGGTCAAAAGTAATAGTGTCCAAAGTGAATTTAGTCCAAATGTAATTGTGCTCAAAAGTATTTACAACCAAATTTATTTTCGTTGTAAATTAATTAAGTCCCAATGGAATTTTGTCCATTATAAATTATGACCAAAATGAAATACGCACAAGTGAATGTAGTGTAATATGAATCAAGACCATATAATATAATATAAATTGTACAAATTTCAGGTAGGACGATTTTACAATTGGTCATATTTCTGAGTGTACGTAAATACAAATAGACATAATTTTTTCGTCCAATGTCATATTGGACAATTTTACCATGGGACATGATTCCATTTTAGACGTTTTTCAAGAAGGACAATTTTCCTTTTTGTTGTATTTCAAATGGTCATTTTTCTGAACTGACGTATAATTTCAAGTGGACGATTTTCCATTTGTACCTAATGACAGTAAATCAAAAATGTGAACAAAACAACCACGTGATATAGTTCGTCAGCCAATAGAAGCATAACACTGATACGTCAAAGGGCGATTAAACAGCTTTGATAGGCTGTTTAACAATGTTTGGATTGTTTACATTTTTTTAAGTACCTAAACAAACGGAGTATAGTAGAAAACGTCACCGAGTCATTTTAACAAAAGCAAGCTTCATTAAATAAGACTTACAGGTTTTGCCGCTGGGTTGAGTAGATGCAGAGGGCACTTCTGCAAGTATTCGAGTATGTTGTCCTTGTCCACCTCGATGTTGTGCCGTAAGTCGTTCTCCCTCAGGCCGCGCTTGTTCAGAGAGACGATCAGAGCCTCGATCTGCTCCGGAGTGTGGTACACCCACCAGGATGGGCGCAACTCGTCCTGAAATTACAATAATATATTAATCGGGAGCCTTTTTCCTTGTTTGCTTTGTTTGTAATTTATTTTAAAGAAAGTCACTTTTTTTTTAAGAATTTATAAACTACACACATCAAAAGTGCCCAGGGATATTTTTTATCCCTAGAAAGTTTTGAACATTTCAATATAGGCATATTACTACTGAGTCAAAACATATAATTTCTCTAGGGATACTGAGTATTTTGATCTTTAAGCTAGGTTTGTTTTATGAAAATCCTAGAAATATTAGTTTTATCAGAAAAACACTTTATGACTTACGATAATTAGGACTTAAAAACATAACTATGTAAGATTAGCACAAATAAATGAATCTTACATCATCTGATCTACCCGACCCACATAGACCCAAAAAGACACAGCTAGCTGGCTTGACCTTAACAGCTGAGTTCACAGGATTTGACACCACTATAACACCTCAGCAGCCTGGCAGACCACCCCGGTCAGAAGCCCACTCCCCGACACCAGTTCCTGCTCTTCCAGAATTATGACCAAGAAAAGGGTACAGTACAACACAATTTATATGGCGTGTCGTGAATCTTCGTTCACGCAGACACGAACAACTATCCGATGATTTCCGAAAACACGAATAAAACCCACGATCATACTCGTACATAATAGTTATAAGGTGCAAATTAAATTGCATCTATTTTTTCCATCTCACTCACGGCTGACTGAATGACACGCGGGCGCGCGTCAACATGGCGTCACTAGTAACCAATAATAGCTCAGAATACAGACGTGCAACGCGTGGATCATGCTGATTGGTTCCCGCGCTTCAAAAATTCGTCTTTTGCGCAGGTACATCGGTAAGTCATATGAGTTGTGTTTTACTGTACCTAAGGACTGCAAAGTGGTCAGCTTACCTTCCCGTGCACGTGGCAGGTGCCGAGCTCGCCGGTGCACAGCAGCAGCTCCTGCGCCTGGCCGAGCGCCGTCTCCAGCCCGTTCAGCTTCTGCGCGAGCCCGTTCACGTGGGCCAGGGGCTTCTTCGGGGAGCCGGCGCGGGAGTTGGCGGCTGATTCGTTCTCTTTGTCGCTTCCAGCTGGGGAATTATTGTAATTGAATTTAAGCATTAACGGGATGGAGTAGCGAGTCTCATTTGCATTTCACACGATAAAAATTTCGATCATAAGAGTGCTTACGCACTGCGTCCGGTCCGATCCTAGAAATTTATATGGCAATTATTTTTTTATAGGCATTGAAAAGGCAAGCAAGCACAGAGCCCTTTGATGTTAAGAAACTAGCTAGAACGATAAAAAAATACCTCCATCTGTGTTAATTTCTGATATGTAGCACTCTTAATTAATAAAAAAAAAAGAAATTCGTTAATAAATCTATTTCTATTCTAATCCTTGGTTATTTAAGTAATCCACTAGGGGAAAAAACGCTTTTTTTTATCGCTAACCCAGTTATCAAATAGGTTTTATTTTCATCATAGAAAACCAGGATCATATTTAGGCCTTCTGCTAGAAAGAATACGTCTTCCAGTTGAAAGAACCGCCACTACTACGACGCTATCAGCGTTATTGTCTCATGAAAGTGGATGGCTACAGCCGCACTCAGAGTCAGTTTAATCACTATTAAACTCATTCCTTAGCGGCAACTTTTCATAGATAAGTTAGTAAAAGGAAGGGTTAGGGCGTATAACGTCCAACTCGCAAAACGTCCCTCCAGCAAAATTACGTCCCATTCGCAAAACGTCTTCTCTGCAAATGGTCCCTTATGTAAAATACCCCATTCGAAAAACGTCCCTTTCTTAAAAGGTCCCACCCCTTTCGCAAAACGTCCCTATTGCATAACGCCCCTATCGCAAAACGTCTCGTCTGCGAAATGACCCATTCGCAAAATGTCCCGTCTGGAAAAAGTAGAGTCTTCTCATGGAAAGGAAAGTTTTGCGAACGGGTCATTTTGCGAAAGGGACTTTATTTATGTGAAGGGACGTTTTGCGAACGGGACCTTTTGCAGAAGGGTCATTTTGCATAAGGGACATTTAGGAAAGGGACATTTCGTGAAAGGGACGAAGGGACATTCTGCGATTGGGACGTTATGCGCCCTAACCAAAGGAACGAGCTGCCTCTAAAATGTCCCTGGGTACGTACGGGTGCCCCGGTCGCGCGCGTGGTGCGCGGGCTTGTCGCGGCAGGGCGGGCGCAGCTCGGCGGCGTCCTCCACGAACAGCCCCGCCACGTTCTGGTTCAGCCAGTAGCGGCGGAACGCGCGGTCCGACCCTGCAACACAACACATACAGTTACATTTACATACATATCACCGGTAAGAGCAGTATTATTAAACAGATCTTAAAATCATCTCACACGAGATTAGTTTACCGATACAACCTAACGGTGCAATAAAGAAAGGTCAAATAAAATAAAAACGTAACTATACGCGTCATACTAGTGAACGGGTGCGCGAAGGACCTGTTTTTCAGTCAATTATTTTAGTTATTGCTTTCGATGTTCTCGCCGTGTTGCTCTCCTAGTATTTATTCTTAATTTAAAGTTATTGACAAACCTGTTTATATTTCAGCAGGCCTTCTTTTTTTTTAAATATCATTTTGTGCTTGTTTCAATAATTATTGTTTATTACTTTATTACCTTGTGACATAACTTACTTTTAAGTATTATTATATTTAATCATTGAAATATGACATTCTGCTAGTTTATTGCAGCGCTTCTTCTCTGCAATAACCGTTTTGTCCGGAGCGCTAGGAAATTCAATCCATATATCCGACGTGTGAAAGAGCCCTCATGTGGCAAATTTACTAAATTAATATTTTGTTTTGATTCACTATAAATGACAACATGCATACACTCACCAAGATAGGAAGTATAATCAAACAGATCCGTCTTCAGCTCCTTGACTTTCTTCTGATACTCCACCTTGAGCCCCTCACTCTCCTTGTTCATCTTCTCGAAAGCCTGCTTCAACTCCTCGTCGTGAGCCTTGGCCTTGTCGCCGGTTAGTTTCAGCTCGGCCTTCTTGGCTGCGTACTCTTTCTTTAGTTCTTGTCGAGATGCTATTAGTTGAGCTTCGCGTCGGCGCTCGTTAACCTATAGGAAAGATTAATATAATTAATTAAAATGGGCAACACTGGCAACCAATAGCCGTCATAACATATAGTCTGTGCCATTAGAAATTGGCAAAGATGTAAACACAATCATACAAATCAATTTAACATTATTACTAGATGATCACGTGCTATTAAAGGACCAATTGGGTTATCCCATTATTTCATGAGGATCAGTCAACCCAGCACATTGTGGAGCGCTGCCCGCTGAGATGTTACCAACGCAACCCGAATGACCTCTACCAGGAATTGACTGCTGAGGCTATCGACTGGCTGCGTAACCTGGATATCGACTTATAAGAATTTCCTACAATTTACTCCGCCATACGATTAAATAAATAAATAATTATTTCATAATGTATGGTGATTAAACCATTTCGAGAATGGGGGAATTGGGTTGTAGAACCATTCCCTGTCATCAGAATATTTTACAAAATTAGTATTAAATAGTTATTTTTAATTTATCAAACAGTACTAATTTGTTTACATCTTTGGCAATTTCAATTGACACAGACTATAATAGCTTCTACCACTGCAAGTAGGCCATAAAAACTACTAACGAGTTAAGTAAAAACTGTTCTATAACGAGCGTTGCTATAGCAATAACTGTTCTTTTATAACCATTATAGCATTTTTATTACCATGGTAACGGCCATTCCGGATACCAGAGGCCCGTTTCACGAAGCTACAAGTTACAAATTACAAGAGGAACTCTCTTTCTAGCAAAAGGAGTTAGAAAAAGACTTCCGCTTGTAATTTGTAACTTGTAGCTTCGTGAAACGGGCCTCAGTCTAGCGTTTAGTGTACAATTGACATCCTAATTTATATTGAAATCGTTGAAATGACATACATTAAACACAAAGTTAATTGGTTACCATGGTTACAATTAATACTCACATGTAACGACCGCAGCTGCTGTTTGGTGTTCCTCATCTCGTCCAGTTTCTCCTCGATGACGTCACGAACGGCCGCGTAGCTGAGCATCTGGTTCATGAGGCAATGCAGCACCAGGAACTTGTCGCCTGGAGGGGAGCCGGTCAATATGGCATGTTGTTATAATAATATACAGTTACTTAAGGCTCAGAAACAAATATTTGTGTCCATCATATAAAACAAAAAATAAAAATCAGCGGGTGCAGTCGAGGTCAAAGATATGTATACACTTTTGGACAGTGACATACCTAGCGGCAGGTCCGCCACGTGCGCGGTGCCGAGCGCGCGCAGCAGGTCGGGGTGCGCGAGGCGCAGGCGCAGGCCGGCGTCGTCGTGGCTGCTGTACCCGCCGCGCTGGTGGTAGCGCCACGTGGCGCAGCGGGACCCCGCCGCTGCCCCCGACGACAGAAGGTGCAGCCTGGGGGGGGGGAACACCGAATGAAACGGCTGATCCACAACTCTATCAAGGTACCCAATATATGACAAATACCCTTTTTTTTGACCCCCGGACGCACCGCAGACTAAAACCACCGGGGCCGTGCGCCTATCGCTTTAGGAGGGGCTACAGGACCGCTATAGCGCGAAAACATTATTATTATTATTATTAATCATTTATTCATGAAAGACACATTTATGTTTACATATGATAGTATACTGCCAAACTGCATAACAGTTTGTTGGCAGCGCATTAATTGCTCTTGATACACAGTTGTGTCACAAACATATGGCTAATTTAAATTCATGCTATTATATTTAGAGACCCATAAATACCCACCACCAGATATGACAAATAGCCTAACCTAACATACCTATTCAACAATAATAAATAATTATAATTAAAATTTTAATTTTAATTTTGGATTATATTTGCGCACGAATTTTGTACTAAACTAGATTTACTGCTCAAGTAACTACATGTGAAATCCTTTAATTGGTTTTGAGTTTCCTATTCTTGTTACATGTTGTAATTGTAACCATTGAATTTCCTAGAAATAAATAAATAAATCACCTTCGGTGTTTTCACCGAGCGGTCCCAATGGAAAACCAGCGTTGGCTTCACAGCCAGCACATGCTGAGTTGAGACCGTTTTGCAACAATTACGTTACGTTTTGCTTATTTGTATGTTATATTTTATGTGTGTTGTTGTGAATAAATGTTTTCTTTCCAAATAAATACAAAATACGACTTTCTCATTGCATTACAAAGTTACCAGAATTATTTATTGGAACATTCGCGACAAACCAATTACTTTTTCTTCGCGAAAAAGTTAAAGGATAAATATAATGGCACTTACCGAAGAACCTCAGTAACGGTGGTAGGGTCCAGAGGCAACTTGCTGAGCTGAGTGCCGAGGTAAGTCTGCGACCACTTGCTGGCTTTAGTGGCGAGTTCCACCGCCTTGTCCATACCCCCGGTGCTCAAGGGCTCGAAATCTAACATTAAGATGTCAAGTAAGAGCGGCTACCTTAACCGTTAACGTATGCTTAAGAATACGGATCCCCATTTCGAATATCTTTGGGCATATTTAATACAATTTTTTCGAATTAAAACAATTTAAAGTGAGTAAAACTTCTTTTTTTTTCACCTTCATACAAGATTAATTATTTGTGTCACAAGGGAGCAAAATGACATATTTACGGCGAGGGCGTACATTGAATCCAGAACGAAGCGAAGGATTCTAAAATAGAATCCTGAGCGTAGTGAGGGATTCATGTGTTAACGCCCAAGGTGGAAATAATTTTGCTACCGTATGACACATACTGCTTTTCACATCACCTATGAGGAAAATAAAAGATCATCATCATCATCATCATCATCATCATCATCGTCATCGTCATCGCCATCGCCATCATCGTCATCATCAATTCATCATTATCATCATCATCATCATCGGCAATCATCGCCATCACCATCATAATCGTCATCATCGCCATCATTATCACCATCACCATCATCATCATCATCATCATCATCATCATCATCATCATCATCATCATCATCATCATCATGCTAGTAAAATAGTAATACACGTAACAGATTATGTACAAATAAAAAAAATCAAGTCAAGTCAAGTTTGCAACAAAATGTCCTTGAACAGAAAAGTGCCACTTTGCTCCCTCCTAGCAGGGAAGCAAAGTGCCCATTCCGAATAGGTGATGTGAAAAATATTTATTTTTAAATGACAATGGACTGTATTAATAAAGTAATCTTTTTCGCAAATATTAGTTTAACACCACCCTTTATTTAACTTTTATGATAATAATATTAATAATACAATGCCTAGAATGTTAAACGGGAAAATAGTCAGTTTATCCTTAGGTATTATATTTAGGTGCCCAGTTAAAATGTGGTAGATACTGCAGCAGCATTAGTCATAATGTATTTACGACTGGGGGTTTCCACTTTTTAGTGTTGACTGACAGGTTGGAGTAGCTATTTTGTATTAATGTCAAAACAAAAGTTTCATGAATTACTGCATTGTAACGTCATAAGTCTCCGTTGTTCAATACCACTATTTATGGTTTTGTTAGTTTAAAAATTGTAAGCATACTATTGGGGGTTTTATATCGTGTTGCCAGCATCCCTTTTAAAGTCATTTAAATGTAAATTATTTTTTTATCCATAAATATAGTTAGGACCATATTAATACACAGGAAGGCTAGCACAAGTTGTCCGCGACTTGTTTGTCGCTTTGATAACTACCTAGTCTGTAACAATAAAGATGCACTGAGCGACAAACGAGAAGAATCAACTTGTGCTTGCCGTACCGATCTCAAGTGAGATCAAGCACGTCTCAAGCACGTCTTATAGTTTTATTTTATTTTTGACGCGTCTTAAGAGGTTCTTGAAGATCAGTTTCTTACCACAGCCGTTTATCATTAAATAACCAGCACTTACCAGTAGACTCCTGAATGCCACCACTCTCATTATAATCCTCGGCCTCATCCTCTTGCAGCGCGAATATCGTGGTCAGAAACATTTGGATGAGGTCACTGAACACGCCAGCGTGTTCCTTCAAGGTCAGCGCCTTGCGGAAGGTCTCAATGTCAAGGCCGTTGTGGAGAGAGTCCTTGACCTTTAACGTGTCTCCGTGGATGTGGACAAACTCGAGGACGGATAGGAAATCGCCGAAGTGCGCGTGGGAAATGCCTTCTATGTCTATTGGCGTGCCTTTTGGTATTATCTGTTGAAGAAAGATTAAAAGATACTTAAGCTTTTTTTACAGCTCGAGTCCGTAAACGGATTTAAAAAAACAAGCAGACCTAAAACAATATCCTTCTTTTTGGCAGTAAGGTAAAAAAAACTTGCATAAGACTGTGTCTTGCTCTAACATACGAACTAAGAGTAATACAGCAATAGTTGCCATGTAGTGCCAAAACAGTTCATCCTGTACCAGTCTTTAAAGAAATAAACGTCATTAAAGGGCTGATTTTGTAACTGTAACTGACTAGCGGTCAAAATTCGTCAAATCGAGAATGTGACACATTTGGTACAGATTTATCCACTGATCAAAAAATCTACCCTGACTCTAAGTGCGGTCTTGTAAACAGACCTTATGATCCTCGAGGTCCAGGTCCTCCTTGACCCGCTGCCACTCCTTGAGCGTGGCCTTCTTCTTGGCCTTCTCCTCCTCCTTGCGCCTGCGCATCTCTTCCTCAGCTCGGCGCATCTTCTCCGCCATCTCCTGCGCGCTCTTCTTGGCGGCAGGGTCTGACGGGGTCTTTGGTTTGGGTGCTGAATACAAAATTGTTAGGGTTTTAAACTTCAATCATCAATCATAATGTTATTAAGGTCTTGGTTAATTAATAGCTATACTATTTCAACAGTTCATTATGAATAACAATCAAGTATTGAAATACCTATTACAATATACTAGATTTTGCCTTTAAGTTACATATAGGTTACCTAGCTAAAGGTAATTCAAAGGCAAAATATAGTATTTTATAGTTTTTTCCACGGGAATTATTTATGGGACAATAACTAGGTATCCTAAATGCTAATCCATATATTTACATGATATTTATGATATAAATATATTATGCTATGCACATTATGTAAATGGGACTAACTGTGTTGAGAGAAACATCTAAACAACCAAACATCTTCACAAACCTTCACTAACATAAATAAATAAAAATAATCAGGCATCCTAGTGAAAGTCTTCTGAAGATCAAGTGTAAAAGGGTTATAGCAATTGAATTGTGTATTTAATCTACAATAACTTTAGCTTGTAGGATAGGTTAGCTTTAATTTAGGGCTGATTTTTCAGTCCCCAGATAAAGCTATCCGGAAGGTAAATTTTAGCTGTCCTTTTCTTTCATATGACTTCAGAAAAGGATAGTAATACATTTAACTGACGGATAGTTGTATCTAGGGATTGAAAAATCAGCCCTTAACGTATAAGCGACATAAAAAAAAAGTGTTAAATCAAAACATTGCATTCAGAATTTTGATAATTCATAATTTTGATCAATTCGGAATTACAACTCGTTGTTTTTAGTGTACCCGTAAATTAGCTATGTCTTCTATAGTTTTACTTTTTAGTTTTGTGTGTATTTGCCAATATTGTGAGTTTGAATACTTTAAATTTAATATTAGTAGGGACTATTAGGAATGACTCACATTCATTTTTGTCAGTCTTCTTAACAAACTTGTCCATGGACTGCTGCTGGCCCTTCTTGTCCGGGGTACCCTTCTTGGCGGACTTCTTGGCGGAGCCTGGCTTGGCCGGGGTCTTGGTCGGTGGGGACTTCAACAGCTTCTTGGACGAGGGGAACTCGGGTGGGTTGCCGGTGAATATTTGGTCAAAGTTTACTTTGCTAATGTTGTACTTTTCAAGTGCGTTTTTCTGCAAGTGCAAAGAAAATTAGATAAACAAATACTTTTTTGTGAAGCGCCGCTTAAGGCTGCGGCTCCACTGAAGCGAACACGAGAAGAGCGGAGCGGAGCTGTGCCAATATTAACCAATAGAAGACGCATGCGGTCAAGTCGAGCGCGCCTTGCGCATGTTAGTTTAGATTCTATTGGTTAATATTGGCACAGCTCCGCTCCACTCCGCTCACCTCCGCCTCAGTGGAGCCGCACCCTATATGGCGTAGCTATCACAAATTTTCCATACAAATTTACCTCTGGCCGAAGTTTCTCACCCCCTATATCACGTCCGATTTCCACGATTTTTTAATATGTAGTCGACATATTCAAAAATCGTAAAAATCAGAACAGGTTTAAGGCGAGAGAAACTTTATCGCATTTTGTACGAACATTTACAGCTCCAAAATCCTCTTAATCATGATTGGAAAAATAAAAACGAGCTTTCAAAATGTTTGGTGTTATCATGTTTGTAGAAGTGTTTCAAAGTTTGATAAAGAAATTCGATATTGTGATAGGTAACGGTAAATCAAAGGGCAAAGGTCAAAAGCTGCCACTATAGCCCAATCTAAAAAAGATCTACTTCAAAGGATATAAAGTGAAATTTTCCATTTTTATGACTCATACATCGATATAAGGTTCATATTCTACTGGCAAATTACGTTGTATGGTGGGCCTTAGGAAAATAAATCAGCACAGCTAACTCTACTTGAATTTTGTCGCTTGCCAGTCTGTTTCGTTGCCTGTTAAGTGGATCACACGACAAGGCCAGGGCTTCCCGCGGTGTATCCGTAAGGTCCCCTTCAAATAAAATAAGATAAGCGTTAAAAGTCAAACCAACTACTGACCTTAATAGTAATAACTCCATCCGTCTGTTGTACGAACTGCTTCAGAAACAGCCGGTTCTTGTCCCTGGAGTAGATGCCCTTGCGCCTGCGCACACGGTCGAATGGCGCCAGGCCCACCTTGCCGCCAGCCGGGTTAGAGTCCTGGTACTGCTCCACTTCGTAGCAGTACGACGACGCGGGCAGCATGGCTTTGCTGGAATTTGAAAATTTGATTAATGTCTAAGATATTAATTATAAAGGCATTTAGTGCTGGCAATGCAAGTTAGCCTTTTTCTGACTATAACCTAGTGCCTTGAGTGCATATGTGCGTTTTTATCGTATATAATTTTTGTACAAAAATACAACTTAAGATGCTGCATCATCTGACGATGATCTCGGCAAAAAAACGTGTATTTATAATAAAAATCATTTACATGAAGTATCTTCTAGTTATTGCTATAATACAGAATATAAACCAGCAAACCTTTAGCATTTGGGTTAAAGATGAAAGAAGAACCTTAGTAGTTAGTACTTATAATAATAACCTAGTTTATTTTATTAACTTATTATTATGAGTACATACAAAGGTTATTTTTCCATCTTTAACCCAAAATCTAAAGGTTGGCTGAAAGAGATCCTTCAAAAGGATAAGCTCGCTTACAAAGACTCATACAGACCATTGTCAATTATATTGTAAATTGTATTTTTTTATTGTAAACTAGCTCTTGCCCCCGACTCTGTCCGCGTAGAAGTCGTTTGTCGCTATTCCCACGGGAACTGACTAATTTTCCAGGATAAAAAGAACCCTAAGTCCCCCCAGGGCTCAAGCTATCTTAATAGCCAATTTTATTAAAATCATATCAGTGGTTTAGCGGTGAAACCGTAACAAATAAACAAACAGATACTTTCACATACATACATACATACATTAAATCACGCCTGTTTCCCTGTTTTCACATTTATAACATTATCTAGGGTTAGCTGGAAGAAATCCCTTAAAGGGATAAGTTTACCTGTGGATTTATTTTCGTATTAATTGTATTGTTCTTGTTACACAGACATACACATACATTATGATGGAAGTATGGATGAAGCAAAAATGCTATATCTATAAGTACATTTTGTTATGAGTGATTCAGAGATAATAATTATGTATAAATTCAGTTTCATACCTAAATGATGACAAAGTATTTACATTTCCTTTATATACATGTAAATAAGGACCTTAGTAATACATTTTAGAGTTTGTTTTAATTAAAGCATTATTACACCATACTTATTGCTGTTTATCTTGAAATTTGGACCTGGTACATATACTTACGCCTTGGTTCCCAGAGTGGGATAGGCAGAGCTACAGAATTACCAACAACTCTAAAAACTTGTAGATAATTCTGTAACCACATTTTGCACAATTAGGTTAAGATGTTTACCAGCATATTAGTGATAGGTGGACCTGGTAAATTTAGATAATATTAAATAATCATTATTTTTAACTTCATCTCGAATCATTCACTGAATTATACAAAACTGACAAAATAAATATTCTTATGTCATTTATTTATTTATTTAACCTTTATTGCACAAAAAAAAGGTCCAAATGGCGGACTTAATGCCTAATCTCTCTACCAGTCAACCAAAATTTATCCTCATTGCTATTATACATTTCACAGGGTATATTATTATTTTCTCTCATCTTTATTGTTCCCATTCAGCTATGAAGTAGGTAGGTTCAGCTGAAAACCAGTGCTGTGGCTCTAGCTGCGGCACATCCTGAGCTGAGTCCTTTTTGACCTTACACTATACACAATGTTTCTAAATTCGCAACTTGTATCTAAATATCTCTATATTTAATTTTTTTATGTTTTAGTTTTTTCTCACAAAATGATTTAATATTTTTCTTGTTTTGCAGCATTTTAGTTAAATAAATGTTGTGCGTTTGAGTTTTGGTTTGAATGTGTGCTGTGCGGAAGGCATCCATGAAGATTTCCATGTCAGCTAAAGATATTAAGCATATTATAAAAGCAGCAGAAGATATTAAAGTAGTTCGGTGGTATTTCCCACCAGTTATGACATGAGTGCCTTCAAGATAAGAGCTTAAATATCCCTAATTGGCCGGCAACACACTCACAACTTCTTGAGTTGCTGGTGTTTATGGGCGGTGGTGAATACTTCGCATCAGGTAACCTGCATGCTCGTTTACCTCCCACTCTTATAAAAAAAAGTAGAGTCTGATGTTGTGATATTTTATTTGAAATTATTTTAAGTAAAACTATTCATACTCTGACCTTAGTGAAAGGCTATGAAATTTGAAAATTGAAGGTCTAACACTGTTATGTCCAAAATATTATTTGCTTAGACATAAATAAAATAGAATCAACAAAAATGACAATATTACAGTGTTCTGTCAACTAATGTATCTATCTATGTAAACACTTTATTGTTCTAAAACAGATTAATACACAGTCAAACTTATCATATTTTAGGAATGTGTTCCAGCACAGTTGTTAAAACAGTTATCATTTTCTTAAGTTTGCTGCTGAAAATCAATACACTGGGTGTAAGAAGTTATTTAAAAAAAATCTTATTTAAAATATTGTTATTACTGGTTAACTAAGCTAGTCAGGAAATAATTATAATAATTATCCTTATAAACTTATAATCATGGCGGGCAAAATAATACAAGATAGGTTATTTCATAATATTGAGGAGTCTGTGACTTAGCTTCAGTAACTTGGCCTACATAGATATCATTAGAAACAATTCTTATAGCATAACATCAAAGAACAATAAAAATGTAATAGGCTTTAACATTGTTACTGACTCAAGAGGAACATATCCAATAAGACCACAGTACTAACCTTCCTGGAGGTTGCTTCTGAGCAGTGATGGAGAGGATGTGTGCCTCCTGCCAGGAGTCTCCCTCCAAACAGGCCTCCACCGTCTCCCCAACAAAGAACCTCTCCCTCACATAGTTGAAGACATCCTCTGACATATCAGCAAAGGAACTTCTCATGGTCCTTGAGCCTAAATACAGTATAGGAATCCGGAGCTCCATGGGAAAATCTTTGAGTGACCTCTTTGCAGCCTTTTCACTCTCCAAAGCCTCTGCATAAGTCAAGTTGTTCTTCCCGGTCATCTCACATGACCACACCATGGAGTTGACCAAAATGATCCTCTCACAATACTCTCTGTAAACAAAATAACAACAAAAACATGAATAAACATCGCGCAGCGGCGCCGCAGAAGATCAACGTCGTCAAACATCGTGTCACGCTCACGTAATTACACGATCTCCCGCCCGTTAACAATGTCAGCGGTCTTTCTAGCCGACTAAAAACACAATTATCTATCATTGTGCGAAAAATGCGCGGGATTTTTTATAATCGCGATTACTTACTCGTAATCCTTGAAGATCTCATCGGTGATCTCACAGTGGAAGACCTCATCGTCGTCCCGCAAGTACCCGGACGCCGCCGATTTCTCAAACGCTTTTCTTTTCAACAGAGGCATGTTATGGGTTCGCGGGTCACTCCAACGGCACAACGATTATCACACCGATTTTCGAGCACACCTGGCTTATACTTCACGCAACTTTATACGACGCATCTAAAACAGCGTTCTTTTGGATAATACATCAAGAAATTACTTAAATTTACAGCAAATATCGGGAGAAAATTGTTGCGTGGTTTCGATTGACAAGCCAAAAAACGGCGCGCTGAACCACAGATTAAAAACGTCTTGGTACCTTTTTTTACAAACGGTTTGGAGTAGGAGGCGGAAGTACTTGAAGCTAGAAAACGGTGGAGGAGTCAAGGATTTTATTATTATTCCAAATGTATTGTACTTTAGACAAGCAGAACAGTGGTGTTCAGTTTAATTATATTTTGATTTCTTTAAACTTGTATAATCGTTTACATGATAAAATACTCCAAGTTTTAGAACTCTATACATGTTGTAATGCTTTAGATATATGAATTGACTTTCAATCTAATATATAATATCTTTTCATAATAGTAATAAAAGGTAGAATTCGGTAAACTCATAAGTAAAATAAAACCACATTGCCTACAAAAAGTAAAAAACACAAAATTGACATAACTTAACTTGTGCTGTGCAATAACAGTTGACTTAAATAACCCGTCGAAGAATTTTGACATGCCAACTAATGAACAGATGATTTTGTTAGGTAGTGGTATTTATTGAATAAATACATATTTTTTAAGCATAATGTGGTTAAAATAAGTTGTTCTATAATTACGAAAACATGCCGAAAGAGCAATATCGTGAGACTGACGTCGGGAGAAAAATGTAAGTTTGGTTATGTTTACATCTGAATGCATTGCTTTTTTTTCATAAATTTCCTAATTTCCCTTTTAATTACTGGATTGATTTATATATCATAATAATTATTGATGACGATGGTAAAAACGAGTTAAGGTCTAGTATAAGTCTCGTAAAAATGAATAACAGAAATGGAAATAGTGATGAAAGAATAAAATAGAAATAACAATTTTTAATAAATACAACTTGGTTGAATTGTTTACAGCTCCCACGTCACCTTCAACGTAGACAGTGCATCAGACATCCAGCAGGCAGCACATATTCGGGTGATCACTAAGAACCTGTACGCTCAGGATGGGCAACGGGTTCCGGCTGCTTACGGAGTGCTGGATAGGAGGATGGTAAGGTTATAAGATTGCGTGGTCAAATATTAATGTGTTTTTCTAAACCTTCAATTGATAAAACTGCATTAAAATGGATTATGTTTCTGAAATAAATTCAAATTCAAATTCAAATTCTTTATTTACCAAAAACACATTAATCAAAAATACATACATACATACACACATTGTTTCAAGCTAGTAAAGCAGAGTAACCTGCGAACAACAATGAACGAAATAGGTATATGAAAGTAAAAATTAAAAATAAAAATTAATAGAGAGAAAATTTATAATATGCTGTGATAATGCTGCTACACTTAATCTTAAGTTATATGATTATTTACTTGAAAAATATCTGTTAACCGCCCAAGACTACTACATTCCTTATTTATTTAAATAGGATCACCAATAGCTGATACTAATTACTTAAAGCTAGTTATAACTAACACTAACAATATTGTTTAGTGTTGCAGTGTTTTAATAAACACTTGTTTTGTTTTTTTTTACCGGAACTGTATGGAGAAATTACAGGGAAGCTCTAGGGACTAAGTATTCGGTCTTTTTTGTCACATTTTTTTGGCATATTCAAAATATAGTGGTTTTTTATTTATACCTGAAATTTAAATCTAGTATTTTGGAAATCTGGTTTCGAGTGTAATCTGGTATTTCAAAATTCAAAAAAATGCTGTGTTGTAGTTTTGAGCTTGTTGCATCAAGAAACATTTTATTCGGAAAAAAGAGCTGCTGCCCTGCTGTACCCTGGCCTTTCCGGCATTTTCATAATTCCAAAAACATCATTTTTGCGATTGATGAATTCATTCTTTGATTTTACTCATAGTTTAAACCTAACCAAGCCTGCATTAAAGTTTCAGCGAAAAAAAATAAGAAATAAAATCTGTTTTCACGTTCCCTCTAGCTAGGGGGTGTTATCACACACAGTAGCGGTTTGTGAACATATTACGAATGAGGCGAATAGTGAACGTGCTTGCAGCGAGCGCGCCGCGACACCGCGACGTGGACGCCACGTTCTATGGTCACGGACTTTAATTGAAGGACCACTTAGAACCTTGTCGCATAAAACCAACGATCAATTCTTATGTTATTTCTATCTTGTCACTTGACGCTGTCATTATAAATAATAAATAAATATCAGGGGACAATGTCACACCAATTGACCTAGTCCCAAACTAAGCTCTAGGTTTGTACTATGGGTACTAGACAACGATATAAATACTTATATAGAGAAATATATACTTAAATACATAGAAAACATCCGAGTCTCAGGAACAAATATTCGCACTCATCACACAAATATCTGCCCTTATCGGGATTTGAACCCACCGCTAGCTTCATAGGCAGGGTCACTAGCAACTAGGCGAACGCGTTGTCAACAATTATGACAAGGTTCTATGGATTTAAAGTCCTTGATGGTACACTCGAAAATGTATTGATTGCCACGTGCTCGTTGCACACACGCAGCGTATAACATACGCACACTCGGTGAAAACGTTGCGCTCACGTTACGACTTCGCTATGCACACGGAGCAGGCGGGTTGACCAATCGCCTCGCTTGAAACGGGAACACCTTAAAATCCCGATTTTTTTTCCGAATATTAAATTGTCCGAAAGCTATGCTATGCTGGAGATGTTTTAGATTAGATACATAATTTAATTGCTAAACGTAGGTGTTAGGTTTGATTTATAAGCGATATCAAAAAAAGGTATTCTATCAAAATGTTTTGCCGGATTCACACGCTTGCCGTTTGCCGCAAACACCGCGGGACGCAACTATATGTTAGAGTGAGCACGATTTATTTACATATCACTCTAACGTATAGTTGCGTCCCGCGGTGTTTGCGGCAAACGGCAAGCGTGTGAATCCGGCATTTCATTCGGAATTTTGATCAATTCGGCATTAAGACTTTTCGGAATTATGTATTGTGTTTGTACCCACTTGAAACACCTAAATAACTATGTGCCAATAAATACCGTCTTTACAATAGGGGCACATGGGGCCCGTGCCCAGGGCCCCATCCTCAGAGGGCCCCGAAGGACCGAGAATTTCTCTCACGGGATCATAGTCGAAAAATGCTAATCTTTAATTTCCAGAAGGGCCCAAAATTCTAGTGTGTCCAAGGGCCTCAGCATAGTTTAAAACGGGCTTGGCCATGTATTTCCCAGGGCACGAACCAGAAGAATGCTAACTGCGAGACCTGCGGCCTGGGGCTGGCCGAGTGCGTGGGCCACTATGGCTACATCGAGCTGGCGCTGCCCGTGTTCCACGTGGGCTACTTCCGCTCCATCATCACCATCCTGCAGACCATTTGTAAGGTGAGGCTTTTAGCGTGGTAGTGAGTAAACTCTTGGTTCACAATCCAGGTTTTCGCTTGAGGACAGAATGCCAAATATAAATGGCACCGTCTAATGATTTCGATGTTGCAATTATAATGTTACTAAAATAGGTACAAATTGGCATATGAGCGATTTGAGCCCCTTTTGCTCCCAAAGACGCGGCCCATTCGCGGTGGCAGATTGTACGCTGACTTTGTTTCGTTCGTCACAACAACTCCATACAAATTGACACGTGTCTCTGGCGTTTGCTATGGTTAGTCCTTAAACAATACAACTCTCTTTAACGCAACATTTTCCTTCCAGGAATGTTCCAAAGTCATGCTACAGGATACGGTAAAGAAATCCTTCCGTCGCAAATTTATGAACCCTGAGCTATCTTACCTTCACAAGAAAGCCTTGCGAGCAGCAGTATTAAAGAAAGCCAAGACCTGCACCAAGTGTCCGTCTTGCGAGACCATCAACGGAATAGTCAAGAAGAGCTCTGCTGGTATCCTGAAGATTATACATGACAAGTACAGGGCGAAGAAACCCACGGATCCTCTCGTTCTGAAGGTGCTGAAGGGGTTCCATGAAGCCAAGGAGGCCAATAAGGAGTTGGCGACGATGATTAATAGCGGGCTGATTATTGAGCTGAGTCCGTTGCAGGTGGGTCAAATACAAACGATAAACTTTAATTTAATGCTTGCTTAGCTTTGGAAATTTTGTTCAATATGTATTAGCCAGAGTAGCAGAGCAGATACTTTTTTTCATTCTTAAACTATAGTGATTATGTTCCTCTACATTAAATTGAGCCGTTTGTTATCAGTCGGATCGGTCGTAGCATGACAGCTGCTGGTTGATAGCTAGAGTAAAAACCTAAAAAAACCTCAACTTTATTAAAGACCTTCAGCAAACTCAAAATGCCCTCAAAACCTTCAGGTCCTAAACCTGTTTCGCCGTATCCCCGACGAGGACATCCCGCTCCTGGGCATGAACGTGAAGATATCCCGCCCCGAGGACCTGATCCTGACGCGGCTGCCCGTTCCCCCGCTCTGCATCAGGCCGAGTGTGGTTTCCGACATCAAGGCTGGCACGTAAGTTTTGACTTTAGATGTGACATATCTGATAAAGGAACGAGAGCGATTAAGAATTATTATGATGTTGATGATGATTGCTAGTTACTTATTTACAGGATATGGGTATTTTGATTAATTCGTTCGTAATATTTGTGAGGATGCTTCTGTAAAACTTATAAGCTGCATCTGCTTCATTAACACACTGGCTGGAATGTCACGGCTGTTACCGAATCATCATCATCATATCAGCCAAAAGACGCTGCAGCAGTAGACTGCTATGTCCAGCAGTCTACTGCTGGACACAGGTCTCCCCAGCACCACAAGGACCGGTCCTGCACCGCCTGCAACCATCCGTTTTCCGCAAACTTAGCCACGTCGTCGATCGTTGGAGGCCTTGTTGGAGGCCTACCCACGCTGCATGTTCCGGACGTTCCGGTACGCGAATGCTACTCGAGATGTTTTTGGCCCCATCGGTCATCTTTTATGCGAGCATTGTGCCCCGCCCACTGCCACTTAAGTCTAGCAATTCATAGGGCTATATCGGTGACTCTGGTTTTCGTGCCGATCTCATACAAGTTACCGAATAAAAGTCACAAATCTTTCACAAATTGGTCTTGAACACAGGGTTTGGAACTTTCAGGGACTTCTTAAATGAAGTCTTAAATTTAGTTTACTAATTTTAAACATAGTAAACATCCCTTCCAGAAATGAAGACGACCTGACAATGAAGCAATCCGAGATCCTTCTGATCAACGACGTGATATCCCGCCACATCGCCAGCGGCGGCAAGATTGAGCTGGTGCAGGAGGACTGGGACTACCTGCAGCTGCACGCGGCGCTCTACATCAACAGCGAGATGTCCGGGATCCCGCTGTCCATGCAGGTGGGTGCAACATGTCGCAGCAGAACGCCGGCGGCAGCTCGAGCTGGTGCAGGAGGACTGGGACTATCTGCAGCTGCACGCGGCGCTCTACATCAACAGCGAGATGTCCGGGATCCCGCTGTCCATGCAGGTGGGTGCAACATGTCGTTGCAGGTCGCCGGCGGAAGCTCGAGCTGGTACAGTAGGACTGGGGACTATCTGCGGCTGCACGCGGCGCTCTACATCAACAGCGAGATGTCTGGGATCCCGCTGTCCATGCAGGTGGGTGCAACATGTCGCAGCAGAACGCCGGCGGCAGCTCGAGCTGGTGCAGGAGGACTGGGACTATCTGCAGCTGCACGCGGCGCTCTACATCAACAGCGAGATGTCCGGGATCCCGCTGTCCATGCAGGTGGGTGCAACATGTCGCAGCAGAACGCCGGCGGCAGCTCGAGCTGGTGCAGGAGGACTGGGACTATCTGCAGCTGCACGCGGCGCTCTACATCAACAGCGAGATGTCCGGGATCCCGCTGTCCATGCAGGTGGGTGCAACATGTCGCAGCAGGTCGCCGGCGGCAGGTCAATCTGTTGCAGGAGGACTGGGACTACCTGCAGCTGCACGCGGCGCTCTACATCAACAGCGTGATGTCTGGGATCCCGCTCTCCATGCAGGTGGGTGCAACATGTCACGGCAGGTCGCTTGCGGCAGCTCGAGCTTGTGCAAGAGGACTGCAGCTGCACGCGGCGCTCTACATTAACTGACATAATGACAGTGTCAAGAGAAAGAAATAACGTCAAAATTAATCATTGGCTTTCTGCGACAGCGATTGAGTGCGGAGCGGTTCGCTGTAGTGTGCTCCAAAAGCGGGGGTTTTTAAATGCTAAAACAATTATAATTCTTATATTCCTGTCTTCAGCCCAAAAAGCCTGGACGCGGGCTGGTGCAGCGGCTGAAGGGCAAGCAGGGCCGGTTCCGCGGTAACCTGTCCGGCAAGCGCGTGGACTTTTCCAGCCGGACCGTCATCTCGCCGGACCCTAACCTGCAGATCCAAGAGGTAGGTGGATTGACGTCTCTTCTGTGGTTACCAAGCAACGAGTGCCAATATCATAGTTTTTTTTTACTTGCGTACTATAAACCGCTAATATTGATATCGTTAACGGTATCAGAATACTATCTAGTCTTACCGAAGCGTAAAAACAGTTCTAGAATGAGCGTTGCCATGATAATAACTGTTATTTTATAACTATTACAGAACTTCACACGTTGCAGTGTTTTCTATCCACGAAAGCGAGTTTTTGAATTGATTTTGCTCGGTTGAGTCAATGTACGAAAAAAATCTGGTCAAGTTCGAACTGGTCTTGCGTACAGAGGACGTCTTTTTTTCAAGGTTTTGGTCACACTGACACTGGCATTACCGTTTTTATGACGACCAAATCGTACCTCGGCCGAGTGCGAGTCAGACTCGCAAGCGAAGTGTTCCGTACAATTGTATTATATGTCAAAGGCAGTATTGCTTTACCGCGTTGAATAGAGACTCTAATATAACGACTTGCCCCAGGTGGGCGTGCCAGTCCACGTGGCCAAGATCCTGACGTACCCGGAGCGCGTGTTCCCGGCCAACCTGCAGTGGCTGCGGCGGCTCGTGGCCGCGGGCCCGGCGGAGCACCCCGGCGCCAACTACGTGCAGCAGCGCGGCGCCGACCACAAGCGGTTCCTCAAGTACGGCCACCGGGACAAGATCGCGCAGGAGCTCAAGGTCAGTGCCATCACCATCATCACAAACTGACAAGATCCTGGCGTAGCCGGATATTGACCTAACCACAAGAATTAGAGCGTCGGCGGTTTATGGTGAGCTTAGTTTTACTGCCGAGGTTGAAGAGCGTCGGTGGCCTAGTGGCTTAGGGGGTCGACTCGTGATCGTAAGGTACCGAGTTCGAACCCCCGCGGTCAGCATGTACCAATGAGTTTTTCTAACTTAAGTGCCCGAGGCTTTTACGGTGAAGGAAAAACATCGTGAGGAAACCTGCACATTCTAACAGCTGAGCGTGTTAGAGGGTAATTGCACAAAAGATCCTAAAGGGTCGAAGTGTATCCGAAAAGGTCCAATCTGTAAAATAAGATAAGAACCACAAGAATTTCTACATGGTATTCTTCTAATACCAAACACAAGCAACTTCCTTATTGATTTATCATCATTGTAGTGTGGTGACATAGTAGAGCGGCACCTAGTGGACGGAGACGTAGTGCTGTTCAACCGGCAGCCCTCGCTGCACAAGCTGTCCATCATGTGTCACAAGGCCAAGGTGCAGCCGCAGCGGACCTTCAGGTAGGATAGAACTGCTGAGCATGTCGATGTCCACTGCTGGACATAAGCTTGCTCCAAACATCACTATAATGAACGGTCCTGCGTAGTTCTAACTCACCGGATTGCGTGTCTTTAAAAAAAAATGATAATGGGGTTGTGTGGTGGTGGTAATAAGGGAGATCTCGGGAGGTGCCAATTCGGACCAGTGTTCGATAATTTAAATGTCTGTAAACCTAAATAGAGCTTTGTCCGGCGGTGACTTCTTTCGACTGAAATGATGATGAAACCTGCAATTATTTATTTATTAATCAAACACAATTCTAAAATTAAAGAACACTGATCTAAATTGGCCCGACTGTCACAAAATCACTTCATTGTCCAAGAGAAAATAAAAAGCTTGGTGAGATTTTTTTCTCTTGTGTAATGTAATAAATATAATTACCCCAATGTAGACAAATTTTTGCTATGCATGCCAAATGTATTAGACTAAGGTCGCACAATAAAAAAACAAAAAAATTGTAGGTTCAACGAGTGCGTTTGCACCCCATACAATGCGGATTTCGACGGCGATGAGATGAATATGCACCTTCCGCAGACCGAGGAAGCGAGAGCCGAGGCGCTGATTCTAATGGGGGTAAGGTTCACAAATTTTAATTAGACAAGTAATTCGACAAACACGGTTAGATTATAACTGGCCCTAAAAAATCAAAATACAAAAATTGAAATTACATCCACAAAACAGGTTTCGTCAGGTACACAAACAAAGACACGTAACCACTAAAAGCCTCACTAACTATCACATGGGTAAAAATCAGCTGCAAGTTTCGTCACACACGCACACACACACCCTAATTTCCCCCACGATTGACACCAAAACTTCCAAAAACACTTGCAGCATTTCCCTAATAAAATTAATACGAATGTAAGGTCTATAACATTTAATTAAAAATAATATCTATGAGAACAATACGACGAGGTATCTACGTCCAAAGCCATAAATAGAATAATTGACTAAACAACAAGTCCTTGCAAACGTGAACAGATCGCACAACCTTGCACCGTTCACCTTGCCTCCCCTAACCATGTGTTCGGGAAAGTCATGAATAGTTATTTTATGTGTGTGTTAGCTGCCTGACTTTGCTCGCTTAGAACTTATAATCTTACTGGCATGATGTGGATACCCAGAACAAATCCAACCTGGTGACTCCTCGCAACGGGGAGCTGCTGATCGCCGCCACCCAGGACTTCATCACTGGTGGATATCTGCTGACGCAGCGCGACACGTTCCTCACTCAGGTAAACATTTACGTAGAATGCAGGTTTCTTTTGAATAAGTGGGTTTATTCAATATAAACAACCGGGCAAGAGCATGGTGCATCATGCTCAGTGTAGGGTTCTGACGCAGTTACCAGAGGTATAAACACAAAAAACTCTGTGGTCAAACTATAAGTATGAACAAATTTTCTAAATAAAATCTTTTTTGATGATTTTTAGTATGTAACACCATGGTCGCTTGGTTGGTTGGATGATACTTTAGTCTCCTGTATCTCAAGAACTAATCAAGTCTTTTTAGTCGTGATAGTTTTCCTTTTATAAAAGTTATATGTGCTTTTAATTAAGATATTTTCCAGATATTTTAGTAATTGTAGTTTTTGATAATGTTGCTGTAGGCGATTATGTTGACAATGTTGTGGATGATTTTGATGTTGATAAAGGCGAGTATGTTGATGATGTCACTGATGATTATTATGTTGATGAAGGTGATTCCATTGATGGCGTTGCTGATGATTATGGTGTTGATGAAGGCGATTATGTTGATGATGTTGCTGATGATTATGATGTTGATGAAGGCAATTCTGTGGATGATATCGCTGATGATTATAATAATGATGAACTCAATCAGGTTGATGATGTTGTAGTCGATCATGTTCATGGTGTTAGTCATCATGAAAACGATGAAGTGGTTGATAAGATATGCTAGATGAACATGTATGAGTATGATGATCCTAATAAAAATGTTGATGATCCTAATAACTTCGATGATCCCCAGGAGCAAGCGCAGCAGCTGGCAGCTTGCCTGCTGTCGGGGCCGGACGCGCACATGCGCATCGACATGCCGCCGCCCGCCATCCTCAAGCCGCGCCGGCTCTGGACCGGCAAGCAGGTGTTTAGGTATGATGATGTCCAGCTCCTAAAATAAATAGTATAGCGTTGCCAAGGCTGGAAAGTTAGGAATTGATGGATGAGTTATGTAGAGGGTGATTTCGCCGAGGCAGATATAGTTATTTTTACAACTACTGCATGGCGATAAAACAAAAACTAATTACTTATACACATTACATTGTTACCGCATGACTTATAATATCCCGTATCCTCGTGGCAGTCGAGATAATTTTTGATTCGAGATAAAAATGCCAGCTATAAAATTGTATTTGTTTAGACATTTCTCTCTTGTAACTGCATCTCTAGTGGTTCTAGAATTTGAATTAAGCGTGAATGTCTTGGAAGTGTAGTGGAGAGCGCATATGTTTAATCTTTTTTGTCTCACCTTATTTATTACTTTCATTACATGATTAAGTTCTTTAGTATTTAAGATCTTTTGTACAACATTAGGCAATAAAGTATATGACAATGACTAAACTACAGTAAAGATCTTTCTTTTCATGCCTTCTTTTCAACGAATAATCTAAATCCACTTGATAGCTTTGCAGAACAACTAATGTCACCAGCATCTCTGCGAGTTGCAAACTTAGTGTTATTTTGTTACAGTTTAATTCTGAAACCGAACAAACGCTGCGAAGTAAAAGCGAACCTAGAAACGAAAGGGAAGAACTACACGAGTGACAAGGACATGTGCATTCAAGACTCCTGTAAGTATATTTATTCATATGTATTCTTAGGGCCGTGGGGGTGTTAAATCTAAAGTCGCCGTCAATAGAATTTGCTAACTATGTAAACAAAACCAAACGAACCAATTCACCATGATTACTGGATAATCACGTACTTTTAAAGATCAAGAGAGGTCTTTGCAGCGATTTATACACTAAATCATAATTTTCATATTAAGTATGTCTGTATTTCCTTCCGTGTTTTCACCTAGCGGCCTCAACGGAAGACCAGCGTTGGCTTCACAGCCAGCACATGCTGAGTTGGAACCGTTTCGCAACACTAGCACTACTTGTCATCTATTTTCCTTTTTTTTTTTGTTTTTTTTTCTTGTCTGTGCGTTATTGTTGTGAATAAATGTTTTACTTACTTACAATAAGCTCTTAGGCCATTAGCACAAATTTGTTTATTTATTTTCTCAGTAAAACAAAAAAGTATGCTTTTAAGACGAACCTCCATAAGCTTCATTTTCCATAACACCTTTAAAAAAAGTTCCCGTTGTCAATTAAGGTCCGATGGTAACTTTTTTCTCAGACGTCATAATCAGGAACTCGGAGCTGCTGTGCGGCTCGATGGACAAGAGCACGCTGGGCTCCGGCGGCAAGAGCAGCATCTTCTACATCCTGCTGCGGGACTGGGGCGAGGAGCACGCCGTCAGGGGCATGTGGAGGTCAGTCACATTTAGCGTCTCTACTTTAAGCAAAATTTAGCATACGTTCCTATAGGTAAGGTATGATCTTGTGTGCTTATAGGCAAGACGAGCAAGCATGCCTATGAAGTTTTAGTGAGTCTGAATACAATCATATTGAGCGTGCTTAACTATAGGCAATATGTATGACCGTGTCAGCTTATAGCAAGATATGATTGCTTGAATGCATTTTAACCTTTTTTGGCTATAGGCATTTAAAGAGTGCTGAGCCTGAAGATGACCATCCCTGCCTAAAGCATGTCGAGCGTGCTTGCTTATAAGCAAGTCTAGAACCCCTGCATTAAGGCATGTTAAGCGTGCCTACCTGCACTTTGAGCTTCCCTCCATGGATTCTTGAACTTGCCTGCAATAGCGTGCCTGCCTAAAGGCATGTCGTGTGAGCCTGCATAATCGTAGGATAACTGAGCAAACACTTTCTATAGGTATTCACAAACAATACTTAAGGGATCCTTCACTGAGTAAACGCACTGCGTACAATACAGCTTTGTGATTGGTCCTTTTTGACCGACGTTTTGTTTATGAGACGATTTGAACCACCCTGTGCGTTCGTGAGCACTGTGAGACCTCATAGTGACGTTTGTGAATACGGGTGTTAATCTTGAGAGTTGTTATTTGTGACAGGTTAGCGCGTATGGCGTCCTACTACATGATGAACCGAGGGTTCAGCTTCGGTATTATCGACGTCACGCCGGGGAAGAAGCTCATTGAAGCCAAGAACAAACTGCTCGAATCCGGGTAAGTACTAGTTTTAAATAAAAACCTAAATTTGCAGCCACTAACAAAATATGTCATGTGCTAACCTGAAATAGAGGCGTATGATTCTGGCTCAGTTTTTAAACGGACATTGAAAAAAAAAACTTAGAGAGAGAGGATTAAAACTAAAAAACCAGAGGGCTTATTGTCTAACGCACTCGCAATCATGATCGTTTTCATTTCGAAAATCGAAGGCTTGTCTGCATACAAAATGAAAACAATTGCTCCGCTTTCTAGCCGGTTGTGATTGCGAGTGCGTTAGACAATAAGCCCTCAGGGTATGAAATAGTACCCGACACTCCATCGCTTTCACGCTCTCTCTGACATTACAAATATTACAGTGACAGCTATATTCAGCCGAGTATGTACTATTAATACTCTAGTTCAGTATGGTCTTTGTTCCCTCGTAGAGGCTGAGCGGATGGTCCGATTTCAACAAACGAGGTGTCGTTAGATTTGTCCTAGCATCGTAAGTGTCTTAAGGGACTTTTTTAAAAAATATGCCTGTATTTATTTGGAAGTAAATAACATGGGTAGTAAAAGTATGTGGTTGACTGGTAGAGAATGCATTTCGGCATTAAAACCGCCATTTGTACTTTTTATTTATTTGTAGACGACTATATCAAGAGCTTTTTGTAAGAGTTGTTGCTCTCGCTTAGTGAAAGTTGTTGTGCAGCTATTCGAAGTGCGACGCGTACATCCTGGAGATGGAGAAGGGCACGCTGCAGTGCCAGCCCGGGTGCACCATGGAGGAGACCCTCGAGGCGGTCATGCTCAGCGAGCTCAGCAGCATCAGGTTTGTAGCCCGTGGTAGTCCACTCCCTTCAGCAACATGATCAACATAATCGCCTTTATAAACATCATAATTATCAGTAACATCATCAACATAATCGCCTTCATCGACATCATAATCATCAGTAATATCATCAACTTACTCGCCTTCATCAACGTCATAATTATCAGTAACATCATCAACATAATCGCCTTCATCAACATCATAATCATCAGTAATATCATCAACTTACTCGCCTTCATCAACGTCATAATTATCAGTAACATCATTACCATAATCGCCTTCATCAACATCATAATCATCAGTAATATCATCAACTTACTCGCCTTCATCAACGTCATAATTATCAGTAACATCATTACCATAATCGCCTTCATCAACATCATAATCATCAGTAATATCATCAACTTACTCGCCTTCATCAACGTCATAATTATCAGTAACATCATCAACATAATCGCCTTCATCAACATCATAATCATCAGTAATATCATCAACTTACTCGCCTTCATCAACGTCATAATTATCAGTAACATCATTACCATAATCGCCTTTATCAACATCATAATCAGCCACGTCGTCAACATAATTGACTTATCAACATTGTTAGATCAGTAACATCATCAACGTACTCGATTTTATACAAACCAAATTCATCATCAACATACTGTAACATACTGCCATTTTAATTGTCAATATTTTTAAAGAATCTTTAAAAAAATATACACGTAACCTTGTGCTTTCTGATCAATAGAGAGTTGGCGGCCAAGGCGTGTTTCCGAGAGCTGCATCCCACCAACGCGCCTCTTATCATGGCTCAGAGCGGATCTAAAGGTAATAAAAACTGAGTTTTTTCTTAATTGTCAATGTTTTTGACAACATAAATGATTATGTTACCTTATCTTGTCTAAAATCGAAGATTTAAAAAAGTTGAAAAGTTTTTGTTGCATGTTTTAATTCAATGTATATAAAAAACCTATTCCTGCGCTGCTTAATTTATGTATACAGGGTGGAAAGTTGAGATGGGGCAGTAAGGGCAGCTACTAGATCCCTTGCTGCTACGCGAAAATGCTCTTAGGAGACCTTTACTAAGTTTTTTAAATGATGAAAATCGACATTCACAGATTTTTGATAAAATGTACAGTCAGCGAGAAAATCGACAGATTTAAGTATTTTTTTTAATGCCAATCGGTCCCATTTCTATCAAGGATTAAAACACTCTTTGGGACCAACTAAGGTTAGAGTACTAGAAAAGCCGCAAATCAAAGAAAACTTTTTCCATACAGTTAATTACAAAGTGAATTTTTCTTTACCTTTAAGATCATTAAATATGGAGACAAGTCTCCTAAGAGCATTTTCGCGTAGCAGCAAGGGATCTAGTAGCTGCCCTTACTGCCCCATCTCAACTTTCCACCCTGTATAGAAAACCTATTCCTGCTTAATTTATGTATATGCCTAAAGGGATAAGTTCGCTTTTGTACATACCTTTTGTGTATCTGATTCTTTCTTTACTTTTTTATTTTTTGTTTGTGCAATACACACATATATGTGGATATGTGCTTATAGAGATCGAACATTTCTTTCGTATGTGGTGTTCAATAAACAGTATTGGTATAATTCCCGGCAAACTTTTTGAGAATGGATGTAGTGGGGGAAAGTTCGCGTATGGGCGCCCCGTACTCTCGATACCAAAGAGACCCAAAATGCGCAGTCAAGTCTCGTTTCTCGAGAAGTTTGCCGTGAACTGTGTTGCAATGTTTTTAGATCTTGGGTCACTGGAGCAGGTCTCCAGTACATACCGATCGTGGCATGGAAGTGCTAAAATTGTTTTGTTGTGTACAGGGTCGAACATCAACATATCCCAGATGATCGCGTGCGTGGGCCAGCAGGCTCTGAACGGCAAGCGGGTCCCAAACGGGTTCGAGGACCGCTCGCTTCCGCACTTTGAGAGGCATTGTAAGTTGACCATTTTACTCTATTTTATATTTATTTAAGAATTATTGGAGATCCAACAGTTTACAAAACAAGATAGAAATTAAATTTCATAACAAAAAGCCAATTAAAGGTTCTCAATTATTTTAAAGATAGAAGAAATAACAGCCAACGCAGGCACACACGCTGCGCTACACCAAGAGAACAAGTGAACAACCAAATACCCAAGAATAAACTATCCCACAAAATGGGAAGAAAACAAACTAAACATTAAATCTTGAAAATTCTTTGGCACATAGTTTCCGTTTAGGCTTCGGTTTCTGATCACGAGTTAATACTTTAAGCCACTAATCCTTCCTGTACGGCTAGCACAAGTAGTATTTTTACGTTTGTTGTTATGTGCATCTCAATATGCCATTGCTCTAGTCCAAAACCTTAGTTCCTTTAGCCTTAGTTTTGGCCCTTTCTTTGGATCAGGTGCAAATGTAAACAGTTTGTTGTCCAGTCACTCCATACAGCCATTAAATAATTGCAACTCGCTCAGTTCAAGTGCCTTTGTGGTCCTAATTCTGACCTAACCTATCAGCCAAGATCCCAGCGGCTCGAGGTTTCGTGGAGAACAGCTTCTACTCCGGGCTCACGCCGACCGAGTTTTTCTTCCACACGATGGGGGGGCGCGAGGGGCTGGTGGACACCGCCGTGAAGACTGCGGAGACTGGCTACCTGCAGCGGAGACTGGTCAAGGTACGCAATTTAGGCCCAGCGGTGAAGGAGTACTTCCTCTGTACTTCCTAAATGTAATTGGTTTCACTTTCCAAAGTCAACATTCCTATTGAATATTTTAAGTAAGTAGATGTTTTAAGACAGTATCTGACTTTGAAAACTAGAAAAAATGTAGTTCAAGTCATGCCCAAAAGGAGAACTTGTATTCATACGACTAAAATTACAATAATGTAATGACAGTTACTATGGAAATCTTAAAATCTATACTTCTATTATAAAGAGGTAGAGTTTGTGACGTTGTAGGGGGTAATCTCTGGATCTAATGAACCGATTTTGAAAATTATTTCACCAATAGAAAGCCACGTTATTTGTGAGTGACAAGGGCTATATATTTAAGCCAACTTTTTATTTTTTTATTTTTTATTGCCCAACGAAATCGGCACGGAGACAGCTATATCAGATGAATCAACTGATCTTGTCTTTTAGCCGTTTAAAGATTCGTTCAAAATTGTAGCTTTGTATGGGTTGATGTTAACTTCGATGGTCTTAAGAATGAGTTCATTAACACGACCTGAAGTCTTTAATCCATGTTTCCAGTCATTGGAAGACCTGGTGCTCCACTATGACATGACGGTCCGCAACGCGACGGGCGAGGTGGTGCAGTTCAAGTACGGCTCCGACGGGCTGGACCCCAGCTTCATGGAGGCCGGGGGCAGGCCGGTGGACCTGCCGCGAGTCCTGGCCGACGTGCGCGCGCAGTGCCTGCACAGGTATACGTCGCTCTACCAGTCTTCTCCCAATGACTAAAAATTGGGACACACTCATTCGCAAAAAGGGAAAAAATAGTACATTTTGATATTTTTGATGCAAGTGCGGAAAGTATGTCATTTTACACGAGTCACGAGTAGATTACAGACAGGGGACAAGTAAAAATGTCAGTTTCGCACGTGTATCAAACGATGTTACATTTGCGAAAAAAATAAAAAGACAATTTTACTGAATTATTACTCTGCTAAAAAACACAGTGCGTTTCGAACAAATATGTTTTAGGTAAAAAAAAAAACGCACGATATATAGCTGCACAAAGTACTACTTTTTAAGAAACTGTATTAAAAAGATTTTTTCTATATTCACTTAAATTTGAATTAAGATTCTCGAAATGAATTTCTGGAAAAAATTAATATTTATTTCTATTTTTTCCTTTCACACAAGCAATTCAAAAGGGAAGGGCCTGGAAGTACAAGGGTGAGAGGAATACATGTATTTTTTATAGCAAACGAACACATACCAGCTAGGA
The DNA here is from genome assembly GCA_948252455.1 of Acleris cristana. NCBI lineage: Eukaryota > Metazoa > Arthropoda > Insecta > Lepidoptera > Tortricidae > Acleris > Acleris cristana. Next base: position 14,363,650 of record OX411789.1, read on the forward strand.
TCGACAAGGATTATAGCATCGATGATACTGCACTACCGCGTTACTATCAAATTCGGCAAGTTGCAAAATGCACCTTACTGAGTTACTTGCTAAGGTGTATTTTGCACCTTAATTTGATAGCTACGCAGTATTTAACATCGACGATAGATGTTTTAATATAGAAGCAAGATGGTTTTTACAGTCGAGTTCATAAGGATATGTACACTTTAGTACCTTGTCTATGTAATGTCATGTTTAAACTGCCATATCGGGTGTACCAGAAAGTATAAGCACAGAATTGCAGTGCTACAATTTTTTTCATAATAATGATAAAAAAAAAGTTTGAATGTAGTTTTTCTGTTTCAATGGTTACCAACAAATTTTGTTATTATTTGGTGTTTATTTCTGCAAAATACGCAAAATACGAGGCATTTATCCAGAAAAACGTAAAGAGATCGTGCACAAATGGTGTACGATTCCTAACATAACTCTTAAAGAGTTGGCAAAAACGGTAGGTGTCAGCATCGGAGCCGTACGTACAGCTACTCGGAAGTAAGGTGAGGAATTTCCCTTTTATGATGCACTGAAAAGAGGCCGTTAAACTGGAACTGTAACCGAAACTTGGACCGGGAAATCGCTCATGCGTTTAGAAGAAAACCAGACCTGTCTGTCAGGGATGTGGCCAAAAAACTACGAACATCGGCAAGTAATGTCCACCGAGCCAAAGCACAAATTGGTCTTAAAACATACAAAAAATAGAAGAAACCAAAACGAAGTTATAAGCAGACCGCATGCGTGAAACCAAGAGTTCGAAAGTTTTACGACAATCTCTTGTGCCGAAAATCAGCATGTATTATTATGGACGATGAGACATGCATAAATTTTGATTACAAAATGCTAACGGGTGATTAATTTTATACCGTACAAGAGAGTCAGGATATCAGTGATGCCAAAAAATCCATTTACACTAAAAAGTTTAGTAAAAAAGTAATGGTGTGGCAAGCTATTTGTGAGTTCGGCAAGTTATCTAAGCCATTTGTCACTACGCAAACAATGAAGGTCAATACTTACATCACCGAGTGCTTAAATCGTCGCCTACTGCCTATGATCCGCAAGCCTGATGGACCTGTTCTATGTTGGCCGGATTTGGCATCCGTGCACTAGTCGAAGACCACGGTTAGCTTGGTATAAAAACAACAGAGTCGAATACGTGCCTAAGGATATGAATCCTCCGAACTGCTCAGAAGCCAGGCCTATTGAAACTTTTTGGGCACTTACCAAAGCATATCTTTGGAAAAATACTAAGACAGTGGATTCCATTGAGACCTTTAAAAGAAATTGGTTGAAAGCCTCCAAAGTCGTGGGGAACAGTTCTGTGCTGAAACGTATGTCTAGTGTCAGGTCCAAGGTCCGGTCTTTGGCATACCATTAATGGTGTTAAAAAAATTGTACATCATATCATTAGATAATAAGTTGAATGTTTAATTATTTAAAAAAAAATGTGTAAAAATTTAAATTGCAACATTTTATTTTATATAGAACTCGTGCTTATACTTTCTGGTACACCCGATATATGAAATGTCACAGCGATTACAGTGATAAGGTACTAAAGTGTACATATATTTATGAACTCGACTGTAATAAAGTAGAGTAGAGGCTGTGGTTAAATAGGAAAGAGAAGTTCAGCCAACTTGGAAATTGATAAAACCGATGAGAATGCTGTATTATGGATTGTAAGAGTTGATCTGATGATGGATTCAGAAGCAACAGGATCTCTGCTTGGCTCGATTGGTCTCGATAGGCAATCGATGATGCAACAAAAGCTAGCCTTGAAATGATTTATTATTCAGATACTTTTTATTGGATTTGATGGATGAAATAAGACTGACGAAAAAGATATACAGAACGAAAGTGAATGGAAAGAACGGAATGGGCCGCCCTAGGCGTACTTTTTGGAATCAAATCGGAGAAATACTGGAAAAGGGCCGAATCTTAAGTACCCGAAACCTACGTGCATGCATGACTCGATGTATGAATGTGGAAGAAGTGAAAGAGATTTGTCAGGATCGTAGCAGGTGGAAAGAAGAAAGAAGTGGTCTCTAACCTAACCTAACCTCTGGAAAACCGGGGGGGATTTAATGTAATGTATTTTTGTGTAAAGTTTAATATTGAACAGAGACGAGGAGCCGCTCGATGGTGACGGCATTGTTGTGGCTGCAGAAGAGACCCTCGCGCTGGACGACTTCAAGACCTGCACTTTGGAGTTCAAGAATGAGCTCTTGTAAGTTGGACTTTACCTGCTACCTTTTTACAGACTGCAACGCTTTATGATTTTTTATCGTGTTTATCATTAATGTCAATCAAATTTAAAATCATTTATCCCGCATAGGAAGATACAGCTCTTCTCTTATAATTTTATTCTTATTTTTCGGTCCCAATATGTAGTTTTATCACTCTTTTCCGCTGCCCATTTTCTTTTTCGTCAGCTTTTGTTATAAATATTATCTATTCATTTCTTTGTAAAGAACATTTCTTATATTATTCAAATTAGTTCTCCTGATGACTGTAAAACTTTGGTTCACCTCGCAAGTTAGATTCAAAATAATCAAGAGAGGACCCAAAGCTGACCTTTGATGGGAAATCGTATCTTATCTTACAGATGGGCCCTTTCAGATACACTTCGACCCTTTAGGATCTGTTGTGTAATTACGCTCTTACACACTCAGCTGTTCGATTGTGTAGGTTTCCTTTTCATTCAACTTTTAAGGTTCAGGTAATGACCTTCAGTTAGAAAAACGTATTGGTACATGGTGACTGCGGCTTCCTAAGCCACTAGGCCACCTACGTTCTATAGGAAAGCATTCTATCCTTTTGAGATCGGTAGCAATGCCTAAAACTTGTTCTGACGAGGTTAATTTCTTTCCAGAACATTCCTCAAGACCATAGCGTCGAAGGTTCGCAACTTGCGCGCCAAGTACACGCACTGCGGCCCCATCGTGTACCAGCTGGAGCGGCTGACACTCACGCAGCTGGTCAAGTTCATCCGCGTGTGCCACGACAAGTACCAGCGCAGCATCATCGAGCCGGGCACCGCGGTTGGTGCGCTCGCTGCACAGGTATTATCATCAGCATTATCATTAACTAGAGCACACCCGCGAATTAGTTTCCGCTACGTCCCCCTATTTATTTCTGTTGGGGGTCTATTTTCAAAAAATCCTTTCTAAGTGCACCTTGGAGTACAGTCACGGACGTTAATTGATATGCCACTTGCCACTGTTCGTATTTTAGCCGTGTAATACAAATCGGGTTCAGTCGGTTTTACTCGTATATCGAGATAAGGAAATTCGCACGTCTTCGTATGATAGAAGAACAAAATGACATGCAACATTAACGATTGGCTAACCCCATGACTACCAATCAGACCACAGAGTGACTTCACCCAAAGTCAAATTGCATGTCTAGTTGCTATGGTTATACATTTAAACAACAGCTACTATTGGTGATTACAACGCCCAATCAGCTATTCTACTGAACACAATCATTTTTGTCGTTTTAATAGGGTTGCTACGACAACGTTTAAACAACGTCTACTATTGGTGATAGCATAGATTAAAAAATTAAAAATTAAAAAATTAAAAACATCCATGACAATGTGATAACTGTTGCAAATATCTTAATATAAATAACACGTCAAACCCCGCCATCTTGAAAATAATTGATTAGTCAGCGTGGAGTCGAAAGACTAATCGTTGCAATAAATAGTCAAACTTTTAAAATTCTAGTATACTAGATATTAAATTTAAAAATTATTAAATATTCTAGTTCTTTTAGTCTCTTTCTGCATAACTATGGCTGATTAAAGTATTACCTCACAAGTAGCGTAAAATTTAATAAAATAAAAAAGTAAAGATAAAGATAAAGATAAAAGTCATTTATTCAGTAAGTAGGCCGCACGGGCACCTTTACACGTCAGGAGTCTACCAGCGCTTCCCAAGAGGAGACCACTGCCGAGAAGAAACGCCGCAAGAAACTCAGCCGTCAGTCATTTTTTAACCATATTTCTTACTACAATGATACTACTTAGTCTAGTATTATTATAAAGCTATAAATATTAAATTAAATATAATATCAAATATCATGCGTAGTTCAGCAGGAAAACATGACAAAACATTAGGAGAGAGAGACAGAGGGAGAAAAACGAAAAAAAAAAAAAACAGCAAGATAACCACATAAAAGTTTCGACATGTTTTCCTACATCAACGGTGTCCCCTAGACAAGATACAACTTTTGCATTTGCACAAATTATTAATGAATGACTAAGTTTCGGGTTTAGGCCAAGCATTTTTGTCTGTTAGGTAGTCCTCGACCCTATAGTACGCTTTTGACATTAACGACTTTTTTAAGTATTTTTTAAGTGCTGGAAACGATAGCTTTAAAACTACGTCAGGTAGTTTATTATAGAAATGAATGCATTGACCAACAAATGATTTATATACTTTACGTACGCGGAATTTTCGAATAGCAATTTTATTTTTATTTCTTGTATTTAAATTATGTATATCAGAATTTTTGGTGAAAGAATCTAAATTTTTAATAACATAAATAATATTCTCATAAATAAATTGAGATGCTACAGTTAAGATATTAATTTCTTTAAATAGTTCTCTTAAGGAGTCACGAGAATTTAAGTTATAAATAGAACGAATGGCCCTTTTTTGTAAAACAAATATAGTTTGTATTTCAGCTGCCTTACCCCAAACCAGAATACCGTACGACATGACACTATGGAAATAACTATAATAAACTAAGCGAGCTGTTTCAACATTAGTTAGCTGTCTAATTTTCCTAACGGCATAAGCTGCCGAACTTAGTTTACCTGCCAGTACAGCTATATGGGGACCCCATTGCAAATTTTTATCTATTGTTATGCCTAGAAAAACTGCCTTATCTACCATTTGCAGACACTCGTCATTTATAAAAATACTAGAATCTACCGGTTTAACATTAGGCAAAGCGAACCTAACACATTTAGTTTTCTTAGCATTTAGTAGTAAATTGTTACTAGTAAACCAATTAAGTACTTTAACTAGTATGGCGTTTATCATACTGTAGTCTACGGACTTTCTATCTACCTTGAAAATTAATGAAGTATCATCAGCAAAAAGTACAATATCACAAAGTTTATCTACTGTTGGTGGTAAGTCATTTATATAAACGAGAAATAGAAAAGGACCTAAAATGGAGCCTTGAGGCACACCTAGTTTCACTGTAGCTCCAATTGATTGCGTTTTGTTTACAACCACTGTTTGAGTTCTGTCACTTAGATAAGAAGACATAAGACTTAAAGCTTTATTGGACAATCCATAGTGTTTTAATTTTAAAATAAGGGTCGAATGATCCACGCAATCAAAAGCTTTGGAAAGATCACAAAATATTCCTACCGCATCACAAGATTTCTCCCAACTGTTATATATGTATTTAATGAGAACAGATGCCGCATCAATTGTTGATCGACCTCTGGTAAACCCAAACTGGTTACTATTAAGTAGTTTATTTCTATTAAAGTGACCTAACATATCATTCAGCATTAGTTTCTCAAAGACTTTACTTAAAACCGGTAGTATGGAAATGGGACGGAAGTTCGTTATATCACTCATGTCGCCCGATTTAAAAAGAGGTATGACTTTACTATATTTCATGAGATCTGGAAAGGTCCCCTCTGATATGCAATTATTGTAAATTAATGCTAGGTGGGGTGCAATTACATCTATGATATGAAAAAATACTTTAACTGATGTGCCCCACAAATCCTCAGTCTTTTTTAAACTAAGCGATTTAAATACCTTGACTATTGAATCTGAATTTACAGGGCTGAATTCAAAGTTTATATTACATTTACTGACATTAGTGCAAAGTAATGATTTAGCTTCAACCGCGGATGATTTAAGACATTTTGTATATTGCTGGCTATGTTGGAAAAATAATCTTCGAATGCTAAGGCAACGTCTTTATTTGATGTGATTTGTTTGTTACCTGTGTTTATGGTGACTTGATTATCACGAGTTTTTGATTTTCCCGTTTCTAAATCTAAATCATAGTCTAAATACGTTACACAATGTTTTAATTGGTCAATAAATTATAAAATACAGATTTGGTGTTTATTCCGCAGATTGTTGAGAAGAAGCAGCATGAAAGAAATCCAGCAATGTGTTTGAACGGTTTTGTCTTTTAACGACCACCTTTTTATATGTTCACCCACACCTTCAGAACTTATCCAACCCCACATATTGACACTAATGCGGCCAGATTTTGTTTTTGGTATAACCTTATTCACGTCATAACGAGTGTTGTTTAACCGCCACAGATTCAAACGACCACACTCTGACGATTGAAATGACTTCTCATCACTAAAAATTGTTGATGTCCAATCGAAATTTAAATATTCGCGAGCGAAATTTAATCGTGCAGCTTTATGAGCGTCTGTAATAGAGATCTTGAAGGCAGGAATCCTATGGTGTAAATTAATTGAGTGCAAATGTCGCCGAATTGTTCTGGGATGCACATCAAAACGCTCGGCGAATCGCCTTGTGGGAATGAATCCATTAACTTCGTATTCGCGGAACATTTCTCTTCGCTGGTTTACACGAGTCCCGAGGGTATAGTGTGGGGTGGATCACCTTTATCATTAGTTTTCGTCCTATTCACAGACCTAATGAATATACACACAAAATTTCATAAGAATCGGTCAAGCCGTTTCGGAGGAAACAATGTGACACGAGAATTTTATATATCAGGAAGAAGAGAGAGATAAACCTTCCATATTATTTAATCACTAGCGACCCGCCCTCGCTTTGCTTCGGTTTTTATGAGTTTTCTGCAACTCCCGTCTGCAGCATACATAGGGATATAGGGATATAGGGACAGAGAAAGCGACTTCTTGCTATTGCTCGCAAACTTAGCCCTTCTTGGTGCAAATTCACAATTGTGTGACGAGTTTCCGTAGAAATTGACGGTGGCATCTTATTTTCTTAAAATTTGTTAATTTATAATACTGACGTCTAAACTTGACCTGTATGTCATTATGACAACGATCCTGCAATATTTCTAAAATGCCAGTTGTCAATATTTTAATCACGTTTAACCTATAACCTCCTTGTGATTCGAACTAATCAATCTATTTATCCGTCATCTTTAATATTATGTAGTTCCCGCGGTGTCATGTATTCGTGATTACTCGTGTAATCTCGTGAATGCTCGTGGATGCCACGTCACGACATAAGTGTTTTGCATAATTAAAATGACGCATGTTATTATGAGCAAACGTTAGGGTAACGGCTAATATTTTCAAATCACCCATAGCAACAGCCAATAACGTTCGTCATGGTGTTGACCAATGAATAGGTTGATTAATTCGTTGCTAATCGGATTAACTCGGCTATATTCGATTGTGGTAAGAAAGAAATGCTACTACTGTCTTTGTTATATGCCATGCAAAATTTTCGAAAGATGTCAAACTGTGACATGAGCTCGGAAAAGCTCGGTAAATAAACATGTCATACTGCGGCACAAACGTCATGTTCGCGTTGCTAAGAAAGATAACAACAACAATGTCATCAGCAATTTAGACATAAGATGCCAAATCAATTTCCCGCGGTATGTCATGTATTCGTGATTAATCGAGTAATCTCGTAAATGCTCGTGAATGCCATAATACTGCAAATTTAAATAACTTCACAATGGCATAACAATTAACGTCCGTGACTGTACCTCCCTACAAATTTCAAGTCTCTAGCAGCGATTTAGATTATGCGTGGTCTGTCAGTCCGTCAGACACGGAAGATATTTGTTTTATCTGTTTTTTTGTACTATGTATGTTGTGTTGCAGTGTTTTTTGTCAAATAAATGTTATGAGTTTGAGTTTAATGTTCGTCTTCATCTTCACTAGCTTGATCGTCATTTTCGCCATCATTATCATAATTTTTGTCGTTATTTCCACCGCCATCTGTATCATCATAGAGTTCATAAACATTATCACAGAAATCTCGACAACACTTCAAATACTAGCAAAGCATCATCGAACAGATCACCACGGCTGCCACATTCGCTTCGCTTATCACTATAAACATCGTCATTATATTCATTGTCATCATCATCGTTATCATCATCATTACCACCAATACCACCATCATCACCTTCAACAGTTAGTATCAGTAACCTGTAACCATTTTATTATCTTTATATTTTAATTTTTACTTATTTCTCCAGAGCATAGGCGAACCCGGCACCCAGATGACCCTGAAAACCTTCCACTTCGCCGGCGTGGCGTCCATGAACATCACGCAGGGGGTCCCCAGGGTCAAGGAGATCATCAACGCCTCGAAGAACATCTCCACGCCCATCATCACGGCAGAGCTGGTGCAGCCACTGGATCAGGAGTTCGCTAGACGTGTTAAAGGGAGGGTCGAGAAGACTACCTTGGGAGAGGTTAGTGTATTTAAGTTGTCTGATTAAATTTATTCAATCCAAATAATCTTATAAGATACTGACAAAAATGTAATCCGCCACAGGCTTCGTCAAAAAATTTAATGAATTAATTAGTTTTCTCGTATCGTCCTTTCCTTAGGTTGTCAGTCACCTCATTATATTTAGTCTCTAAATAAGTTTTTAGAATCTCAACAATTTGGTTGTTGTTTGCCAAATATTGATCTAACATCACACACAACAACACAACACATTTGAAATACCAAATGCAACAGATGCAACGTTACTGGAATATGTCGCTGGCGACACACGGACGGACAGAGTCCCACCATAAGGGTCACGTTTTAAATTTTTGGTGTGGAAACTTACTGTTTGTCCAGTAATTATTTCACCTATATCATCATCATTACAGATCACGACGTACATCGAAGAGGTGTACCTGCCCAACGAGTGTTTCCTGCTGATCCGGCTCGACGCGGAGCGCGTGCGCCTGCTCTCGCTCGAGGTCAACGTCCACTCCGTCGTCTACTCGTGAGTACTATATCAGCTGATTATAATGAATTAATAAATATAATAAATTATATAGGGGTTTTTTTCTGGCACTAACCTCGCACGTTTTACGAACTTGAATTTGTCCTGAGGCCTCAGGTTGTTTGCGCTTGTGTAATTTCACAGAAGTGTTAAAAGGCATTTGTTTTACGTAACACCAGATATTGTAAAAAATAACGTAACCTAAGTAAGTACTAAGGAATTTTTATTTTTCAGCATCTGTACGTCAAAACTGAAAGTAAAACCGGGAAATGTAGAAGCGGTATCCGACTGGGCTATCAAAGTGAGTGCCGAGCCAGGCAAGCACGCTGGCTGGCTCAACATGGCGCTGCAGCAGCTCGCGCGCCAGCTGCCCGCCGTCGTCGTCAAGGGGCTCCCACAGGTCTAGTACTACAAAGTTTAATTTCTTGAGAAAAGTGAGCGATGGAGTCTTACGATTTGACGAAGGCGTTTGACTTTGTAAAAAGGGCTTATTTGTGATATAGTTAAGTTATTTTGTAATGAAAGCAGTGCGTTGGATCTTGTTTTATCATAGTTATCAAATTCAATTCAGCAAGTAAACATCAATAAAGTATTATACTGTAGGGTCAGACTTGTGGTCGGAGTGTACCTCAAGGCACGGTTCTAGGGCCATTCATGTTAAATACTCACATGAATGTGTCGTTTGCTTTTGAAGTAATATCCGGTTTTAAATCATTAATTTAACATTAACAGTCTTTAGTTGCTGATATTTTATTTACATAATATGTTAAACTGATTGACATGGTGTTTGGCAGGTTTCACGGTGTGTAATCGCTTGCGATGATACAGGGGGTGAAATAAGGTGAGTTTTGATACAGTTTTCTTTTTTGTTGTTCCTTTTTTTCTAAATCATTGGATTTCATTTAATTAGTAATAATAATAACACAGAAAAATCGTTTTGCTTTAACGTGATTTAAAAAAAGTTCGTCAAAATTTCAACTTCAAAAATTATTTGTTATCGTGCCTTGCCTACTTGTTAATTCTACTATTTAGCAATATTTGTCCTTTTAGCTACAAGCTATGCGTGGAAGGCGACGGCCTGAGGGACGTGATGGCGACCTACGGCGTGAACGGGTCCAAGACTACTTCTAACAACATCCTGGAGGTAGGAACTGGTTTAATTTATTACTAGCAAAAAAAAAAACGCGGGCTTGAAACTCCTAAACTCCGTGCTGAATGTGTCACAGGCTGAAGTATACATTTATTTCCTTGTCAAGGTGACACCAAAAGTGTAAGAAGAAACATAATTCTAATGATAGATTGGATTTCATGGTCAGTGTAAAATAATATATGTTTTACTGTTATGACTTGAATCGTGCAGTGAACTAATTTAGTTTGATGATGATGATGATGATGATGATGATGATGATGATGATGATGATGATGGTGATGATGATGATGATGATGATGATGATGGTGATGGTGATGGTGATGGTGATGATGATGGTGATGATGATGATGACTGTCAATATCCGTATCGTTTTTTGCAGGTGTACCAAACCCTGGGCATCGAAGCAGCCAAGTCGACCATCATCAGCGAGATCCAGGCCGTGATGGCCGGGCACGGCATGAGCGTGGACCGGCGCCACGTGGAGCTGCTCGCGGGGCAGATGACGGCGCGCGGCGAGGTGCTCGGCATCACGCGCTACGGGCTCGCCAGGATGAAGGACTCCGTGCTCAACCTGGCTAGTGTGAGTCCATCCTTAGCATTAGCAGGAGCCAGGCCGTATGAGCGTGGATCGGCGCTACGTGGAGGTATAATGTGAAACAGTAGTTCCGACTAAGAATTTTTCTAAACACTGCGTGTCGACACGCAAATCGGCCTATTCCCAGTTGTCCGCAACCCTTTGTTCACAATGCGGACAAATGGGAACAGCAAGCTGGGAATTTTAATTTAATTGGGTAAGAAAAACCCATTTGTCCGCAGTGTCTACAAAAAGGTGCGGACAACTGGAAATAGCCGCGCAAATCTACACTTAGATAATCGCTCACTACTTTATATATGTTGCTCTTGAAGCGTAACTCGCTGTCCATTGGGAGGCCGAGGTTATTCGCTTCTACCCTTCCTATTATTTTCCCCACCAAGCATAATCTTGATTGTACGCAGTTCGAGAAGACAGCAGACCACTTATTTGACGCGGCGTACTACGGGCAGCAGGATGCCATCAGCGGCGTGTCGGAGTCCATCATCCTGGGCGTGCCGTGCGCGCTGGGCACCGGCGTGCTGCAGCTGCTGCACCAGCCGCCGCGCGCGCCCGCGCCCGTCCCGCGCAGCCTGCTCTTCGACAAACCTGAACACCACACCTCCATCTGGGACTGACACGGGCCTGACACTACAGGCCCAGCCACACCGCTTGCGTGACGTGCACGTTCGCTTTCCACTGCGTTGTATAGTGACATGTCGTTAGTAATTCATACTATAAAACGCAGTGGAAAGCGATCGCGCACATGCACGTCACGCAAGCGGTGTGGCTGGGCCTTTAAGCTTTTGAAAGCCACAGACGGCTCTGGCCGTCAACTGAAAGTCGTACCCCTGACGCCCCGACGGCTCCAGCCGTCACAAGTGCAAGATTAAAACAGACTTTGTTTCGTATCAATAAGATGTAATTTGCATAGCATAGCAATGTTTTGATATTGGCCAAATTGCAGCGGTAAACCGCCATTAATAAAAAAAGGAAGCAAACTTCGATTCAAAAAGATAAACTTTTGAACGCCAAGCGGTGAAGAAATACGATGTTTCTCAGACGCCCTAGTCTTGTGGCATATGAAGTTTGACGGCAATGCCACGAATTTCCGATGACTTTGGCGCTCAAAAGGGTAAAGCGAGGCATACGAGGATAAAGAATAGTATATGCTGATGTTTCTATGTGTGGGCGTTTGGTGAAGAATATATTTTTGATAGGTCGATGATTTGTTTTATTTCATCATTGATGACTTGGAAGCGAGCGGCTACTTACATTTTTTCAACACAGTTGTGTCAAGTAAATGAGTGCGGACAACTGGGACTTTTTTCCCGTGTCGTATCTACTTACTTCAATGATTAATGCAGGATGACCATGTATTCAGTGGTTATTGGTTCTAACATTTTTTAACTCCCGATCGATCACCGATTAAAAATCATCGTGTATAAACACGAATATATACATATACTTTCATTACTAAAAATTCATGTTCGAGTATGTTCCTCAGTTGTTCAGACTGCGGACAAATGGGAATATTAATTCACAGTCGTTCGCACTCTATATTTTTTGTTTCGACAAACTAGTGGTAAGAGTTCTCGCCGGCAGTGTGAACAGCCAGCGATCAATTATTAATATGTGTCTCTTTTATTGATACGGGATTTATATCTTTTGTTCGTTTCTTGAGCGAGAAAATAGTCTTTAGCTAACCGCTTTCTCGCCGACATTGGGACAAGTGCCTAAAGCTGCGTAAATGGAGCAGCGTCAAAATCGCAAAAAATATACATGGCGTTATTTTGTATGTAACCACACCGGCCGGCGTGAAATACGCGCTATAAAAGTGACGCGTCACTGAGTCAATGTTGCGTCAACTTTTGATCCGATACCTGCCAAGTTTTAGGCAATGATAAAGACGACGGTATGTAACTGCTATAGCCCTATCCTTTTCTGGGAATAAGCAAATTTTGGCACCATTAAAATACTGATTTAGCAATCAAAGGGGAAGATTAAAACACTCAAAACATTTAAAATAACATTTACTAAAAAATAAATTCAACAACTAATACATTTAAATGCACAAAATGCTTAGCAATACTTTTGTCCATACATCATTGAACGCTATCACTAAAACGGATAGAGGCTGGGTCGAGTTCATTCAAGCGGCGGAAGCTCTGGAAAGCGCCGCCTTGTGTTCCGGAAGTCGGGTCCATTTGTCGCTGACGCGCCAGAGCCATGACGCTAGCTCGAAGTCCTGGGCCTCCTTTGAAGGTTCTTTCACTTCCATGTTGCTGGAATTATAAAGTAAAACTGAGATTAGAAAATGAGAAAACAAAAGTAATGCGGGCTTTCCACTGCCAGCTGAAACCATGACCACAGATTATATACTAGTTACTTCGTAACAGATACGCCACTCGCCGCCGTATACAGTTATAATTACCTACCGGCCGGTGTATCCCCGGGGATACACATATCAGCTGAGTGTCAAATTTGCACGTATGTGTTATGTCTAATAGCCTTTCTAATCAATTTGTTATTTAGTTGCCAACCCTAGCTTAGGAGCCGAGTGAATGATGTCATGTGACAGACGAACAAATAATTATGTAGTTTACGCGCGCGTAAATAGGCACATTTTGGCGCGTAGCATGCGGTTAACATTTGTTGTGGGGAAGTAAAGAAGGACGTAAGTAACAAAAACAGCTGAGAAATACTCTGTTATGTGGAGTGACGAGGCCCTGCCGTGACTTTGAATGCTTAGGAAGTCTCTATAAGCGTTGTAAGCTAAACTGAGTCCGTAAGAGGCTCGCTCCGCAGTGGAAACCACTATACCAACGATATCTCGCAAATCAATGCGTCAAGAGTACAGGAGGCTTTTAAGCACTCTAGGTTTGTGCTGTAGGCACTAGACAACGATAAACAGACTTAAATAGATAGAAAACACCCAAGACTTAGGAATAAATACTCGTGCTAATCACACAAAGATTCGCTCATACCTAGCTGGGCATTTTCCAAAAAAAGCGCACGTAGTTAAGGACTTCAACTAACAAACGGTAACTTTTCCATTACGTTACGATAATTAGTTGAATATTTATGTACTGCCCAAATACGCCAGTAGGCCGTATCTCACATTCAATAACCGAAGCAGTTGCAATCCTCACTCGTTAGTAAAATGGTTGTATTTGCTACAGGAGTTTTGTTTGAGATGGCTATTGTGGCGTAATGGAAAAAGTTACCGTTAGTTTATTGAAGTCCTTAACTACGTGGGCCTTTTTTGGAAAACGCCCAGCTACCTTGCTTCGTAGTAAAAGTCACTACCAAAAGTACCAAATAGGTTAATTACGATTAAAAAAAATTGATAGTTCTATGCAAATCACCCAATCGTTCCACTTACACATAGTACTCCCCGACCGTCTTCTCGACGTGCGGGTCCAGCGCGGCGTGCAGCACGGCCTGCGCGCCCAGCTTGGCGCTCTTGGTGACCGGCCAGAACAGCGGGTTGATCACGAAGCGCGTGACGCTCTTGGACAGCGGCAGGTGCCGCTTCAGCTCGGTGTCGGTGAGGCCCGGGTCCACGGCTGCCACGGTGATGCCGGAGTCTGTGGGGATGTGGTGGTGAGGGGTTTTAAAGAGTTGTTTTTAATGTTAACCACCAATAATGTTAATATCAATTTAAGTATGTTAGCTTAGTTAAGTGCTCAGTAAAAACATTACTAACATTAGGTTTAATTTTTAATTTTATTTACTAAAACTTTGGTGGTGACCGCGAACCGGGAGACGAAGTCGGCAGGCCTTCCAAAGGTCGACCGACGATCTGATAAAGGTCGCGGGAAACCGCTGGATGACAGCAGCAGAGGACCGATCGTTGTGGGAAACCTTGGGGAAGGCCTTTGTCCAGCAGTGGACGTTTTGCGGCTGATGATGATGAAATTACTGAAATCTACATATTTAGTCGCCGACGTTATGATGCCCTAGAACTCACGTGATGAAAATAAAAATATTTATGATGTAAGTAAGCTCCGTCTGTTGGCACTTTCACATTCTGAGACTACCTGTAGTTCCTAAGAGAAGACCACTGTTAAGAAGAGCTCCAACAACCCGTCAATATTATTTTAAGCCATTAAACTCGCTTGTGCCGTACTAAGACTAAAATTGTAATGACATTAAAGCCACGCAGTTATTTTTAGGTGACGTGATGACCATAATACCTCATGGGCAGAAACTTAACAACCTTCTAAGTAACTTTTAATGTTGCCAGTTTATAAACCTTAGCATAATTACCTAAGGTTCTGACCGCCAGTTCCCGCGCGAACAGCACGTTGGCCAGCTTGCTCTGGTTGTAGGCGGCCGTTGCGTCGTACTCCTTGGAGAAGTTCAGGTCTTCCTTATTGATGTGGCCCTTGTAGTGGGAGCTGCTGCTTACGATTACTACGCGGCTCGGTGCGGACGCCTGGGGAAGAGATGTTTAATGGAATGGAGAAGGCACAGAGACCACCTGGGGCACGTTTTATAAAGCTACAAGTAACAATTTTACAGGTGTAAACTGGCAACACTGCTCAAATGGCTGGTCGTCATTGGTCGAGGTTGTGTTGAATGGAAACTGTAACCTGTAAATTGTAATTTGTAGCTTTATAAAACAGGCCACTGATGGTACCTAAGTGGGATCTGAGACCCATAGACATTTGCATTCTCAAGAGTATAATCTGAAGACTGCGTTGCCAACTTTGAGGACTAAAGATGGAATGCCTCAATGCTACTAGCAGTAAAATGACACATTTCTGGTTGAATATTTCCTAAACGATCTCCTAAATCTAAAATTTAATAGTCAAATGGGGCAAATATTGATATTGTTGGTTTGATGCACTGACCCCGTAGATCTAGATGCACTTGCACCGTCTGGGGCCGGAACTCTCTTTCTAGAAAAAGGAGTCAGAAAAAGACTTCCGTTTGTAATTTGTAACTTGTAGCTTCGTGAAACGGGCCACTCGTTCAATATTTTTATGTTTTGTTAAGTTGAAAAAAATCCTTTGCTCTAAAATATGTAGCTAAACATGTAGCCGGCGCAGGTAATTTTTAAGTATAACTATACCAAATTACAGCTTTGAAGTACCAAGAGGTCCAAGAGCCTCTTAGTTACCCGCGGATAGCGGAGGAGGCGAAACTATAATCGTTCCTTATTGACTACCCTACCCCTAAAAACCCACGATTTGATGGCCCCACCCTCAGCATCGCACCCACCTTCAGCGTGTCTAGCAGCAGGTTGGTGAGCAGGAAGTGGCCGAGGTGGTTGACTCCGAGCTGCGTCTCGAAGCCGTCCTTGGTGACGCCCGCGGGCGGCGCCATGACCCCGGCGTTGTTGATCAGGATATCCAGTTTGGGTTCTTCTTCCTTAAACCTGGAGTTAGCAGGAGATCATTTGGAAAACTATATTCTTCTGATCTGTCTACACTATCTATCGAGTACTAGGTACTTAATCAGTATTTTTCGGGAAACCAGCGGGCTTAGCACGCGAGGCGAGATTTTCTGTCAGATTTGACGTTATCCATGAATTAGTGTCAAATAAAGAGTTGCTCAGAGTTAAATGACATTAAATCCCACTTCAAGATGCTTAGTAATAAAAGGACTCAAGTCACACAAATTACACTTTTATTTAAAACCTTAAACGTTTACTCTTACGTTAGAATATGGAATAGACATATTTGACACTAAATCTCGTTTGACGAATTTTGACGTATAATCCTCACCTCGCGTGCTAAGCCCGCTGTTTTAACTTCATAGACGACGCGCTGGCCTAGTTGGTAGTGACCCTGCCTACGAAGCTGAAGGTCCTGGGTTCAAATCCCGGTAAGGGCAGATATTTGTGTGATGACCGCAAATATTTTTTTCTGAGTCTTGGATGTTTTCTATGTATTTAAGTAGGTATATATTTTTCTATATAAATATTCATATCGTTCTCATACGTACCCGGAATAGGTCAATTGGTGTTACATTGTCCCGATATTTATATTTATAGCTATGTATAGGGCGAGCGCGAGGTGCATCAATGTGTGTGCTTGGATGGGTTTCATTTTATTTTGACATTAATAGGCGCTGACGAGCCCACCTGCCAAATATTTATAACTACTCTTAATGCTGTGACGACGAGATCAAGTAATTCCGCGCGCTTGTACTGAACTTACCGGGTAATTCGTCGACGACACACGGGCAAATTGTTGCTCATTCGCAGATCTATGTTAATGGTTTGCTCAACTGATTGATCTACTGACCTTTTGACAAACTCCACGATGGAGGCAGTGCTGGCCAGGTCGCAGGGCCGGCAGTACACATATTTGTTGTGGCACTCCAGCACCAGCTCCCGACGAGCAGCCTCGCAGCGCTCCATGTCGCGGCAAGCCATGAACACCTGCCGGTGAAGCAGTGTGGTCTATTCCGACTAGTTCTTCCTGTTATGACTATGGAACTATTGAGTTTTATTTTTCCCGGTATCCAGTATTTGATTTGTAATATAATTGGGAAACCGTAAAATACGACACAGGCGTAACTCGAGCTCACCGAAGGTAGGTTAGGTAAATAGATCTTGTTGCCAATTTAACAAACAGTGCCTTTTTTACTGGTTACTGTGTTCACCTCACCTGTTAAACCCGTTTGCGCCGTTGCGGCTCAATAATACTTAGAAAGTTTTTAATAGATATCGATAAGTTTCCAGACAGGCCAACCTTGGCGCCCCGGCGCGCGAATTCCCAGGCCACGGCCTGCCCGATGCCGCTGTTGGCGCCGGTCACGATCACCGTCTTGCCCTCAGTCTTCATCTCTCTGTCGAACGCGGGCCCGCTATGCCAGTCCCTGGTGACAAATATGGTCAATGGTCTCGACATCGTTAGAGGCCCTACTTTAAAAATCGAACTGTCCCTCGTTATTCGAGACTACATCTTGAGAAAGGGATGCAGTTAACGTAGGCAACATCGAAGTAGGGCCTCGGGTCCGTTTAAGGTCAGCTCTAAAATAAGGGAAACCTACTTAACTCTAAGTATATTAATACTTTAAGTAACATTTTTATTCAAGTTCTTTCGGCGGAGCAGTGTAACAATAAATACAAAATAACAAAAAGAATGTGAGCGTACCTGAACACACAGAGGGCTCCGGCGGCCGTCGCGACCGTGCCGAGCAACGTCACCGGAATGTTCGGCACCCACATTTCACCTGCAAATATCATTTATTGGGTTAAAGACTTACGAGTATTATTAAATGACACATACCTACCTTAGACCATACCTATACTACCTATACCTATATATTTCACGTAATAGACCGGGAGATAGTGACACAAAATTTGCGGTCATTTGTACCAAGTAGGGCGACCCTTCAGGGGTCTAATTACGTAATGACGAAAAGGAAAATGATGGTCATAGCGCTGGTACCAGCTGCCCGATTGCGTGGGCGTTAATCGAGTGAGTGTCGTGAGGTAGGCGGTAGCGTAATGCCATACTTCTCCGGTGTGACTTACAGCCCGCTATACCGACGCCGAAAACCCATTAATTAAAAAAAAACAATTCAACCATTTGTACCATGCTATTTTTTGCACAGGTAATCATCGTCGAGTTACTTTTCCGACGGTTAAAAATACCTGCCATGCCGCCGCAATGGAGCATTGGGCCGCCTGTCCCAGCGCTCTATGACCATCATTTCGGTTTTCACCATTTCGTAATTTTGGACCCCTGAAGTGGAAATTTTGTGCCACTATCTCCCGGTCTATAACTTATAGCTCTCGCTCGATCAACGCTGAAATGGGACCCTAAGTCACCAAATTGACCTAGTTAGAAGCACGTCATTATCAATATAACGCGAATAGATTTAGCACCCCAGCTTAAAATTTGAAAGGTTCAGTGGAACTTAGAAGTCGGTGTATTTAGCACCTTGTCACACTAACCTTTTAAAGTGAGACTGGTTTACAGCTAGGTACTTCTGAATTCGACCGCATAATTTGCGCGTGGCATATATCAAATATTAACCCGTTCATTCTGAATATTGACATCAAGCATGAGCTAGATGTCCATATCTATTACCGTGACGAGGTTAAGGTTTAACCGTAAAAATAATAAAAAATACTCACCGGATATCTGTGTCCATTATGTAGGATTAGGGACTATGTTTTATGTGGTTTTTATTGAAACTAAGTAATGTTTTTTAATTGTATAATTATCATCTGCTTACATTAATGGTGTAAGGCTAACATTGTGGTGTCCTTACATAGTGCAATCCGCCGACTTCGCTTACGTCACAATCTCACTGTAATGTTTAGACAATGATGTCCCACACGGGTACTACAGTCGAGGACAAAAAAATAGTAGCGAACACGAGCTTAACCCTTTCAACGCCAACGAGCCAGTCTTTATGTGCGTACAACACCACGGACACTTATAGTTGTCACACGTAACAGTTTAATAAAAAACCCGACTGTATTTGTCACTCCCGCTCCCTCTTCTCATTAATTGGATTAAAATAATATAGGCAATTATGTCACTCCCACGACCAAGAGGAATCTAACGCCGCCTCATATGTTACAATCCATCAAGCCGTTTAGGCTGCAGAGCGTGCCAAAGAAAGACATACTCGAAAAACATAACCCTCTTTATGAAGTAAAAACGGGTTTAATTATGTATAGCTTTTGAAACTTGCTTGGCGTGTGAGCGACACATTTGTATTTGAAGTGGGGCGTTGAAAAAAATCATGGTATGCATGGCATGGTATATTACGAGATGTTTCCCGCTACCATAATTTTGTCCTCAACTGCACCAGAGCGCTTGCAAAGAAAGCTACCAAAAAAATACCTAATTTACCGCAAGCACTCCAGTAAAAAGGTTTCTCCTAATCTATTGTAAAAAGTTCAAGTATTAAAAAGGTTCAGTCTGGTTAACGGAAGATTCGCGTGAACATGACCCTTGTTTATGGCATGGGAAGGCAAACGAGCACACAGGCCACCTAGGGGCTTAGAAAAAAGGCAAACCACAAACGTTAGCGATTTACGAAAACTGCCAAAATTACGTTTGGCGGCTCGCAAATATATCAATTTGATGAATTTTGTCAGTAACTCAACGCTACCCAAAAACCAAGGAAGATGGCTAACTACTATGAAGTAGTCGAAGCATTCTATACTATATTGGTTGGTTTGGTAACGACATTAAAGGCTGATGGGAGATTTTGCATTGACCCCGTCCCCAGCCAGAACCAGTAATATGTTTATTATGACCAAAAAAAGACAAAATGTCATTAATTGACTTGATTTTAGTTGCTAAATTGATGGGATTTTTTAATGAGAAAACATCTCTCAAGATCAAGCACGGTAAGAATGTGTTAACATTCATACAAATTCCATACGATACGATTATCATTTACCAAGAACCCATAAATGAGCATTTCTCTTTTTTTTTGCCACTAAGAGTGACAACTCCAGAATTTAAAAAAAATTGGCAGGTAGGTAGAGAACATCAAACTATGCAATAATTAAATAATATTAAAAGTCCATACCCAAACCAATTGATTTAAAATCCCTTCTCTTCCTTGCTTTCACGGATGATAAAATTTTAAAAAAACTTGCTGTGTACATTCACTCCCAGATCATCAAATTATAACAATCTAACGTGCTTCAGCTTATGTTACCCCCGTTTGATGTTTGTGTTGTCTATATGTTTTGTATTTGTCCTTCACAGGTCTCACAACAAACACCATCAACCCCTGTTTCGGACCCACTTTCTCAACTGGTCAATCAATTCATACACGGCGCTGTTGTCAAAACTAGTCATTGGCAGTAATGGTTGCAACCAATAGCGACCGATTGCCATAAATCATAAAATTGAATTAAATTGAATAATATTCTAATGTGTCCCAAAATATTTGTATGGAAAAGTTCCTTGTGTGTTACCGATATTCATACGTTTTTGGTAACACAAAAGGAACTTTCCATACAAATATTTTGGGACACATTTTGACACTCATAGTGGCAAAAAAAAGAGAAATGCTCAAATAGAAGGATCGTCGTCATTTAGTAAAAATACATCATGTTGCCAAGATCTATAAACTGAGACATATTTCATTTATATTGGTGAGCGGGGACGTTTTTGCCTACGCCCTTTAATATTGCTTATATTATTACTATGCAGTTAGTATACTTTTTTCTTTTCACGGCAGTAAGTTTTGCATTTTGTCTAAGCCACTTGGTTGGAAGTGTTCAAAGGCCCAAGAAAGTTTGCAATCTTTAGTTACGTTGACAAGCAAAGCGATTAAAAACTGGCGGTGAAACAGCTTTAATACTTAACTTATAAAAATATACAGAACTACGCTAATACTGAGGCGCAAGGAGAAATGATGCCAAGCCCTTAGTCGCTCGATTGGGAGAGCATTTGACAGTGATAGGACCAAATGTAGTGCCTAATGATACGACATCGTATAGATAAGTTCTTTTTTTTTTCATTACACGGAGAAGTCAAGCGATCACACAGGTCACCTAATAGTAAGTGGGATCTGTGACCGATAGACATGCATTCTCAGTACTACAATCTTGATGGAATGCCTCTATGCTAGCAATTTCATCGGTTGTTTTATCCCCACACCGGAGCAAAACAATGTTAACACTGCTGCTGGTTATCGATAGGTCTGAAAAAGCATCATAAATACGAACTCATTCGACCAAAAACGAGTACGTATTTACTATATCAGGCCTTCTAATCTACTAAACATTTTTCAATTTTGCTTTGTTATCCGAAACATAAATTGTTAATGTTATGACAGGGTCCTTATTTTGCTTTGTTTCTACACTTATTGTAATCGTATTGTCTTCAGCTCGGCCGTAATTACTGTCAAGTAGAGCTATCATAACGTTGACAATACTATAACATGTCAAAAACAATATGGTTTTATCGAGCAGAATAGAGCCTCGGCTATTATTCCCTTGAGCTGTCACAACACCAACATTGTGATAACGATACAGATGCAAGTTGGCTCAACAAAGTAAAATAAAGAACCTGTAGTTTGGCTCCCGACTGTGGCATGGTTTCTCCTTGACCCTTATTGACACTATTGTATTTATAAAAATATTGTTTTATACAGTTTCGCCAGGTGCATAGTTATACTTAGCATTTGGTGACTCGTGTAATAGAGTTAATTAACAATTCATTAGGAAAGTTAATTAAGTGCTTTGTCAAGTTTTCAAAACAGCGTTAAAATAGTTTTTAGGCACTATGTTAATACATTTTTTAATTGAAGCATTTTAATTTGTGGTTTCACAAATTATCCGTCCGAAAAGAAAAAAGCTTTAGCTTTAAAGCACTAAATTAAAAAAAATCACAATGTGTGTGCATTTGATTTTAATAAAAATCGTATAAATTATAATTGCTATAGAGATCTTTAAATATTCAAACAATACTGTAAAAAGTTATAACATAAATGGTGTAAATTAATATCTTAAATAATTGTTCAGTACATAATTATACTCATAAATGGCATGGATGAGAATATAAACCACTATTAACATATAGCAGTTATATAGCTCTGTCCTTTTCTCATACCGTAGACAGAACTGCATAGCTTTGTCATAATAACCCCGAGTTAAGAGGATTATAAACTAAAAATCCTACTAGAGAGAAGTACATACCCGAAGCACCTTATTGCTCACAGACTGTACTGCAGTATGCGCATGGACCTCATATTATTGTACTGCCTTTATCTTTTGGATGACAGAAGTGGTAATATTTTTTTACGAGCACCGAAACGTGAGAATATCAAGAGGCTTAGAAAAGATACCCAACGCTAACGTAAGCAATTTTCGAAAACTGATAAATTGTATAGGATTATCGTAGGTAAGTAAATGTCAGATCGCTCGAAAAATCTTGATTTGGAATTTTAAACTTAATTCCAAATCTAAAGTAATTTCAGTACTTAATGTTAACACCGAAATGGTTACCACTCGGCTTGTTGTCAGGTTTGCATGCCTTGACGCTGCTTTTGGGCCACCTGATAGAAAACAAAAGAGCTGCTAGTCCATCTCTCTAGTTACAAATCTATCGCGTCTGCCGTTTATAACTAGATATTTTTAAAAATTACTAACGTTAGCGTAATGTAGGTATCTTGTCTAGGCTTAATCTTATGTTGACATTACTACGCGTACGTACAAACAACATTCATCTTCCTCTAGTGATTAAATTATAGAAGAACGTTCCCGCCGTGTGGTTAAAATACTTTACGTCAAACATCCATATCACACCGTGCCTTTTTAGTGTTAGTGCAGTTTGATAAATGTTACTCATTACAATAATACTTACAAATAAGATTTCAGATCAAGAATGCGTTTTATAAAATAAAAATACAATTAACAGTATCTTGTAAAAAGCATATAAAAAAAGGTAACGAATTATGGTGTTATGATTTAACTTAAATAACTATTGAGTGTAGAAATAATGGTTATGCGGCGGGTTAAAGTGACTATTTGAGTTAGCAGAAGATTATATTTGATATAAACTAAGCATACACATTAATAAACTAACCTTTACCAAACTGAAGAGTGGTTAATACTTAGTGGAACACAATTACTTGTGTACAGATAGAACTTTTGTAAAATTCACATTAAATCTCAAAAGACAACAAAGGCCCTTGCCAAGATGCATTACGCTTACTAGCGTTTCTGTTCGTTTCGTTTTTAAACCAATCGCGTCACTGGTAGGTGACGTGATACGAAAAGTCACGTGATCTACCAGTGACGCGACTGGTTTAAAAACGAAACGAATAGAAACGCTTGTTAGCGTAATGCATCTTGTCTAGCGCCTCAGAACATCAACTCACTTTTATAGCACACGTCTTTGTACAGCTAAAAATACTTTTCAAAACTTTGTTTAGTCATTTTTTTTTACGAAAAAAGATAGTTTTAGCTGTTACATGATGAATTTAAAACCAGCTTAGAAACAGTTCCTACAGTGTGTAAACACCCTCATGTTTCATATTAAAACCCACAATGTAACAAGAATATTAAGTACAATAAAAACTTGGCAAGAACTCAATTCACATACAAATCCTTCAAATCCTTCGGTCGACTGATATTCATTTATTTACATAAAATTCATTTATATTTATATAATTGCTCCCTTAGTTTAATATCTACAAGTTTGTGATTAATTACAATCTAGACTGATCATTTGGAATAAAACAGGGCTAACTTGCATTCAGTTGACAAAAAAAATTCAATCTAACGAATCTATCATCCGCAGTTAATTCTAGGAAACATTAGTTAGAATCATTTTATTCCCAAAGATCAATTTGCTAAAAAATCTAAAATTTCTTTCAATTTACGAATTTTGTTTTTATATAATATAATTTATGTTTTTTTCTATAATCTGAAGGCATTTGTGCAGAAGGCCTATAGCTACGAAATTAAATGCATTCCTAACTATACTTCCCTAAGTGAGTCATGAGTCCCCAACGCGTCTCGCAAAGGTGCCATAATTTAGAAATTACATCAATCAAATTATTATTCCATTGATGTAGTGCATGTTCAATTGTAATTGTTCCTTGACACCTTATGGTAGCTTCTAGTTTTCAAAGGATCTATCTATCTCTATAGACCTTTGCAAAATCAGGGAGTTAGCAAATTGCCAGGTAGTCTTCCTCTAACTGAGCAACGAGTGAGAACATCAAGTTGTGCTACCTTTATGTTAAGTTTCCGTGCATTACAAAAGGTGAAGCTTACCGATGATAAGTATTAACTAGTAAAGCGTAAATTATTATTGTATCATAGACTTGAGCTGTCCCCGTGAGTCCATAGCAAGAGGATATTGAGTTGTCTATTTGACCATGCAATGTGTGCTATTTTGTATGTTACCATTTGAAATTTCTAAACTGTCGTAGTAATACATTATAGGATTATTTCAAGTTAGTAGCTTATAAGGGCCCGTTTGTTGTAAAATTAAGCGTCTATGCCACGTCTCAGACGCTTAATATTTACAGAGTTTTAAGCTCAATTGTAAGCATTAGATTGATATGACTTTATCTTGACTAGTACTGTTTTAACATAGGAGCTAGGATTAACTTGGTTTGACGGTGTCTAGTGTGCTAGTACTTTTGGATTTTGAGGAGTCCGGCGGTGGCATCGGCCGGGCTATGCCAACGCGCACCGTGCCGCGCGGCGCCCCTTTAAGCGCCTGCACGGCCTGGTCCAGGGTAGCATTCTTAATACTAGCTCCATTCACCGACATGACGCGGTCGCCAGGAGAAATCTCGCCGTTCTTCTCAGCAACTCCACCAGGAACTAAACTTCTCACCACTATGACAGTCCCATGAGGGTCTATGGGATCCTGGTAATCCAAAATAGAGAAACCTAGACCCTGATCGCCTTTAACAAGCTTCACAATGTCCTCTTTGCTCTGCCACATGGCTAGCCCTGACACGCACTCCAAAGAACGAGATTTCTTTGAGTGACCGGAGTGGTTGGTTAATGTAGCTGTGCTCGAAGTGTTGATGGACGTGTCTGACTGAGCTTTAACAAGTGTTGTTAGATTGTTAAGACTGCCGGAAATTATTTTACGTGCCTCAAAAGCTTCCCGGTCTGGTGCTAAGTTTATAACAGATCTGGGACCACTTTCAGTGCGAGCCACTACAAGTCTGACCCGGTCAGGCAGTTTCTTAAGAATATTAACAACTTCAGTGTGAGTCAGACCATGTAACCTGTACTCATTGGCTTCTAAGAGCTCATCACCAGCGGTGAGGGTTCCTTGCTGTCCAACAGGGCCCTCTGGTAGCACTGATCTTATGTAGTGATGGGGTCTAACTTCTTGTCCTCCTTCAACGTCTACAGTGCCTTCCAAACTAATTCCTAAACCTCCAAGCTTATTTACTTCAGCTACTAAAATATTTTTTTGCGGTCCTATTTCCTCAGTCCACTTTTGCTTGATGACCTCCTTGTCTACTGCCAGGATCTCATCTAATCTCTTATCAATCTCTTCTTGGCTCGGCTCATTCACTTCATTCTCTCCTAACTCTAGCACGCTCGAGTCTATAGTAGTGTCAGACTCTCGCTCTGGTTCTATCTCAGTTGTACTGTTCTCAGCTTGTGAAGGCACAGGGAACCAGGAGAGCGTAGTCGTAGAAGGGGAAGGTGAGGCCGGACGTTCATCATTAAATATTGCAAGTTGCAAGTGCTCAAACTTTGGACCACTTAAATATCGCTCTAACACTAAGTGCACCGAGATACCTGTGTTCCTCAAAACATCCACAGCCTGTGGATTACTCTTCTCTGCTAAAGACACTCCATCTACTTCTATTATTCTATCATTAAGTTTTATCTGTTTACTCTGTTCTGCGCTGCTGCCTTCTATGATGCTTTTCACAAATATACCTGACAGTTCCTCTTTCTCGCACACATACCCAGCAACTGTGATTCCTAAACCGTAGACATTCTTATTTAAATCTACGTGAATTATTTCTACTTCTGGAGGTTTAGGCAATTCCACAGGTACAGTAATAGTGATAGTTGGTGAAATTGGCCGGTCTGGTATCTGCTGGGGTTCAGGGTAAACTACACTGACCGCTGCTGCAATGTTTTCCATGTCAGTGCTTTGGCCATTGATGTATTCATTGTAGCCCTGGGAGAGGTCATAAATTGCTGCATAGCCACTCTCGATGAGATGGCGGTCAAGCTGTTCGGGGTCAGCGAGGATCTTAGTAGGTACGAGCGCCGTACCAGGTAGGGGCGCGCGTAGAGCCAAAGCGGGGTCTGCAGGGCGCGCGACTAGCAGGCGGAGCGTAGAACCGGCCTGACGCAACACCGCTGCGACCTGCTCCGAGGTGTAGCCGCGCAGATTCACGGAGCCCACCTGGAGCACGTGGTCACCGCTCTGCAGCCGTCCGTCGCGGTCCGCGGCGCCGCCCGGCACCACGAACTTTATCACCACCCCTGTGCTCCGCCCGCCCACTAGGTTGAAGCCCAGCCCGTTCCCGTCGTTGGTCAGCTCGACGACCTCCACTTGCGCCCACTCGGTACTCAGCACCATCGCCGCCGCTCTCACCATCCGGGCACTCCCGAGGTTACGTGATGCGCCGCCCGAGCGCCGCGCCGAGGTTATGCACCCTCGACGACACCATCGCGCCACCAAAAGATACACACAACGAACGCGCGACGACCGATATGTTAACGTAGAACGCGGATAAAGTATTTTTTGGTAAAATAGAATATAAAAATGACATTTACATACTTGCTAAAACGGAGACAGCGAGAATGTGGCCAGCTGCAGGCAGGTGTTTCCAGTGAATAATTTAAATGGTAAAATGAAGTGTCAAAACAAACTTTGTTTTGTTCACAAAATAATTACATTAAACATTTTACGATTGGGATGGCAAATAGCCACGAGCGATACACTTAATTTTAATCATAGCGTTCTTTCGATTGAAATCTCAGACAAATACTAAAAATATATGCCAAATGTTGAGTGTAAAACATACGGCTTGTTTTAAAGTATCTCAAACAGCTCAAGAAGAAAGCTGTTTTGCACTCTAGTTCATAGATGGCGCTGCCTTCCAGTGTGTTCTGCGCTTTACCTTACTTTTATTGTTTAAAATACTAGATGGCGTAGTAGATAGCGAGCAGACTTGTAAAAGGAAAAATTGGAAGAAAAACTAAGTCGTATTTTATAAACTTAAATTATTTTATATAAATTTTCTTTGCATAGTAAGTTTATATAATAGATTGTTTGTTCGACTGGTTAACTGGATAGATAATGCAATTGGGCATTGAGTCCGCGATGTACATAAACTTTATTGTGTGCCTATAGTGCAATTAAGTTAAAAATACTTACTATCTATATTAGTAAAGTTCCTCATTCATCCGTCGTTGAGCTCTTTGCCATCAGCATACCAGTCTTGCCCCGTAAGTAAGGGGGCCGAGGTGGCAGGATGCATAACGCTAAGTTAGCGATAATCGAAAATCGACAAATTGTGTAGGATTGATTGACGTAAGACGATGACAAATCGCGTCGACCGCCTATGACAACTCACATGACAACTCCATAATTTAAGGTAAAAATAAAGAAAAAGATGTTTTGTTTAGTTATATTATAAGTTATAACTTGCTATACCCTAATAGGGATCCTGTTTAGCAGATGTTTAGCAGATTGGAACAACCGAGTGTGTGAGAGTGTTAATTGCACAAACGATCCATGCGCGTCATAATGTACAGTCATAACAATATAATAAGGTGAAAAAGTGGTTACATCTCTTTGTAGTGGAATGTAACTGAAAGGGTCCATATGTACAAGATAAGAGATCGCTTGTACGATAGGTACAGCCTTCCTTATACGTAACTGCACGCTAGGACCTTGTCGCTTTAGCACCTTTAACAGATTAGTGCAGCAGCTCAAACGTAACGTTGAGGTTACAAAGCGAGTGTGTAGCTACTAGCCACTAATAAGGCCGACTATATACGTGCAAGTCGAACTTAGTTTCTCACAAGAAGAAATCTGTGGCTCTAGTGAACACGCATACAATAAAAGTCGATTTAGCTCCTAATAAGAAAGGATAAACGCCATGTACAGTCAAGAACTTAAATTTGGGACCCACCCTTAGGTCCAAAGTCTATCTGTGCAGCTAGCACAAGTTGCCGCGACTTGTTTGTCGCTCAGTCTTCCTTTCTATCTAGTCTACCGAACGATAGAGACTGAGCGACAAGCGAGAAAATACAACTTGTGCTATATGCTGACATTCTCCAACAATAAGGTTGGGTTTCCTATAAGTTACAAATGATTTGGCATCTCTAATGACATTGACGACTTCAAACCTATTTTTTTAAAATGGGTCTCAATTTAACGTTCGAGACCGTACAGAGTACTTACCTGTACTAGTCTTATAACGTTTTTCACCTAAACCTCGGAAGACTTGTATCTTTTTTCACTAGGTTCACAGAAATTAAAGTTACTTTACCTCTCTAAATTTGGCCAAGCTTCTTCGCCGTTTAAACCTACGACCTAACTAAAAATACATTCATTAGCCAGGTGCTTTACCATGTTAATAGGTAAGTACAATATTCTTTTTTTTCACGCTGGGAAAATGCGTAAATCTACCACTTGGGCCCGGGGTGCTAAAAAGTATAATAATGCTCTCCCCTGAGGTTCAACGACGACGACGACGCGTTGGCATAGTTGGTAGTACCTAGCCTACGAAGCTAGCGGGGGTTCGATTCCCGGTGAGGGTAAATATTTGTGTGATGAGCGCGAGTATTTATTTCTGAGCCTTGGATGTTTTCTATGTATTTAAAAGTTTATTTTTCTAAATACCTAGGTAAGTAAGTTTATCGTTGTCTAGTACCCATAGTACAGTCGAGTTGATAAATATGTGTATTGTCTATTTTTTTTTTCTTTATTAATGGCTTTCACTCCTTGTTTTAACAAGGTGTATTTCGCCAGTATCGAGTTTTAGACAATCGCCATGGACTTTTTAGAGAAACAAGTCCATGGATATCACACGCGAGGACAATTGTTAGGTTAAAGAGATTTACTCTGGTGGACTAAACAGAAGCACATGGGGTTAGCTCCACGCGCTTCTGTCAAGTCCCACCTTGTCTATTTAATGTCATGTTTAAACTGCCATATTTGAATTGTCACATTGATTAAAGTGACAAGGTACAAAAGTGTTCACATACCTATTATGAACTCGTCTGCACAAGCTACAGTTTAGTTTGGGACCAGCTCAATTTGTGTGAAATAGTGCGACGATATTTGTTTACTTTAATCGGTTTAGCGGTTTAGCTTAGCGTAACAAACAATCTAAACAGAGTTACTTTTGCATTTATAATATAGGGTGAGGCACGGTTATTTCTACTAAATAAAATTATTCGACTTTCGCGCCTCGCCCTATATGTATAAGTATGGATGGATAGTGTGGATTATACTGCAATTCTTCATTGTGTATCTACTTTAAGGGGTTTTATGTATGTAATATAAATTAAACAAACAATAATTTTCTCAAAAAGGTATTTATTTTTAATTTCCCTAAAGAACACAATATTTTTTTTACAGTAATAGTTATTATAAATCCGAAAGTTTGTGTGACACCTAGTTTGTTACTCCCTCGCACTGCAACTGCTCGAGTGCTCGACGGCTATGGATAGAATATAGGAGATAACTAACATTATACCCTGGATTAAACATTGGCTACTTTTCAAAATTTATAGATCCCCAGGGAATCGAAATCTACGCGGACGAAGTCGCGGCCTGAAGCTAATTTAAATACCTCTATAAAAAGCAGGGTAGAGACGTTTTCACTGTATTGTAGTGCCTATAGGTAGGTACCTCTATTAACTTAAATCGTTAAAAAGATCTAAAAAACCAAGTACCTATGTTATTTTTTTAAATTAAGTTAACCCTTGTCATATCGATAAGAAGCTAATGATTTGAAAAAGATTGAGTTTTTTGCGGCGCTTCTTCCAAAAGTGGTATTCTTTTTCTCTTGGGTAGCGCGGTACTGATACACTTACCGCCTGTTTCACAATCGACAAGTAAAGCATATTTGACAGATAAATTTAGCCCTTTCTCTTTCTTACACTTGAAAATAGACGAAGAGAGAGCCAAATTTATATGGCAGATAAATTTACTTGTCGATTGTGAAACAGGCCCGTAGTACCCTTACTATGAGTTACAATTACCGTACTCGTTAGCGAGTCGTAGGCTCTGGGTAGTGATTCTCTCAAAAGCAAAGGTGAGCGAACGCAGGACTGATGTGCAAGCGGCGAGTTTAAGTAGTCCCGTCAGAGCGAACAAAACACATTTCAGGTTACGTAGCAAAACATCTAAAATCAAATGTTATAAAGTTGATACACATACGTCTAGAATGTCGAAAGCCTAAATGAATAATGTTCATAATCTATAACGTTCGAAATACATACAGCACGACTGGTCGAATGAATATAATATCGAAGTACAAAATTAATATGATTAAGTGACATAAACTTGGTACACATATACATACATAATGTAGAAAGCCTTAATGAATAATGTTGTTAATCTATAACATTCGAAACACAAACATGTTTATGAATTTTAGTTTACTTTCAATTTCAATATCAAATTTAACAGAGTCGACGGAGCTCCGCTGACGCGGAGCTCCTATTTCTGAGTGTTTTGGCCCTTCGGGCCGGCTGAAGTACTAACATAACCTAAACCTACCTCATATTTAAATATGACACTATTTTTTCTGAATTTCGTACGTTATATGACATGACTTTATTTATTTTGAACGTTATACATAGTGAGCAGTATAGATTATAAACGTTATGAATTTAAATCGTAGGAATTTTAAACTTATGTCTTAAGATGTTATTAAATGCGTACGTTATACAATTTGACTTTATATATTTTGATCATATGAAAAACGAACTTATAACATTTGATTTTAGATGTTTTGCTACGTAACCTTCAGCGCGTGTATTCAATTTGGCAGCATGGCTTCTCGAACGTATAAGGCTGCCTAATTGAGAATGCACGCGCTAATATGTGTTTTGCTCGCTCTGACGGGACTACTTAAACTCGCCGCTTGGACTTCACTCCTGCATTCGCTCACCTTTGCTTTTGAGAGAATTAATACCCTGGGGTGTGATTCCCTCAAAACCGCGGTCGGACGAACGAACGAGTGAATGTAGCAGCGGCGAGTTTAAATAGTCCAGTCAGAGCGAACAAAACACATTTTAGCGCGTGCATTTTCAATTTGGCAGCATGACTTCTGTCGACAAGATCGAACGTATAAGGCTGCCTAATTGAGAATGCACGCGCTAAAATGTGTTTCGTTTGCTCTGACGGGACTACTTAAACTCGCCGCTGCGATTTCGCTCGTTCGTCTGACCGACCGCCGTTTTTGAGAGAATAACGCCCCTGTCCCTGGCACTTTATAACAATAACTAGGTACTGTGAGGGACAGCAGTACTGTAATAAAATTGTACTTACTTAAGTCATGGTAAGGGTACCAGGGCTTACTTACAGGACAACTGCCACTCTAATACTTAGTTATTGAAATAAATGAATACTATTGTTAGGTTTTTAATAGTTTTCGACGACTATTTTATGTTTTTTTATTATTAGTGAAAAAATAGTCTCAATTCATTTATCAAACCTTACTTTCAAGTAGGTAGTTTCAAAGAAGTACTAGGTAATGTAACCCACCATTTTAGATTGAAACGATATTTTGCCGAAAAACTGAACGTGATTCTAGACATGTGGTATACCGTAAGAATGGTCAGGAACTGGAGAAGTTTTTATGATGTTGGAAGATCTGAGGAGCGTCTACTTTTTTTTTAATTGTGCCGTAAAGTTGACCTTGACGATTTTTATTTTTTGTCCTTCACACTTTGTCGGCTAATATTTTTTTATTAGTTTACTATATGAATAAAACTAACATTTCATTAGAATACGCATACATTAGAGATAAAAAAAATACAAATACTTTTGTGCTGTCACATTTAAAAAAAAAGATAGGTAAACAAAATGGTCAACTTTTGGAAGATAACGAGATTTTATTTAAAAAAAATATTAAAAAAACACCGTGGACAGGATGAGTGTTAATTGGCCCAAAACGTGTTGCAAGTGACCCTAGCTACCCACCCTTTTCATTTGGCACTTGACTTGCATTACACCCTGTATAAATATAAAAAGGAAATCTGACTGACTTATATATCAACGCACAGCCGAAACTACTGTACCTAGAAACTTGAAATTCGGTACAGGGGTTCCTTTCATTTTCGATTCGCGTACGAAGTCGCGGGCGTCCTCTAGTATAGAATATTTTAATTAATAATAAATATTAATAATTTAAAAATATACCAAATCATTAATCTACTTTTGTCACACATTTTATATACTAATTACACTAACAATAAAGATACATTAAAAGTGCACCTTAATGAGTTGACCTTAATTACATTGTACGGTCGGCCTTAAATAGCAGCACACTTAAGTGCCTTGTCACTTTAACGTCATGACAAGGTACCAAAGTGTGCTACTATTTTCAACTCCACTGTACAAACGTTTAAAGAATGATGGGCAAATTGGCCCATATAACCAATACAAATCTCATGTATACCACGTGAAAGCTAGGAACATAAGCTTCATTTTCTAATACAGGGAGAAACTACAAAAACCCCGGAGAAGAGAGTTATCAGCCTTCAAATATTCACACACACATAAAGTTTACTTATTATTACACTAGCTGTGCCCCGCATGCGTTGCAATGCTATTTCCCGGATATCCGACTCACACTTGACCGATTTTTTTAGACTCAACTATTCCTCATGAAACTGACTACCATGTACAAAAAGATTTATTCACAAACAAAATAACTCTTCTGCTTTATTACATTAGTAAAGATTTATTTTTAAAAATAAATACAATAGTACTAGGTAATAGTTATTCTCCCAGTCTTCGCAGTCTAGTCGTCATAATAACAATTACAGCAACTAGTGGGATCAATAAGCCTACATACGATATAATTCTATTTGTGATTGTGCTGGGTTACATACATTTTTACCCATTATTCTTTATAATACATGTCTAGGTACAAATTAATACCTAAATACATAGGTATAAAAAAATATCGAAGTGCACAGCAGTGAGCAGGCCAAGTACCTACCCGGCCGGCATAAGTACATGCTGTACAGTAGGTACATTTTTGCCCGACTGCCGGAGGGTATTGTGTTTCACAGCCTATATATCTATAGCTAATATATATGTATGTTTGTTCCTTTGTGGCGTTCTAGAAACTAATCGCGTGGACCGATTTTGATGATTCTTATGTCAATCGATGATGAAAGTCGACGAACTTAGACAAATGGGGTATCATTGAATAGGTATTTAAAATCATTTTTCATTTTGAATGATAATTTAGGATTCATAACGATTTAAAGTTGGTTAGCAACAGCAGTCGGGTTTTTTAAAGCTTGTTTTTGTTGTTATTATAACATCAACCATTTCGGGCCGCTTTATACCACCCGTCTAAGGAGGAGATAAGTATCTCCCTGACAGTGTGTCAGCCAGTGCTAAAAAGGCTATTTTTATGTTAAATTTGAAATAAAATTAATATAATACGGCACAAAAATCCAAAAATCGCCCTTGTTTAAATATAATAAACCATAACGTTGAAAATATAATTAATTACGATACCTAAAAAAATTAAAGTTACCTGTAGAAAAGTGGAATATTTAGGCCCTGGGTATGAAGTATAGGTACAATATGACAAAGGGGAATAGGTACAGCCCCAGAATTTTGAGCAAGTTAGTAGATTTAAAAAAGTTATACTTAGTACTTAGGTAGGTATAGGTACCTACTATTATTATTTACCTACTTGTACGATTGGTATTGTTACATTTGGTATGTGTAACATAATAATAAGTAGGTATGGTTCTTGTATTTATCTGTTGTTTTATTGCGTTGATTCGACACAAAGCAACATTTACTTACTTTAACAGCCAACGCTCAATTTTATATTTATCTTGTGTTCTATGCCTAGTACACGAAATTTTCATTTTAGTTTGGTAGTGTGCTAGGCCAAGTCGGGAAGCAGAAGTGTTTTAAAGATGTTACAATTAAGTGTTAGTACCCAATCATTTCCTTAAATAAATATCAACTCGTCTCACAAAATATACCAAGGAAAAACTGGGCGAAAGTACCTAGTAAATAAAGAGACTGGCTCCCGTTTAGCTACTCGCGCTTGTTAGCAGTTGTTACGTTAAACACCTACCTATAGCTCTCCCGGGTCCAGTTGCGTGGTAAATATGAACCTTATTCACCGATGCTGTGTCCAAAATTAGTAGCTTTTAATTCATAATCACACGTCACATTACGAGTAGGAACATCAAAAAAACAAAAATACTGCGTCCTTTATGTGTAGGTAGGTAAGTATTTTAAAATGGAGCAACTACGAACTCCTATCAGTATCTATGTATGATTATGAATTATTTATGTTACACGTTTTAATAATGCATTGTCGATAAGAATGATTAGGGATCTATCTGGCACATAGCTGAACGCGGTAGTGCTATCTTCTATGTAGCAAAGGCGAGCAAGCGGGACCAACTGCCTTAACGTGAGCCGTTCTCTCGCCAGGCAGGATCCGTGCCTACCTAGGTATCTACACTATCTACTATTTTGACACAGTTAAGCCTCCGCTTATAAGATTGACCGAATTAACGTATTAAGATGACTTGGACATTTATATTTGTAACATTTCATAATCACTAAATTTTAACACTAAAAAGAAAACTACGGACGGCTTTCCAACTTGGCCTGGTGCACTGCCGTGCATGATAATTTCTTTACAAGCCGCTAATGTTAACTTTAAAATTATTGGGAATTAATGATAAAATAGTATAAAAGTGAGCGTCAGCTGTTAAATTAAATAGGTATTGTTAAAATTTATACAAATTGACATTTTATAAAATGACAGATAAACATCTACCCCACTACACAATATCATTACGTAATACATACCTAATGTATCAACTGAAACATGTGTCAAAACACAGTGACTACTACGTACCGTTAATTACAAAACTCAAACAATAAAGTCCATCACAACCGGTATTGAGCAACGTGGATTGTTTCATTAGGACAGGCCCGTGCACGGCGAATGGTTCGCGGCCGTTGAGACGCAATAATTAGCGCGAGCGACTGAGCGCGGCCGGCGCCCCTCCACGCTCCCGCTCCGGGGCGGCCAATGGCGGGCCTGCGCCGCGGCGATAGGGCCGCGCGCCCGCCGCGGGGCGGGGCCGCTCGAGTGGCTGTAACCCGCGCCGGGGGCTCCGGCCGCCACTCTCGCCCCGAGAGCCACTAGAGGCTGAGCCGTCGAGTGGCGTCGAGTGTGGCCGGTCGGATGTCCGCGGAGGGCGGCGGCTACTCGCCGTGTCCGGCGGAGGCGCTGCCGGAGCTGAGCGCCGCCGAGCTGGCGATGAGCCTATCGCCCAAGTCCGCGCTGTTGCAGCAGAACCTCTCTCAGCTGCAGCTGCAGCACAGCACGCCGTTCTCGGTGACGGACATCCTGTCTCCCATCGAGGAGTACCGCAAGCTGGAGCTCGCCAACAACCCGCCGTCGCCGTACAGGTGCGTGGATCGATCGGGAGGGGGGGGGCGCCCTCCGCCCGCTGATTTTTCGAGTGGCAAAGGTCCCGAGAGTGCTCGAGCGGCGCTCGCCGAAGGATATAGTTCGGTGACGTGTTTGTGCAGGTATGTTATGTTGTGATCGCCGGTCAAGTGGCGATGTGAGTGCGACGACGCGTGAGTGCCTCTAGGTAGGTGCTCCTCAGCTCAGGCCCTCGCTTGTTTATGCTCGTGGCTGCAAGCAATCCAATTATTCTTACTTTTAAACTGGAGTGGTGTTAAGTGTCGGCGTGTAACCTAGGCTTGACTTGGTCCTGATGACGGTCCGTGACGCGGTGCCCGGTGCGTTATTCGAGTTTAGCGTGAACGATAGTTAACCTTTGCTAATGATTATGAATAGGTAACTTAATTGAATTAATTTAAAAGTTTTTCGTTATCGGTTGTGATCAAAAAAAAACACTTTAGGTATATAAGTTCTATTTCCTGATTTTGTTTATTAAAATAAATTAAAGTATTGGTGCAAATACTACGATTAACGATTTTATCTACTAAACAGCAATCATTTTAACGGGATATTTACTAAAAAATATAAAACAGTTCGAAAATAATTTATACAGTTCAACAACCTATCGCTAAACACAGTTTTTCTACCGGGATTGAAAAGTTTAAAAATCTAGGCTTAGAAATCATGGAAATTGTTTAGCGCACTTGACCGTCACACTTCCGCGCCTCTTTTACCTTTAACCGACTTAATTTTTTTTTTTTTAAAGTATACGTTTTTTGTTAGGTAATTAAAATTAAAAAGACATAGGTATTACACAATATTTTTAAATGTTTATATGTATAATTAAAAAAACCACTTTGAGGAATTCGTTTAGGACCTAACGCTAACCTACATTTAATTGTTTATCTTTTTTAAAGAGGTATAGTTTTTAGCGTGAAATCGGTTTTACATTTTTGAGATTTATTTGAGCTTTCTGTTTTATTACCTATACAAAAGACATCAACGGGTCCGAACCTTGCGCCATGCCTATTTATCTACTAGAAAAAAACAGTCACGTCTGAAATGCAAAAGTAACAAATAGGTAGATATGATTTCGTAAAACGGTTTAGTTTTAAATGTTTTTCAACAAAAGCAAGAGTTATAATTAGTGTATCCCAAAACATTATTTTGTTATATTCTCCGTCTCCTAACTAGGTATACATATACCTATGGGAAAATAACCTTGGGCTGGGAAGGGTTCATCATTCCCATTCTAGCTTCTGTGTAATTTTCTCCATCATATAAATATTGTGCGTTTTATTAAGCACGAGGATGTACGCGTTTTTAGCCTGTGTCTTCGAATAAACAATAAACTAATATTATTCAGTGATATAGTTGATTATAAAAACATCGTTACGAATAAGCGTCTAGATTCCTTGCATAGGTAGGTATGAGCCTAATAAGACCTTAGATAGGTAAGTCAACTATGATGCTACTAGAATTACAAATAAATTACCTAGTTGTTTATGGTAGAGCGTTTTTTTGTTTAATTTATGCCATTATTATTTTTTGTTTTGGTGCTCTCTTTTTGAAGTCTAACGGCCGCTCTCGGAGCCAATTAATAACGATTAAGTTGTTCGTTAGTGACGATTCATACACAAGTTTGAAAAAGGAACAAGTTTATCTGTATCTAAAATTAACTTTAATACAAGACAGTTTATTTAAAAAAATAAGTTAGTCTACGTCTTTAGTAATAGGACAGTGCCTAGTTAAACGTCAAAGTTGCATTCCACTTAAGATAACGTCTGAAGAAATCTAACTAACTAACGCTAACTCATAACTGCTTTATATCTTCTTTGATATCTGCATTCGCTAACATTAGCAGAACGCCTACGATTTTATAAGCATAAGTTTCAACACCGACGGACACGCAGACATAAGCTACGCTTGTAACGCTTAGGTATAGACACGCACATTACGGCGATGCATGTAAATCTATACCCACAAATATGGCCCACCCTTTCGTGAGATGAAACAACTATAGGTACTTCAGGTTAAAATTTTACATTCACTTAGGTAGTGAATGACAAAAAGTTTCAATGACATCAAATTCATATAATACCTATCTCCAACAAGTCTTTCGTCTGACACGCTGATAATAATTAAATACGCGACCGCGTGATCTGTTAGGTTTTTTTTAAACTATTACTTTTTCCGGCATATAAAGTATCCAATGTAATAAAGGATAATGAACAGATGATCTAGCAAATTTCCTTCAAATCCGTTTAGCTGTAATGATGTTTTATTCAACATCTGACACATATCCTTAATAACCTTTTAAAACTTTCACATTTAAAATATTAGTAGAAGGATAGGTACGTACCTACTTATAAAAACAAGTCATTTAGTTCAATTTGTTAGCGTACCACCTAAAATCGTAAGTTGTGAGACGAAGGTGGAAGGTGGAAATGATTTACATAACAAGACATATATTTGAAATTTAATTTTGCATAACGCGAATTAAATAAATTTGTAACATAACAACGTATTTAATCACATAAATAAATAAATGCGAAAGTTTGTGAGTGTGTGTGGGTATTAGTTTGATTCTGCTTCACGCTGCCACGGCTAGATGGATTTGAATGAAATTTGGTTTGGTATACCCCGCAACATAGGATAGTCGAATAACTAATTCTACGCGGACGAAGTCGGAAGAATTAGTCAGCAGAATTAGTGATCTATAAATTGGACGGTTTTTCTGCAATTACCAATCTAGGATGATCCCAGTGACAGCTAATATACCTACCATGAATTACACTTGTTTCTTTAATTATTTATAAATACCTACTATAGCTACATTTCATCAACTTTTAGTCAAAACTTACCTTTTATTATATGCCTTTTATGTAGTTCGAATAAATGTTTTAAATTACAAAATATGACTGTCACATGGATCCTTCATTATTCATTTACCGAATTATAGTTTGATGTTGTCCCAGTTCTAACCTATAAACATAAGCTGATACCTACTCATAACATAACAAAATGTTTATTATAATTAATGATAATATCATACGATTAATTACAATTACCTACTTAAATAAAATAAATGAAGTGAAACGACCCAGGTAGGACAGAGTAGATATTCGCTAAACTCAATTATTCTGCGTATATGAATCGCATATTCTCTTAATCGCATATTTTTCTACTGTTATTACTACGCAGGCACGAAGGGCCAAAGCACTCAGAAATAGGAGCTCCGCGGAAGCGGAGCTCTGGTGACTGTAAACTTGATATTTGAAATAGGCAATCATGCGACTCGAGAAAAGCTACAATTATGAATCGGGACAAATGCGACCGAGTTAAATCACAACGAAAATTGCTACTCGGCCCCAAAGCCCACTGACCATTTGGTGCCCTGTGTGCTCATTTGACTTCTCCATGGCAAAAAGAAAGAACCCTATCACAATAATAGGCCACACCACTCTAACTTGATTGAACTCTGGTGGAATAGCGCACCAGGGCCGGTATTCTAGGCGATAAAAACCATATCGTCATGATCTGTTATTGTGTTGTCAATGTTTTGATAGCTCTTATTTACGGACAGTAACGGCAGCCGAGTAAAAAACAATACCATAACACGTCAAAGACGATATGGTTTTTACCGCCAAGAATAGAGGCCCTGGGTAGTGATTCTCTCAACAGCAAAGGTGAGCGAATACAGGAGTGAATGTCCAAGCGGCGAGTTTAAGTAGTCCCCTCAGAGCGAGCAAAACACATTTAAGCTCGTCCATTCTCAATTAGGCAGCCTTATACGTTCGAGAAGCCGAGACTACTTAAACTCGCCGCTTGGACATTCACTCCTGCGTTCGCTCACCTTTGCTTTTGAAAGAATCACTACCCTGGTCGTAGGGTGATGGAACCAGTAACGGACAAGGAACCAATAATGCATTATTGCAATAGTGTCCATGGACACTTGATTCTTATTTTACAGAAGATAAGGGTTATTCATTTGTATTGCAACAATCAATTTAGGACTTAAGAGTAAAGTGTCCATTAGGTACTGGTGCCTGTCGGCTAAAAGTGTCCATCATTGGTACCGGCCGTCAACCTAATATACTGATTCGAGTGCAAGTGTGATAGCAATATCCACGCGAACGCTAAGAACCTGGGACATCAGTAGGAATGTGAATAAAGTATTGGAGCAAAACTGTACCTACGCCGTTTCCCGACGCATCTGTAAATACATAGGTAAAATCATTCCGATTATTCAAGCCAATCTTAAGATATATCCTGCCAGTCGTTTATTGATTTGAGAAAGGCTTCGTTAAAGAGTACGCTACGCTTTAAGGAGGTTTCCTTACTATCTTAGTTTCCAAGGCTGCGTTTGATCTCTAAATTATTCAATTGGAAT
Organism: Acleris cristana; assembly: GCA_948252455.1. Taxonomy (NCBI): domain Eukaryota; kingdom Metazoa; phylum Arthropoda; class Insecta; order Lepidoptera; family Tortricidae; genus Acleris; species Acleris cristana. The sequence goes on from OX411789.1 coordinate 14,403,856, forward strand.
GTCCAATTGGAGTTGGAATGTTAGGCATTAAGTCCGCCATTTGTACTTTTTACGTTTCTTTTGTGCTAAAAAGTTTAAATAAATAATGTCAGACTTCTATATGGACAAAGACGCGAGCAACCTCCAGCGTCTCGTTGGTATTTACCCTACCTACATCGCTAGGTTCCGGGTTCAATCCGCTGTAAGGGAATTAAGTTATCTATATGTGTGTTAAATTCGGTTATTCCTGGGACTTTGATGATTTCTTTGTACCTATATCGTTGTCTACAGGTTGTCTAGTACCCATAGTACAGTCGAGTTCATTTTTCACTAGGTACCTACGGTCAACCAATTTGATTTCTAGGCCACTATGGACTGTGTCAACGTGACGTTGTCAACCAAATCATAAAAGGTCTCTTACGTTTGGTTTACAACCATCATTTTAACATAGTCCATAGTGGCCTAGGAATCAAATTGGTTGACTGTACGTATGTAATATCAACTATGAACATGTTTTTGCTGATTAAATCCTACTTTTGACTTGAAATATTTTCTTTTTTTAATTTTTTCAACAAAAACCCTTCATACCTCGCAAAATATTGATCCTACAAGTATGGAAATGGTATATTTCGATTCAGCGCAAAAAATTACCTACATGGAAAATTACACTCGATGGCGGTAGGACCCCTAAATTTTGGTAGGACTCGGTTGATCCTCATTTCTAGTGCCAAGACAAAGTTATAAACAAATTTTCATTGATATAGGTACATATTTTGCCTCCAAAATATCCTATTTTTACTGTATTAAAATGTGTGAGATTTCCTCCCTGAAATATATTAGCGTAGCTACAAATAATTACTGCTCCTTAAAGTATTTCGCCTCTCACTTGTTCCAGCCAAAGATTGACATTGCCAATATATGTAGGTTGTGTAGCTATGCCAGGTAGCTGTGTGTTTATGACGCAACGCGTCGCTTTTTAAACTCAATTACATGCGCAAGAGTGTTTGCCTTGCCCACGAGTGGCGACGGTGTCACACCTATGAATATTTTTTCCTTATTTGAATAAACACGATGATAATTCTCGAAGGTACTGATTTTAGTTTGGAAATGTACACGGAGTGGTCTTGAACTGTCAAGAGGATTGTGAAGTTAAAAAAAACATACAAAATGAACGTTTTTCTTCCCTTAAACCAAGTCCTAATTTTAAGATTTTTTATGTGTTGTATATATTATGAAAAACTAGGTCTCTAGGTAGGTATGTTTTCCTTTCCAAGAAAATATTACAAGTAAAAAAAAACGGAAACGTACAAAACGTATGCGGAAAGTGATTAGAGATATTGAGCACTTGAAAAAAATTAAAATTAGAATTAATGACATGCTAAAAGAGAAGGCTTACTATAATACTAAATAATGAGTTTATGGTAGAATAAGAAATTGACCGAATTTGTTTAAAATTGATATAAGTATATAATTAACTAAATATTGCATGCCAGACCCCGTCGAATTGTGATGCATGATTGTTCTTTTGTATTTTATGATCACCTTCTGTAAATACCCACAATTTAGCAATAAATGATCTTTGACTTTGACTTTGACAAAGTACAAACCTAGTTTTTCATAACAAATATAACATATTCAAAAATCGTGGAACTAAACTGTTGGGAGTTAAACTTGATTTAGGGGGTGAGAATAGTAATCACCTAGAGCAAAATTTGTATGATTTTTTAGACTCCTACGCGCTTTATGCGTCCGTTCACAATCCGACTTTGATAATTTTTTGAATCACCGATTTTGTGTTATTTTATTTAGCTCTTTCGCGACATTCGTTGGGATTAGTAGTTCAAGTACATACCTTTAGTCAGACAAATTAAATTTAAACTTCGAAACAAAAAAACAACACAATTTTTTGACATGCTTCGATATTGTGATATAAACACAGGGATAATCAAAGTAGCCCCATTTTAAGAAACGAGATTATAAGTTGCCTTTTTTTTTCTACTAAGCCGTCCACTAGTCCGCCTCTAGCTTTAAATTACCTACTCCAAATGTCGAGTAGTCGCCAATATAATATTTTTAACAATTTATTTTACAATTGAATGCGGAAGTTAATTTAAAAAAATATCAAACTTACCCCATTTTACCGGTATAATATAAGTACTACTTTAAATCACTTTTGTCATTTGTGTCACTGTTCCAAAATAACACAGTCCCATTTAATAGTCAATTTCCTTTCCAATACAATTCCAAAATAGACTATTTCCGATCACAACGCCTGGCAAAGTTTAGGGACGTTTCATCCAACAAAAGCCTACAACTTCCCTTAAAACCAATGCTCACAGCCCCAATACTTTTTACTATCATTTCTTATACAACCAGTCATAAAACAATCCCAAGTTATGTCCCCACTTTGCCAGGCGCTGATCTGCAGGCTGCCCGCGATGCAGGACTCCGTCTGGTTCGGCCACGACCTCGGCCGGGGCCTCTTGTACCATATCGATGCAGAAACGGCTAAGTAAGTCCTACAAATACCAGTTTTAGGTTCTATGGAGACAAAACAGCTTAAATTACAGAGATAATTTTGACTTAACGACGTAAAAAAACAGATAGAGGCAGATTAGGAGCTTGAAATCGTTTTTATATTAGATTGTCGTTAATTTGAATTAAAAATGTAGTCATGGAAATGCTTAACGTAATTATGAGTTAGGTATTCGACTGAGGCCTAGAAATAAACTTAGAAAAACTAATTTTACCAAAACAATGAATGTTTGTTTCTCCAGAATAACAACTCGCAATTAACTAACAAAGTACTATTCGAATCGAAAGATAACAAAGTTAAATCAATTAAAATTATCCCCAATTAAAACGGCCTAACCTAAAACGGTTGGCGGGAAATTTCCCGCCCTGTCAAAACTCAATTTGTCAAGTCAAACATCGTAATGGCGGAGGGTGTTTTATCGTCGACGCGCTAATCTCTATTTTGGGTACTTTAAGGTTTAAATTCTCAGGTCGGGTGTATGAATGAAGGTCCCGTTAGAGGGCGCGAGGAGATTAAATTGTGTAAATAGGGATTAAGCAGATAAGCCGGGCATTGTTTAGCGCGGAGCCGGCGCCAAGCTGCGTGTGGCAGATTTGGGGCAAACTAGTAGACTTTAAGACCCATAGACAAAACCAGCAAAAACTTGTGTCGGAACAAATTGGCGGACGCAAAAATTTGAAGTCACTTGCAGCCTTTTTACTAGTTTTTATTAAAGGTGTTTTTTAACTCTACGCCCAAAGCGTGACCAATAGAGGTATAAAATTTAGGCACCGATAGAAAATAATGCGGAAACATTTGATAGATCATGAGTATTTCCGCCAAAAGTAGTTGTAGGGGTATACATATAGACTTAGAACAAAAACCGACGTTTTTAGCCTAGTTTAGTTTTCACGAGTATGTTATTGCACCTTAAGAGGTTAGAAGGCAAGTTTTCAAGGAGACTCAAAGACATCCTACATCATAAAAATAAATGAAAGCTGGTGTTTGTGATGAACTGATGACGTTTAAATTTATGTTTGCTCTTAATCACGCAAGAAAATGAACGGATTTGGAAGAAAAATTACAAAAAGTTCATTTTCTACATTTAGGTTAAGTATTAGTATATAGGATTATATTTTTTCCGGAAAAAATATTAGTAATGGCCGAGTTTAAGCACATTAAGTCATGTATCCTTATCTCCATTAATCTTAACCTTGCCTCTCTAAGCGCTTAAAATTACAACTTACTTTGACTTGAAATCATAAATTGCTTTTTGTTTAGGAGCCGGCTTCCCGCCATAAATATAAAGCCATGTTCACACATCTAACAGCACTCTCCCCCGCAGGTCCAATTCCTCTGGTAGCAGCATCAACTCGCCGCTGGGCGGCGCGTCCTGCGGCATGGCCGGCAACCCGTACGCCGTCCCGCTGTACGGCGGCGCGCCCGTGCAGGGCTACGGCTGCGCGCCGGCCGACCTGCCCCACTATGGGGACATGCGCGGCGCCTCCTGGTACCCCGCCTCGAACGACCCCAGGTTTGCCAGTGAGTTTGAGCTTGTTATTTATTATCTGTGGTTTGGATGGCTGTATGGGTGTCATTACCTTTGCCTTTAAAATAATCTAGAAACGTTGATTTTAAAGAATCTATGGTTTTCAGCTTATTTTCAGTGACGAATAAAGTCGCATTATTATGATTTCCTTCGGTTTTTTTCAGCTGACTAGGAAATATTATAAGATAAGTAAGCCTCTAAGCTTCGATTTTATAGTACAGGAAGAAAAACCAAAATGTTAATGTTTCATTTTATTATGTCTGCTTATTGCCTTTATATAGGTACTTACCTACACTATCAAATCTATTAAGGGGAAGATACAATCTACAAAAATACAAATTGCAAACATAGGTACATTTATAATCTTTGTAAGTACCTATGCAGGAATGGTGAAGCCAAAAGCGTTGATTTTTCAACTTCTATAAGTACCTACCTACCTATAGATACGGAATTGACTTTCCTCTTTACTTATAGGTACAAATCAAAGACATCTACTAATAAATAACTACTAAACTTAGGCCACATCAAATAAAACTCAAACAAAGAACTCTACAAAAGTACAGGCCACTAACAAATAGAGCGTAAAAGTAAAGAGGCCGGATATATTTCCATTCGTGTAAAAACTTTTTCAAAATGGCCCCCGCGCTTGCGCGCTGTAATCCGACACTGAGGCGGTGCGAACATTGAGCCAATTTACCGTCATTGGATATGTGTAAAGGTCTATGACAACAAGTTATGATAGGTGTGAAAGGTGTTAAATTTCTTAAAAAAAACGTAAATTATTTCTTACGGCCACTTACGCCACTCTTCTGGAGTGAATCAGAGGTTTTCTTCGTTAGCCATTATTTAAAATAGGTACAGGGTTAAAACGACGTATCTCCAAGGTCAACAAGGTCTAAAAACCCACGCACGGTATTATTCTTTTATCGAGAACCCAAGAGCGCTTACAAATGTTGTGGTAGACCTAGATAAGTATTGAATTCTACAGTCTACCGTATGTTTTGCCACCACGAAATTTCTTAAGGCAAGTAACAATTTTGACAGGCAATAAATTTCCTATGTTTGGTTCTACATCTTATCCCACAAACACGAATAACACCAGAAAAATATCGTTTTCGAATTGTTTCTCCTTCGGCTATGGTAAGGTCTCACAACAATGTACAGTAGGCCTTATAGTAGCTGCACACTATTGTACTATGTCGCTTAACCACCTTGGTAGATTAGTGTAGTGTGATTAGTAATTAGCTAAGATACAAAGCTAGCAACACGTAAGGCGACTAAGTTTAATTAACACATAAGGAAATAATTTAAGATTAAATAACTATTAATCAATTACTATTAATTATACCTTATTTTAAATGTTTTTACACGCTTGACGAATATTTGAGGTTATGTATCAAACAGTACTAATATGTTTACATTTTTGGCAATTTAATTGACACAGACTATACATGTCAAAGTGTAAAACACTTTAAAAAAAATCTTAAACATTTCTCATACGTAAACCGAACAGTAGAGGTAATGCCGTGCAATCGATCTAGGGTAAACACCATTAAGTGCAATAAGTAAAGTAAAAAGTAAAGACCGTGCCCGGCGCGCGCGGCGGCGACTTAGTAACCGGAGACTAACGAGGCAGAAGCGACATGGCTACCAAAAATGTTATTTAAATAACATTTTATAATGTAGCGTTCCTAATTTTTATGTGGAGCAAGATCCGTCCGGATCGCTAAAGTCTGATGAATGAGTGGTGACACATAAAAATGGCGGCTTTAAAATATCACTAGCTGGTAACACGACATGCATACCGTCTGGATAGGTACTCGTAGTGTGACAGCTTGTTACATACGTAAAACTTGTTGCCATGTGAAGAATTAGAAAAAAATGCTTGTGTCACGACTCGCTGGTCAGACTCTACGACCATTATTATCAAACCTACGGCCGGCATTACACCTGTAAGTTATTACTGTAAGTTTTGAAACAAAGCTATATGCAAGAGAGAGATGCACATATTTGCCACTCACTCTTACCCATAGTTGCATCTCAAAACTTATAGAAATAACTTACAGGTGTAATGCCGGCCTACCGCCAAGCAGCATTCGCATTGTTGTGTTCCGGTGTGGGGATAAGACAACCGGAGAAATTACTAGACGAATTCCATCTTAAAAAAATAGAAAATAGAAAAATTCTAAAATAGAAATAGTTTACTTGACACAAGTTTGGATACATTTATAACAACTTAAAGTCTTCTTAGTCCTCAGGGTTGGCAACGCGTTTAAGGACTTAGAATTGCATGAGTTAAAATTGTAGTCTTGAGAATGCAGATGTCTATGAGTCACAGATCCCACTTACCATCAGTTGCCATGACCTCCTTATCCCCGGTTGACCCTATGACCTAGTATGCCGCATAAAACATTTATATTTTTGACAAAACCAGTCTACACCTCTCCAGCCGAACACCCGAGTAAAGCTTGACTCTATGGTACTTACACAGACTACCCTCGCGTATCACGATCAAACAGTGTAACCCTACCCGGGCTGCAGGTGCATTGCTTCGCCCTCCGACAATTGGCTCATTTGTCGTCGTCGATCAAGTGTTAATTCTCTTATAAAACTCGCCTGGTGAATGTTGACGAGTTGGTAATCTTGCGGTGGATAAAGCCTCCGTTATTGTTGCACTTACATACTGGTCAGAAAGTGACAGATGTTTTATGCATATCGATAGATACGAGTACGACCATGATAGGCCCGCAGGGCAAAACAAGGGATAGTATTTTTTATGGCATAGAGAAGGCAAACAAGCACACAGGCCACCTGATGGTAAGTGTAAACGTGACCGTTAGACATTCGCATTCACAAGATTGCAGTCCTAAGACTGCAATTGCGTTGCCAACCCTGAGGACTAGGATGGAATGCCTCTATGCTAGTCATTATACCGGCTATCAACACAACAATGCGAACACTGCTGTTTGGTGGTAGGTTAGTGGATAAGATGGTGGTAGCGATCCGGACGGACCCTGCACACGGTAGAGTCTGTCTAATGAATGATGAACCGGGCTTTTATTTGACTGGCAGGTCTGGCAACACTATTAAAATGACGTTTTGACATTGACAAACAAGTCGTTGTTGGTTCGAGTCTGTCAAATTAAAGTTTTCTTCTCGAAATTTACGGACTAAACATGCGTAAAACTATCAAAAGTGGTGTGCGACAGATTCTTTGTACCATTATACACAAATATAAAGAAAAACAAGAGAAGAGGGAAGCATTGTTCAAACAAAAAATAGAGTGTTTACATACGGTGACCTAATTCATAGGTTATAACAAGGTTAGTATGGCATGTTAATTTTGATACTTATTATTTCTATATCTTCAATCCAAAGTTTCATAGAATATATACCTTTTCTGTTCTACCTATCTTTTGAAATTGGTATTTCTTTTCTATTAAGAAATTAAACGATGTATTCTTTTCAGATAAACTGGACGTGGATGGTGAAAAACAAACGCTTTTGAAAAATCTTCAGCAGTGGAAAGAGTTGGAGCAAAACGATTAACTATGCCAGAGTCAAACGAAGTATTTAGAAGAATTATCATCAATGACCGGTAAATACTAAGATTCATTAAATCATTGTCTTTCCCTATACATAGGTGTATTGTCTGTACCTATACCATGTTGAATCTCTTAACAATCGCAATTTTATTAAATTAATTAAATAGACAGATGATTAATATAACTGACACTCACACCTAGTTTCAGTAAAACACTAAGGAGGTGTTTATATACATTTAGTTAAAAGATATCATAAACATATTAATATGTACCTACATACACTTCATGCCTTTGCCAGAAGGCACACAGAAATATGATAACTTGCGGTTACTGTAGTTTTAAGAATTTTTTGTATATTTTTCTGAACAAGAGGCTATAAATAAATAAATAAATAAAAACATACACTTCATGAGCTCTTGGAAAAGATGTTCGGGTTATACCTGTCTTCCTTGTTCTTAAACCGTTGCGATTTGAACCTCACCGATGCAATTTGATTTCATCTAAACCCAAATGTTCTTAGAGCTGTCGGACTGTAAAATGGGGCTGTACTGCGTGTCACAATATATTTGTAAATGGTGTTCTGTTTAATTAATTCCTTCTTTCTTCTTACAGATATCAGTGTTTCGACATTGAAGAGAATGAAGGCAAAGTAAACCATGGTGTCTTCAGTACTCCAGGAAAGAAGCGAACTCACAAGGCCACAGTATCCAATTTAGATAGTTTTGACATCCATGCCATCAGAAATAAAGTGAACGAATTTTATATTGTGAAGAAGCAAGTGCCTACACTCAGATGCCTATTAGCAGAGTTGAGAGAAAGCATCGGTTTGACCCTAATAATAAATAAAATATTTTTACTTAATGACTCGTTATTGGTGATTTTATTTACTAAAAGAGCTCACAAATGAGAAAGCATGCTGATGCAATCATTATTATGGTGGTCTGCATTTTTTTTTCATAGATAGTTTCAAAGCATCAAATACTTTGTGATACCCAAAGTTTCTAAATAGTTCGGTACACGTTTGGCGACTTTGGGTGTCACTATCTATTTATTTAATGCTGACTATACGGGTCAATCAACTTTTCTTTGTAGTTCGGTGCCAGGGTGACGTTTCCTGGGTCACTCATTAAAACTATGATTACAAAGGATATTAGTCCACTACCATTCTTTTATGGCTTTTCTCCTGAGTGTGATAGAAGTATACATTATAACATTTTTTCTAAGAAACTATCACTGTTGTCTCGTGGCTTACGGGACACTAACAACAACAAAAAAGTTGATCCACCCATACGTATTAAGTAGTAAGACTCTCGGGCTTCTACTAATAAACTGTACTTAAATATGTGTGTGGTCTTAATATGGATAAACGGACACTTGAGTGCGGTATTAGTAGACTTGAGTACCTATAGTTTATTAATACGGGCTTTAGTATTGTTAAAAAGAACGCGTTTCCTCTTCTTATGTGCCCACCAAAATAAACAAAATAAGAAAAGTATCAAAATCGTTTATTCCTACATTGATCGGTAATACCATATGAAGATTTTTTGAATTTGCCGCTTTTTCTCAGGTTCATCTTTCATTAGACAGACTCTACTACCACCCCCATTGATTGAATATTGGGAAAAGCCATTATGGAATGTCGCATCCTTTTAATCGTCAGTTAAGGACTTATTCCGTCTCAATCGTCAACACGTCCAAAAGAGCAGTCGCACTAAATACATAATCTAGGCTATTTATTAATAGCAACAATAATGCTTATTACCTACAGGTACAAGTTGAAATTCTTAAAATAAACGCTCATATAAAACCTTGCTTTAACCGCATATAAAACCTTAAAAATTTTGATGTATTTATTGCACACTTAATTTGACAAGCAAAATATTTTAAATAAATCCTAAACCAATTTCAAATCTGGAACACTCTAGAGACAAGATGGCGTCTGTCATCCGACACCACTCGAACGCCGGTAGACAATACAAACTCAAAGACAATAATTGAGAATCCAAAACTTGATTCCATAGAAAACCCAGTAGTCTGAGCCGTCTCGGAGAAAGTCCAAACAAACTGATTGAGCCAACAATAATACTGTCTATCCTGAGAGGCTTTGAAAACAAAGATGGAGGTTTTAATCGGGGCATAATTAGGCGCGAAGCGTTTCGTTAGAGTCGCGACTCTATGTAGCGCACTGACGCAACGCTACTCTGTGCATATAAACAATTTTAATTGCGCTTTTCATTTCTTGTTTGTGCAAAGGCAATGGTCTCATTAAGTGCCTATCAAATATTTTGTAACTAAAAAACTAAGTCAATGAGTTCTTCGGCTGATTGCCTCTAAAGTTCAAAATAACTCATTGACGTACTTAAGAATATTGACGCTCATACTTTGTCTATTCTTCTGCGTTAGTTTGCGAATAACGTCATTATGTTCAAACAAAGAACCTCGCGGTGTTGACTTATTGTAATGTGCAATTAGTTCGTCGTTTATAATCCGCCGGGCTGTTTGGTTTGCCTTTTCTTTACACGAACAAACAGACACAACAGGGCGCAATCGGATCAAACAACAGCTCGAGTGATTAAACTCTCATTCGAAAATAGAGGCACGCTTCCGCACAGATAAGCATCTTTAGAGGCGATTAAAACGGTAAAGGTTGGAACTTAGAGTACAAAAAACACTCGAATGCCGTCCACCGAATTATTACACCACTAGAAAAAGAAGCGCTCGCTGTGCCCGGCGGCGACTCCCGTACCTGTCCGGGGGAGTCTGTAGGCAGAGACAAAATAAGCAATTCCGACCGATCGGTCCCGTGTTTGTTCACCACTAGAGCTTTGGCTGCGTAAACATAAGGCCTCACGTCTGCAAATAGCATAAGGTCGATGCAGTTGAAGGCTCGGTCCGCAGTAGGTAACTAAAATTATTTTATCTATGGTAATACGACGCGCGGAATGAGCAAACAACGCACTTAATGTTACTAAAGTTCTCGAGTGACGCCCTTTAAATCTAAACTTGACACATTTTAAAATTTGGAATTTATGCCGTAAAATACCTTCGGTTTTTAAGTGTTGCCATACATCAAAGCGTCAGTGGCACTCGCACGCGGTCAGCTTGCTGAAATTAAAACTGCCGCAGGGAAAAAATAAGTGTGTGACACACTTAGTTGGCGTGTAGGCGCGCCTAATGCGCGGCGAGTGGACGCGTCAGCGGCAGACGGCCGCAGTTTATCTTTCTTTAGTGTGGCAACACTGAGGGAAATAGCCCGCCGCGAAATTGTTTGCTATTTCATTTCCCACGTCTCCACAGGGTGGGATTTTTGTTTTGAAACTGTCCTGCGAGCCAGGTGTAGCTTTTATTTGGGATATCAATTTAATTTAAAATCTATGTTATATCTTGATCAAGTATTTTCACTGGTATGCATATCGTGTTAGATATTAATATTAAATGTAAACTTGCAACTTTGCGTCACCCTCTTGGAGACTATGGCTTGTTTTGTTTGTATATATTTTCGTTATTTGGACAAATTAGAAGTAAAAATAAATGTAATTAAACCCAGCCTTTACGGCACGGCTTTAATTTGTGAACATTACAGAAATATAACACCAGAATTCAATAACGTTAAATTAATTATCTCTCCGTAACATGTTTGTAAGCAATGGGTCAAAGAAAGTCCACAAACGTAGGTAGGTACTAATGCAGTTTCAATATTACTGATGTTAAATTTTAAAGATTACTCTTATTCCCAAAAAAAATTCCTCTTTGTATGCCTTCCAAATAGCTCAGTAGGCCTAGCTAAGACGCAGAAGACGCTGTAAGATTTCTATTTAGGCCCCTTAAAATAATGATACTTTTGTCACGTTACACAAACCTAAACTAGGTATACAACCAACGTTCTAACCAAATACCATCTTAAAATTAGATCACCATTAGAACCAAGACCAGTTTCCCGATACGATCGCGGCGAGGGGTCGGTAACACAATACGCTATTATTCGCCTGTTTATTCACGCACAATTTGCCGGCAGTTTATTTAGCGCTGGCAACACTGGGGGGCGGCAGTTGTCGAATTTAATGCGATTATTATGAACTATCTTTACAGTGAAATAATGGGGACGTTTTTGACGTGTTTTAACGCTACTAATAGATAGATCTTTGCTTTTTTTAAAGGGAATGTTGCGTTTGCTTTTTGATATTGGGGGATTTTGCGAGGATTGTTTGTATAGGTGTGCTGAAGCAAAGTAGAATTATTTAGCTATTTTTGCTAGAAATTTATAAGTAATATCTACTTTACACCCATTGTTGACAGCTTTAAAACTACAACGGAATTTATACTCGTAAGTACCATGGCAGAAAGATAGTATGATTAGAACATACCTTTTTTATAACAAGGAGAGCATCTACTGGTAAGTGGATATCTGCGAGACCCATTGAAATCTAAGAACTATAATCTCAAGATTGCAATCCTAAGACTTCAAACCCGTTGCCAACTCTGGGACTACGATGGAATACCTCTATGCTAGTAATTTCACCGGTTGTCTATCCCCATACTGGAACACAACAATGCGAACACTGCTTGGCAGTAGGTTAATAGATAAGAGACCCGCACAAGGCCCTACCACCACTTAAATAATGTTACTAAGTATGAAGTTGTAAAACGATTCCAAAATACATAATCTAATTCTCTTAAGTCGTATTCTTAGCATTTATAACAAAGTATGACTCACGGTGTATTAGATCATAAAGTTAAATATAAACCAGTTTTAACTAACTTTATGTGAATAAAATTATGATGATTATTATTTAGGTACCTATATGCTTGTGGTACAAACATTGGTTAGTTTATCTATGCTTTAATATAAATTTTCGTTTAGTGGAAATTCGGCTCTAAGGGCCACTGTAACGGTTATCAAAATAAAATGCCCCTTTAATAGTCATTTTATTTGCTAAGACCTCACACTGGAGCACAATAGTGAGAACACTGTTGCTGGATTAGCGGGTTTTTTACTAGCTAGTCGGAAGTATCCTGCAAAGGTCCATGTCATCTAAGAAATCGAAATGAAAAGTGATCTGAATAGATTTATGTCGTATCATGACGACTTGGTTAGTCTAGTTGGTAGCGACCCTGCCTTACAAAGCTATACCAGGGTCCTGGGTTTGATCCCGGTAAGTACATGTATTTGTGTGAAAGTTTGAAGTATTTTCTCTGTCTAAATTATGTTTATCGTGGTCTATTAGTATCCTCAGTATCTAACATACAAACCTAGAAAGTTTAGGACTACCTTATGTAGTTGAACTTGTATGAAAACCTCCCCTATTTTTTTTTAGCTGGCTTTATCTCGACTGGACTAGACTGGAGAAAGCACCACAAAATCGATTATCACAGCTAATGTGTAATTTCACTTTCAAGCGGGCGTCCGCGAAATCCATTAGGAGTGGGCAAATATTGGCGCGTGCACCACGTGGGTTCCGCGACGCGTTTTGGACGTCGGCCATGTTGTTATATGAGTTCTGTTTTTAAAGGGTGCTGGGTGGTAGCTACGTTGTCCGTCCGTCCATCGGTCAAAGTTAGGAAATCTTTTGAAACATAACGTAATAGGAGCTATCGTTACATTGACAATACGATAACATATCAAAAGCAATATTGTTTTACCCAGTAGAATAGAAATATAAATATAAACATTAATTCGACGATCACAAAAAATACAATAAAGATTAGACATGAAACAAAGAATGGTAACACAGAAAACAAAATAAAAACAATAAAGAAAGGATTTTAGAAAAAAATACTATTGTGGCATAATACAAGCCCAGTGAATAAACATTTGACATAGTTTTTGGTCGGAAAAGATCGCATTTATCTTGTTTCGCAGCTAAGGAATGCAAATAACCGGTTATAACCGGATTTAACCGGTTATTTTCATACAAAAACGGTTAATAACCGGTTATATTGCATTCCCTATTCGCAGCCAGCTTTAGCACTTATCAATAAGCTAATTGAGAAAGCAAGACGAATACGATATTAACCGATGCTATACGCGGTCGTATGATTATGTAGTACATCCAAGAGTGAAAATTTGGTGGAAAAAAAACCGGGAAAGTGTGATATGGGAACCCTCAGAGCGCGAGTGCAACTCGCACTTGATCCGTTCTTAACGACTCTGTAGACCAGAGGCTCTACTTTGAAATCCGTAATTCGAACTTCGTCTATTGCTATCCCTTTTGCTCTCGACGCATCACTAATTCGTAAGAAAGTGACGGGGAGATCCGAAGTTCGAATTAAGTACTGATTTCAAAGTAGAGCCCCAGGGTTAAAGTGGGATGTCAGAAATTGGACCCTTGAATGTCCGTCTGCTTGTCTGTGATGTAGCACCGATGCAAATAGGATACTTATATCTAGATGGTTTTTATGTTTACTGGAAATTGGAAAGGCTCGTTAAAACAACTTTGTTTTTTTTTATGTTTGACGTGTTTTTTGTTTTTTAATTTTCAAAATGAAAGATAAAGCAAAAGTTGTCTGATTTTATTAAATCGAGTCATCGTTTCAAGATTTGTAACAACGATCTCTAAAACGAAAGAAAACTAATATTGGTCCTTCGAACCGGATATTCAATGATAAGTTTAGAAGCGCCTAGAACATAAATCAATGCGGATATTGCATAATTGACCTTGACCTTCACTTACTCAGACCTCTAACTTTTATTTTAAGTTAAAAACTATATAAAATGTCTGTATAGCTATCTTAATTTAAACTAACACTTTATGTAACCTTGATGTAATTTGTAATGTTTAAGACTGCGCCGAGCAAACGTCGACCGTCCAGTGGCGCCCTCATCACTATTATTGTGTTTTCTAATTAACTAAAGAATTTCCTTGCAATCGGACGATGCTTTTTTGTAGCGCAAGTAAAAACACAATTTATGGGATACGTAACAAACTTTGATAACAATTACCTTATGAGTAGTTAGCTTAACGGGAAAAGGTGGCCACTTTTTTCCGTTAAGTTGATAACTCAAAGGTTAATTGTTATTAAACTATGTGATATGTCCTATAAGTTGTGTTTTCATTTGTAGTACAAAAATGCAACGTCCGATTTCAAGAAAATACTTTTTTTTTATTAGAAAACACAATAATAGTGATGAGGGCGCCACTGTATATCCGGCGTACGCTCGGCGTAGTCTTAAGTAAGTACCTACATATGTAACACACATAACATAAACTCACGCCTTCATTCCCAGAGTGGGGTAGGCAGAGCCACAGACTCACCAACAACTCCAAAAACTTGTTGATAATTCTGTGACCACATTTTGCATAACCAGGCTAAGATGTTATCCAGTGTATTAGTGACAGGTTGCAAACCCATCGCCTAATAGCACTACACAGCCTTTAGTCCCTTAGTCGTCTCTTACGACATCCACGGGAAGACATGGAGTGGCAACATTCTAAACCCGGCACCACACGGGCATAATAAAGTTAGTACATGCTTTCTAGTTCTTAACCTTTAGTTTACAGATAGCTAGTGTTTTAATGTCCCAGTAAAAAGGGGATAAGTGAACATAACAAAAAAGTTTATAAATCATACACGGAATATAGGTACTAGACTTTTACCCTTTTCGCTTGATCTTCATAATAATACCTTCTTCTTCACTGGGACCAAAGAATGTAAATTGCCACCATCTACCTTGTCTTATTTAGTAAACACTTTTATAACCTCAAAATGCATAGTTTTTTGCAAAAACGGCCGTTTTCAGGTGAATAAAGCAACTAAAGACCATATTTTGCACACTATTTTCCTGTTTTCTTATGACAATGAATGGTTTCTTATCATCAGGTTCAGGTAGATCAAGTTCTTCCGAAAATCAGACGTTTTTCAGACATCGAGCATTTAAATATAAATAGGTAATTTATAGTTTTTTTAATTTTGGTTAAACTGACATGTGAAATAGCAAGTTATTAACTTAATAATTTACAAGGTTTTTCCGCAGTTGAATGAAGTTTTAAAACAGACGAAACAGATGTTTTAGATTTTTGAGCTGTAACTAAATCTATGTAGATAATTTTCCTTGGACCTTGTTAAAGTTATTTGGCTTTAGGTTAAAAAAACTTCTGGCAATTAGCTTCAGGTAGGTACCAAGGGAATTATCGAATAACTAAAAAATGCTATTTCGATACAGTACAGGATTAATTTTTACAAAGTTCCTTTCAAAGTTTGCTATTCAGTTCTAATATCAGCTTATGTATTTGTTGATATTTAATTTACACATACCGTAAAACTACACAACTATGGTCCTAGCCTGCAACAATAGTCCAATTTTCCTCGTTACATACACACATACATTAAATCACGCCTGTTTCCCAGAGGGGTAGGCAGAGACCACTTCTTACATTATTCTAAAATATAATACCTTACTGCTATTATTGCTGGGTAGGTAAATGTATTGTTTGACCTAAAATCGATTACTCTAAACTCTAGCTATAGCTAAAGCTATCATATTTTTTTAAAATAATGTGATAAGTGAAATTGGACTATTGTTGTAGGCCAGGACCACAGTTGTGTAGTTTTACGGTACTTACTCTCTTTTAGAATGAGTAACTCCTATGATAGATTGTTTGTATGGATATCAAAATAGTTTAAACTGAAATTGTCTTATTTCTATTTCACCAATAGGTAAAGTAAATGTGTCGAAATAAAATGTTGTTAATTAGTTAGGTACACTTATATTACTTACTACAAGTTCGGTTCAAAATTACTGACAATGAAGCAGTTTTAACTAACGTAGATGTCCGAACTATTTCCATCCGTTCGTGGCTATCTGCATTCAAGCACCAAACTTTAGAATAACTTGCCCCCCTCCATTCGAATTGACCATTGTAATTATTCCGTGACCCCCTGTCAGTACCAGAACTCTTGAGGCAATTTCACGCCCCGAGTCATAAATGCACATAACAGTGGTATAATATTTAGTGGTGCTTTGACCTTGTGCAGGATCCGTTCGAATCGCTACCACCATTTTAAGCCCTTTACTTTAGCTATATTCGGCGTTCATTATCGTTATGCAAAATGTATAGGATAGAAGTAAGCTGTCAGACGTTCGCGTCGATAGAGCCAACGTCAATTCCACACAGTTTTCAAAAATCGTTAAGCAACTTGTCTGGCCCCACTTATCCTTTGCTATGCATTGTGTTCCAGTGTGGATAAACACATTCCATCTTAGTACTCATGGTTGGCAACGCATTTGTAGGGTTTACCCTTGTTTTATAGACACTCATTTCATAGAAAACAATTTTCTGCTGAATCCGTGTTGATTTCAGTTATCTTGTGATGGTTACAAGTCTAACCTAACCTAACCTACGTGAATCATATTTAACATAACCTGAGGGCTTATTGTCTAACGCACTCGCAATCACGATCGTTTTCATTTTGAAAATCGAACGCTTGTCTACATACAAAATGAAAACAATTGCTCCACTTTGAAGCCGGTTGCGATTGCGAGTGCGTTAGACAATAAGCCCTCTGAAATCAACACAGGTTCAGCAGAAAATAGTTTTCTATGAAGTGAAAATTCTGTGAAGTGATAGTGTCTATGAAATGTCAATAAAACAAGGGGACCACATTTGCAGTCTTAGGATTGCAGTCTTCAGATCTTAGTTATAGCTGGCGGATGGTATGTGTCTTCTCCTTGCCATAAAAAAATAAGATGAGATGGATGGAAAGTGTAAAGAGCGATATGAAAAAGAAGGGAGTACTTAAATACTGAGATGACGGCTGATAGGGATGTTTGGAAGGAAAAAGGCGTGCTGCGCCGACCACGAATGATTGGCATAGGTAAGGGCAAGATGATGATGATGACTGGTGGTATAATATTTTTACAAAATTCAAATACAGGTATACAGGTACAGGTATACATTTACTGAAGTCAACTAGTTTTATCTGAGAGCTTTTGTAAGGGACCACTCAGCGAGCATTTTGGTTTAATATGTATGACATATATTTTGGAACTTAAAGTCACTTTTATTTACCACAACGTTCTACTTACGAAAATCTCGAGGATGTTTAAAATAATCTACGATATACATAGATACTGAAGTAGAAGGGGTTGTGTAGGAACTGACCTGCGTCAGCTATAAAGCACTCAAAATAATTCACTTTAATATACAGGTTGTCCTAAAAAGCAACGTCCAAAACGGTTGCGAAAACTTGAAAGTAAAATTCTTAAATACGCATTTTTTTTAATTCTTTACGGCTAAAATCGCTTATTCTACATTTGAATTGGCCAGTGTAATTATGCGGTGACCGCGTGTCAGCGACAGCCCTCGACGCAATTTCACGCCCCGCGGTTATCACGTGCACGCTGCTACTTGACTGGCTAGTTGACTGGCTGTCTGCCGTGCTTAACACAGATTTATTGTAGCCCCACAAGGGAAGCTTAAGCTGTTCGGTGATAACAAGAAATAACCAAGTTTAAGGTCACGTTATTAGGTATTTTGTGTGTGAGCTTCCGTCGTTGATGATTAAATTAAGTCCATACTGACCGTATCAATCAAGTCGTAGTAAGATTAAAGTCATTGCAGTTTCAAAAGTTAAAAAATTAATTGCGCTTACTCAGTTTTTAACATATTCTTCATATCCTTGTAAAAGTTGTATTTATTTTGAAGCCAAACGAGTAGCCTATTATCTTAAGCGCCTCAATCCACGTAGGAGGTCTCGTATTTTATCGCTATTTAATTTGACGGGAAACCAAATATTCTGTGTAACTCTCCAGTCCTCAGACTAAAAGACTAGGCACCGTTGTGCAAAACAAATCCGTCGGTACGTTTCTTCGTTGCTGCGTTAAAGGTCAAACCAAAAAAGCCACTATCGCATTGATGGTACAGTTTACAGTTTGGTAGGGATGGATTAAACTATAACAACGTAATCAGCTTAACACTAATTTCATAAATCTGCTTATAAAGTCCGCGCGGAGCCGTAGACGCGCTCCGATTCATATTGTATATTTTACAACCGCACAGTGCACACTAAAACTTCAGCTAGGTCGATAGGGACCGAAATATACTGACCTGAACAAATTAACCAGACTGTTTCAGAAATTCAATAATAATATGTCACATATAAAACAATAAAGATAGGGGCTCTAAGAGCTCCAGAATATTCCAAATTGTGCTTACTTATTTAAAATTTCGATATAAAAAGATGGACGCCAAGGTTTGTCCGTGGCGACCCCGGTTCAATTACCGACGTATTTGTTGTCAAAATATATGCGCGGACAGCCGGACCCCTGTCAAACCAACACCGCTGTCGGTCTCAGAGTTGAGTTGTGCGTCTGTGAGCCAAATTATTCAGTGCAATGCAATGTTGAATTGATTTGCAGATTACAAATGTGAATCTTAGCGTAGGTACAGGTTGATCGTTTTTCTTAATACAAGACTCTCTAGTATGGAGAAAATCAATCAGCCTGTATCTATATTTAAATTAAAAGTGTTTTGTTCATAAATTCATTCGAATAAGGATGTTTATAATTTCTTAAAGATAAAGATAAAAAAGATAAAAGTCATTTATTCAGTAAGTAGGCCGCACGGGCACCTTTACACGTCAGGAGTCTACCAGCGCTTCCCAAGAGGAGACCACTGCCGAGAAGAAACGCCGCAAGAAACTCAGCAGTCAGTCATTTTTTAACCATATTTCTTACTACAATGATACTACTTAGTCTAGTATTATTATAAAGCTATAAATATTAAATTAAATATAATATCAAATATCATGCGTAGTTCAGCAGGAAAACATGACAAAACATTAGGAGAGAGAGATAGAGGAAGAAAAACGAAAACAAAAAAACAACAAGATAACCACATAAAAGTTTCGACATGTTTTCCTACATCAACGGTGTCCCCTAGACAAGATACAACTTTTGCATTTGCACAAATTATTAATGAATGACTAAGTTTCGGGTTTAGGCCAAGCATTTTTGTCTGTTAGGTAGTCCTCGACCCTATAGTACGCTTTTGACATTAACGACTTTTTTAAGTATTTTTTAAGTGCTGGAAACGATAGCTTTAAAACTACGTCAGGTAGTTTATTATAGAAATGAATGCATTGACCAACAAATGATTTATATACTTTCCGTACGCGGAATTTTCGAATAGCAATTTTATTTTTATTTCTTGTATTTAAATTATGTATATCAGAATTTTTGGTGAAAGAATCTAAATTTTTAATAACATAAATAATATTCTCATAAATAAATTGAGATGCTACAGTTAAGATATTAATTTCTTTAAATAGTTCTCTTAAGGAGTCACGAGAATTTAAGTTATAAATAGAACGAATGGCCCTTTTTTGTAAAACAAATATAGTTTGTATTTCAGCTGCCTTACCCCAAACCAGAATATCGTACGACATGACACTATGGAAATAACTATAATAAACTAAGCGAGCTGTTTCAACATTAGTTAGCTGTCTAATTTTCCTAACGGCATAAGCTGCCGAACTTAGTTTACCTGCCAGTACAGCTATATGGGGACCCCATTGCAAATTTTTATCTATTGTTATGCCTAGAAAAACTGCCTTATCTACCATTTGCAGACACTCGTCATTTATAAAAATACTAGAATCTACCGGTTTAACATTAGGCAAAGCGAACCTAACACATTTAGTTTTCTTAGCATTTAGTAGTAAATTGTTACTAGTAAACCAATTAAGTACTTTAACTAGTATGGCGTTTATCATACTGTAGTCTACGGACTTTCTATCTACCTTGAAAATTAATGAAGTATCATCAGCAAAAAGTACAATATCACAAAGTTTATCTACTGTTGGTGGTAAGTCATTTATATAAACGAGAAATAGAAAAGGACCTAAAATGGAGCCTTGAGGCACACCTAGTTTCACTGTAGCTCCAATTGATTTCGTTTTGTTTACAACCACTGTTTGAGTTCTGTCACTTAGATAAGAAGACATAAGACTTAAAGCTTTATTGGACAATCCATAGTGTTTTAATTTTAAAATAAGGGTCGAATGATCCACGCAATCAAAAGCTTTGGAAAGATCACAAAATATTCCTACCGCATCACAAGATTTCTCCCAACTGTTATATAATTAAAACTAGCTTTCCGCCCGCGACTTCGTCTGCGGAGAGTCAGTAATTCTGTTAAAAGTACAGTTATAGTTTACATCACGTTCAAAGGCTTTTTAAAAAAAAGTCTAGAACGTGAATTCTAAGTAAGCGGTCCACATAAACAACTTTAATTTCATGGCTCTAACCTTTATAACAACAAAATTGACATACAAAATAAATTCACTGCCTCTCTTTCACCATTACGTTTTTTTAATACGATTCTAGATAAATTTGCCATATTTCTATACAAACAATTAACCCACTTAGCAGAAGATTTTCGAAAAACACCGAAGCTGAATATTTTCTGTATATAATAGTAATTTGAATACTTAATTTCGATACAAACTTTACAGTCAGTAGTCTTGGATCCCAAATTTTTCCCTTTAGTTATTTTTTATTGATAATGGATTTACTCTTAACTAACTTATCCCTTTAAGGTGCAAATGTTTAAAAAACACTGAAGATTGCAATGTTTTAGATGCCATAATTCATGTACCTGGCTACAAAAAAAACTCATATTCAAACTTTCACCCGCTTTTCACAATGTTCAGGGATTGTTTTATAAATTGGTTATTATTTAATTTACATTGGTGTTGATACCGAGTTTCATGTATCTAACTTCAGTCATAATTTTAATTTGTAGGTAGGTAGGTTTTTTATAGGAAGGTAAACATTAGGTTATCTTAATACCAATTTCCACATTTCTCACTTCAAAAATAACCAAATTTCTACCAAACTTCTTCCCCCTCATTTAACCACCTTTGGGATAGTTTTTTCTAAATCGCCATTTAGTAACTTTTTTTGTTTATAAAAACAGTATCGTAAATATACATTTCCACATTTTTTCCTTCAAAAATTATCATAATCCCTTACAAATTTCTATCGCCAATTTACCCCTAAGTGTTTCCAAAATCGCCGAAAGCAATATTTTTAATTTATAACTACAGTAGCCGTTACAACATTTTCCACGTTTCTCACTTTTTAGTAATCGGTGAAATACGTGTCTCATTATTTGCATTTAAAAGTATTCCTACCAAGTTTTAAGTAAATTTGATCATAAAAATATTTTATCTATGCACACTTTGCAACCCCCTTTCATCCCTCTAGGGTTGAATTTAAGTAATCGCTGAAATATGTGTCTCATTATTTGCATTGAAGAGCATTTCTACCAAGTTTCAAGTAAATTTGACCATAAAAGTATTTTTTCCCATACAAACTTTGCAACCCCCTTTCATCCCTCTAGGGTTGGATTTTAGTAATCGCTGAAATACGTGTCTCATTATTTGCATTGAAGAGCATTTCTACCAAGTTTCAAGTAAATTTGACTACAAAAGAATTTTTTCCATTCAAATTCTGCAGTCTCCTTTCATCCCTTTAGGGGTTGAATTTTAGTTATCACTGATATACGTGACTCATTATTTTCATTTCAGAGCATTTCTATAAAGTTTAAAGTAAATTTGAGCATACCAATAATTTTTTCCTTAACAAACTTTGCAACCGCCTTTTATCCCTCTAGGGGTTGAATTTTAGTAATCGGTGAAATACGTGTCTCATTATTTGCATTTAAAAGTATTCCTACCAAGTTTTAAGTAAATTTGATCATAAAAATATTTTATCTATACACACTTTGCAACCCCCTTTCATCCCTCTAGGGCTGAATTTAAGTAATCGCTGAAATACGTGTCTCATTATTTGTATTGAAGAGCATTTCTACCAAGTTTCAAGTAAATTTGACCATAAAAGTATTTTTTCCCATACAAACTTTGCAACCCCCTTTCATCCCTCTAGGGTTGAATTTTAGTAATCGCTGAAATACGTGTCTCATTACTTGCATTGAAGAGCATTTCTACCAAGTTTCAAGTAAATTTCACCATAAAAGTATTTTTTCCCATACAAACTTTGCAACCCCCTTTCATCCCTCTAGGGTTGAATTTTAGTAATCGCTGAAATACGTGTCTCATTATTTGCATTGAAGAGCATTTCTACCAAGTTTCAAGTAAATTTGACCATAAAAATATTTTATCTATACACACTTTGCAACCCCCTTTCATCCCTCTAGGGCTGAATTTAAGTAATCGCTGAAATACGTGTCTCATTATTTGCATTGAAGAGCATTTCTACCAAGTTTCAAGTAAATTTGACCATAAAAGTATTTTTTCCCATACAAACTTTGCAACCCCCTTTCATCCCTCTAGGGTTGAATTTTAGTAATCGCTGAAATACGTGTCTCATTATTTGCATTGAAGAGCATTTCTACCAAGTTTCAAGTAAATTTGACCATAAAAGTATTTTTTCCCATTCAAACTTTGCAACCCCCTTTCATCCCTCTAGGGTTGAATTTTAGTAATCGCTGAAATACGTGTCTCATTATTTGCATTGAAGAGCATTTCTACCAAGTTTCAAGTAAATTTGACCATAAAAGTATTTTTCCCATACAAACTTTGCAACCCCCTTTCATCCCTCTAGGGGTTGAATTTTAGTAATCGCTGAAATACGTGTCTCATTATTTGCATTGAAGAGCATTTCTACCAAGTTTCAAGTTAATTGGACCATAAAAATGTTTTTTCCCATACAAACTTTGCAACCCCCTTTCGTACCTTTAGGGGTTGAATTTCGAAAAATCCCTTCTTAAACGACGCCTCCATTACAAAACCAACTTCCTCTCAAAATTCCAACTTTTTATCTTTATCGGTTTGGGCTGGGCGTTGATATGTCACCCGGGACATTGCCTTTTATATATATAGATATACAAAATGTTGTAAAGACAATCGCGCATCTCCCGCCATTACTTATAATACTTATAAAAACATCACGACCAATTTATTCCTCCTAACACTGTTTACAACACGTATCGCCAAGCACGCATCGCATGCCGTCACAGATCGCAGATACCGCAGACAAAGAGGTATTTGTGGAGCCATGGGTTTATTCCACAGAATAATACGGCCGAAACAAGCCCCGACAATGCAAGAATGGGGAGTAAAATTTTATTGAAAGACCCTTTCTGCGATGGAGTGGAGAGTCAATAGAGAGACTCGGTAATGTGTGGAATATTGCCAACTGCCGACGGTACAGTTTTGAGGGGAACAATAAAATGCTAAATAGGTAAATATGTCACGATTTAGATCTCAATTTTTGAATGTTAAAGTGGTTTGTGATAGTTTCATTTAATAAAATGAAGGTTGGTTAATATGCTGGTATAGCCGTACGGTAGCAAGCTAGCATTTTACCGAGGACTAAACCCGTTGAAAGTAGTATTATTTTAATAACATAATTAATACTGATAATTGTTTATGTAATATATACCTACCTAATACTGATGCTGCTGCAAATTGTACCTTTAGTAAAAAGTGAGTAAAGTGAATCAAAAAACGTCCGTGATATTTTTTAACCGACTTCAAAAAAGGAGGAGGTTATACGTTCCACTGTATGTATTTTTTTTTTTTTTTTTTTTTTTTATGTATGTTCACCGATTACTCCGTCAATTGTGGACCGATTTTAAAAATTCTTTTTTGGTTTGATAGAGTATACTTCCGAGGTGGTCCCATTGTCAGCAAATCTGAATCTGATGAAGGGATCAGTGAGGAATTGAGGGAACTCCTCAAATATTGTATGCAAACATATAGCGATTTTAGTATTTTTAGTAACAAGTGTAGCATTTGCATTCAGAAAGTGTCACTTGGTGAAGCGGAACTGATGATGAAGACCACAGATGGCCACCGGAACTCCTCAACGATACCGATTTCAAGGGTGGCGATAAGATATCTCGATTAAGATAGTTGAGCGACTACAACGAAGCACATTTAATTGTTTTAAAATGACTATGATTTTCCCGCGGCGTTGCTTGCCGCGAGCTTGAAATGTCTTAAAGTTTCATATATCAACTAAGAAGTGGGACTACATAAGCTTATTATGATCACTAAAAAGTGTAAAATAAAATAAATGTTTTAAAAAACAAAAAAACCGCCTTCAAAAACGCAAAAAATAACTTCTACTACTAGGTACTTAGTAGTAGGTACCTATCCTATTAGGTTAGTCTAACTGAAGTCGGCGACCACAATATTTTCAACAAAAAGCCGACTTCAGTTGGACTAACCTAATAGGATAGGTACCTACTACTAAGTACCTAGTAGTAGAAGTTATTTTTTGCGTTTTTGAAGGCGGTTTTTTTGTTTTTTAAAACATTTATGTCATAAAAGTTTTGAAAGAAAAGAAATAGGATTTTGATAAACTCATTCACTCGATCGCCAGCCGACGGGCGGTTTGCGGAGCCTTTTTAAAAACAACCTGTATATATGTTATTGAACGATGCTTTCTTTTTGGATGATCAAAACCAATTCACATACCTATATTATAAAACTGATAAGGCAGCTGGACGGGATATAACAATCCGGATGACATATTGAAAAACATTTTTTTTATGCGACTTTTCTAAAATTCCTTTTCCAACGCTACTGAAATCAATTGTTTACGTTCGAACGTAAGCAATTGACGAATCGATTTGATCTAGAGCACCGGTTTAATCCAGTTTGATTGTTAGGTAAAGCGGTTGTCGACCCCGAACATTACCGATTGGCACATTCGGTGCCAGGCTCCATGATTCACATACAAATTGGAGTCGATATAGAGTTGTTGGCTCTGAATGATAATCGCGTCGGTGTACATACCTACTTACATCGGAAGAATGAACCTATACCTATACTTAAAAGAAAAGATAGACAGAAAACCAAACAAACAACTTATTTACAGTTAGAAAATATATTTATAGCTCTATAAGTTAAGGCACCTAATCTAGATTGATGTATTATTTATTTATTTATCTTTATTGCACCAATATACAAATTCGAGTACAAAAGATGAACTTAATGCTTAATGGCATTCTCTACCAGTTAACCTTTGGGCAAATCAGAAAATTGTTGTTTGTTTTAATCTATTTTATATATTCTGTGTAATTTATTGTATTTAACACCCTGTATGTAGGTAATCTCTACAGTTCTATACTCTAAAATCAGACTATAAGAAACCCTAATTAATGAACTAACTTGCAATTCTTTACTAAATACTTGTAAAAATAAAAGTCAAGTTCTGAAATAAAATTACGAATTTAATACCAAGTTATCAACAAAGATATCTACTTAGACAGAAATAGGCATAGTGTCATTAGGGGAACAGGCAGCCCTTAAATGTTGCCAGCTTGAGGAAAAAATCTACCATTAATATTTTACCTCGGAGGGGTAAACGCGAGACAGCAAGCGCAATCATCATTTAGGTAAAACAGGGATTCCAATTATCTTCTTACTTAATGAACGGGACTCGTTAAATTGTGCTACGACATTAATTGTCACAAATTTTGTGGTAGTTGTTTAATTGCGAGTCTGGTACGGAGGGAGAACGAAATTCGTCCTCTTATATATTATTTCATAGCCTTTTTTGTGGTGGCAAGAATGTAGCTAAATAACATAAATCTCTACAGCTCGTCAAAAAAGGGTTTGGTGCAGTGACCAGTACAATTACAATATTATTCAACTGGCAACCACGATTACTTAATATGCAGCGAAAGGGTGAAAGTTTTGGGAAGACTCCGTCCAATGGCATTAATGCTGTCCTAAATTACTTTTTCGGTACTTTTGAATAGTGAATTACTTTTGGGAATTACTTGTAGACTCGGCTTCATAGAAGAGCCCGTCCGGTTTGAATTTACAGAAAAAACTTAATTTAAACATTTATTTTATTAAGTAGTGACCTTCCCTCGATTCGTTCCAGTTTGAACATAGCTTTGTGTAAGTGAAATATTTTTTAATCGGTTTAGTAGTTCTAAAGATTAGGTAACCCAACGTTATAAACACATAAACACAATTTTACCACCTTATAACATTACGAGTTATAATGAGGCAAAAGTAACTTATTACGCGTTTACTTAAGTCTCGTTTTACTATTATATGATCAAATTAAGTATTAATTAAAAAACAATGAAAAAAAAATTACGTTATATCATAATTAAGTATTAATTAAAAAACAATTAAAAAAAAATACGTCATATCCCTAAGGATGTCTGGATGAGATCGCTAATCAGCGATAATACCGCTTGTTGTTTACCTGTTTAATTTTAATCGTGCTATTTCTCTGTAATGTTTTTGTATGATGTACTATAATTTACGCTATGAAAACCTCGACGTTTCGACTGAGTCCCATAAAAAAACATATTTTCGTGTAATCCAGAGCCTTCAGCTCATTCCCTAACATTAAGCTGAGTGACTCGAAGTGTGCGTACCTGAGCGGCTGCTCTAGTTTCCAGGCTGATGACGTCCACGTCGGGCGGCATGGGCCACGTCAACAACATGGGCGGGCTGGCCGCCTGCGCGGGACCCGACTCCAAGCCCATGCAGTTCCCGCTGGCGCAGCGGAGGAAGCGGCGGGTGCTCTTCACGCAAGCGCAGGTCAGTACGGCTAGAGTTTTCCATTTGTTATTTTGGTTATAGAGACGGGCAAGGCACCTGGGTAATTTAATTAGTAATGATGCAGGAGTGGTTTTTTCTACCGGGTATGTACACAATCTACAAAGTCTAATTTAATGTATGTATACACCGTGTCCGAGACGTACCCGAAGGATTTTAACCATCGATTCTAGTAGACCCTATTTGGAGTATATAATGTGGTATAACATGTAGTCCAATAACGCATAATTTCAGAGATTTTTATTATTTAAAAAACAATTCCATATAGTTTAATTTAATTTGAATTCTGTCACCTTAACCTAAAGCATTATTTACTAAGAAATTCATTAAATTAATTTATGTTGAACGTTGATGATATTGCTACGTACTTCGGGTACGTCCCGGGCACGGTGTATTATAATAAGCTATGTACGTTTATAAGTGCAAAAGAAGCAGCAAAAAACAAACTGACCAACTGAAATAATTAAAATGACACTTATAAAACAAACCGCTAGCAGTGGGCATTGTTCCCAAAATGCTGGCAGCATTGCATTGCCACGTTGAATGGCAATGCTCAATCTAAATATATGTATGTACATAAGTTAAAGTCAAAAGGAAAAATAGAATAGTTGTTAAGAAACAAGCTGACAATTTCAATCTGGGTAAGAATGCAGATAATTCCCCAAATTACTTTCTACTATTCTACTGGTTAAAACGATATTACCCTTGACATGTTTTCGTATCGTCATCGTTACGATAGCTCACTGACAGTAATGGCGGCCGAGTTAAAAACCATACCATAACACGTCAAAGTCAATATGGTTTTTACCCAGTTGAAAAGAGGCCGAGTGCACACGCGGTATAGAAGTGAGACCTTTACAAGGGCATAATATTGTTTATATGTTTTCGTTTCAGGGCGTTTTCCAAAAAAAGCGCACGTTAACTATCGTGACGTAATGGAAAAAGTTACCGTCTGTTAATGGAAGTCCTTAACTAAGAACGTGCGCTTTTTTTGGAAAACGCCCTTCATTGAGTTTCAAATCACAACGGTGCTAAAGTAATTTTCACTTTAATAATGCAGGTATATCCCAATTAGGGAATGCAATTTAACCGGTTATTAACCGTTTTTATATGAAAATAACCGGTTAAATCCGGTTAAAACCGGTTATTTGCATTCCTTAATCCCAATTCAGCGCAGAACCCGTAATTCTCTAACCTATACTATAATTTAGGTAGGCAAAAAGGTCTACAACCTACATATAACCGCCGGCATCGCGCCAGTAACCCGTAGTCGAACTTTTGTTCCCCCCCCCCTCCGAGTGCGGCGTATTTGCGCGCCCTCGGGGAGGGAGGATTATTTGCCGATCATTTTACAAATAAATACTGACTACCTGTGATCATTTGCGATTTAGGGACGGACTTGCGTGACGAGACTGTGGAAACTTTGTGTTGAATTCTACGTTTTACGATGTTGAAAGAAATTTTGCAAAAGAGGAGAGGAGGGACAAGAGTAGATATAAGTATTTTGAAAGGAATGAGTTGCTTATAATCTTTAAGTAGGTACTATTTAAATCGTAGGCCGAAGAAAAATTTGTGGTCAATTATATAAATACGTATCAATAACCTAAAGACAAAACTAATATTTTTTGTTAAAATGTTAAAAGAGAAATAATGATCCTATAACATTGAAAGTGAGTATTTCGCGATACACCGCGTTGAACCTTTACAAGGGCTTTGTTTTTATGTTACTAGGGGCAAGTCTGCCTAGTGTCGCTTTTTCATTTCATTGAGTTTAAAATCACAAAGGTGCTAAAGTTTCGTTCTGATAACATTAAAAGTGACTATTTAGCGGTGTAAAATTACTTAATTTTTATTTTAACACAAAGGTATTGGAACTTAAAAAAAATCTGTAATCGATAAAACTTGAGACTCAGTTCAACGGCCGCTTATTTACGTGCCAAATAAAACCCAATTTAAGTGTTGCTACTTGCTACATTGCCCTCATATATACAGGCTGTATTTATATCGAGTATCCACACGATCCACTCTTAATTGCCTATCCCATTCAAATCACGTGTTCGTGTTTCTTTTGTCTCTATTGATTGCCCTCGCGCGTCAAACGTATTTTATTGCGGGGGAAAGTCGTCAAGTGGGCTCTATCGACTGGCGACGGCCGGAGGTTACCCTGCAAATTGTTATGTAACATAACTTTGCCTTAGTTTTACGTCGATTCTTTGGATATATATTAATCATGCCAACTTTTTAGTGTGTCTGGATTGTGCCATGCCTTTATTTATATTTATAAGTAAACAACATCATGCTATATTTATCCAAATCTCTGCAAAACTGTTAGAACAGTTTAGACTCCGGAAAATAGTCTCTCTATTTCAAATTTTATTACAGTAATAAGTACATAACATACATAGGTATATATTGTAAAGCTGGCTAGTAAGGGAGTACCTTAAGAGATGTTTTTTAACCAATCTTGTAAACTTATTTATATACGTCTCTTGTAGAACTTCCTCAATTAAATTTTTAAGTAGGTTCGGTATTTTCAAAGTGGATCAAAGGCATTAGATTTGTCAGCCATCGAATAAGATCAACAACAATTAAACAGCGCTTTCGAAAAAGCGATAAGGTATCTATCTACTGAGAAAAATGGCCCGAAAAAGGAGCCTAATAACTTGTACCACAGTCATCGCCACATAGGCAAGAGGGCTTATTGTGTCTAACCATGGAATAGAAAAAACAGTGGAAGTGGCATGAGCTTCGCTTAGTATCAGACCTGTTGTCGCCAATACTCAAACTATCATAAAAACAACACGCCACCATGGAAAATGTTTTTGGTGCGGCTATCGTTTTAACATTCCAAAATAGCACAATAAGGCATGCTTCTGGATTTATTTCCTATTTTAGAAAATTCAACATATCGAAATATCGAAATAAGCGATCGCGGCAAATGTATGGTAGGTTATGCGGAGCTCCGCATAACTATGCCACACGTTGCACGCCCACTTGACACTTCTACTGTTTTGTCTGTTCTGTGTGTCTAACGCACTCGCAATCACGATTTCATTTTGAAAATCGAAGGCTTGTCTGCATACAAAATGAAAACAATTGCTCCACTTTGAAGCCGGTAGCGATTGCCAGTGCGTTAGACAATAAGCCCTCAGGATATGGTTTAAAACAACTAAAAACGAAGCCTGAATTTCTCTAAAATAAAGTTGTAAGAGACAATGAACTCGTTCTTTTTCTAAACTTGTGTACGAAAAGTAGTTACACAGTACAAGTAGTTAAAAACAATTTAATCGTTATTAACTGACTTTGAACTGGGCCGTTGGAACCACGGAATAGAAAAAACAGTGGAAGTGCCTTGAGCTTCGCTTAGTATCAGATATCGCTTAGTATCCAATACTCAAACTATCATAAAAACAACACGCCACCATGGAAAGTGTTTTTGGTGCGGCTATCGTTTTTACACTCCAAAATAGCTCAATAAGGCATGCTTCTGGATTTATTTCCTATTTTAGAAATATCCGTAATAGTATGGTAGGTTACGCGGAACTCCGCATAACCACGCCACACGTTACACGCCCACTTGACACTTCTACTGTTTTTTTTGTTCTGTGGTTGGAACCATTTAATTAAGTCCGTAACATTTTCTAACATTGGCAGAAACTATAAGTACATTAATAAATTAAATCGAGTTCTATTGTTATGGCAAAATCAACAATTGAAGTATTTCCTTGCCCTAATTTCGATCCACGAAGTCAGTTTGGAAACCGTTTAAACTTGGAGACGAGAACTACGGTTTTAAACGAATTAATATTTTTTTATCGGTACACAGTAGATATTTACATAGTTGTAGGAGAACCATTAGGTACAGTCAGAAAAGAATTAGATATAAGCTACAAATTCTATAAGCTAATTAGTTCTCATTCAAAACTCGAGTAAAACCACAGTATCTTATGAAATACACAAAGAAACCGGCCAAGTGCGAGTCTCGCGCCCGAAGGGTTCCGTACTATCTATACAACATTAGCAAAACACGGCAAAAAAACACATTTGTTGTATGGGAGCCCCCTTAAATATTCATTTTATTCCGTTTTTAGTATTTGTTGTTGTAGCGGCTACAGAAATACATCTTCGGTCAGACAGACAGACAGACAGATAGACGGACAGACGGACAGCGGAGTCTTAGTAATAAGGTCCCGTTTTTACCCTTTGGGTACGGAACCCTAAAAATCCATGCACACACTATTTATTCCAGGTTTTACGGCACGTAATTCAATGCTTTTAAGCACGAGCCACATGGTGTTGCAACATGAAATAATTTTCTACCAATTTGGTAGTTTTTTGCGCGTAATGATTCGTTAGACTAACTCCGGGGGAGACAAGAGTGCGGACGTGACTATTGACTTCTGAAGCGTCGTTAGGGCTCCAGGGGGCTTCGTGTGTGACGCTAACTGCGTTTAATTGTGCCCCAGTGTTTGTGGAACTTGGGTTAGGGCTCAATTGCGTGAGTTAAACTTGTGACTGCGCTAGTTATCTCTCTATGTTTTATATAAATAGGTAAAAAGGTTGTGCGTCCATGTTTTTGAGTTTAGTAGATACAACATACTCTCACGCTTTTGTGCCCAGAGTGGGGTAGGCAGAGCTACAGGATTACCAACAACTCTAAAAACTTATTGTTAATTATATAATCACATTTTACACAAACAGGCTAAGATGTTTACCAGTGTACATTAGTGACAGGTTGCAAGCCCAGCGCCTAACATACAAGCCTTTTATTCCCTTAGTCGCCTCTTACGACATCCTCGGGAAGACATGGAGTGGCACTATTCTAACCCAGCAACCACACGGCACAAAGGGTTCCATACCAACTTGGGGCCCCTTAATTTTTACTGCAATTAAATTTCTATTATTTGTTATGACGGCCATAGAAGTCTGTAAAAACAACTATCTACCTATTACGATTGATGGGATGCCGCTCACTGACAGAAGGACGGAAATCTTACGAGTACGAAACCTTAAAAAGCAATTATAACACCTCTATAGCGCTACAATATGAAAATATGCGTCATCTCAGCCGGCCCTTACATTAGCATTCCTAAATAGGTCTGTAGGCTATCAATCCCTTCAATTTGAAATGTAGATTCCTAACGCTACATCGAATAAATTCACAAAAAGCCATTCGTATTTTACGACGGAGCCATTATATAACTCCAAATTACTTAAACGTATAAGGCTATTTAATTGCAGCACCCTCTCTCCGCCCACTTCCGGCGCAGGCCCCGCCCCCTGGTCGTATAAGTGCTGTATAAGTAGGTATATAAGTAGGTTCTGTTACAGGCTCGCGGGTGTAATTAATTCGACGGATTCCGCACAGTGTGCAGTAGTGACGTGTTGGTTGTATAAAGGTTGACCTTCTGCTGGGTTAGTCACGTGATTAGATTTTTTTATTAACGGATGAGCAGTTGGGTGTCTTTAATGTGTTAAGTTGCTTTTGAGCTAGTAAATAATGGCCACTTTGAAGCCGTGTATTGAATAAACGATTAAGTTCGAATTGAGAGTTAAATAAAGACAATAATTACCTACTTTTGAAATAGAAGATATTCACCAGCTCAAAAAAAAAATTTTTTGTTTGTGGCGATTTACCTCATCTTACTAAAAATGTTTTTTTTTTATATTCAACTGTTTGTTTGTTATCATGAATCGGCGTTTAAATACTGTTAATTAATAATTATACCTACATAAATTTTAACTGATTTAATTTTCGAATTAATTTTTTATGACCCTCATTTTTGTACTCAATGTCTGTGTCTCTTAACAATGACACCTCAAAATGCCATCAGGTGAGGGCTTGATTGTCTCAGCATAAAAAAAATTGTAACCAAAAAAGGTTGCCAAATTCAGTTGCTCCTTCTTCATTTTGAGTTCCAGGACTAATGAGTATGGTTTGCAGGTGTATGAGCTGGAACGGAGGTTCAAGCAGCAGAAGTACCTGTCGGCGCCGGAGCGGGAGCACCTCGCGTCCCTCATCCACCTCACCCCCACGCAGGTAAGCTTCCTCAGGACCAGCATGAGTTATATGGCCCGGCAGATAAGACAATCCTGATACCTGTCATTCCAGTACTAATTCTGGGGTGTTAAGCCACGAAAGGGAAGCTAGGTTGAAACTTAGGGACTTAACTCATCAGGACTATTCTTAGAAAGAACAATTTATTTATCTAAAAATGTTTTAAGGTCGAAATTCTCAAGGAGGTAAAAACCAAATCGTTTTTGATCTGTTATAGTATTGTCAACGTTTTATAGCTCTTATTTACTTTACAGTAAAGACGGCCGAGTTAAAAACAATGCCATAACAGCGCAGCGCCTCTATTCTAGACGGTATAAACGATATCGTAGTTTACATGTTAAGGTATTGTTATGACGTCAGACGCCATTACTGTCAAGAAAATGAGAGCTATCAAAACGATGACAATACGATAACAGGTCAAAAACGATTTGGTTTTTACCGCCTTGAGAATTTCGACCTTAAAACATTTTTTAGATAAATTGTTCTTCCTAAGAATAGTAATACGATAACAGGGAGTGTATATCATAGTTTCGACTACGTACTCTCGGAATATCATGCTATCGAATATTCGTTGGCTCGACTGTTACTGGATCGAATATTCGCTGGGTCGAAATGCGTAGAAACAATAAATCGTCAAATCGAAATTGAGATTTCGATTGTCATCCCATATAAAATCTCAGACACGAATGTTCATTGGCTCGACTGTTACTGGATCGAATATTCGATGGGTACAAAATGCGTAGAAACGATAAATCGTCAAATCGAAATTGAGGTTTAATAAACATAACCATATAATTCTAGATTACGTTTTGTCGATTGTACATATTTCGGCCACAAGTATTTCGATCCAGTGAATATTCATTACAATAAACAGTCGAGCCAATGAATTTTCGATACACCACTGATCGAAACAATACAATTCTAGATTACGTTTTGTCGATTGTACATGTTTCGGCCACAAGTATTTCGATCTAGCGAATATTCATTACAATAACAGTCGAGCCAACGAACATTCGATAGCATGATATTCCGGGAGTACGTAGTCGAAACCATGATTATACACTTGATAACAGGTCAAAAACGATATTGTTTTTACCGTGTTGAATAGAGACGCTGGTCAAATATTTACGATTTGGTTTTACCGCCTAGATTAGCATACTTTATTAGACTAATATTGCAACGCTGTAGCCGTGCTACGGCCTTGCTACGTGCTACGGCGTAGCATTACACTATGAATTCGAAGCGCATTATTCTAGTATTGTATCTAAAATAGTTTTTAGGTTTGGAAAAGTAGAAATGATTTTATTTGTATTTAAAACAAATTAATAGGTATTTTATCATTACTGTCTAAGAATTATGTTTGTATATTCGTCTCGAGTGGTTTTCATTTCAAAGTATTAAGCTTCATGCAGATTTAAGTTTTATATATGAAATATTTCAAAAATATTCTATCGTTAAATCGAATATCGTCGAAATACAATACGAGTAATGACAAGTCTTCAATTAACTATTGATGTGCGTAGAGAGAAAAATGTGTAGCATTCTTCAAGTTATTTCTAAAAAATAAGAGATGCTATCCATGGATCTGTTACGTGTTGTTACAGGCTAGAAAATTACAATTGGTCCTACTACTTAACTCAACTTGAAATGTTAAGTGTCACAAAATCATTTAATACCTAATCTAAAATCTACTAATTCGACTACAAACAGCTCAAATTCAACGAATTGTACCTATAACTTACACTTGACGCAACCTGACCGTAACACGACACTGTCGCCGACACTAACAACAGCCCGAGGCACTAAAATACCCGTGAATCAAGCAATAACAAGCCCTACACCATTATAATAAGACCTTTGACATGTGCTTTTTGAACCTCAAATGATGTACAGCGGGTCTAGAAGAAAAACGCAGTATACGCGTATGAAATCCATACGCGCATACTGTCTTTTTTCCTTTAGTCGTCAGTACTAGGGGACGCGTTCTCGACGCCTTAGGCGTCCTGTTTGTTATTTTTACCGCAGGATGGCTCGTTAGGAACATCTTGTTTCATGGTACAGTGATCGGGGCTGCGGGGGATCACTTTGATGGGGCCCCACCTCCTCGTTTGATATATTCCAGTGGAACTCGAGAGTCTTCAAATTAGTGCCGTACAAGTGAATGTTGCTTGTAATCTTAATTCGGTCGTGTTATATTCGTGGTTTAAGACAGGTATAGAGTTTGAGGTTTTTACACGGCAACGGAAGCCTGGACCCAGATTAAAGGCGATAAAAACCTCTTGGTTAGAACTGGCTATCGTATTGTCAACGTTTTAAAAGCTCTTATTTACTTGACAGAGACGGCGACCGATTTAAAAACAATACCATTACATAACAGGTCAACGAAAATATAGTTTTTACCACCTAGAATAGAGGCCTTGAAATTCTGTGCATAATCGCTCATTTCACAAGTATGAACATTTAGTCGGACAATCGCTACCATCATCTTATCCATAAACCTTGCCAAACCAAGCAGCAATGTTCAGCAATGTTCCTGTCTGGGGATAACACAACCGGTGAAATACTAGCATACAGGCATTCCATCTAGGTCCTCAGTGTTGGCAATTCATTTGCAGTCTTAGGCTCCTTTGTCATTCCCTTAGTCTTCTCCGAGACGTAAACAAACAAAAACAAAGGACTCCACTTTGATTACAGTGCTTTGTATTCCTTATGGTCCACTGTAGGTAACATGATTTACTTAACCCGTCTCGTTTTCGTAACTTCTTTTTTTGGTACGCGGCATTTTTCCTGACCACTCTGACCAGTGAAATAAGAGCTCCCATAACCTTAACAGTGTTACAACGATGGGGTAGCTCCCAAGAAGCAGGGGCAGTTACTGGCCAGCGTTTTTTTGTGTCACGGGGAAGGCAAACTAACACACAGGCCACCTAATGTTAGCTGGATTCTGAAGCTCGTAGAAATTTGAAATCTTAAGATAAGAATCTCAAGTTTGCAGTCTTGAGATTGTTATCGTGAAATTACAATCGTGAGATTTCAAGTGTCTACAGAATGTCTACAGGCTTTAGAGTCCACCTACCATCAAGTGGCCTGAGTGCTCGTGTGACTCCTCCTTGCGATAAAAAATGCCTCTATTCTAGTCATTTAAGCATGTAAGAGTGAATGAAACATTCATATTTATATCTCATTCTATTAATATACATAATTTCGTCGCATACGGCCCATTAGTCCGCACATATTCGTACTTGTACTAAACATACGCACACATGTAGTAGACGCCATCACATTTCGCGGCATTATTAATATCTGTCACCGGCACGCGGCCCGTTTTCCCACATTCGCGTTCCAAATTCAAATCCTCCATAACAAAGACTCGATAATCTCGGCCGTGTCAATATAAATTTCATAAACTCCGCAGTGTGACCATGACAAAGGGCCGCAAACAGCCATGAATAATCTCCATTTTGAGGGTGTCAACACCAGCGCGTTCGCGCCAAAACAAACGTCACAATGGCGTCGCTAATCATGATGGTGATATAATGCAGCATTGTGCGCGGTGCATTGTGATAATGAGGGTCGATTAATTAGTTTAGGCGATGAGTTATTGGTCACTAGACTAGGCTATCGTCTCGATTTGGCCAGATATTACCTAAACCTATGCAAACTACTTATTGAATTAGTAAGTGTAATTGGGTAACCAAATCGTCTGGGCATCCTTCGATCTTTCTGTCAGTTCATCGTATTAAAGATGTAATTTTTTTTATTGTTCCGGACTGAAGATTTATAATTTTTTTACTTCCCCTAAAAATAAAGGTTAATATTACCCTATTTTCAATGATGCTAATTTCCTCTGTTCTATTTTGCAAAGTTTTTGGAACTGCCTAGCAGAAACTCTACTGTTACTACATAGTTACAGTTTTAATCTGATGATTAGAATTTTATTAAGTATTATTATAACTCTTATCAAAATCAATTTTGCCGACGAATAAACTATCATCTAAAATCTGTAGAGCCGCCTTTTAAAACACACTTCCGCATTATAATATCAGTAAGGATATGGCTTAACATAGAATATCCATAAAATGAAGCATCTTCGCCTGCACGCACAAAGCTTTCCGCGTAGAAATCGAATTGCAGTTCGAGAGATATGCACTCGCATATTCATGCTCAAACACGCAGACTTTATAGATACCCAGCTCACATTCGCGACATCTACCTATCCCTAAAAAGCGGGGTTGTTGACAAGCTTTACGTCATTCCAGACTAATTTATTGATATCGAGACACGTAAGCAACGCGTAACTGATATTTACCTAGCGGACCACAGTACTAACTACGTTGACGACTTCACATTTTTGTTGTATAAGAAAATTACATCTCAGAAAAACTAGTCACTTATGTGGATTGTTACAAATATCACCAAGCTATCAAAACCTGACAAATTTCATGCACTTTAAGAATGAGAGATACATACGGACACGTCAAATATATCCTTACATTACTTAGATTTTTAAACTTATCGCAACGCAGTACATTGCTAATCATCAAAATAATGTAATGAATGATATTTTTTATCCACACATTTTTAAAGCGTGTATGGGACTTTGGTGAAAAAAAACTATTTTGGATATGATATTCCGCAAACAAAGTCTAATTAAAAGCATGCAAGAGTCACTGCTGCACTCACGAGACTTCGACTTCGAGAGTGGAATGAGCGGAACGAATGTCACTCTTAGAGCTAGACAAATAAAATTATCCGCAAGTTATCAACTAAAGAAATCTGCCACAATGTAGCAAGTTATCAAATGGTAGATTACGTCAATCCCATTTTTAATTTTTCGATTTATTTTGTTATAAATGTAACTGATCCATTTTCGACTGTCAAAACTTTTCTTAATATATTCAAGGACGTAGAATATGACCCCGATAATTTGCTATGTAATGTGATTATGTGACTTACACTGACTAGGTACCTATTGTAATATAATAACTGTAATAAGTGCCAATCTTTAACATATTTAGGTTGCATATCAAAACATGCTTACTTAAAAATCGGTTTAAAATGCCTCCATGAATGACTCCATCAATTTTAAATTAAATCACTTAGCTTTTAACTTTAATCCCCGTTTAGCTCTGCCAGTCTGGCCAGCGTCTGCCATCTTGGTTGTTTGACGTTTGTGCGCAAACAGAGGGCGCTCGTTATTTAGCGTAAGTAAATTTCGATGTTCGCGGCGCCACTGTTGATACTGCGCTTCCATTTTCAAATACTATTTGCGCCTTTGATTTCTTCTTAATAAAACTAATGGGGATTTCAAATTTCAGCCAGGATTTCGATTGGAAAGATTAAAAAAAAGTAAATGTACTTAATATAATAATAGGCTATTTGACAACATTGAAAATATGCATCAAATTGTCGTCATCCTATTAGATAATAGCGTAAAACAACATATTTCACTTTATTTTAAACTAAATTAAGCATATTTTTTTGGAAATTACACGAAAAAAAATGTAATATATTTTGAAATTTCGCTATGCGATTGCTTTGTAGCTGTGGTTACTCGCAGGTGACGTCACACGCAAGTAACCACAGATCATAAGGGCATATATCTTCAAATGATTTTTCATTGTTTACTTGCATATAACGTCACACTTGTCACATGGCCAGCGCCACGATAGAAACAGCGTTTTGGCGCGGTTTCGGAAATTTAAACTTTTTAATTGATTTTTATTGATAATATAGTAGAATCTCACGGAAATATCAATGTAGTGTGCTTCTTATGTAATAAAGAATCATTTAATAAGGTTTTCTAAAATTAGTCAAATAGCCTATTGTTTGATTATAGGGTTAACCTATACTATAATTTGATAGTTCTTAATTAACCATGACGAGCATGTAGAGACGTAGTTGAACTTCAAGTGCTGTATGAAAACAATTTCCGGTGCATTCTTTTGATCCTATCATAGACTAAACTTACTTCCGGGTCTATAAAAAAAAATCAAAGCCAATGACCTCCGTGTGAGCCGAAAAAAAACAAAGCCCGGCAAGAGTGCAACCCAAGCATACCCCATTGTCTATGGTCTTGTCTCTGGCGGATGCAGCATGCGGGCGCGACTTGATGCAGGCAATGAGATAATGGGTGGCGGACGGCTGACGGATGATAAGTACTGCTGATGCGAAATTATGTCAGTTACAATGTTATTGGGCTGGCCACCCTGGTGACAGCTCGCAAATTGTCAATGGTGCTTCAATAAGTCAGGATCACGTCAAAAAGGAAAGGAAGTCGAAAGCAAACGTAGGAATCTATGCAGATATATCGTAAATAACCGTTTTCAATCCACGAGGGAAACTCCGCTACGCCAGTCAAACTTAGTTACGAAAATGCATAAAAAATTAAGTAGTGGGGCGAGGCGTCGTAGATTGAAAATACTATGATTTTGATTGTAAATACAACAGCAATTCATTTTGAAATAAATAAATATCATAAATACCTGTCAGGGGAAAATCTTACACAAATTGACCTAGTCCCGAACTAAGCTCTAGGCTTGCACGCACAGTCAAGTGCAATATATGTATCGAAATATTCCTCTCATAAAATATGTTACGAAGTTCTTATTACACTGGAATAATGTGCCTTGTGCCATATTTTTGATATGCTGCGTTTTCATATATTTTTACACTTGACTATACTATGGGTACCTACTAAACAACGTTAAACATACTTTTATAGGGAAATACCTACATAAATCATAAATACACAGAAAACATCCAAGTGTCAATGTTTCGTTTATTGTATTAATTTACTAACGTGCGTTACTTTTTCGGGATTTGATAATTCCTGGTATAACGTAAAAAAAATTTGCATGAGAAATTGAGAATAAAAAAGCCAATTTCTCATTTTGACTTATTGATGAAAAAAGCAATTAAAGTTTGATAGGCAGCGTCTTGCACATATAAGTAATTATAAAAAAATATTTCTGTTTTTATTATTTCGTAATAACCGGTCAGTAAAGCGCCAGGTTGCGCTAAGCCACGCTCAAATCCCGTCGGCTCTTAACAACCCCGTAATTTTCCAATAATTCCACTTCACTTTTTCTAAATCCCCGTGAGATCAAGTCAAAGGCTGGCCGCAATGAAATCATCTGCCTTATTTCTTTGATAAAAAGTAAAAATTGTTTATGGTATCATTGTGCGGATACGGGCCCCATTCAGCGCTGCCAACATGTCAAAACAAATTCGGGAGGAGAACTTGATTTGTGGGTGTAATAACCGCGAAAATATTGCTTAATATCACCGTGAGCTCGGTTAATGTCTGTTGTAATGTAAGCAATTCGTAAGCGATTATATTTTGGTGAATGGAGCGGTTTTTGCGGATTAGCAAAGGGCGGATAATGCACCTGACTCGGCTCTTTGTAGGGCAGGTATTGAGGTTTTTTCTTGGCCGGGATTTGTAAGTGCATTAGCTTTGCGGTGTTTGCGTAGGATGATTGATAGCAGTTTTTTAAAGATATTAGAATGCAGGACTCCCTTAATAAGGCCCTTTTAAAGTAAAAATACTAGACCAAAATGAAATACAGTCATGGAATCGCAAGCCTCTAAAGAGTAATTAGTAGATGATGTTATATTTCAGGAAAATACAATAAAAATAGTATCATAAAATGTTGGTAGTAAAGTTAAATTTCAGCTTATTGTAATGTGGTCAATATAGAGCCTCTGCCTTATTAAGGGTTAAGAGCTTTAATATTCTTGGTTTAAATTGACACGTGAACATTTTCAGAATCTACTAAAATCACTTTTCAAATTTGAAAGAAAGAGAAATTGACCACAATTTCAAAGAGTTTGTATGGGTTTCGTACAGTCAAGAACTTAAATTTGGGACGCACCTTAGATCCAAAGTTAATCTGACATTCTACAACAATAACGTTGAGTTTCGGTTAAGGTTCAGTTTTAAGTTACAAATGATTTCGCATCTCTCATGATATTGTCGACTTCAAGCCTATTTTTTTTTAAATGGATCCCAAAATTAACGCTCGTGACCGTACATGAAGTCATTATAAATCATAATTATAAGTATTATGTATAAAAGGATCTGTAAAAAGTATTTAACTAAAACAACTGGGTTATAAGAATCATTAAAACAAATTACAAACCGTTAATTGTACAACTTTGTTGAAGTACAAGTAACAAAACAAATCAGTTTTCTTGTTTAATTCCCCGTCGAATAAAACGCCAAGTTTCCCACACAGGACGATACAATATTAAACAGTAATAAAATAAAGCACGTCGCTCAAAATTAATCCAAACTTTATAGAGAGTTAATAGGGAATATTAAATAAATATTAATTTTGTGGATTGCTGCGCAAATGTTTGGGGCTTACTCACGCTCGGGCGGCAGGGGTCGGCTCCTGTGCTACAGTCTATAGTTTAAAGTGTAGGTTAAAAAAATGTTAGGTTTAGTATAGTGGTGGTAAGAACATGGTGCAGGGTCCGTCCGGATCACGACTACTGGCTTAACCAGTAAACTACCGCCACGCAGCAGCGTTCACACTTTGTGTTCCGGTGTTGGGATAAGACAACCGGTGATATTACTAGCATAGAGGCATTCCATCGTAGTCCTTTTCTGCCATCAGCGGGCCTAGTACGGCTGCGTCTATCGCGCGTCAAATGTGGATAAAGCATCCGTCACTCTCGTACTTATAATACGTGTCAGAAAGTGACGGAAGGATGACCCACGTTTAATTGTCAGATTTAAAAAAAGATTTTTGTCAAATTATTCCTATTTTCAACTTACTTCAAACAAAGAGGAGGTTCTATGTTCCACTGGATGTATTTTGTAGACATTGAGATTGGTATGCTCTTTAAGATTTTTTAACCATTGTTGCATTATGCGAATGCAAAGTTGATAAAATTAGTTTTTTATTTTAAAATGGTATGGCAACAACTTATGTCATTAAAATAGTATATTCTTATTTTTTTGGAAATATCCCAATTGTGCAAAATTTGAAATAAAGAGAATGCTTTTAATAAACTCAATATCGTCATAAATATACACTTAGTGTTCCATTTTCCACTTTAATTAGGAACAATTTAATAAAACTGCTTAAGCATAATCCGATTTACCATTCTGAATTCACAATTTCACTTAACCTCAAAATTTCTGCATCACCTGTAAAAACAGCATCTATTCACCACAAATCAAAACTATATTTATCAAGCCGCCTATTTGTAGCGAATCACGTCACCAAATCACAAACAGCAATAATTTTGCTTCTGGTTTGTTAATAAAACTTCTAAATTCACAATACCTCTCCAGCATAAGGTAGATATCTCTCTGGCAGTCATTTTGTTGTGTGTAAGGTTCTGGTTTTTTGTCTGTCTGCGTGATATTTTGATAAGTACTAAATAAATGAGCGCATTGATGGGCTGTCGACGCTGTTTGCTCAGCTCTGATTGAATACAATCGGTGTAGAATAAGGCTCCGGCATTGTCAGTCGGCTGACAAATCAGCCGGTGACATACCTACTGACGTTGGTTTAACGATTATTTTTATAATTCGAATAGCTGAGGAATAGACACGTGGCTTTTTAGGTATAATAAGGTTCTTATTTTGTTCGCGTCTCAAACTTATTTGAGCATTTCTCTTTTTTTTTGCCACTATGAGTGACATCTCCAGAACTTTCCATACAAATATTTTGGGACACATTAGAATATTATTTAATTATTGCATAGTTTGATGTTCTGACTGCCAATTTTTTTTAAATTCTGGAGATGTCAGTCATAGTGGCAAAAAAAAGAGAAATTCTCATTTTTCATGTCTTGCAGACTCTGTAGCAGGTTTATGTTAAATGTTTAATTTAGAAAAGTATTTTTTTTTCGAACCTCATTTAGATTGGTTCGTTAAATTGTAGACTTAGTTATTTAGGAGCTTTTTTATAATTTTTATTGGTTTAATTTCGTTATTGGCGATATATAAACTCGCTTACATAAACTTAATAAAAAATTATGTTTCTTTACATCAACTGCAATCATTTCTACAAAACAATCGACGATCGGTGTCACGTCAACACAACAAGTCCTCAACGCAGTGCGCTCTTAAGGGCCCATAAATATCGAAATAATTATCTGAATCAAAACGGACAATCATCGCCTTGACGTGCAGCAAATGAAGAGCTAAACAAACACACGACCATCTTTATTTATCATAATTATGGGACAATGTTGCCAGTCATCGTTCGCAGGAATCGAACACCTACGAATGAAAACGAATCCTACGTCACTGTTTGCCCACCGCATCCTTTTTAAGAGCAACTGATTTCCATCCTTATGTAGCTCGAGCGTAGGTTAAATCTTGAAAAAATATTAAAATCATATTGGCGCCAAAATTGACTCGCATTGTCAAGATGACAGCGGTCTGGGTGGCGCGCATTTTGATCTTAATGAAGGGAAAATTATGTTCAAGACTTTTTATCAGCACCCCGTTATTAGAAGTAAAATGCGCTACCTGCTGAGAGAAATTGAGCATGGGCGGTCTCATAGCGTTCGTCGATAAGGCATGGCTTTAGAAAAACAACATGGTCGGTAGCCAAGTGGGTGTAGCGTTAAAAGCCCTCCGACACACCCGAAATGTCGCTTCACTCGAGACAACAGCCGTTTAGAAGTAAAACAAATAACTGAATAGCGCTCTTAGGTGGAGAGTCCGAGAGTGCGTGCTGGCAACACCGGGCATTATGCACAAGGAGATTGAAAGAAAGTGCTCGACACGAGAGCGTCCGAGAGTGCAACGAGCAACGCCCGACGGCTCCCGTTCATTAACTAACCTCCTTCATAAACAACCTCGCGTTCCTGAACGCAGCCGAACAAAGATGGCGTTCCCGCGCGACGCGCACCTCTGGGCAAACAGAAAAAAAACAAACACTTCCAATAAGCCCTCGAACTCTCCGGACGCTAGTAGCCATGTAACAAGTGCAGTTTGTTGTTATAACGGATCACACACGAATCGTAGACAAAATGGCGGGCATTTATGCGCGGACAAGCGTTTTCATAACGGAGCGGGCGCGAGAAACTCGACTCCGGGAGGGGTACACATCCATTTCAAAGAATAAACACGGAGGAAACGCTCTCGATGTATAAATAATAAATAAAGAGTATATTTTGCTGCGTTCCGAGCGTGCGTAGACAAAGACTGAACGCTCGGCGCGGCGCAAACATCGCTTGCTGTGTTTATTCTTTCGTCATTAAGGTGGAGTGTTGACTGCGTATACTGTAGCATGCTCTAGCGCTAATTTCAGCGAGGGCAGCGGGTAGTTGGAGATGTAGCGGAAGGCGATTTGGGTAGGCCGTTGGTTTGATTTCCGGTGCTGCCTCATTCATACTCACATCCATATCATTACTAAGTAGGATCATTTGGATAGTTTCTGGGTCTGCTCTTAAATCTCATTTATCCTGTGTTGGATTTAAAGAAACAGAAAATCATTACCAAGAACAGATGAAAACGTCTAATACTTCACTGCCTCGTTAATCTCATTTTAATTAATCAATTCACGAAGACTTACTTTTTTTTTGAGTGCTACTCCGTCTATGACATACCTACGTTTCCTCTGGTCTTGCAAGTGTTCATAAGATTGATCGCAGTGGTCACTTGCCTCCCATTAGGTGATCCGCAAATTCTACAATGCACATTATCCCATAAAACAAAGTGCAT
Source organism: Acleris cristana (assembly GCA_948252455.1). NCBI lineage: Eukaryota > Metazoa > Arthropoda > Insecta > Lepidoptera > Tortricidae > Acleris > Acleris cristana. The sequence goes on from OX411789.1 coordinate 14,448,751, forward strand.
TTGCACCGCGCCTATCTCGATAAAAACTCGAAACTCCAAAACAAAATAAAGCTTAATAAAAACGTGGAATAAATCCATAGTCCCCACCAAGATGTTAATTACCTGCAGTGTGGACAGCCATTCATTAGAGATCGCGGACACTATTCACGGTGTAATGTGTTTGCGTCGCGCCGGTCCCATTACCACGAGTGTTGCCAGCCTCCTCACTTATAGACGCGTTCAGGTTAACGCAGGCTTTTCTCTTCAGGGGGTTGCAGACGTTCAGCTTTAGCTACTTGCGTTGAGCACTGACTATTTGATTAGGTACTTATTTTTGTAATTTCAGTAGTATGTTGTTGGCTGGGTAGGTATACCATGAGCCATGAACTTATGCTTAGGTACTTTGATGACTCAATATGAAAATGGAACCAATTACTACAATTTTTAAGTTTAATAAAAGTAGTTAATATCACAAAAGTTATACTTTATCAATGGTTCCTGTATCAAAAACTAGGCAACAAGCCAATAGAAATCTACCGTGTTTTACCGTATGGTGTCGTATACTATGTTAAATAAATCGATCTTATCGGTCAATCAGTAAGAAGCTTGTTCTTCTTCTTCTTCTTAATGTGCCTCTCCGGCTAGCGAAGGTTGGTAGTCAGCTCAGGAAATATGTCCTTACCTTGTTAAAAAGCTTAAAATAAATGTGGTCCTATTTTCAGATTCGCCTAATTTTAAAATCGTATGGATCTTATAATGTACCTACATACCTTTTAATATTTAAACAATGCCACCAATACATATCAAAAGAAAGCGTGGATCCAATTATTATATGAATTAAGAGTTGTCTTCGATGCTATTGGAAATACAATTGGTGTTGTCAATGATAATTAACGAGTTTCTTTTGTTGCAGGTTAAAATATGGTTTCAAAACCACCGCTACAAATGTAAGCGACAAGCCAAGGAGAAGGCTATGGCGGAACAGAATCAACACAATCAGGTAAATTTACTGACTTCTTTAACGAGGGTATGATGTGAATTGGAGATGTATAAATGAAAAACTTAGGAAGCAGTAATTTTTACAAACCTGAGCAAAGAAAAGTAACGGAAGAGGCCCGACAATTCTAATTTGGAACATGGGTTTTGGAATGTAACTTAGAGCACGAAACTGGTCTTTCTTAAAATCAATGTTAAACTTTCTTTTGTAGCTTTTGGGTACTTAGAAGCAGTAGCTAAATAATACGCCTGTTGACGTTTGAACCTTAAAGGTTCAACAAATATTAGAGACAAAAACACGAACTTGGAAAAAATAATCTGACAATTATATTTGGTTGAGCCTCGAAATGATTTTTAAATTACCATAAACAACAAATAGATTCAAGTCATGACATCTTATTTTTAATTTTCATTTCAGTCAATATCTAAATTTTGTAACGGACGTTTACTTTTGGTTTAAAAAGCTCCACAAATTTTGTCAGCAACGAATTGAAATCCTAGGCGGTTCGGATAAACGAAAAACAGGAAAAACGTCAGTTGAAGAGTCATTACGTGCCGGGCGCCGAACCCCGTGCTCGGTAAATTTAGCCAATTGCACTGGCAACACACGCGCCGGCCAAGACTCGGCGTGCACACAATTGTGCTTTAATGAAATTAAATATCGCACGCCCCTACTTACATCAAAAAGAAGTAGACATGATAAAAGCTTAATGTCTGTTTCAGTGCTATTTTAAACTTTAGTCCTCGATGTATGAATTTAATAACGATTTTAACTACGGTAACTAAAAAGTATGCATTTTAAAATTTAAATTCAAAAAGCAATGATGAGCGAAAATCTATTATTGTGAAAATGTTGATAAAAACCCCAGCTATGCGCGAAGTTAACAAATAAGTACCAAGTTTTAGTCTATTCAGATTACGATAAAATATAAACAAAACAAAGTTTGAGCACAGATCCGTGCCTAAGCATACGAGGGGCTTACCCGTGGAATAATTAACATAAAGACATGTCAATCAAAAGTCTTTATGTTATGACAATTTTATAAAATAAGCAGTTGTTCCACGGGTTACGTAATAAATTGTTTTAAAATTTATCTTTGTATCTCCGTAAGTAAGTAAACAAAATACACGTATAGTCAAGTAATGGATAGGTACATAGGACCTTAATAATAACATGAATCAATGCAAAATTGTCCTCATCTTAATAGAACTCAGACTGTACAATACAACACACGTGACTAATACAAACCAAGTTAAAAATCGACGCAACAATCAAAACCCTACCGGTGACACGGAAAACAATAGAAAAATATTCCCAAGCTGGCAACCCCATGATTGTAATTGCCGCGCCCGCGGGGTTGCCAGATTCACCGGTGCGGGCCCCGTATTTTGTTTCCCATTCCGGCTCCGCGGGAGATTGCTATCAAGTGGGCAAAGTCTAGTCTATCGCCTTCGCAAACACGTCCCTACAAGCTAAAAGGGCTCATCTGCAATTTAAAGCCAAAGGAGATTCGTCACTCTGATCATATTAAGTTAAGTCGAAATTTTAATAAGAAGTTGGACAGTAGATGGGCCCTTTTTTCTAAGCGGGGTAGAAAAAGGGTCGCCGGGGACCGGGGGGCCGCGTCAGCGATGATTTTTATCGTTGACGTTTTTAATATTCATTATTCATTAGCATTATTGAAACGGCGTTTTAGCGTTTTTGAATGACGGCCGAATAGCGTAGTGGTAATAAAAAGCTCGGTTATTAAAATTAATATACTGCTGACCTGGTAAAAATATTTGGATTCTAGGTTAGTCTTAAATTTACCCCTGTAATTCAAGCTAACTGGTATTAAGTAGCAACTACTTCATTAGGCTGCAGTGATTGAGTAGAAATTAAGTAATGTGGCCATCATACTCTCCTTTTTCTAAGTTATACATATACAACCGCCTAACAGCTGCGTTCGCATTGTTGTTTTCCGATGACATGGGATAAGACCACAGGGTAGTGATTCTTTCAAAAGCAAAGGTGAGCGAACGCAGGAGTGAATGTCCAAGCGGCGAGTTTAAGTAGTCCCGTCAAAGCGAACAAAACACATTTCAGCGCGTGTATTCAATTTGGCAGCATGGCTTCTCGAACGTATAAGGCTGCCTAATTGAGAATGCACGCGCTAAAATGTGTTTTGCTCGCTCTGACGGGACTACTTAAACTCGCCGCTTGGACATTCACTCCTGCATTAACTCACCTTTGCTTTTGAAAGAATCACTACCCTGGTCAAGTTACTAGCATAAATATGCATTCCACTTCAGTCCTCAGGGTTAGCTTAGCAACGCATTTGCAGTTCTGTGATCGTAGGGTAGTCTTGAGAATGCCAATATATATTTGGATGTTAGTTTTGCAGACTTATGCCGTTACTTATAAACGTGGAGTAATCATGGAGTAGCTAAGCCATGCTTTGTCCTTATCCGTCGAATTCAAATGTCACAACGACAGGTAAGAACAAAACATGGCATAGCTACTCCAAGGTTTTTCCACGTTTATAAGTTAGGGCATTAATCTTTGGATGTAAAGGCTGCACTAATTTGGGTCGAATTTCGAACACTAGTCCATGTCGTGGATTAAAACTGAAACTTTTTTCCTGGATAATTTGGAAGTCCTTGGAGTATTGTTATGCGAATTCTACACGGATCAAGTCGTACGACGTACGTAGGCAATCGCTAGTAACTAAAAATAAGACAAATCGTCTCTTAAGGTAGACTTACCATCATTATTTAACGAGCAATTTTATCCACAGTCATCATCATCTCCTCGAAGAGTGGCGGTGCCAGTCTTAGTAAAAGATGGTAAGCCCTGCGGCTCGGGGGAGTCGTCGTCGCCGGCGCACTGCGCGACGCCCACCTCTGGGTACGGCCAGCCCAGCCAGGCGGCCTGCTCCAACCCGCTGGCCAGCTACCGCCAGCCGGCCTACCAGCAGCAGTGCTCAGGGTACCTACCGCTCCAGGGCCGGGCGTGGTAGAAGTTCCCCCAGCTTTATCACGAGACCATGTTCAAGGAGGAGATGTATTTTGATTAGTGTGGTTTGGAGTGGTTTTTAAACTTCATTTTTAAAGTTTCGATTTATATACTATCTTCTGTCTTTATTGTTGAAGAAGAATCTACCGTTTGTCCGGAGAGTGCCTCTGTTGAGATCGAGTGGTAGGTTTTTCTCAAATGGATATAACATTGACTTCATTGTATTTTGCCATCATTTCCATTCATCTATTTTTAAATTTAACGATTTAATGTAAGTTTTGAAAATGTTACCAGCTAACAATTTTTCTACCACTTTGGTAGTTTTTTTATACAAACCACATTCAAAATGGACGTTTCCCCCAAGAACATTGTCCCTGATGAGGCCTGGCGGAACGATCTGCCAAAGACAGTGACTTCTAGTGATAGTGAAGTGCAGTGACGTTTCTTATCGGGAGGAGGGTATGTACATAGTTAGAGATAAACGCAATTAAGGATTTGACTCGATTTCTTTGTGATATACTTGTAATTTTCTTTTGATTAACACATTTTCTGCTAGTATTTGACTTTTGTGATGGATTTAGTTTACATCTGATCTATGGGTATTGTTATTTACTGCAAAGTTTGTTCAAAAGTGGTATTCGAATCTTTGTGACTGCTACATTATATTAATTACACGGGGACTTGTCTCAGTTATGTTTCCATCCATCGCAGTGGTGAACTGCAACTAAAATGCTTGTAGCATACTAGTGCGATTGTTAATCGAAAGCAAACCGACCCGGAATAATGCATTGCGATAAAGGTTAATTTTGATTGAAATATCATGGTGCGGTTTGCTTCAGTTTTGCTTTCGTGGCCAGTGTGGTACAAGGCGGATTGGGTTACACCGGTGAAAGCCGATTTGTTTCAAATTACATCTGCTGCATATAAAATAAACTATTGTATTGTGTACACTCAGTGTCCCAAAAAATTGCTGCCATTTATATTTTCAACTGCCCCTTTAAATAAACAACTGCGGCAATGGGGATGGATATTGATACAAGAGTGCGCGTATCACATTCATCGTTAAATTGGGATGAAATTTATGACCAAAAGCTGTTATTTTATACGTTCGTTTTTGTCATATAATTTAGATGTACTTTTAAACAGCACAAGAAAAGATGTAATCCAGTTGCAAAGCAAAATAATTTACAGAACAGATTTGTTAGTTTCTGTATTACTATTTGGTCGACTGGACGAGAATGCCATTGTTTGAACTTTTTTTGTGCAATAAAGATACATTAACAAAAATAGTTTGCTAACAGTGCGATCTGCAATTGATTTTGCAACTAGGGAAAAATAATATTATTTATTTTCCCATACAAACACGTCAATGGTCTTAAGTTGAAAGCATTTGTCAGTTATTCTATTTATCTCTTTATGGAACTTTAAACAAATTTCAAATATAATTTACAATAATAATCTACTTAGTTCATTCTACATATAGTAAGAGTCTAACTCATACATACCACAAATTATTTTTTAAATAATATTTATTTATTAATCAAATGTGAAAGTCACCAATTTTTTCTTTATTACTATAAAAAAGTGAATACACAAAGCCGTTCACAAAGCGGTATGAAGCAATACCTAGTACAATAGCTTTACCTTTAGCGTCGTACGCTTTTTATTTGCTTAAACTGACTTACTTGGAGTACTTTCACGAGTTAATCTCTGTAAATAACTGAAATTGTGCCAGTAAAGTTGTGTGAATAGATACAGTTGGTGTTTCGTGTGTGTAGATATAACGTTTAACTGTACATATTACATTAGGAACGTTATCGTGTTAGGTAGGGACCTAATTTTGACACAAGAACGAAGGCCAGTTTAAAAAAGACTTTTTATATAATTTGTAGCCAAAACTTGGATTGTAATGAAATCGAAGAGTTTTATATAGTTTGGAGTATCATCTTTTGCGAACTGGTCAAAGTTTCTTAACAACGAATAAAGATTGTGCCAAGAAATATTTATTTAATTTAAAAACACTGCCCCTAATTTAGGGCAAACTGTACCTTCAGATTAATGAAAAATCACGATCTATACCTACATGGCCTACAGTGTTTTTGTACTTAAGTATTATTTTCGCTAGAGTTTTATAGATCTTTATATTGCAATTTCATTGTAGAAAAATTAAATTTAGTAAGAAATTTACAAAGAGCGCTGGCAATACCTCCGCTCGAAGATACATAGCAATAAGCCTTTTAATGTAACTTAGACTTACGCTCACTTGTAACAATTGAAGGAGATGTAATTAATGTTTTCCGACTTAATTTATATGTTCTGGACTAGATCGATGTAATTATGTAGGTATAGGGGAAGTTATTATAAAATAATTATAAATACTAGTAATAATAACGAGAAGGAATTTGTAACTATAATGAGAAAGGAAGTGTAATGAATTTCAATTTATAAAATTAATAAAAATTAACGAGTTTTACCCAGTGTCTTTTAATAACACAAAATCCTGCATGAAATAAACCAATGACATCGTCAAAATAACTCCATGACCTTATAAAACGAAACAACAATCACCCGATACACCTCTGGTCCCACTCCCTCGTAAGCTGATTTTATTGTCTTCAATATTCCCAGATTACCGAGTAAGCTCTCATAACGCGTAACAGTTTATTCCGCATGGCAACATCGACTTTGTCGAACGTCAGTCACGGCCCGCCAAAACGTAATAACAACATGGCCGACATAGAAACGAAATAACCTAACTATTGACGATTGGCGTTGGAAACTGAGCTGTAACAGTTGTTGGGAAGGATCAGTTCATGTTGGAGGAACGTTATTGATTAGCTGTTCCGCTGTTGCGAGGTAATTTGGGTAGAACAAAGGACGATTGCACGTGCGCAGCATTAGAGGGGCACGCTAATAAAATGGCGGATTAACTCGGATGGACAGGTGAGGGAATTGCAAACTATTGGCCTCTTCACAATAAAATATAAGTCTCGCGTTACTACGGATTTACGTCAAGTTGCCAGCGTAATGAGAAATATTTGGGATACCTTGCACCCACGTTGAACACTCGAGCCGGGGTTAAATTAGGAATGGCTTACTGTTACAGTGTTACACAAAGGGAATTTGTGAAAACTTTATTATAATTTAAAACGACTTGAGTTTAATGAATATTTCAATTAACTAAGGTAACAGTACTACGACAATGAGTAGGTACTTACAGAAAACTCAAGATAGCATTTCTTTACTTTAAAAATATGAGGAAAAAACCATTTCCCAAGTTCCCATCGTAAAAATCAACGATACATAAGAGCGTACGCAAGAGAGAGGGTAAGTTAAACCGGGAAGTTTTTAATATCCTGCAATGGTCGTTTTCAATTAAAAAGTAAAAACAAATTATATGAAGCACAACCTTTATAAAAAAACACCAATTAAAACAGAAAAATCCCGACGTGAAGCGCTAATTAGACAAAGCCAGAGCATTGTGAGGCACGTACGATCGATCGAGATACGGCACGTGGCGAGAAAGGGTGATAACGCGGAAATAATAGAGAGACAATGCTTGCGGCAAACATTTATTTAGCACGTTGGGGAGGCCTATGGCCGGTAACTGACGTCATTCGATTGACAGGATAATGATAAAATAATCGATGATGGTATCCAACACAGGAATAAATAATAAATAGACAGATTTAATTATGGACTCATTAACGTAAGCCAACACTGCTGGGGCACGTTTTATAAAGCTACAAGTAACAATTTTACAGGTCTAAACTGGCAACACTGCTCAAATGGCTGGGGCACGTTATACAGGGTGTTCGGCAGAAGGACCGACAAACTTCAGGGACTAACTCTGTAGGTCATACTCATCAACTTTTATTACGGGACCGACATCCAAATCGCGAAAAAAAAACAGCTGTTCCATACAAACTTTGAGAGCTAATGCAGCCGAAATGTATGGAAGAGCTGTTTTTTTTTCGCTATTTGTATGTCTGTCCCATAATAAAAGTTGATGAGTATGACCTACAGAGTTAGTCCCTGCAGTTTGTCGGTCCTTCTGCCGAACACTCTGTATTAAGCTACAAGATAAAATTTTACAGGTCTAAACTGGCAGCAATATATGGATCCCTAAAAATGAAATTTGGAAATTAGATTTATTTCATACCTGGAACGAGGCACAAGAAGGGTTCAAATGGAGGTGGAATTTCGAATAAAATTCTGTCATATCAAAGCATGTAAACTTTATTTTACCTTAAAGCAAACGACGAGACCAAATCTGCTGGTTTATTAACAACACATATCATACAAAAAGTACTCACAACAGTACATTTGGTTTTTAAGATAGTGAAGTACACCTACAAGTAAGTCTACATGCCCAGCGTTGTTACGTCGTAAAGTGATACACAATTTACAAGTGCAGAGGTAGGCGAAGCCATGTCCAAAAGGAACAAAAAAACATAATTATATGACATCAACTCGGGTTCTGTAAGTCGTACAGTCGGCCTTATAAGAAACTGAACACTTTTGTACCTTGTCGCTATAACCATTGTACCAAGCTTCAAGTATCATAGCAGCCGTGGATAAGAAAACATAATTACACTCAACCTCGCCACGTATTTAAACAGGGGTCGATACGATACGCCCCTACACCGATAACTCTGCAAAAAAAGCATTTCCCTGAATCCCCCTTCTGAAAATCGCGCACCGTGCATAGTCGATCTGTAAACAAATTTGAGAACATTATTCCTGTTTACGTGGGGTTGCCATCATGAATATAGCGGAAGGGGTTGCTTAAGATTCCCATTCATGGGCTGAGGAGTTCGTCTTGGCCTTAAATACATGAGATGTAAATGCAAATGCCGTTATTAGAGATGCATCTGTTTTGGATTGAAATATTGCCTACGTTTGGGAATGGGATGGAAATAGGGTCCCGTACCCGAAGGGTGTAGCCCAACGGGACCCTATTAATATGCGTTATGCTGTCTGTCCGTCCGTCCATCCGTCCATGCTAACTTTAAAGAGCTGTATCTTTTGAACCGTAATAGCTAACTGTGGACTGTTTTATAAAGCTACAAATTACAACTAACAGGTTACAAGTTTCCATTTGACACAACCTCGACCAATGACGACCAGCCATTTGAGCAGTGTTGCTAGTTTAGACCTGTAAAATTGTAACTTGTAGCTTTATAAAACGTGCCCCGGGTAGAAAACTTCTCGAGTGGGATCTGCGTACCGAAAGACGCAGCGTAGGCAGGCCTCCAACAAGGTGGACTGACGACGTGGCTAAAGTTGTCGGAAACGGGGAAGAAAAAGGGTAAGGATGGATGAAGCGGCGCAAGACCGGTTCTCGTGGGAAACCCTGGGGGAGGCCTATGTCCAGCGTGGATGTCTTTTGGCTAAAATGATGATGATGATGAGATAGGGTTGATTTTTTTCAGAATATGCGTATATTATATTCATTTTTATAAGTAGAAAAAAGAAAAATATTCTACATACAAATGTTTTTTTTGTCAATTGTCAATATTTTTTTTACAAATTTATAATATCTAATTGCAGCGTACCTATCCGGTTTTTTATAAGTACTTACTTACATTCCGTGTTTCAATATTTTTAATAAACTCGCTTTTTTTATATTAGGAAGGTAGGTACATACATAGAGAATATAGATAAATAAAAACGAAGCGGTAAAGCAAAAGAGGTTAGAACAAATACCTAATGCAATTAGAGGCAATCATTTTGTCACGGAACTCTTCCAATCCACAGCGCAATAAAAATGAAAACCGGCAATTAATCAAACAAAGAAATAGCAAATTGGGTGGGTACTCTACGAGCCTGTAGTGTTGTCATCGGTAGTAGACCGCAGCCGAGGGCTATGCCAGGGAATAAACCGTGCAAGGTCTGCGAAGGGGCCGCCTAATTAGAACAAAAAACGCGGGAAAACACAAGTATGCTTGACAGCGAGTCAGAGACAAAGAGCGCGAAACTCCCGCCAAAAAAGGTACTATACCATTCCGGAAACAGCTCTGCAATTTTCGACTTAAATTTCCACAGATAGGGTAGACTTTCACGAGGCCTTGGAAATGCCTGAAACATTTTGTGTTCGAAACGTGCGAAACGATAAAGTCTTATGTCTGATATTCCGCCGAACAATAGTAAACGTCAATGCTGTGTAGTTAGCTTTATTTTTTGTTATCACCAGAAGTTTTCAGGATGTTTTGTTGTTGTGCAGATGGTTGCGTAGGGAGAGAAGCGCCATCGCGTCGATTGTCTCTGGCACGTTCGAGCGAAGAGGCCACAATCGATAGAGCACGGTGTGCGTTGTAATGAATTTATTACACAGCTTCCTGGTTGGTAAAGGATGCTTTTATTTTGTGTAGTTTAACATAAAGTTGTATAGTTGCTTGTGGGTTATTTTAGATGAGTATAAATAAATGATAAATTTAATACAGTGCATACCTAGTTACTTATCTACGTTAGGAAATTGTACTAGCAGGATGATTAGTTGTGCTCATGACGTAAGCGTCATGAATTCATGATATTCATATTGGAATGGGATCAAATAAAGGATCGAAAAGGACATGTTTTTCCTGTAACTCGTGAGGTTTTGGCGATTTGGGTGATTCTTTAGGTGGATTTATCAGTAGATAGAGTCGCTTGCGATAGAATAGGTATTATTTAAATTAAAAGAATCATACCTTTGTATTCTTTGTAGTTTGGAATTAACCAGATAATCTAGTGCAAAACCTTGGCTGAAAAATCGTGAATCCTGGAGACAGAAGGCAGATTCATCGGAATTCGTTTAACGCTTTCCCAAAGGGATTTTCTGCGTTTTTTATCCGGTAGCCAATAATTTCATCGAATTTCAGTTTCACTTCATCGATTGTATCATTTCATCGAACTCTATTTTCTGTTTTTGGGATATCTTAAACGTTAGGTTTAGTGCAAATTATTAGTACCGACTTACCTACCGACCCCATGGTTATGATGGGAAAAAATAATCAACCTAACGTTTGCATATTCTATAGGCTTCATACTTTCGATTAGTATGTAATTGGTCTATTAAACAAGCAATAGCAATTAAAAAAAAAGTTATTTTTTTGTTTTTTTTTCATTATGGACTTTACTGCACTGAAATTCAGTCAACCTATTCGCCATATAATTACTTACCATATTAAATTTGATATAAAATACTTTTTATCGAATAAACAGCTGGGTGAAGGTCCTATTCGGATCTCCTACTATACATCTATACATCCATATGGGAGCTACAAACACATATACACAGATATACACCTTCGTATATAAATATTTATTCCTATAAACATCCCTTTTTTGTCGGGGGCAAAATGATTTGCCACATACAAATTTAGCTTACTTACTCTGAAGTTTAAGTTAAATACGAAATGCAATATTCGAACTTACCTACTCGTAAGTCACGTTTTCCAAACTCTTCGCTTTCATGCTACTCCGTTTAGTAGTTTAGGCGTTGCCTGTTCGTATTGATTGATTGAGACATTTCATCATTCGCTGTTGCTGTGACTATCTGTCCCTAATCAATTTCCACCATTGTGCTCCATGTTACCACCGGCAGAAACAGTAAATTCCACCGGCTCTCGTGTCCACCTCACTTGACATTCCGGTGCGTGTTGTCAGTGTCAGGAGTGTCCAGTCACGGCGCCCGCGCAGCTCGTTAACAGCAGGGACCACCGGTGGGAACCGGCCAGGGTTCCGTGGACAGTTTGCGAGTGATTTGATGACGTATGACTATAGCTGATTTATGTAGAACCTTGTATAACAAAAACAACACGACAATCAGTTTTTGCGATAATAATAAGAAATAAATAACTAAATGAAAAGCAAGCTTTCAAACCCGACTGCATTTTTTATATTGTCGTCAATATAACACCTATGTGTATAATTGACATTTCATTATAAATCCTTTCTTAGTGCATATCTAGAGCACCTGAGGAATATTCGCTCCAAATTTAAAGTTCCAAGATTCAGCGGTTTTGGCTGTGCCTTGTATGTGTGTCAGTCACTCAGCCAGTCGCTCAGTCAGTCATAGGAGAGTTATACAGTACTAGCCCTCCTAAGCCAACAAACGTATCTCAGATTGAATTACCAAAATAAATTCAATCCTTTCCTCTTAGTAAAAAGGTTGTGACTGCTACAGTGGATTAATTTGAGATGCCGCTATTTGGCTTAGCCGGGCAGAGTGCCACGGATTCCATCCGAAAAGACGTTTATCTCTACTAAAAAGTCCCATCCTCGGGTTTCAAGCTATCTCCACACCAAATTTTATCGAAATCGGTTCAGCAGTTATTATAGTACTTATGTATATTGTTATAGTGTATGGATTGGATAGTATAGATAGATAGAAGATAGTGGCATAAAAAGCTGAGTGTAGACCATTTTGGGTTTCATGCAATTAGGGTAATAATAACAATCTAGGATTTAAGTCGATTTAGTTAAGCAAATTGTATTTTTTTTATCTTAAGTGCTTTAAGTGCCAAATAAATTTTATTTCATTTCATTTCATTTCAAGATAAATGTACTGACTCAAATGTATTGAATGTGTATTTTTGAGTCTGTAAAAATAAGAGTAGAGTTGAAAACTTGTTGAGCACATTATAATGTTGATATTATGTCCCGATATAAGTATTGCTGCCGTAATACCAAAGAAATGTAGCAGTCGAAGCATACTGTACTCTGTAAGTTAGCTCGTTAGGTTTAAAATTCTTATACATTGCAGTTATAGCCCCCTTCTTTAGTACGTATATTGCGCGGCAAAATTATTGTCGTCCATCACATCAAATTATTTTTGCCAAGCTATAGGTACCTAGGCATTTACCTACAAGCTACAATAAAATGTTGACTGAATTTAGTGCTTTATTAATCCCTACTCGAAAGAAGGGTGAGAGAGTAATGAGAAGCATCATCATGAATGAGGCAGACTTCTGTGTATGTCGGTCACTCTGTCGTCACCTAGGACTTAAAGGGGTGACTGTTAAAATGACCTCATTTTCATTTGTTGAGTTCTTAGCTGAGTTAAGTAAGTACAAAACTAAAATAAGTAAAATTACAATCAACAGAACCCTGCTTCGAATCGCAGAGTCGTGTTGACTAGGCAGATCGAGCTCTTCAATACACGCCTTTATTTTAATCCATTCACGTACAAATCAAGCGTTTGACAGTCAATGGCAGGTGCGGCATCATGCTGAGCGTTCTGTCAATACTGTCAAACCGATGTTAACGTCTGGCATTTTGTCTTAATGATTCCAATTTTCAATCAATGAAGGCTTGCTTTGATTTGTTTCAATTAAATAACAGCTTCAATTTGGTTTTTACAAATAGATTTAAGATTACTCAATGGTTTTTATTAAAGAATGATAGCCAAATATTTGATGTGATGTGTGTGCCATGGATTTTCACAAAGAGATTGCTCATATGGAGCTTTAAAGTCCGCTTTTATTTGCAACGCTCGACAACAAAGCCATTGAAAACCATTACACCAGTATGAAGGAATTTTATTTTTAAAAGGCACGACTTTCATCCTCTCGTGCGAAAATGGCGCGCGATCTGACAGTTCGGCTTTGGCGGGAAACGATTGTTGCCAGCTCTAATGGCGCATTCGTGAAACAATGGGGAAATACGATCTTTAAGCACAAAGGAGATTTCCGTTTGATGTGAATGCTACTGTACTTTATAATTTATACGACATGCATGGTACGAAGTTTGTATTTTAACCCCTGACTTAAAAGAGGGGATGATAAGTATATCTGAGTACCTATATATATTATTATGTGTCTGTGTAACTGTATATCTCTGTGTCTGCCTGTCAGCTCTAAAATGGATGGACTAATTTGTATGTTTCATGAAAATCGGTTAAACCGTTTTAGAGATATCAGCTTTGAAAGCAGGGGTTGCCATTATGTCGGAGGTTTCTATCTATTTATTTATCCATTTTTTTAAACGACACCATTATTCTAGTTGGTAGTGACACTGCCTACGAAGGGTAAATATTTGTATGATGAGCGCGAGTATTTTTTATTTGTGAGTATCACCTATATGAAACTTGACTTTCGTGACTGACTGACAGACAGATAATGCAATAAACAGCTGAACCTACGGAACTTCTTCTAGGTTAGCTTTATAAAAATTGTAAGGCTGCGTCATACTTAGTACTCGTAGAAGTTAGTTTTTAAAAGGAAAATACCATCCATGTCGCAAATATTATTTCTTGAAAAAAAAAACAGAGTTGGAGAACCGACAATGTAACAAGTTTTTTTTTCCCAGTTACGTAGATGTATTTTTCTTCCTATGTTTATCGAGGAATAGCAAATCATTTCTTTCCAACAATTAAAACACGTTTAAGCCTTATTTTTTGATAGCCGGTTATTAAGTTCTGGTTGTTAGAGCCTTATCTTATGAGAACCGTAGTCAGCGACATAGACTTTATTTGCTTGTCTCTGTCATTAAATAGTAAATCATGATCTACGTTATGCAAGTAAAAATAACCGACTGCGTTTTTAATGGGCCGTTAGAACGCGACCACTTGAGGCGCCAAAGTTAACAGAACGCAACAAAAACGCAGCAAGGGTGTCATTCAGGCTCATTACATAGAAATATAATGTTGGCACCTTTCACAACGGCACATAATTGCATGTAGTACATGCTCGCGCGATAGGGACCACGTTCAATGGTCTCTTGAGCGAGGCAGGGGAGATTACGAAACAATGGATTTTTCCGAAATACATAATAATTCGTCGCGGCAAATGGCGCGGTTGTTGTGCAGCTTAGAGTTCCGCTGTCGCAGATCGAACCTTTGTAGTTAGGTACTTACAATGACTGAAAAAAAGTACGAATAAAACTTGGTAGGCACACGAGACGATTTTTTTTAGGTCATATAGAAGGAAAATGTGCGCACAGGCGGTAAGAGAGATAGACAACCACACATGCATTCTCAAGACTGCAAATGCGTTGCCAGCTTTGAGCTCTTGCTAGTCATTTTACCGGTCGTCTTATCACCACATTGGAACACAACTACACTACAGTGTTTGCATTGTTTAATACATTAAATTTTAAAAAATATTCAATCAATAAACATATAGTTCACTACAGCTTAGGCTTTACCCACAAACCCACTTCTAGTAGTGGAAGGGCCTTCTAGGCCAAATGGGACTTTGTTTTCTTCCTTTAAAGCCAGTAGTGAACCATATGTTTATTTATTGAATAATTTTTAAGATTGTCATCAATGTAATTAGTAATTATAATTATTGGTTAGTGGAATTACTTGGCAATTACTTGTGTGAAAGTGTAATGTTTTTTTTTTTAGTAAAGCGTGTAAATTGTGTTTTGTGCAATAATCTAGGAGTCCGCAATAAGTACTTTGAGAGGAGAGTTATGTCAACTGCAAAAACAATACATTTAAATTAAAATTTCGCATAGATATTACAGTTAAAGTCAAGACGCAATACATGAATCCTAAACAGTCAGAAATTCTACTTCTTACCTAGAAATATTCCAAACGGTTAAAAGATAGCAAGGACAAAAGCGTCATATTTTATTCTTTCTAAAATCATTTTCATACCTTTAATATAATCAAATTAGTCAAGCAAACTCCTAATTAAGGCAGAAGTAGGAAGAGCCGGCTTCAAAGCGGAACCCTCATAAATATGCCTGACTCGTCGCGACACATGGCTGAATTTTCGAGATTTTTTTGGGTCCGTGCTCAAGTGCCGGCCGCTCGCCGCCGCGCGAATTATTAAAAAGTTTAAAATAAAAAATATAATGTCTATGCCCCGGTGTGCGGTCGCGCGGGAACGTGACGAGGTGCTTAGTCACGGACAAATGGGCGGGTAGGTTACGTTATTTATGGCCTTGTTTGTTTTAGCGTTAGCCAAAAAAGTTACCTACCTAATACTTAATTTGGAAAAGAGTTTGAAAAAATGAGGCTGCTGTTCGGAGTGTATTGGCAACATTGTCTAATTTTACTCTCATGGTTAAGTACTGTCGAATGTTGCTAAATTTAAATTGGTGTTGGTATTAATGTATTTATACATACATATACATATTTACCAGAATACTTACCTAGTTGTTACCTACCTTTCTCGGAAAAAAGGTTTGAATTTAATAGTACATTACTGCACAGACCGGGAAATAGGCCGTTGCGGGACGAGTAGAGTTAGCGTGGCCGAGACGCAGTCGAGGCCGCGCTACATACGAGTCCGGCAACCGCCCTTCCCGGTCGAGGCTTGTATAGTGCTTTTCTCCAACAATGCGAGAAAATATAACACAAATTGTTAAAATATTAAACACAGGTCAAAATTTCCTTGAAAAAAAAGAACAGAAACACGTACGATTAAAAGTACTGAAACAAAGCATTAAATAAAATCACACATTTAAACGTAATAAATTCAATTTGAATAAAATATGGTTTAAATTATAACATTTATTACGCGTTTATGTTATTTCGGCAATTCATTTTGTTTATGAACACAATTTCTATAAAAAAAACGTCAAACTATTTGATACACTTTTAAATACGCTGTTTGAAAATGTTTCACTTTTTAGTCTATGACATTTAAAAAGTAAAATATACAAGGAAGAATTTTGATTGCACGAGTGTTTGCCTGTTTGGAGTTAGTTATCCTAGTCCAAACATGGTTTTAAAAAGTAAAACACCGGGTACGTAATGAAATTTGTATACATTTTCGCGGCCGCTGCCGCTGGTAAATAATAACTTTTTTTTTTTAATTTTGCCTGGACCTGGAACTAGGGATTGCAAATCCGGATTTATTTTGTAAGGAAATCCGGATTTAATCCGGATTTCCCCATACAAAACGAATCCGGATTGCACTCCCTACCTGGAACTCAGAACTTCGCGGGCTGATTTTACGACAGTAAGGTTAACATTTCCGAGCATGTGGGAGAAAAATACTATTTTAGGTAACATTAAAATTATCCGCCTTTAATTAGGGTATAGAATCGTTATTTAAATCACTTTTCACTCTTACATAATATCGTAATCATGATATCTCTAATAAAACAAACATTGCATAAAAAGTATAAAAACCTTTTTAAAACCAGCAGCGCCGAACAAAACGCATCCAATGAATTAACTCTCCCTCGCAGATAAAATCTAACCAACCGCACGACAAAAGAATTAGTCAAAATAATACAAAAAATGTTATACAATAGCTTTCAAAACGAGTTGTGGGCGAAATTGTTACTAAAGTGTAGCAACATCTGTCCAAAGGGGAGCGAGACCAATCCAAACAGTAATATCACCACATCTTGCTAATCTAGTTCAAAACGTATCTGTACGTTTTAAGGCACATTTTGCTTCGTGTGGTGTATGTAGCGATATGGGATTTCTAACAGCGAATGTAGGTTTAACGCCATTACTGTCAAATTGTGGGCCAATCAGCGTGTAGCAACTCCAACCAATCGGCATAGCGCGTGATTCGTGTTTGGAATGCAAAATTTGGGGGGAAACTTAGAACAATTTGTAAGTTTTTTGTGCCCAAGCGGTGATAAATTAGTTCTGTTTGAAGTTGGGTTAATTTATGTACTTACGAAAATACCTAGTTAAATATTTTGTTAGTTTTAGAATACTTAGTACCTGGGTGCCATTTAGGTATTGTTGGTTGAGAGTAAGTAATCACACCATTTGAAATGGGGAAGTAATTAAATGGTCAGCCGTTATTAAAATTGATCAGCAAAAAAAAACAGCAATTAATTCATTTGGGCAGCATAAAAAGATTTGGGTGGCAATAAATAAAAATCGGGCTACAACTCTTTGTTCAGCAAACAATTTATAAACGGGTAACATTTTAAACAATTTCGATCAGCTTTTTTTGTCATTTGTCTGCCTAATAAACAGTCGAGCTGCAAAATAATTATTTGGGCAGCAAGATTTTACAATTGGTCAGCAGAGAAAACATGTCTGTAAGCAGTTTAATTAAGAGGTATGCATATTAAAATAATGGTCATCGTTTTTATATCAGGCCCGGAGGGCCAGAACAACCCAGAAATAGGAGATCCGCGTGAGCGGAGCTCCGTCGACTCTGTTAAATTTGTAAATTTGATGGTGGGTTTGGGATGTGTGTGTTGCCGGCACGGCAGTAAATTTGTTAATTACACCTTTGTGTACACAACTGTACCCAAAAGTGTATCTATTAGGAAACACTGCATTGGTATTTAAAAAGGGGACCTATAAAGAATAAAGGCGAACTTTTTTCAAGGGTGTATCTGCGAGGAAAGTGTGCCCTAGAGGAATAATTCTATATAAATTGAATAATTTACAAAAAAAGAGTATATTTGAATGAACTTTGTAATAGTTGCGCCCATTTCGTTGATGACCAATTTGATTTTATTGCTTCCTTTTTTCTGCTGGACAAAATGAATTATTTTGCTTACCTTCTGATTGCTTACCAAAATTTAATTATCTGTGGGTCGTTCAATGCAGCTCAAATATTTAATTTGCTGACCAAAATAATTTAGAGCAGCCCAATATGTCATTAATTGCTGACAGATTTATAAATGTTTGCTAACCATAAGTTGCTTACCAACTAGCTATTTTGGCTAACCAAATACATATTTCTGTTCACCAAAATGAGAATATTTTGCTGACCGGTTAATTGATACCCTTTGAAATGTAGGAGTGCGGAGAAAGTACTTAAGTAGGAAAAAAAGGTTTTAGTGGAGGAAGGACCTTGTGCAGGGTCCGCCCGGGTCGTTACTAGTGTTACTACCATCTTACCCTATAACCTGCCGCCAATCAGCAGTGTTCGCATTGTTGTGTTCTGGTGAAATGACTAGCGTGGAAACTCTGAGTATGCTCTGAGTTCTCAGAAGTTGGCACCACGTTTGAAGTCTTGGGATTGCAAATCCACTTTCGGTCCACTTGCTATCTGGTGGCATGTATGCTCGTTTGCCTTTTCCAAGCCAAACATCTCATGTGACACTAAAGTCCGTATTAATAGACTCATCTTGACGTTCGTCGATGTCTTGAGCATGATGTCCGTCACGAGATACGTCAAAGTAGTAGACGCTACCGCCGTAGAAAACTATAATTTTTAACGCGTCTTGAGACGAGCATTACAGTCGAGATCAGTTTATTAATTCGGCCCTAAAGTTCCTTTATACTGACAAACGGGTGAATAAATATTCTGATTTTGACAGATTAATCAAATCGGCGTACAGGTTAGATTAGTTCCCAAGGCCCATTGTCCGCACATCATTCAAGTGCAACCAGCAATAAAACTAACCCTCGAATTTCCTTATCGTTTCCAATTCGCTAATTTCCCCAAATTCTCACGGCAGCGCCACTGTCGCGACCCGCTTCCCATAAAGCTGAGATGCTCATTTTACCGTGAA
Organism: Acleris cristana; assembly: GCA_948252455.1. Lineage (NCBI taxonomy): Eukaryota > Metazoa > Arthropoda > Insecta > Lepidoptera > Tortricidae > Acleris > Acleris cristana. Next base: position 14,468,099 of record OX411789.1, read on the forward strand.
CTGTCAAAGGTGTTTTATTATTCAACTCATTTGTCGTAATGACTTTAGTAAGGCGGGGTTCGCAGCGTGCGTAGCGGCGTCGTGCGGCGATCGCGTGACGATGAAAAACGCCCCGCGGCGCGCGCTGCGAGCCGTCGCTCCCTATCACGATTGACAGATGAATTTGACTTCTTTATAGTGGTCTTGAGAACGAAGTGGCGTTTGACTGGACGCTCCCGAGTGTGAATGAGCAATTCCCGATTTGATGGGAAAGTGTGCTTGAGACGCTGACGCGAAATTGAGGAGTCGTGGCGTTTGCGTTTTGTTTTTTCTTGCGTGGCTAAGTTGGCTAAGTACACATTCTTTGACGTTCGTCAGCTGTCGTTTTATTAAAATTATGTAGCTTTGTCAATAGAGAACTTGACCTTCAATTTATCGACATGTGCTTTACGGGATATGGGACTCAATTCTCGTGACTTCGAGATGATTTTTCATGCGAGAGATATCGAAAAAATGTATGCAGTTGACAGTTAATCTCGCATGAAAAATCATCTCGAAGTCATGAGAATTGGGTCCCGGACCTTAATAATTTCCGGCGTAGATGCATACATACAGAGGCTATTTGAAAATAAAAGTTCGGAGATCATCCCTTTCTCCTAGATTAGTTTTGAATGGTGAGTAACCCGGGGCATCCGAAGTTTCAAATTTAGTGGGAAATCAACTAATAATAATCAGATAATGGTCATATAGCGAACTTCTATTAAGACCTTCATACCTGTTTGTGCTATTATTTATTGACTTTTTCGATTATTTTCCCAAAATATATTTTTGTTAGACGTGATTTTTCTTCGATTTTGCCTTTTTTTGCAGTTGGTTTTTTTTCGAACTGGATTTCTCCTAATCGCAAATTTTCCCACTAAGTAATCATTAGATAAAAAATAGGCAGGTGGATTTAGGTTAACTGTTAGCTTTGCAGCAGGCCCGAAGGGACAAACCATCCAGAAATAGGAGCTCCGCCGCATCGGAGCTCTGTCAACACTATTAAATTCATTTGACGGCAACAGTGGAAAAAACGCTTTATTCGCATTTTATACACTTTCGCAGTTTGTATACTAATGAAAAATTTCAATTCCAGACCCAAGGCACCCCTTAGTGTCATAAATAGGTATATGAGATAGGTTTAGGTTATGTTAGTTCTTTAGCTGTCCCGGAGGGCCAAACCACCCCGAAATAGGATCTCCGCGGTAGCGGAGATCCGTCGAGTTTCTGCAAGTGTATAAAATGAGAATAAATCGTAATTTTCACGAAAAGTTGGTTTCAAGTGTTTCAACCCGAGCGACGCTTGTTCTCCCAGGTTATATAAAAAAGAAGACTAGTTTGACTACCTATTGGGAACAGTCCTTAGAGGCAGAACTAAACATCGTTTCAATCATGCCTTGCATTTTGAGTAAAACTTACAAAGACATTCAATTCGCTTATGTTTAACTGTATTGTGCTTTACCTGTTTACAACTTACTGTTAATTATCCCACAAACCCGACCCTTTGTCCAATAACGGTAATCAACGGCGAGCCAGTAGCGACCTACCGATTATTACCGCCCCATTACGTCCCTACCTGGACAAAAAATCTAAAAATCCCTCAAGTCCGCTCATTCATCCTCAAGTGGTTTCCAGCAGCCCTAATTCCCTTTCATGTTGAACAATTTTTGTACCGAACCTTCGATTGACGCAAAAAGAAATTAAAAAAACTATTGATCGCGCACAAAACGCCACTTCAGACGCGCTTTGTCCGCCATATTGGAAAACGTTTTGACAGCTAGGTTGTAAAGGTGCGTTCATAATTTGGAGTGCATGTCGAATACTGTTGCAATTAGTGGCCGGCGCGTTGACGCTGATTTGCTGCCAGCTGGCGTTTTGTTCGGAATTGGCTGTGGAAATTCATCTGTAATATTTGAATGATTAACGGTTAACTAGCTTTTGCCTGCAGCTTCACGTGAGACTAGTTGATCGTAACGCCCTTGACAACTATCTAATTTTCTATGTTTAAAATCCTCCTATGTGCTTTTCAGGAGGTTACAGTAACTCAATTCTAGTATGGCTCGTGAGCCATGAACGAGATACGCATGCACATATATTTTTTCTATTTCCTTGTTAAACCATGGATATTGGTACACTACAGCTTTGGTGCCATGATAATAAATGCTGAGGCGGACAAATTCTAACAAAATATAGCCGGCACTTTCATATTTGGACCAAACATGTATGAAACCCTGATGATGTCGTTTATTCAAAATTGTATCAGTAGTTTAGCCGTAAGGGCGTATCAAAATGACAAAATTGCTTTCGCAATTATGATATCAGTTAGGACTAGCTTTTACCCCCGATTCTGTTCACTTAGAGGTCGTTTATAGTGAAACATACCCTAAAATGTACCATAGTCCTTTTCCGATATAACAACATACTTACCAAACTTCACGCAACAAACAAACTTACTTTTGAATGTATGATGTATGTAAACTCTTTATTGTACAAAACACAGAAATTCAAATACAAAATTTACAGAAAAGGAATGTACAAAGGCGAACTTATCTCTTTAAGGGATCTCTTCCAGCTAACCTTTGGGTGATTGAGGAAAATGAGAAAAGTAGATTGTGGCAACGAGTAGACCCAAGTACAAAAACAAAGTATAAGTATATTCATTAAATTTAGGAAGTAAGGGTAATTAGGATTAGGTACAAATTAAGAGTTATCTTTCAAAACCGAAGCTAGACTGACGGTAAAAGTACACTAAAGCCGCATTCCACTTTGGTCGAATGCAACCTTAAGCACAAGAATTTAATTTAAGAGTTGATAAGTGAAGTGTGAATAGTAAAACAACGTAAACGTAGTAGTTAAACACGCTAGCTTACTAACTCTTATATCATTCTCTGGAACGGTCACTAAGGTAGTGAAAAAAGTCCATATGTTGCTTTGACGTAAAAGATCGATACATCGACGATAAAAACACTAAAGTATCTAAAAATATTATTAACAACTAGAGGGCGCCCGCAACTTCGTACGCGTAGAATTAGTTTCCCGCTACTCCCCCCATTTCTTCCCGTTGGGTGTCGATTTTCGGAAAATCCTTTCTTAGTGCTCACTCACATCATGAAAGGAACCCCTGTACCAAATTGCAAGTTTCTAAGTACAGTAGTTTCGGCTGTGCGTTGATTTATAAGTCAGTCAGTTTTGCCTTTTATCTATATAGATTAGGAAACTTAGGAAACTGGAAATAGGGTTTTTGAGATAAAAAAAAACATTTTAGAGTTTGTGTTTTATTTCATTTGCGTTTGTGTTGAATATTTATAGAATATTTAAAGAAATAAAAATAATAAATCATTATTACAGTTACATAAATCATCGTGCTTCAAAGAATTCGAAATCTAATAAATAATTAAAACAGGCCGCCATTATAAAATGACAAAAACGTATCATTCTATAAAGCTGCACCGGTCCGTGCAAATTTCAAGTGTCATTTACCATTTACAAAGTTGTTAGGGATGAGTGACAGACCAATTTAATATTATAAAATGACAAAACGATAACTTGTTGTGGTACTCGAATATTATGAAGTGTTGTGACAATGACGCAGACACTTCAATAGTCAAATACCACACACTATGGTTTTCAATAATTTTAAATTCGAAAAAAAAAACACAAAAATAAACCCAGATTTCGTTTTTTATGCATTTGTGGGAGTTGAATTTCGTGGTTAGTGCTAAATAATTACCCTCTTATTCATAAACGCATAGCTAAAGTGTGCTTGAAACATGCTTTGTCCTTATCTATCATTGTGACATTTCCATTTGATAGAAAGAGACAACGTATACTTTAACTAAAACCTATTTCAAAAATAGGTTTCTATTACGAATAAGGAGGATATTCTGTATTAATTTCAACATCCTATTATTATTTCTATAACATCTAGAGCAATTTACTGTCATAATCTTACCTCTGGATCTCACCCAGTGTCAAACGCTTAATGCCGCTGTACTATAATTTCCCTACTTTTCTAATCAAGTTTTTTTATAATAATTGTATGAAAAAATTACACTAAGAGCCTTGTATGCCCGCTACCAGAAATATGGTTGCCGAATGTGCGAGTCGAATAATTGACATTGCGTTGGCATGATACAAAGCATCAGATAAACCTGCTTCGTTGCTGGAATGGTTTATATTTTTAAATCCCGACCGTTAGAAACAAAAGGCTCCCACCTTTTATATAAAAAAAATTGGATAAATACATGTTTTGAGCAATTTTAATTAGTCTTTAATCAAAATGAAGGTGTTGCCAAAGAACGCAAAAGCATCTGCAAGAGAATCATATTTTTATGGTCAATCACTGCTAACCGTCTTTTTAATCTATTTTTAACGTGATAAGCATTCTTTTTGTCTATGCAATAAACAATTATTCATTGTTATTTTCTTTTCCAATAGTTTACAATCACGACTGAATCATTCCGTTAATATCATCGGTGGTATAAATTAGCTAAATTTCTGACTTAAATTTCGTAAATTCATTTTTCTTACTACCGTTCTCCGACCACCGTTCATAATTTGTTTCACCACATAATTAAAATCTTAAAACATTGTTTAACACTGACTATTTTTCTAATCCAAACTAGACAATGCCGCACTAATACACCGCTCAGCTCTAAAATTCCGATGAACGCGGAAACTGAACGCCTAAAGCCCGACCAATTCGTGCGTGGCCGTCCAGCGGGGTGAGATACGTTGGGGGGAGGTGAACGACTGGGAAGCACTTCCTCTCCCCGCCACACAGTCCGCCTCCACTCACGCCTAGAAACCTTGACCCCAGAAAGCTTACATTGTATGGAGAATGCAAATAACGCATCTACACTACAACCTACTACTTAATGCACAAGCAAGAATATGTTTAAATAGGTGGTTGAAATTAGTTAGATGCCTTCCTCGGAGAGGGCAGACTAACGAAGCAAATTCATGGATTGCATTTGTCTGCCTTGTCTGATAAAGGCACCTAAGCGTAGATTTTAGTTTCTAAATTTAATTAAAATAAGGAGGTGCACAGAAGAAACTGTACATGTTTTTAAAATTTGCCAACACTATACCGCAGTTTGGCGAAGAGAGTATTGTTAAGGACTCTTCCTTACTTATAGAAAATATAACCTTGAATTAGGTCATGTGTCTCTTGCATCTCTATTCTCAAATGCTAAGAAACATACATGACAATATTCAAGGTTTTATTTTCTAGCTTCAATGAAAAGTTTGCTCTGCAATCTCCATAGTGTATAAGCTTCTTGGTTGCCCCGCCATCGCCAGTCATTTCGCTGGACGGTCGAGCTTGAACTAGTCGGACTATAGTATGGTTATAAAACAAAGCCTAGCCAGCCTTGTTAAAACAATATATATAAAATCAAATCGAAAAGGCTTCAGTGTCACCTAAACATAATAATTATGCAGAACATTGCTCTGTACAAATGAATAAACACAGTCAAAAAGGGGACTCACAGAATTGTTGCTTCTAAAAATGCGTCACATTAAACCGTTACAAGAAACATGTCAATTATTCTTGTTGGTTTAATTTATTGCCTATCAAATAGCAATAAAAACATCATTTTATGAAAGAAGTTAATGACATCGCCTATATCTACATATTATTCAGTATGCATCCTGAATTTGTCCGCAAAAAATACTCTAATACTTTACAAATATAGTCCAGATTTCTATCGCCACGTGGAGCGACCTTGGCTTGACCCGTGCCTAGAGCTGTAGCCGTGAGTTGAGCCGTTTTGATCCTGTGAATGACCTTGGCCTTGCCTGTTCTGTCCATAGTTAGACCTAGGAGGGTAGTCCTGTTGTTGTTGTTGTCTGTTCTGTTGGTAGCCCTGGTTATGTCTATTTTGGTTGTAGCCCTGGTTGGGGTTTCCGTATCTCTCGCGCTGTTGGGACCCCTGGCGGTTGTTGTCTTGGCGGTTGTAGTCTTGGCGGTTGTAGTCTTGGCGTTGGTATGAACCTTGACTTTGTGAATGGTGACTGTGAGGTTGGTAGCCTTGGTTGCGGTTCTGGTAGCCCTGGTTACCTTGGTAGCCTTGCTGATTGAACGCCACGTAACCGCCTGAATAAGGACCCGCTGACTGCGATCGATCTGTAACAACGTTGATTATTTAATATCTTGAACACCCTTAGCAAGAAACAGCCGCTCAACTTTCGATATGGCGGTCGGTTCAAAGAGTTTTTCTCAAAGACTTTTCAAAGAACAAAAAAGTGGTTAATTAAATAAATAATATGTGTTATTTTTTGTTTCTTAAGCGTTTCTTCATAGCAATATTGGTCTTGTATGAAGCGCTACTTCAAATGACCGACGTGTAAAATAGTCTAGTACCTACGCTAAGCCAATATGTAAAATCTACTTGCATTGCAAAAGCCGCTAACGTTACTGTTTACTATGTATCTAATTGTATGGCGTTGTCATAAGGTCGACGCGATCTGTCATCCAATTACATAAATTTCGAAAATCGCTAACTCAACGTTATGCATCTTGAAGTTCCTTGGATCAATTTACTACATTTTCACGATATGAATTTGTACAAAATAAATCAGTAAATCCTTCCAAGTCTGCGTTATTTTCCGATCTCTATTCGGTTTAAACAGTCACACTGCTTGTTTGAAGCACTCACTGCACTGTATGTACAAGTACTTACAATTAGCTGTAAGTAACGTATAATAGGGCATCAAAAACCCAGCTCAGGCATAATCCCGACTATTTAACAGTTCGGCTGACGAGCAAGGAAGGTACCACACAAAACCGCTGCGTCGCGACAGAAAGGCGTAAGCGCATCATATTTCAGTAGGCATGTCGGTTGTTTTGGGGCTGTGACACTTGACGCAGAGGCTGAGCGCAAATCGCGCCACGCTGAGTGTTTAATCGGTCGCTTTGTGACGCCCTAATGTCGCGCCGTTGAGATAGATACGGCAGAAAAGACTCGTGTTGTGTCGTGACAAGTTGTGATATACTACATGATACAAAGGGAAAAAGTTTTAAGTGTGACATCTCCAAACTGCTACACCATGCAATCCCTTCCATCCATTTTTTGTTACTTTACTTAAGATTTGAACACTAACAACGCGTCAACTTCTGATGCCTTGGATGTTCATGGAAAATGGATTTGGTTAGAACTTGTCTCTGTTGAAATGATTCGCCCCTCTATCGAAAATTATAGTGAAACTCCATAGGCATTATGTTAAATTGCGGTGGAGCAGCGTGGCATAACTACCGTGATACAGCACGACACAATTAATATGGCGCGCGGATAAATCAAAAATACACTCTCTGCCAACAACAGGAAAATTGGATAGTTCCCGAGGGAGCCGCGATAAACGACTTCTACGCGGACGGAGTCGCGGGCTAAAGCTAGTTTTCTATAAACCTTGGACCGATAACAATTCCCAATACTGGAATAAAAATAACGCTTTACCAATTCCGAATAGAACTGTTACTAGTCGGTTCCACGCCGCGTATTTCCACGTGTTCCGCGTTTAAATCCGCGGTCGCGCAGCTATAGGGCGTTGAGCCGCTCGGTACATGAACAGTGGATCCTAAAAGGATTCGGCTTCGTTGATACCTGCTTATAGCATTAGCACAACGGCAAATAAGGCATTACACCATTCACTTTATTATGCGATGAGCAAATAACTTGAAGTTGTAGATTAAGAGCTAAGCTTGCTTTGCCGCGGTTTTATGCAAACTTTTATCCACTCAAAAGTGAACAGAGTTTTGCATCCGATCGCGTTTATGTAGAATGCGATAATTCCTCTCCTACAATATTTTTTTTAGGATAAAAAGTAGCGTCTAACCCTATTCGTCTAATTAACTATTTATATTACTCGGTTTTGATGAGAAGAAAAAACCGATCAAGTGCGAGTCGGACTCGCGCACCGAGGGTTCCTTATTGAAGATAATATGCTTGGTAACCGCAAAAGAAAATATTCATTTTGTTGAGTTTTATTTTCTAGGCAATAAGGTCCATTTTGACTAGCCTAAATTTTAATACAGCATTTCTTGGTATTTTGTTATTTCTCAAAAACTGTAAATAATGAACACTTCATTTTATTTTTCCCATAAAATATAAGTAATTATCTATACGTCAGGATTTTTTTCATTTTTGGCTATAAATCAAAAAGTACATAGATAACAGAAAAAAAAAATAGTTTTTACATGTGCAGATTAAGATCTTTCATATGATACCCCACTTGCTATAATCAAACCACTTTCATTTTTCAATGCAACCGAGCCCTAAGATATTAAGTGTACCCTAAGGTCGCCATTCCCTCGGGAACTGCAGAATCTTCCGAGATAAAATTACCCTCCAAGTTATAAACTTTCACTGTATGTTTCACATCGATTATTTGAAGCGTTGAACTGTAAAGTACAAACCAAAACCGTTGCATTTATAATATTACTAAGGATTTCAATTTCCTATAGATGTTTAAGTACAGAAGTTTCCAGAGCTGAGCTATGCGACCGCGTGTGGGTGGGACACGTTTGCCTGATGATTGATTGCTTTGTTGGCGCCCACCGTGGGGCCAGAGTTCTAGCGCTGCACAAGTCGACAAGGTCAGTAGTATCCTAATGATTATTATGTAAAGATTAAATAAATAGACTACGGCTTTATATTTAGATACATTTTGATTATTTTAAAAATAACAATAGTAATAAAAAAAAATTGTTTCTAACTGCCGCACTCAGAGACGTCAATTAAATTTAACGCTTATTTAGTGACGCGTTGTCTTATTCTATTGCTATAGCAAAGAAAGTGTCATCAGCTACTTTAATCAAGCATTAAATTTATTTGACGTCTCTGAGTGCGGCAGTAAGTCTATATGTTTTATATGTGTTAATATATGTTTTTCGTTGCCTAGTTCCGATAGTACACGTCTAGAGCTTAGTTTGCGACTAGGTTAATTTGTAAGTGTGAAATTGTCCCGTAATATTTTTATTATTAATTTCTCTTGGCGCCCAACATGGGGCTAAGAGATAATATTAGCAATTAATTAAATTAACTTGTAATATAAAGCCTCCATGTCATCCCGCCGCTAACCTCAAATGGTATGATTTATAAAAAGGTCATCACGTAACCAGAATATCCAAAACTCCATATTCAAAATAAAATAACTGTAAACCAGTGGAATGTACCCACATTTAAGCATCATTCCTGTAAAATAAAAACCCACGCATATTTACAGAATAAGCCGCACAAATTCAAGCACCCGCTATCCTCCATAGAATCGAGGTGGATTCTTCGCGTCGCGCCAAAGCTCATCACATATGTAGTGGAAAAGGAAAAATAAAAACGCGGCAGGCGGCAGACATAATAGGCATCTAATGGGCGCTGGCGTCGGCGTCAGTCGCGGGAGCGTCACAAATAAGAGCATTGGACGCCGTGCCGAAATTGTACCGGATTTTTAAAATGAGTATGAAGGAAACGAGCAAACAGCGTTTTTGTTAACTTTCGTTAATTGTCACTTGTTTTTTAGCAGATGACAATAGTATTATATAATGTAGTGTAGACTGAAGGGATTCTAGGAACATTCTAAGTGTGAATTTTATTTGATTTTAGAGATTCACAAAATATGGGTGTTATTGCTTAACGTACCTATAAGTTTTTACGCGGCATTGTAGCTTGCTTAAATGGTACCTTATTTAAAGGCACAAAGATGATTCAATAACCAAGGAGTATCAATAAGCTCAAAACTCGCCTTTTTATGACGTTATGGCACACCTTATCAAAGCACAACTATGTAGTACAATTTATAAATTACAAGTTCACGATGTCGTGGATGTCTTGGTTTATCCGAAACTACTGGTCTAGGTTCGGTTATTTCAAAGTAGCTCAAAACTCTCAAATAAAAAAATATAAATATTTCGTGTGATTGCTGAACTTAAATGGACTTGAACAAAGGTGGATTGAAGAAATGTATGGACCCAGCTTTTTTTATGGCGGGAAATTTCAAATCACATTATGTTTGAACTCCCACTGCGGCGATATTTTTTTGAACACGAAATTTTTGGACTACTCTCCATAGTAAAAGTAATCCAGTGACATATCGCTTGTCGTTATTAGTAACATAGGCTGATTTGTCCATATTCCTTTGATGGATGAATACATACAAATATAGTTCTATCAAGAAATGGTGATGGTATTCAGACGCTTATATCAAGGATCACAATCATGTAACAAGCAACCAATCTTTAACAGACTTAAAAAAAACACAAAAAGGAGGAGTCATGTCTCATGCACGACGATGGTAAAAGACCTCATGGGATGACTATTATTACGTGGAAGTTGGTCCGGCCGTTAGTTTAGGATGCCACTTGCCTGGACACCCTTGCGCCGTCACAACTTCCCGGAACAAGTACTAGGGTTGGTTTCGCGGCAGAATCAGCAGACCCTCAAAAGGCGCAAATACAGTCATCTTGATAGAAGTTACATATTTCATCCTTTGGGGGTCGAAACTTTAGGACCGTGGGGACCAGGAGCACACCATATTTTTGAAGAAAGTGTAAAAGCACCTGATCGACGCAACCCGTGACCAAAATGCTGGCCTGTACTTGGCACAAAGATTAAGCATTGCCATTCAGTGGCAAAGCTGCCAGCATTTTGGGAACAATGCCCACTGGTAACGGTTTGTTAGATTAGTGTAGTTGTAAGTAAGTTTGTAAGTTCATTCGTTTATAGGTATGTGATATGTAAATTCCTTTTTACTGATTAAATAATTTGATCGATAAAATAAATAGCAACTTCAAAAATAAAAAAGGAGGAGTCTCAATTCGTCGCGTTTATTTAAAGTGTATGTAGATAACCAAAAAAATCTCGCTCGTAAAATGACCTCGCCGACTACAAACCCACCATCGACCAACAAAAACCACTCCAAGTGATATTTTAATGAAACCCAGGGCCCTCCTATTCAGTGTTTCACAACACGGGACAATTTGCCGTGCCCCCGAGGGTAGGCGGACCGGGCCGCGGTAATTAGAGCCACCGAGGCGTGCTTAAGGGCCTAAATCCAGCGAGGCTAAAGTTGAGAAAATTTCAGCTTTTAGGGTAGCGTAGCGTAGGTTGTGTGAGGGTTTCTTGTCTGGGAGATAGGCTTCGGCCGTGTGCCATTTGATTTTTAGTCGCGGTCAGCCTATACTGGGTTGATAAGAAATTTGACATCTGTCGCTTCAGAGCAATTTATAGCCTGTTCTTAGATTTGAGTTTATAATTTGCATTGGAATCCTATCTGCCTAGTACTATTATAGTCGGTAGTGATCTTTCTACAAAGCAAGATATGGGCAATTAGTTTTGTGTTGAGCGCGAGTATTTGTTCCTGAGTCTTGTATTTAAGTATGTATTTCTTTATATAATGTAGGTTTATTGTTGTCTAGTACAAAGTACAAGCCTAGACCTTAGTTTGGGACTAGGTCGATTTGTGCGAGATTACCCCACTATTTTTTTATCTATTTATCGTGCAATTAGAGCCACCGAGGTTTGCTTGAGGACCTTACTAAATCTAGCGAGGTTAGAGTTGAGAAAATTTCAGCTTTTAGTGTAGCGTAGGTGTAATAGAAGAAGAAGAAGGTTGTGCTGGGGGTTTCTTGTCTGGGACAGATAGGCTTCGGCCGTGTGCCATTTTATTTTTGCCCAATAGCTGAAGAAATGAAGTTTTTGACCTGGGCCGCTAACCAACGCGATTAAACAATATTTTGACGGGTTATCGTAAGGTCGACGTTTTGATAGCTCTCATTTACTTGACAGTATGTATGTAGGTACGTATGTATGTATGTATGTATGTATGTATGTATGTATGTATGTATGTATGTATGTATGTATGTATGTATGTATGTATGTATGTAAACTATTGCACATAAACAGCAAGAAACAGTAATAGCGGTCGAGTTGAAAGTTCCCGAGAAAATATAAACAATTTCTGCAAATATGGTCGCGAAAAATAGTAGCCATTCTAGTGTCCATTTAGTGGTGTTAAGCTAGCTTAAAATAATAGTACAATATTACTAAAACGAATAACTCTTACATAACTGAAACGGTTGCCACTCAGCTTTGTGTCAGGCGTGCTAACCTCGACGCTGGTTGTCAGGGCCACCCGACAGATAAGAGAAAAGAGAGCGCTGCTATTTAAGTTGTAAAATAATAACTTAAGTTTTAATAATAAACAAATAATTACTTTGTATTTAAAATGTTAATTGTATGCTCACAAGACATAATTAATGGCAAGATAAAGTTAAAACTAAAACCTGATTACGAAATCAACCAATTGTTATCACGACACCCCTTATTCTTATTTATAAATCATACGTATTTGAGATCTATGTATATAAACCTTTCATTTTATACACACAATTATTATTACTTTTTCCATTTTATTTATGTGAAATCCGCCATGATGGATTTAATATGACGTCACATAGTCTACGACACGCGGAACACCAAGACGAAGGCAACGACACAGGCTTTTAAAAATTTAATGCATTTTCGAGGAGTTACGAGGGACCAAATAAACACTACCAACCTAACATAGCTACATAAATCATAACTCTCTTTTTCTTCGCCGTAGTTGAGTAAATAGTACATAAATATAATTAATTTAACATATATAACGTCTCTATTTTTGTATGAAAAACGTTCAATTTTCTTTCCGTTTCCAAATTTTTCCAAAATATATAAATAACTGCGGTGTTATTAAGCGGGATCTGTAAATTTCACGTTATAATTAGAATATAATTAAATTATAATTAACCAATAGGTTCTGACGTCGCACAAGAAATAAGTACCTAAGTTGAATCTAAAAATAAATCGCGCATGCGCGGAATAGTAACTCGATAATTGTGTTTTACCGCCTCCTTTTTAGCCTTGGAATAGTTCACTGGCTTTATCTGTAAAGGTTTATCCGCGTGATATTCATTTATCAATTTTATCATCATCTTTACCTTCTTTTCTTTATCTTCTTTATATTTCTTCTCCTTCTTTCTCTTCTTTATCTTCACATAGTATACAACAAAGTTGCTTGTCGCGTCTGTCTTTCCGTATATCTGTATATCTAATTCTAATTCTAATTTTAATTAATGGCTTTCACTCCTGCTACGGTGTATTTCGCCAATGTCAAGTTATTTATAGACACTCCCATGGACTTATTAGAGCAATAAGTCCATGGATATCACACGCGAGGACAATTGTTCGGTAAAAGAGTATTTTCTCTAATGGACTAAACAGAAGCACATGGGGTTATCTCCACGCGCTTCTGTCAAGTGCTATCTGTATATCGGCAAACTCCTAACCCACGCATCGGATTTGATGCGCTTTTCGACTTTTTGTTAGATATTTTATAACGAAAGGTTACGTATAATAAATTCTGCTTTATACACGTGTTTTACAGAAAACTCATATTAATCCAAGCGAAGGAATCGAATGGAATCGCTAGATATAAAATAGCAGGACAGAATCTCGCGAGCAATATGCAAAGCGCCCTCGATTATTAACAGGAACTCGCGTACCATTCAATATGTATCGAGGCTTCCCTTTGAAGTTCCGTTTCGCGATCAGGTATTTATTGTATTGGAGATTTATATTTTACATAGACACAGTCCCCTGGAGTACGTTTGTTGCGTAACGGGCTCGATATGCACGTATTGGTTTTTTGTAGAAGTAAAGTAAGTAGAAGTAAGCTAAGCTGTTTTATAAAAAGTCAGGCATTTTTGTCTCGAACCTTTTACAGTTTGGCAGACTAATAAAAGAGACTTCGATTTATTTACAAGGTACAAAGCATAACATTGATAGGATACCACATTTTAGAGGTTTTTTTGGGCACATTTTAAATTTTAATTAAGAATACATTGTCTTTTAGACAACTAGTTTAAGTATGTATTTCTAATCATAGATAGGGTATGTTTATCGTTGTATAGTAATGAAATGAAATAAAAATTTATTTGGCACTTAAAGCACCCGTATTACAGTCAACCGCATAAATAAATGATCATTTATGTACCTTGTCACTTTAACGTCGTGTTTGAAACATTATACAAAATTGTGAAACGATTGAAAGCGACAAGGTACATAAATGATCACATAATTATGCTGTTGACTGTACCTACAAGCCTAGAGCTTAGTTAGAGGGTTAAGTGAGATTGATTTGAAAAATTTAACTGTCTGGCCTGGGTGCTTCACTCAGATATAAAACTAAAGTTAAAAACCGTACTTGGGGAAAGTTTTCAATTATTGACGAAAACCACATCAATATCAATCAAAATATGAACGATATACCCACGTTAATCTTATCACACCCCTATTTTAAGTCGGGGATTATTAAAAAGTAATATTATTGTGTTTGTAAATTTAATTACACATGTTTTCTATTTTTTTACCTCCTCAAAGTCAGCACTAATCATTTGACATTTATTTACGCGCACGTCAGTTGCAAAATCAAACAAGCATTCAATTATTTAAGCTGCAGTTTGCGTCGTAATTGGGCACGTGCCGCCCCCTGTCGGCGGGGCCGCGCACTAGCACACGCGCAGCCGATTAACAACCTTGTTGCTTTGTGATAGGGGTTACGCGAATGAATAAAGAGAGACGATTAATTTTTGATTGATTTGAATGCAATGCTAAATACAAATTAATTGGAATTTTATAAATATATTTTTAGTTTTTTTTGTGGTGGTGGCAGCTTGTTTAGGGTCCGTCTGGATTTTTGATCGCTAACATCATCTTAAATCCGGGAACCTACTACTAAGCAGTGTTCGCAATGTCGTGTTTCAATGTGGGATTTACTGTATTCAATTTGGCAAAGCCTTTTCAATCTTAAGATCGCCTATGTCCTTAGCACTCAGAACCTACTTAATGTGTTCGTTATCCGTCTGTCCTTCCCCATTCGTTATTAAAAAACAATTAAAGTAGTTTGTATTCATGCAATTGATAAATAAATCTCCTCGAATTGCGGAAAGAAGACCGGCATTCCTAACACCGGTTTAAAATCACGCAAAGAGCTTTTTGTTTATTTAAGATCCGCAGCTTAGATTTTAGGGATATCTTTATCGGATTAAATCGGAAAGAGGATAAAATACGCATTAAAACACCTCCACCACCTGGTTAAGTGAAAAAATCAATAAAAAACGCTTCCGACATTGTAGCAGTAATCCTCCCGCGGATAATAGGGACCACTTGAGCCGATCGACCCGCTATTTTGATAAAAAAGAACCCATTGTGCTGGCAACCCTCGATAATTATTATTTTCGTAGTTGGCGACACTGCGTTGGACAATGGCTTCCCCCGTTTCCTGTTTGCCTTCGCGCGCTATTACACGCCAATGCCTCGCGGGACGATAGGCCAATTTGAATTTCGAATTTGGAATAATGGATTCCTTTCACGGGCGGCTATTGGCTGTAATTTTGTTTTCTTAAGCCTGATGGCCTGGAATCTTGGATAATGCCAGTGTTGGCGTTTTACGGAGGCGCTGGCGCTTTGTTGTTATTGTACGTAATCCTGTCGTTAAATCAGGACATTACGGACACTGCTCTTACGGTGCGTAGTAAAAGGGATGGGTAATTATATAATCATTCACTTACTAGCCTTTACTTGAGTAAAATGCTTTTATTAAAGCTTCCTACATAAAATGATGTTTTAAAAACATAATCCCCACTAATGTTAAAGTGTATTTCGATTGTTTATATCTTGTTTGTTCCGTTTAATAGTATCAAGGCCTGATCGACGTGATATTTGGAATTAAATAGTTAGATTGAAAAATTAGGATCTCTGCCGTTTGGCCAAATTATTTTTCGTCAGATGTATCATTTGGTCAAAAGCTTTTTTTTTCAAAACTAAATATTTCAGGATTTTTATAAAACTAACCTAACCTACAGGGTTCTACACGATGGTTCTGAAATAAATCCTGAAATATTTACAGTTTCGGAAAAAATAGCGTTTGACCAAATGATACATTTGACGAAAAATAATTTGGCCAAACGGCAGTACACCCGTATTATGCGTGCAGTCGTGAGAATTCAAATAAAAGTAAGTATCTATGGGTATCAGATCCCGTTTACCATCTTTAACTTAAAGAAAAACAATTTCAGCGCGGCCGAGGTTGCGGTCGAAAGCTAATTTCGAAATAAACGTAATAACTAGTTTAACATAACATAGCCAATTCCCGATCAGCTGACCCGTGTCAGCTCAGAAAATCGAACATCGAAGTTCGAGGTTACGTTAGCTCCATCCCGTTCTCTCGATTTAGTCTCGAGTGAAGAGTGACAGAGACGGCACCCGAAGTTTCGAATTTAGTGGTTAGTGGTAGCCATCCAGGCGCTCCCGGATGCAAGAGCACTCGACACTCGCCCCACGATCTTTGAAATGGTTTTATTGCTTTTTGTGGCTCGTTGCGATTTCAATAAGTAATTGCGATTTAACTGTCATATGATAAGGTAATAATTATAATTTAGGGTGGTATTCCACCTATCCAATTCTTTGTCCAATGTGCATTTGATCAAAGAAATTGGATGACTTCATCAAATTTTCTAGAAACGCCTACATTTGATCAAATATACGAATGACAGTTAATTCAAAATGGCTACGCAAATAGTATACAAATTTGGACCAAGATATTGGATAAATGGAATGGGCCTCCATAAAAGAAATTTGATCAAAGATTGGATATAGAAATTGGACAAAGAATTGGATAGGTGGAATACCACCCTTAAACGCTTACAACTTATATTAGATAGGTAAAGTATGACGCAACCCGAATATATAAAAATAAAAAAAAACGTGTGCGTCTCGGGACGCTCGACAGAAGTGAAAACACGCTAAACTTCATATTTTCCCGCCATTTGAGTACATCCTTTCCGCACCGACCTCTTCATAGTTATTTTTATATTCTAACAAGCACATCACTCAGAGCCCTACTTTGAAAATCGAAGTTCGAAGTTATGTTAGCTCCATCCCGTCACTCGTCATTCGAGACTAAATCGAGAGAAGGGATCTTTATTTGTATGAAATACGCGTTACGTAACGAAGCGGTTTACCCTCCCATAAGAAGTTATCACTTCAAAAAGTTACTCAATTAGTTTAGGAGTAATTAAGGTTTTTAATGACACTGGTTTATAGAACTGTTATTACCATGGCAACGCTCATTATATAGGTAGAATAGTTTTCACGTTTCGGTTACGCTATAGGTGGTATTGTGGTACCATTAACGATATCATTATTAGCGGTATATACTGCGCGAGTAGAAAAATAACCATAATGTACTGTTAAATAAATAAATGTCTGTATAATATTAATAACTAGAGGACGCCCGCGACTTCGTACGCGTAGAATTAGTTTCCCGCTACTCCCCCATTTCTTCCCGTTGGGGGTCGATTTTCGGAAAATTATTCTTAGTGCTCACTTACATCATGAAAGGAACCCCTGTACCAAATTTCAAGTTTCTAGGTGCAGTAGTTTCGGCTGTGCGTTGATACATCAGTCAGTCAGTTTAGCCTTTTATATATATAGATAAGTGACTCACTGTGTTGCGGCGGCGGCGGCACGGCGGCGTGCGGGCGGTCGCGCGGCAGGTGGTGGCCCAGCATGCGGCGCCCGGCCGCCTCCAGCGACGCCACCGTGTTGGAGCGGACCATGCCTGCCCGACACGCACCGAATAAATACATCATATTAAAGCTCAAGGATCAAACAAGATCGGGAGAAGTGGCGAGCATTGGGAGAGGCCTTTGTCCAGCAGTGGACTTATTCAAACTGACAATGATGATGATGATGATTTGAAGCCCTGGGGAAGGATATGACTGTGTAGTGTATACACCGTCTCATGTTGAGTGAGGAACGCAGCAGTAGAAGAGGAATTGCAGCTGTTGAGCGGGGAACGCAGCAATTCAAGAGAAAATGCAGCATTTGATTGAGGAACGCTGCTGTTGAAGGGGAAACGCAGCTGTTGACTGAAAAACGCAGCAGATGAAGGGGAAACGCAGCTATTGAGTGGGGAACGCAGCAGTTGAAGAGGAATGCAGCAGTTGAGTGGGAACGCAGCAGTTGAAGGGGACACGCAGCTGTTGAGTGGGGAACGCAGCAGTTGAAAAAGAATGCCGCAGTTGAGTGGGAAACGCAGCAGTTGAAGGAGAAACGCAGCTGTTTAATGGGGAATTAATGCAGCTGTATAAGGGGAAACGCAGCTGTGCTATGGGAAACGCAGTAGTTGAAGGGTAGACACAACTATCGAGAACGCAGTTGTTAAGAGGAACAGCTGTTAAGGAGTGAACACAACTATTGGGTGGGTTAGGTAGTAGCGTTCACTTGTGGTAACCTCTGCTTTATTCTGATCTGCCATTGCTCCTATTACCTTCGAATTATATGGGTCGCCAACCACTGACCAGGGGGGGGCAGTAGTAGTAGGGTAATACAATTGTTTTTGGGGAAGGGTTGTCTATTAAGGTTAAACCGCACTAGAGCGGCGCAGCAGCGGAGAGCCGCGTCGCAGAAGCGGAGCGACGCAGCAAGAAAAATATTTTTGCCACTGTTTCTTATGAAATAAAACGCATATAGCTGTACTGCAGTGAAGGGGCGCGACGCGACGTGACACAGTTGACTCGCCGAGAATATTTTGCCGCGCCGCGCCTCTCCGCTGCAGCGCCGCTCTAGTGCCGTTCAACCTTTACTCTTGGAATAGGGTCCATCTTTTTGCATCTTCTTAATATAACACTCGTCATTTCCTGATTCTGCTGCTCCTATGACCTTTGAATAATCTAGGTCAACTGACCTATCTGCGGCCTCCAGTTCCTGTTCTCCTGGTGGCTGAGATCCCCAGGCTTCAGCACCCTGGCCGGCTCCACTGCGCCCTGCAGGCGGCGCGCCGGGAAGATGAAGTCCTCAGGGAACTGAGGGTCTTGGAAACTGACGCACACCACCTGGTTGCCCAGGACTGGGGGCAGGCCGATCACGGGCGAGGAGAGCTGCCTGTATAGGGGAAATTCTTATGAATATACAGGGGGAACAGGGCGATACGCATAAAGATGATGATCGACAGCCGAGTATCCCTACCCAAGTAACACAAAACACCATTATAAAAAACATACAACAGCACGAACTGACGCGCAAAGCATTATATGCAAATCCTATATCAGCTGTATTTACTTTTCTACAGCTTTTTTAAGAGCAATTTGGGCCCCAAATTATACAGCATTGAGCTTTATAAAGGCTGCTTAGTAGCATTACAATGATTGCACAAAGTTATTATTGAAGTCGGTAAAGAACAAATCACTAGACTTAAAGCATTTATTGCGACCACAGTACAGCCAATATACACCTTATTAATATACAATCTCTAAATGGGAACATATTCAAATGCTAATTGTTTTATTTCCTTTGTAGAAAAGAATTTCTCAATGGATTTAAAAAAAGTTATGTTACATTAAGTATTTATTGCGAGTTTGGTAAATAATTGTGAAAAATAATATTGAATGGTAAGTAAACTTTATTTTCTTTAATGGGTGAAATTCAGCTGCGGATGTCAGTTTACTGTGAAAACATGTTACGTTTTGTGGTAATATTTCCACGCGCCCTCGTGACAATGCTTTTTATCACAAAAAATATAGAAAATTATAATCGACTCTTAACATGTTTTGTAAAATTATAAGCTCTTAGCTTAATTTTAATGAATAGAGTTGATTTTATAGGCACCGCGCATAAAGTAAAATTATAGAAAGTGCTCTTTTAATCAGATTTTAGTCACTTTTAATCATTTTAATTGTTTCCGTAACAAGGGGAAACAGAAAGCAAATGGCGTCAGATAATATAAATGCTTTACGCATTCAACGAAAGTATAATAATGCTGTTAATCTTACTATAGCTAACCAAAATACTTTGAGCCTGTTTACCAAAGTATAAGACACTCAATAATAGTATTCAGGTATATTGCAACACTTCATAAGAACATTATAATGTTTGCTGCCATTATACACCATAGTGATTAGTTTCTATCGTGTTTATTTGTGTATCAGGAACTTCGATAATTGAATCACTTTGAGTATTCAAATGACAAACAAAACGTGATTATTCTTTTTTTAGTTTTCTTTTGATTCCGCCTGTTCTTTTAGTTTTTTTCCAATTGTTTTTATCCATGGCGTACAAAATATAACACGCACGCACACAAATTTACGATAATAGGTATGTTACTAAATTAACCACTCGCAAAATTGAATTACGATGTAATTATTCCTTGCAATAATAAAAATACATTTCTTTATATCAATATACGACTAAAAGCTTTATTGAAGAAACAGATTATGAAGTAAACGGAGTTAAGATTTTATTCATTGTTTAGTGAATGTTACTATAGGACTAGCATTAAATGAACACAAACACAGATCATTAAAAAGTTTTTAATCTTAAAAAATTGCCACTACAGCTCTGTGCAGGATAAAATATTTCGTTAATGCTTATTTAATGTATTGGGCTTTTCAAATTACTATTATAAGACTTTAACCATTGTGTAAGTGTAAAAGCTATTTAAGTTGCTGTATATTATAAATACCTGATGCTTTGGTAGGAGTTTAATCTTTATTTAAGAGTATAATATAGCTTTAAGCATTTCGAAACGAACCAAATGCTATTAAAAACTATTTTATCTTTGCCGATGCCAATCAAAAGTGTTATTCGGACTTTTGGACATAAATCCATATCCACTTTGGTTAATATATAGGTTACGTGTTACTTGGGTATGCATCATCATATTAGTATTATGAATGCGAGAGTGTTTGTTGTTCCGTCTTCACGGCATAATGTCCTATCCAAATGTCCTGTTTGATCCAAGTCAAAGTTGGTAAAGACACAGTTTGTAGCTTATGTTATGGACACAAAGGGTACTTTTATCCTAGAAAGTCGAGAGGTTCCCAAAGGCCAGGAACCAAAAAAAGATTTATTTATCCATAAATTAAGTTCGATATGAATAAACCTCTATCTTTAATGCATTGTCGGGGAAGATAGGAAACCAAAGACTTTCAAGTTTTTGGAAATGAGAGTAGAAAATGGTGACAAAAATTTGAGCCGCTAGAAGTCGGATTAGCAATCTGCGCGAACGGATTTTGGGACAAATTCTAGTCCTTGGTCTAAAAATGTGAAGTTACATTTAATGCAAAAACAAATCAATTCACCTTATAACGGATAAAAAACACGGTAAAATATAATTCTAGCGACTAACAAAAAACCAAATAGATGGCGCTGTTATCAATTTTGACCAATTGATAACAGCGACATCTACCGGATCACACTCAAACTACATAATAATAAATCAACTCACCCGCCGATACAAACGCAGTCCTTGCTAAGCATGACGTCCCCTCTCACTCCCTCGCTGCGGTACGGGTATCTCTGCTCCTTGTCGATCAGGCTGCGCAGGTCTTTGCCGGCCGACTTGAACAACCCAAGGAGGAAGTCGTAACTCTTGTTGCCCGTCGAAACGTAGAAGCGGTCGTGGCCGCGAATGTTCCGTTGTACTGGGAAGGAAATTAAAATAAGTTTGCTAGTGTTTTCCATTATTTCTAACTCAATAATAAAAAACGGTCAAGTGCGAGTCGGACTCGCGCACCGAGGGTTCCGTATGATAATTATGCTTGGTAACCGCAAAAGGAAATACTCATTTAGTTATGAACTTTATTTTCGATGCGATAAGGTCCATTTTGACTAACCTAAATTTCAATACAGATTTTCAAAGTTTTTTTGTTATTTCTCAAAAACCGTTTATAATTATATTTTTCCCATAAAATATAAGTAATTAGCTATATGTCAGGATTTTTTGATTAATAAACTTCGGAGAAAGGGGGGGGCATGGTAATTTTTGGCTATAAATCAAAAAGTACAACAAAGAAAATTTAAAACAAATAGTTTTGAAATGTGCAGATGCCCTTTCACATGACACCCCATTTGCTATAATCAAAACCACTATCATTTTTCAACCCCCCCATTCTAGAAGCCCCCAGCTACGTATAACGCCGACTGTACTCACTCTCGGTCTGCGTGAGCTTCTTGTAGTAGGGCTCCAGGGCCTTGAAGAGGCGCGTCTCGTCGACGAAGGGCAGCAGCGCCACGCCCTGCCACGCGAACTTCTTGCCGTTCAGGTCGATCTTGAAGTCCACCGGGTAGAAGTCGATGATCGGGGAGAACTGCAGGCGGAACAGATATTAGTGATATAGGATTACAGATGCCGTCACGTAAAAAGGCCGCTGAGTGACAATGGAGGGGATGTATTTGCGTATGGGTACAGTAGAACACAATTTATATGGCGTGTCGTGAATCTTCGTTCGCGCATCATAATTGCAAATTGCATCTATTTTTTCCATCTCACTCATGGCTGACTGAATGACACGCGGGCGCGTGTCAACATGGCGTCACTAGTAACCAATAATAGCTCAGAATACAGACGTGCAACGCGTGGATCATGCTGATTGGTTCCCACGCTTCGAAAATTCGTCATCTGCGCAGGTACATCGGTAAGCCATATCAGTTGGTTTACTGTACAGTGTAGCGTGCGCGTAAGTATACCGACTGAGTGTTTCCCGCCCCGCCCCCTTCTTACCACCAATTTGGTCGATAAATGCGAGACTGCGCCGGTACTTTTTACGTGACAGAATTTTATAACCGACGGTTAAAAACATTTTAGTTCAGAATTAGAGAGATTAAAGTATGTTAATTTCTTATGATTCGACCAAGCTCGAATCATCAATTCTTATCAATTAAATTTATTTTTAAATAAGATGTTACTTCTTATTATATATTTTAACTAAATTACTACCAATTTCAACAGGTTCAGCGTAAAATGAATTTGATAACCTCCAATTTTAAAATAACTTAGTGGCTGGATTGTGATTTAAAAGCTACACCAATATTTATTTTTTTACAAAAATTGACATGATATACCGAAAGAAATAAGGTATGACAAAATATAAAACTACTATCAAGTAGGGTTTGACCTGACACTTGTTTTATTTTGTTTTAAGCCTGCCACTCGGAAGATTCTCAGTGGCCTATCTTGGCTAAGAAAATAATATCAATATACATAGTATAAAACAAAGTCGCTTCCCGCTGTCTGTCTGTCTGTCCCTATGTATGCTTATATCTTAAAAACTACGCAACGGATTTTGATGCGGTTTTTTGTAATAGATAGAGTGAGAGATTCAAGAGGAAGGTTTTTATGTATAATAAATGCTGGTTTATTGTACGGGTGTTACAGAAAACTCAAATAAACCGAAGCGAAGCGAGGGCGGGTCGCTAGTAAAAAATAAAATAAAATAATATGTAATATGTCTGTGCATGGTGTATAAGTGTAAGTGGTGTACCGGGTCGCTCATGAGCGTGGCCCAGGGCTGCGGCACGTGCTGCGAGCTGGCGGCCGGGAACACGCCCATCAGCTGCTCCAGCGGCCGGAACTGCAACAACACCGAGAGTTACGGACACTGGCTGGAAAACCAACAACATGTGGAAACACGTAAAACAAAAAAACCGTTCCAGTGCAAGTCAAACTCGCGCACCAAGTTACGTATTTAAGATAATGTGGTAGGAAAACGCAAAAGAAAATATTCCATTTTGATTAGTCTAAATTTTAAAACAGATTATAAAAGTTTTTCCTTTGTATTTATGGTCGTGAACATCTGCATTTAAGTACATAGTTCCCAAACCATTTATTTTTTATTTAAAGGCAATGGTTGTGATGATGCCAGTTCATTTACTATTGATGAAAAAAGGTTGAGGTTATCATGTCCAAAAATCGTTTTTTTTTTAAATTTATTATTATTCTTAATTTCCATTTCTCAATCAACATTACTAGAGTATGTAGTAAATTTTATCATTAGTCATCATCCCAACAACGCTAACCGGCACAGTTCCCTTCTCGAACTTGGTGGAGAGCCCGGAGACGTTGACGAAGTCCGAGGCGAAGGGCGCGTAGTGGTACGGGAAGTACCACTTCCACGAGGCGCAGCCCTGGTAGTAGTAGCGGAGCACCCAGCACAGCCCGCGCACGTACTGGAGCGCCACGCGGTATCTGCAGGCCAAGGATAGTGGCTATTTTTATAATTTTTTGTTTCATTTGCATAACATTAACAGCTGGCTATCGTATAGACGCGGTATGTTTACTCCTCGCGATTCCTCATTTTTCGACTTTATTTCAACGCTGTTAAGGTTCAAAAGTGACAAACCGTTTCATACCACGATTATACATATAAGGGCAATTGTATCCTAAGCCACAAAATTTTCAATTAATAACTATAACATACATAAAGGTAGCACAAGTTGCGTCTCTATTGTTACTGACTAGATAAAAGGGGAGACTCGAGCGACAACCAAGTCGCAGGCAACTTGTGCTAACCAGCCTGAGCTGATATTGAACGGCCTGACCGATTTTAACGTGACCTAGTTGAGAACTACCGCTAGAAAACCTGCTTTCAATAAAAATAATAATAATAAAAATAGTATCATGAAATGTAGGTAGGTATAGTCTTGAGAATTCAAATGTCTATGGGTCTCAGATCCCACTTACAATACAATACAATACAAATACTCTTTATTGAACACCAGAAAACAAAACAAGGAACAGTACATTTGAATAACATATATGTATACAACAGGCGGCCTTACCGCTAAATAGCGATCTCTTCCAGACAACCTTGGACAGAGAAATAATAAGACAAAAATACATGGCAGGCGGTGTAAACTAATTCCTTCAGAACTCAAACTAAACTACAAGAAACACTTTTGTTATAATAAAATCTACTTATACATATTTATATAAACTACATATAAATACACACATACCTCATGTAAATGAGGTAAACTACATACCAAATACACACTAAATACCTACATATTATAATATATACAATAATATATATCTATATAATATACACATACATAAACGTGTGCTCGTGTGCCTTCTGCTTGTTATAAAAATAATTAAAAATGAATAAATCTGCGCCACAAGAATGGCTATGCTACAAATGCCTCATTAACCCCCATGATGGGCTGACCTGAACTCAAGGTTGTCCTGCGCGACCTCGAACTTGCTCTCGTAGTAGCGCTCCTTAAAACCGTCTTCCCAGAGACGCACCTCGTCGTGCGCGTCGTCTTCGTCGTCGTCCAGCCCGGCCGCCGCGGCCGACCGCTTCCGATTGTGTCCTTCAGCTTCTTCGCGCTACATTTTTTTTAAACGTTAGCATAATTTTTAAATCACTATTCCTAGCGGGATTTCAGCTCATAAATTTATATTAGATATGAATAGGAATAAACTAACCACGGAAAATGTATAAAAATTACTGTTTATTTACTAAATCTACACAATACAAGTCTCTGTTATTTCTTGCAAAGGATCGAAATTAAATTTCAGGTAACATACATACATTAAATCACGCCTGTTTTCTAGACGGGTAGGCAGAGACCACTTCTTTCCATCTGCTACGATCTTGACAAATCTCTTTCGCTTTTTCCACATTCATACATCGAGTCATGCACGCACGTCGGTTTCGGGTACTTAAAATTCGGCCCTTTTCCAGTATTTCTCAGATTTTATTCGAAAAGTACGCCTAGGGCGGCCCCTTCCGACCCTTCCACTCACTTTCGCTCTGTATACAAGGTGTTACAAAAATACCCGTAAAGCCGAAAGGGGGTTAAATGGTGCCTTATAACAAGTCCATTTACAATATTTGAGAACCGCACTATCACCGTATGACTTACCGGCAAAAAAAATAAAACCATTATTATTTTCATTGATGCGCAAACCCTATTTCAGTAAAATTAAAGAGTAAATCACGCAGAATGTTTATGTACATTTTTACCTAATTCGTGAAACGATCAAGAGACATACTAACAAAATGTACAGAATTCGATTAGATAGATATAACAAGTCGAGTTTTGGAGTCGTAATATTCTGAGTTAGAAAACATCGTCATTTTGGAAAAAACACGAAACAATTGTAGAGTATCGATAAGAAGATTTGAAATTGATAACATAACATTTTTTCCGTCTTGACGATTTTTGAAGCCAGTTGGTACTTAAGCATAATGACAGTATTGAACCATTGTGGATGA
The DNA here is from genome assembly GCA_948252455.1 of Acleris cristana. Classification (NCBI taxonomy): domain Eukaryota; kingdom Metazoa; phylum Arthropoda; class Insecta; order Lepidoptera; family Tortricidae; genus Acleris; species Acleris cristana. The sequence goes on from OX411789.1 coordinate 14,494,212, forward strand.
AAACCAGAAAAACCATTAAAGTTGACAATTATTGAATTGGTAGGTTGGCCTCTCTGTTAAATAATCTATGCTAACTCCGGTTCCCTGACATGACAGCTTACTAGGGTTGACAATATTTTTGGCTTTGATAATTTATTATATTTTTGACGGGGTATTTTGTAACACGTTGTATAATATTTCAGGTAATCAATCAATTAATTTAATCTAATCTTTGGAGTCATCTCCACATTATTGCGAATAATGACGCCGACTTGTCCGATCTCTGTACATAATTGACGAACTTTACAATGAATACATTTTTGTAATTGACATCAATAATTCCTTTTTTCTACTCGCGTAGTATATACCACTAATATTGATATCTTTAATGGTATCAGAATACCACCTAAAGCGTAACCGAAGCGAAATGGGAAAACAATTTTATAATGGGCGTTGCCATGGTAATAACAGTTGTATAATAATAATTATTGAACTTGTCGAATGATTTAGCTTGAATATTTCGGTTGTGCGAGCTGACCTGCGCCTCGGCCTGCATGCCGGCGCGGCGCAGGGCGGCGGCCTCCTGGCGCACGCCGCCGTTGCTGGGCGCCGCGGCCCCGTACCCCACCACAGCCTGAAAAAAACGCACAACTCTAATATAGGGTTTCGTAAAGAGCTCCTTCAAGGTGGTAAAAAAATCTAATTAGTCCGAAGTAAGCGTGTTTAACCCTTAAATGCATAGCATGTCGAAAGTGATTTGTCAAATTTGAATTTGACAAAACTACAAACCTTACTGCATAAATTCTAAGTTTAAAATTTACTTAAAATGTATGTTTGAAATTGAACTTATTACATCATCATACATTTAAGGGTTAAAACGGTTTTCTGGCGCGTTGGCCGTATATATGCTTTTGACTGTACAGTCACGAACCGGGATTGTTGAGCCACTTGCCATTGTTCGTAATTTAGCCGCGTATTCAATAACCGATGTCACCGACTGGCTGAGGTCTATTCGATTTGCATTACACGGCCAAATTAGAAAATTGGGTAAGTGGCTCAACAATCCCGGTTCGCGACTGTACAAGAATGATAATGACTAGGGAATGCAATTTAACCGGTTATTAACCGTTATTGTATGAAAATAACCGGTTAAAAGCGGTTATAACCGGTTATTTGCATTCCCTAATAATGACACCTCACCATCGGGGCAAACTGCGTGTTATTCAACATCTGGAAGTTCGGTTTCTGCTGCTGCCGCTTCTTGGCCTTGTCGCGGGCCTTGAAGTTCAGCTCGTTGGTGTGCCTGCGCCGGAAGATCTCGTCCTCGACGCGGCCCAGCTCGTCCATTATCAGCTGGACGCGGTCGAGGTTCACGTCGCCGGAGTCTGTGATCCAGCCCTGACAAAAAAATACGTAAAGAAGGTTTAGTTTTACCCGACTGCCAAAGAAGGTAATATTTTTTTTGAACACTACACCAAAAAAATAATTCATGTTCTTTATAATAACTACAACATATTCAAAAATCGCGGAAATCGGACTTGATTTAGCGGGTGACAAAACGTTATCGCCCGGAGCTAAAGGAGGATGGGCAAAGTCAAGCAAGCGTTATGTCACTGGATAGCTTATTCTAAGTTCTAAAACTTTTACAATGACGGGTACCCCCCAAATCTTTGTGTGAAAAACTCTGATAACTCGCCATGCAAAGATAGCGGTTTTTTCAAAGTAATTATGCTAACGTCGTCTATGTAGGGGTCCCGATGTTCCAGATTTTTTAAATATTTACGCTACAAAAAAACGTTGTAGTATTAAAAAGGATATACGATGATATAGATAGTGCTTATTGTTATTGGTTTCTAGGCCATTGTTCATACATTTCTGCCCATTCTCCTTTGTATGGATTTTTTTGACAGCTACGCGATTAGCGGCGCTTCACAATTCGCTTAAGAATAGCTGGTCTGATTTCTTAGGAAAAGTTAAAAACTATAAAACATTGAAACATTAAAGTGAAGCCAAATCTCTAATTATCGAAAAGCTACGTATCAGTAAAAAGATAAAAGATAAAAGTCATTTATTCAGTAAGTAGGCCGCACGGGCACCTTTACACGTCAGGAGTCTACCAGCGCTTCCCAAGAGGAGACCACTGCCGAGAAGAAACGCCGCAAGAAACTCAGCAGTCAGTCATTCAGTCATACACAAATCCAATTCAAAACTCACCCTAGTCTTAAAAACACACTTCTTATAAAGATTGACCAGCCTATCCACAGCGCCTTCCCTGATCTCCAAGCTCGGGAGATGTGGCAGGAAGTCGTTCCCCACGAAGAAGCACATGAACACCCAGTCGTCCAGGGCCCTCTCGAAGTCATATGGGAACGGCAGGTTAGGCATCTGCAGCTCCTTTTCGAGGTACTCTCGGAGCACGCAAAGACGCACGAAGATGAAGCTGTCCTGGTTTCCGAATGCAGGATCTGAGCGCACCAGGCTAGCTTCGGGGTTGGTGCCTGTGCATTCTTTCATCTCGTGCCCTGGAAAGCAGAGGTAGATCCGTAAATAACAGAATAGCAACCAAATATAGTGGAGTTTTTACAATCTTTTACTATTTAACCACTGTTCGCATGTTTGTAAGTTGTCTGTCAAAATTTGCAAGTTAATTTTGACCCAGTACCTATTAATGGAATGGGCTGAAATTTGGACCGCACATGTAAAATGTGCAATATTATGGTATCAAAGAGCTGATCTGATGATGGAGTCGGCAGGTGGCGACAGGATCTCCGCTATACTTAACGTGTTTTGACTTATTAGTTTGGTATTGATAAGTAGATGACTTCGCAATTAAATAAATGATTTAAAAAACCAAAACCCGCCTTCAAAAACGCACAAAATAACTTCTTTGAAAATGGTACTTAGGTTAGTCCAGCAGTTGCTACCCAGCTGCAAGAACTGGATTTTACTGGCTTCTTTCTAACCTAAATAAGATCACTCTGAGCCTAATCCTCGTGTCCTACCCCGTTGTCTATGAATGCCACTATACCGTGGCTGTCCGGAAGTGTACTGTTCCATGCCTGGATTCTGTAAGTTTGAGCTCCGGCGTCACCAGCCACCTGTCCTAGAAATCACCAGGGTCCTCACCCAGCTGTCCGCAGACGTCGCAGGGCCGCGGCTTGTTGGGCTTGAACTCCTCGCGGATGATGGTGAAGTTGGGCTCGTGGGTCGCCAGCCCCAGCATGATGAGGTCGGCATCGGCGCCGCAGAGAACGTGCTGCGTATTCGGGTCGTGGTCCGGTTGGGCTGAGGAACAATTCGCATGCTCAGTTCTTTAAGGGTGTCAAACGGGACCCTGTTGCTAACCCTATGCTGTCTGTCCGTTTGTCCTAACTCCAAAGAGCTGTATTTCTGCTACAAGAATACGTTCGGATAAGTTTGTATTCGTCTTGCTTTCTCAATTACTGATAAGTACAAAAACTGACTGAAAAAGCAAGATAAATACGAATTTATCCGACCAACAACGATGTATGCTTGTTGGCTAAATCTATACTAGCTAGCTACGATATGTCACTATTCTGTATATCTGTCTACAGGCTAAACTATCTCCATACCAACTTTCACGTGGATCAGTTGAAGCGTTGAACACACTATTATAAGTTATTGTTGTTGGCCAACGTAACCCAAAGATGTAAAAGTGTAACAGAACCATCATTATCTTACCTCTCTGTCTACGGATGTAATCCATGATCTTGTGCTCTCCCTCTCCGGGAACGTTGGCATCTGACAGGATCACCTTGATCCCTTTCCACCCGGGGTCACTGTTTAATCTGAAAACATAATGGTAACTGATGAGCAACTTGTTAGCTTTCACAGAGGCTATGCCAACCAACCACTTAATAGAATTTAAAAATAACATACTTAATTTCACGTTAAAATATTAGGTCTTAATTGTCTGGCATAATTATTTTTAGTTGTAAAGTGTTTTAGGTCATAATTATTGCAAGACATAACATATTTTTAAAGAAACTTACTTTTTCAGGGTTTTTATCAATACCTAACCTAAACTAGCCCTTTTTACACATTAGATAGGTAATTAAGAAGTTCTGAAAAGTTTACAGCTCCAACGATAAAAAAATTATAACCACCAATTTATTATTTAAACTGGGTACAACATTATTACTAGATACATAAAAAAAAATAAAAAAATATACGCGTCGACTTGAGAACCTCCTCTGTTTTTTTTCGTCGGTTAAAAAATGTAACAAAGGGCTCCCTAAAATATTGCATAAAGATTGAAGACACTGTATAATAATAAACAAATACCTGTCATGAATATAGTAATGCAAGCATTTGCTCAAGCGGTCCATGAACGGTGTTCCTGGTGTGATGCAGTTGGAGTCGAAGTGGGCCTCCTTGGGCCTCTCGGGCGGCAGGTAGGCTCCGCGCGACTGCAGGTCTGAACGGATCCGAGCCACTTCCTCAATCTTCTCCTGGGTCTCCTTGGAGGCACGGAAACGACGAGAGCGCTGCTGGTTCATCTTAGCTCTAGGTGCCTATAAACACAGTTTCATAAAGAATTCATAATACTCGTTATTGAACACAGATAATTACAAATGAAATGAAGATTAAAATAATTAAATTAAAACATTTTATGTTCATTGTTTTATATACTTAATGCTAGGTTAAGTATTATCATAAGCAATATTTAAGAAATGACTTAACTTTAGTTTCTCACCTACTAACTAACCACCACATAACTTCTAGGCACTTTGTGCAAAAATTTAATTTTTTTTAGGGAAATTAATTTAACACTGCGGTGGCAAAATATTTAACTGCAATAAATCATACTTATATCGGTCTAATTCTAGCTAATACTGAAGAGAACATATTAAAATACTGCAAAGAACATAATAACAAGCCATTGTAATTTTTAGACCAATCAAACAATAGAGGACATTGTCTTATAAATTTGTGTGTAAATGTCAGAAAGAACTATGCACCCCAACAAGATATAAATTCTGACCAAAAGCTTTGGCGATATAGATTTTAACTAGGGATGCATCGATACGCCTTTTCGCCGATACGATACCGATACCGATACTCTTATAAAAATATCGGCGATACCGATACCGATACCGATACGCTTTTTGTGAATTCAAAAATGAAGGTATAATAAATAAATCACAAGACAGATTTCTTTTTATTAATATAAGAAGTAGATACATAGGTTAATATTAGATAATTAAAAAATTTAGTGATTAAAATTAACATTGACAAGTTTTTTGTTTAAAAAATAAAGTAATCTTAATTTTTTCAGAGAAAGGCGATTTCGCAAGTCTGTTTGAATAAGACCTGCGCTGGAAAATAGTCTCTCAGATGCGACAGAACTCATTTGGAAACTAAAAAGTATCGTTGAATCGGTAATAAAAATATCGTCGATACCGATATATCGGCTAACCCGAAGTATCGCCGATATATCGGTATCGGTATCGGTATCGGATGCATCGCTAATTTTAACTGAAGATTAGTTGGTATAATGTTTGTTTATCTATAACAATCCATTATTTTACACGCATATCATTTAATCAGATGCAATGAAAGATAAATAAAGAAAATTATAATTAAATACTCAACCTTCATCCATTGTCTAGCTAGTTAGTACAATGTAACATTACAGATCCCATAACAGTCCACTATCTTATGTATATAATACATGTATGTAGTTGATACATAATCTAGAATGATACATAATTCCAATAGGCATGAGAATAAATGTCAAGTTTGTTTATACTCACCACTCCATCAATAGCCATGTACAGCAGCTTGCGCGGGCGCACAATACGGAAGAGGCGGTCGATGCACTCGAAGATAGCCACCATCATCTCATCCTCGTCTTTAGGAGGCGGTTTATCCTCGGGGTGCGTGCAAGGATGGATGATACCGTTCATATCCAAGTACAAATTATCGAATTCCACTCCATTCGGGTTAGGTAGCGACGAGTCCGCGTACACCAACGTTCCATCCACATCCACAGGCTGCAAATATGATATAAGACAAAATATTATCTAATTCATAACAAGAACATCAATATTTTTTGTTTTTAGGTTATAAACACTTTACTCTTTGCTCGTTGCATTCGACAATCACGCTCGCATATTTGCGGCTGAGCCAACGGAAGAACGCTGGTACTCCCATCGTAAAGCCAGGATTTCTTTAATTTAATAATTTTGTATTTAATATTCAGTAAATTTAAACTTTGTCACGTATTCAACACAAACAAATCGTCGAAGATGCCATTGTTAGATAGAGAAAGCTAGGCAAGCAAAAGGAGATAGGCATAGGCTGCTGTTTAACTGTCAAAATTGTTTGTCGAGATACTTTTAAAGACGCTCGAATTTCCGATTGTTTGGCTGAATATGTTAAGTTTCTGGACTTAAAATCATGAATTTAAAACCACAACAACCAGCTGATTGTCAAACTGATGTCAATTTTTCATAACATACAGCAGGATTTCAGCGGAAATGGCTGAAATGAGGACGTTTTGTTTTGTGAATTACTACAGGAAATTATTAAAAAATGCTCAGCTGCGCCGGTTCTACGCTACTGATGCTGATAGTAAAGCAAAAATTGAGAAAATACGCAATATCGGCATATTAGCACACATCGATGCAGGTTAGATTTTAGTAATATTCGCGAAAACTATTGATTTCTAATCGGAAATAGTCAGAGCCAACCGATTAATAGTTGAAATTGAAGAGGTAAACCCCGCAGTGTATACAATGACATTTAACTATTATTTCACACTTATTATATTTTTTCATTTGCATACTTGATAGACGTTACATGCGGCACAAGGTCGGTCGTTATGGTTTTCCTTAAGTCTCAAACGCACTCAAAGTGTTAGCGGCGCGTTTCCATACCAAATACGCGTCCGACACGCTTTCGAAACGTTTATTCAGGCTTATATTCAGCTGTACATGTTTCAATTCTCATTCTAATGATGATGAACAAATTGAAAATGAAAATGGAAGTATTTAATCCATTACCAACTTAAACTTAAAATTTAAATTAATTTAATTTAAATTGATCTAATAACAGGTAAAACTACAACCACAGAGCGCATGCTATTTTATTCCGGAACAATCCGTACGATGGGTGAGGTGCACCACGGGAACACTGTCACAGACTACATGGAGCAGGAGCGACAGAGAGGCATCACCATCACTTGTAAGTCATCACCTTAATGTTTTTAAAATAAAATTATCATTATTTCAATAATTAATACTTCTATCATTTCACAGTTGATAGAATGATTATAATTGAACAGTTAGTAATCCTAAATAATTTCATAACATTTTATGTTTCAAACTCAAACCCATAACAAGTATTTTTGAGTTTCAAATTACAATTTTGTAGGACCAAGAGTTTCTGAGTAAAACTGTGGACACTCGGACAGATGGACATGGCAAAACTATAAGGGCTCTGTTGACTACGGAACCCTAAAAAGAAGATACCATAATATAAGTTGTGATCCTGCTCATGGTGGAGATCTTTAGGGAAGACTTAAGTGGAAATAATTCGGCTGACATTACAATGAATTATCGCACTGTATTTTAAAATACACTCAAATGTACCTCAAAGTCTTAATGTCATGGTTATGTTACTATCCCATTTAATTATTAACATGAGACCTGAAAAAGACGTAAAAATACACCATAAATGTAAAATAAGTTCAATCCTATAGACCTTTACTTGGTCTTTTAGCTGCAGCAGTGTCATTCCCTTGGCGGGGCAGCCAGATCAACCTCATCGACACCCCGGGCCACATCGACTTCACCATGGAGGTGGAGCAGAGCCTGGCGGTGCTGGACGGAGCCGTGGTGGTGCTGGATGCTTCTGCAGGTAGTGGGTTTGTAAATTAGATTTAGATAAACAGAAAACACAAGATAAAATGTACATGAATAACCTTAACTAGTACTAAAATTAAATTACTTGAAAAGAACCGGTCAATACCGATTCTGATTTGAATTCGATTTCGAATCAAATCAGTGCGACCCCATCTCTCACATGAGCATTATTTAGTATTTATTGTTATTCTTCCGGGTTTGTATTATAATCATAACAAACTTGACGCTTTTATGTTTTACCGTTTTTATTACTCGTAAAAAAAGTTTATAAATCCGCCGTAATAAATAACACATATTCTGTAAAAGGACGGACGGACGGACTACCGCCAAGCAGCAGTGTTCACATGTCATTGTTGTATTACGGTGTGTGGATAAGTCAACCAGTGACGTGACTAGCATAGAGGCATTCCATCTTAGTTCTCAGGGTTGACAATGCATTCCGTCTTATTATTATTATTTGTATGTCTTTACCAATCACGGGACTATGGGAGTCCGTTCCTTCCAAAGGGAGATGCCCTTTAGGTAGTTTTATCTTAGGATTGCAATCTTTAGATTGTACTTTTGAGAATGCACAGCTATCATGTTCTGCTAAACTGCAAAGTCTTGTTCAAGGTGTGGAAGCCCAAACGTTGACGGTGTGGCGTCAAGCGAGCGGCTACCGCGTCCCCCGGCTGCTGTACCTCAACAAGATGGACCGAGCTGACGCCAGCGCGCCGCTGTGTGCCGGCTCCATCCGGGACAGGCTGCAGGTCACACCGCTGATGCTGCATGAGCCGGTGTTGTATGAGGGGCGGCTTGTGGGTGAGACTGTGTTAATGAGCTGAACTTTACCCATTGAGCGCACAGAATATTTTATTACATATTCTAGAACAAAAATCAATTTTCATAACAAAACATTGATTATACTTAGTGCTTCTCTTTTTTGTGTCATAATTCATATTCATTAACACAAAACCCAACCCATTTAAAAGACCCAAAAAGTCGAGTCCGCAGACTACTGGTAGCTTCGCGCCTAAAATTCGGAGTGTGACAGGTCTGGCGAGTGTAATTTTATGGTTTAAGACCATGGATTTAGTATATTTTGAGACACACTGGCCACCATTTGAACATAATGATCTTTGAATAGTTGTTAGAAGTTATAATAGGACTATTGTGTGCTTACTGCGATTTGAGTTCTGCATGACAGTACAGTTTGAGAATAAGCTCACTGCCCTTGGATCAAACCACAATACTATACGTATTGTGAAAGGAGTAGTTGCATAGACAGTCTGACTGTATCAACAAGATGGACCGAGCTATTGTCAGCGTGTATTGTGCGCCAGCTCCGTACGGGACAGGCTGCAGGTCACACCGCTGATGCTGCACGAGCCTGTGGTGTATGAGGGGCGGCTTGTGGGGGAGAGTTCTATTTGTTCTCCGATTGAATAACCAACGCTATTCGAATTCCAAATTCCTCCCTCTCTCAACCCCCTCCCAATTGCGGGTGTTCATATCTTTCAATAGTAAATTAAAAATTCTGTTTCAGGCCTCATAGACCTCATAACCAAAGAAGAAATCATTTGGACCCAGGGCCGCGGGCAAAACTTGTCAAAACGCAAACTGACAGAAAAAGAAGATGGCGTCCGGTGGGAAACAGCATCGGCCAGTCACACACAACTCATTGATGAACTGTCATCATTGGATGATAAATTAGCTGAGACCATAATCCAACAAGAATCTTTAGACAATTTAAACGCTGAAGAAATAACCGCAGCTATTAGACGATGTACATTAAAAATGAATGCGTTTCCAGTTTTGTGCGGCAGTTCTTATAAAAACATAGGTGTGCAAAGCCTTATGGATGGTATAGTGTCATTCTTGCCTTCTCCGTTGGAAGGGAACTCCTTGTATGGTTGCTTTGAGGGGGATCTAGCGGCGCGTGCGTTTAAGGTGCAGCATGATGATCAGAGAGGGGTGCTGACGTTCCTGAGGCTGTATAGCGGAGAGATCAGTAAGGGACAAAAGATATATAATTTGGGGCAGGATAAGAGTGAGCAGGTATGTTTGTTTTTTAGTTATGTTTTTTTAGTGTAGTTAAATTATTCGTTTGCTTGGCAAAGAGTTTGAAGTGATGACAGGTTGATGTGCAGTTGATCAAAGAGATGTACTTATCAACTTTTGGACCTTATTACAATGCAATAAGGTGAGGTAAATAATTGGATACATCTCTTTGTCATCGACTGTACAATATTTACAAAGGGCAACCTACACATTAAGCATCTTTTGGATAGAAAATGGATCATGTTGCCAAATTTAAATTTGGAAGCGCTTTTTTTCGAAATATTTTCCATATGTAACATAAAACCTGCAGGGTTATATTGAATCATATTGCCAATTACTACAATTTTAACAGGGTCCTATTTATTTCCCAATTATTTTTTGCCAATCTAACACCCGTATTCACAAGCGTCACTATGAGGTCTCAAATTCAAATTCAAATTCAAATTCAAATTTATTTATTGCATGTCACATTACAGGTTTATAGATGGAATTACATGGAAGGTATACATGTGACACCCTGCAAGGGCGTAGCAACTTAGGACAATAGGGCTAGTACCTAATTATTAGAACTACGAATATTGCACATATCAATAATTCTTACATAACTTACTTTTAATTACCTACGTGTAGTTTTATATAAAAAATATTTTTTATTTTTTATTATTATTTATATTACTTGTACATTATAAACAATTATACCTGTATTTATTAATCTCTAAATTTGGTATTTAAAAATTCACTTAGACTATAAAAGCAGTTATCACATAAAAATATTTTTAACTTACTTATAAATAAAGGGAATTTATTTTCACATTTGATGGAATTTGGTACATGGTTGTATATTTTGATCATCATTTGGTGTGGACTGGACGCAACTAATTTTAATTTGGTAAACGGTAGTTTAAGTTTGTTAAGATTTCTATTATTTCTCTTTGTTTCTGTGAGAGTCTGGAATAAGTCTGGATGCTTTCTGATGAATTTACATGATTCTAAAATATACATGGATGTAAGGGTAAGTATTTTGAACATTTTAAAGTGTGGTCGACAGGAGTCCATAGGATCAATATTTGCTAGTATTCTGACACACTTTTTTTGCAGGATAAATACAGCATCTACCTCGCAACAATTTCCCCACAATATAAGCCCATACAGCATTCGGGAATAAGCGTATGCATAGTACGCCGAGAGGGCAGTTTGGAAGTCTGTGACGCGTTTAAGGTGCTGGAGGGCGTATATGAAGGATGATAATTGTTTTGTTAGTTTTTGGATATGAATTTTCCACGTTAAATGAGTATCCAGGTGTATGCCTAATAAGGTCGCAGAGTTAGCTGTTTCTATTTTTATGTTATTATGACAATATGAGATGGGTAGTGCCTGCTTTTGGTAAGGTTTAAATTGGATTATTTTTGTTTTATTGAGATTCAGTTTTAAATTATGTGACTCTAACCAGTGAGTAATTGTGTTTAGATTAATATTTAATTTATTTTCAGCTTCGCTAACAGTTTTACAAGAGAAAAGGATGGAAATATCGTCTGCGAAGAGCACACAGTTGTCAGTTACTACATTTGGGAGGTCGTTTATGTATATCAGAAAAAGGATGCAGCCTAATACGCTACCCTGAGGAATGGAGCCAGCGATATCGACTCTATCTGATCGTACATACTGTATTTTGCCAGTCTCGAAGTGTGTATTTTTAATTTCAACATATTGTGCGCGATTTTTTAAATACGATTTGAACCAATCGTGAGTTGGACCTCTAATTCCCGAAGCATACAATTTGTCTAGTAGAGTACCGTAGCAAACTCTATCATATGCCTTGCTCATATCGAGCAGGAGCCCTACAGCGTATCTTTTATTATCGATGTCATTTATTATGTGTTGTATGTACTTATAAACTGCTAATGTTGTAGATCGTTGTTTTCTAAAGCCGTTCTGAGCATCGTCAAGAATATTAAATTTTTCGAAGAAAGAATACAAACGTGTGATCATTGCAGTCTCTAGTATTTTAGCAGAGGTAGGTAGTAATGCTATTGGCCGGTAATTATTTATGTCTGAGGAGTCTCCCTTTTTGAAAACCGGTTTTATTATTGCAATTTTAAGGGCATCTGGGAATATGGCTTCAGAGAATGATTGGTTAATTAGTAGAGTATAGGGTATGGTTAGGATTTTAGCACATGTTTTTATTAGAACGGGGGGGATTTCATCTATGCCAAATGATGTCTTGTTTTTTAGGTTACTTAATATCTTGTATACTTCATCTGGTTCTATTGGCTTAAGAAAAAAAGTTTTATTGACTTGGTTAGATGAAGGTATGTTTGCAGGATGTGAGTTTATGTTTCCCACGGATGAGAAGAAAATATTAAATAAATTTGGATCTTTTATTGTCTGATTGACTGCGGTTTGTCTCACAGGTCTCACGAACGCACAGGGTGGTTCAAATCGTCTCATAAACAAAAGGTCGGTCAAAAAGGACCAGTCACAAAGTATTGTTTGTGAATACGGGTGTAAAATTATATCTCAATACTTAGTATTTCATTTGATTCTTTCTGTTAGTATTATATTGTAATCTTTTCGGTGGTTCAGACAGGCCTGCTGTACGTGGCGTTGGCGGACGAGTACAAGCCCGCGGAGAAGGTCACCGCCGGGAATATCGCCGTCGTTAGCGCGCTCAAGGTACGACAGTACCATCTGAGTAGTTTACTGATAGTTTCATCATCAGGCTATATCAGTCCACTGCTGGGCATAACCCTCCATAATGCACGCCACACAGTATGTTTTTTGCCCTAAAAAAGTGACACCTTTATTTTATTGCAAAGTTCGAGAAAGCAAACACATTAATATAGGCTATGCATCTCGAAATAAAACACTGTTCCCGTGGCTTGGTTGACGCGGACGATGTCGCAGGTAGAACTTAAATCCAACAGATTTTCAGCTGTGATGATAAGAACCAGCTGTTCCACCCCACCAGGCCACGATGACCGGCGACCTGGTGACGTCCACGCAGGCGGCCGCCGCCCGCGCGCGGTCTCGGCTGACCGCGGCTCTACAGGACCCGGCGCAGGCTGAGCGCGTGACGCCGCCCAGTGCGGCCCTGAGGCTGGCCGCTCTAGACGCGGAGCCCAGCGCTGAGGAGACGGCTGATGTGCTGCTCGGGATCGGTGAGTGATGAGGTGCTACAGCATCCAAGGTCTGGAGCTCTACTTCGAATAATAAAGTTCGAAGTTAAGTTGATCCATCCCTATCTTTCGAATTGTTTAGAATGTAAATTGAAAGGGATGGGGGTTCTTATGTTTAGAAATGAATGCCTCGTAATAACCATCGTGGTAACTTTATAGGTTCTGTAATTCTTAGTCGAAGTAAAGAGGCAGGATGTATGCCATTTAACCGGTAACCTATCATTTTATCGATAACTTCGTCATCTCATCACTAACTTCATCGATTGTATCATTTCATCGAATTAACTTTCATCGAACGCTATTTTCTGCTAAAACCATGATATTTTCAGGATATCTTAAGCTTTAATTACGTAGTTTGTAGTTTAGATTAGACATGTGGCTAGCAAAAAAATTTGCTCATGCGGTGAGAAATTGGCTTTTGATGAAGTCAAAAATCCTGCGCAATGATAAAATAATAGATACTCCATTTAACCATTTCAGGGTGGTTCACAAGCGTTTGAATCCTGTGAGTTACAAGAAATTAAATACGTAAGATGAAATAATCCTGTTAGAACGTTTGCTCAACTTATATACTTACATACTTTTTATTAATGGCAAACCAATTAATCTCTCTCCACATCAAATATTTCATAACACACTGGATCGGCGGTTTTTAAACGCCTTACCCAAATTATTGACCTCTGTTTGGTACAGGTACCACAGTGCCAGAGCCGGTGTTCCTGTGCTCCATCGAGCCCCCGAGCGCGGCCTACCAGAGCGCGCTGGAGACAGCATTGGCTGAACTGCGGAGAGAGGACCCCAGTCTCAGGGTCATCACTGAAGAGGAGACCGGCCAGCTGGTTCTAGCAGGTACGGACATTGTTGTTTGATGTACTAAACTTATTTTTAATCCTTGTGTTTTTGTATGTAGTATTTCCTGTTTTAATTTTTAACTTTCATCATTGTCTACTTTATTTTATTTCTATTATTTGTTATTATAGTGACTATAGTAGCATACACTCTGTATAACTTTCAAGTACTTCCCTTTTACTAGCTAGCTATGGCTAGCCATTATTAGCTATTACTTTGTTTTTGTACTTATGTCTACTCGGTGCCACATTCTACTTTTCTTATTTTCCTCAATCATAAAGGTTAGCTGGAAGAGATCCCTTAAAGGGATAAGTTCGCCTTTGTACATACCTTTTCTGTAAATATTGTATTTGAATTTCTGTGTTTTGTACAATAAACTGTTTACATACATACATATTACGGTTCGTGAGATAAACAGACCGACAGCGGAGGCTTAGTATTAGGGTCCCGTTGACAGTTTCGGTACGGAACCGTAAAAATACAGCATTTTTTCAGGCATGGGCGAGCTTCACCTGGAAATAATCAAAGAGCGCATCATCCGCGAGTACAAGATCGCCGCGGAGCTGGGCCCCCTGCAGATCGCGTACCGCGAGGCGCTGCTGGGCGCCGGCCGCCGGGCGCTGGCCGTGGACCGCAAGATCGGCGGCGCGCGCCAGCAGCTCAAGGTCACCATGTCCGCCAAGACCGTGCCGGGGCTCGCGGCGGATAAGGTGCTCAGGTGGGAGACCAGCGCAACGTTACCCTTGGAGCGCTTGAGGCTCGCACATTTGGTCGCTGTGACGTCATCGTAGTCACGTGAACGAGTTCAAACGCTCCTGCTGTCAAGTTTCTCGTTTCGAAAAACCGAATTTTATCTATGATTTAAATTTGAGCCCTATCTTTAAGGTGGTTAACTCCAATTTTAAATAACAAGATTCAATTAAAAATATTTTTTTAATTAATTTAAATAGGTACACAGTGGAGTGGAGTGGTGTTACCGCAGTTTGACGAAGAGTGTTTTATAAAAAAGTGTACTTCATTAGAGGAAATAAAAAGAAATGGCTTGTGGTTGGATACGTCACAAGACGCTGGAGAGGAGTAAGTACGGATACGGGACAAAGCGTCTCATGGCTCGTGGGTATTACGCGGAAGACACATCTTGCCATGGTTTAATCTTGGTTCTATATCGGATTCTACTTTCAAAGACCTAATTTACCCTTCTACATGGTAAGCCTTGGTAGTATCCTAGGTAGTGACCCTGCCTGCAGTGCTAGCGGTCCTGAATTTAATGCTCAGTGAGGAGATATATTTGTATGACGAATATTCGTTTGTTTGTTGAGTTTCTTGCTGCGCGTCTCAACAGTGGTCTCCTCTTGAAAAGCGCGAAAAATGATGACAGGTATAAAAGTGCCCCTGCGGCCTACTCACTATTTTTTTTTTGCGTCTTTGATTTTGATTTCTATGGTTTTCAAATAGCATTTGGGTGTAGACTTGTCCTTAAACACCGCATTGACGATGCAACAGTCCTATTAACATGGGTAACCCGTTGCAGGCTGGACAAGTCGGCGGAGAGCGCCGCGAACCTGGCGCACCTGCACCCGCGCAGCCTGGCCAGCATCAGGCAGGGCGTGGTCACGGCGCTGCTGCACGGACCCAAGCTCGGCTGCCCGGTAACCATCACCTTACAGACCACCTTCCATTACCCTCTAATAGTTATTTATGTGACTAGTGCATAATGAGAGGCATTAATATAAGCGAGTGTTTAAATGCCTAATTATGCGTACAGTCGCATACATAACTTTATCTATATGCATATCATAAATTTTCTGCAATATGTGACAAACCTATATCTGACGTTACCCTGTATATTAATGTACCTGTATCTTAATGTTCCCATTACAGTATAGGTCACCGATACTTTAATGACATGTAATACTTTAATGTTAACGTTAAAGTACAGCCACAGGTTACTTAATATAGGGCATTTGCTTATGGTTTCTAAACATATTATATTGAAGTTATGATATGGATGTAGATAAACTCTATTACACTCCGAGTTGACTTTTAGTCTTGTGGTGCATTCCTAGTCTTCTCTCCTCACTTTGCTCTATTACCGCCGCACTCAAAGACCTTTTAGAAAAATATAAAAGTGAGTCATCATCAGTGCCTTTACGTCTTTTAAGTCTCAGCCTTTGCAATATTCGAAGACAAAAAAAGTAACACTTTAAAAACATTACTCCTAAGTCAATGTAATGATTGCCGCAGGTGGTAGACGTGCAGATCACCCTGCACTGGTTCGAGGTCAGCCGCGGCACCTCGGACTCCGTGGTCAGCGCGACCGTCGTACAATGCTTGAGAAAGGTAAGAGGGTGGTCCCGATAGTGAGGTAAGGGGGCACAGCCTCCCGTAGTAAGTAACATGAGTTGTTATGGTTTATGCTTATGAATAACTAGCTTCTGCCCGCGACTTCGTCCACGTAGATTTCGATTATAGTTATTCCCTCGGGAACTTGTATGGGGATGAAAAGTAGCCTATGTGTTAATCTAGGGTATAAACTATCTCCATTCCAAATTTCATCCAAATCCGTCCAGCCGTTGCAGCGTGAAGAAGTAACAAACACACACACACACACACACAAACTTTCGCATTTATAATATTATAGTAGGATAGTAGGATATTAGTAGGATTCTGCTCCATTTATTTGCTCACTCCATACAGGGTGTTTTTGTCTGTGTTTTACTTCTACTGTTGCGTTTTTTTTCTGTCCTTGCATGGAATGTAATAATTCTTACATGAAACAAAGTCGTTTCGCATAATTTTTCATTGTCAAATTTATTAATTTACGGACAAATAACTCTTGACCAAAAATGACTATGCAATTAATGTCCCAGTTAAAAAAACCCTTCGTGACGAGTCCGACTCGCAGTTGGCCGGTTTTTTTGTTTGCAAGCCAAGCCCAATGTGAATTACTAGCGCAAGAACTTGTTGACTGTGAATCAACACGATCTACTACAGATAACTAAAAGTTGGATGTACCAGGTGTTCGAGGAAGCCGAGGCCGTGCTGCTGGAGCCGGTGATGCGGCTGCAGGTGCTGTGCCCCGAGAGCCACTCGGCGCGCGTCATGGCCGACCTGGCGCATCGCCGCGCAGACCTGCTGGCCGTGCAGCTGCGCCACCGGAACAAGGTACGTCAGGTGCCATTGTAGCTCACTTATTATCAGAACAGAAGGGTGAGCTATTCTTATGGGTAACCCATCATTTTATCGAATTCCACTTCATCGATTGTATCATTTCATCGAATTTAATTATGTCGAACGGTAGTTTCTGCTACAACCAAGATGTTTTCAGGATATGTATAATATTAATTACGTAGGTTAGGTTTGGTTAAAATTGACAAAATAAATAAAAAATAACGCATGCGGTGAGAAATGCCTTTCGATGAAATGAAAATTCTGCGTAATGATACGTTCGATGAAAAGTGTTTCGATAAAAGAATATGTACCCATTCTTATGTCATTAATGTCATGTGTAGATATTAATATGGATACACCCCGAAAATAAATATTAAACACATTAAACACCTCTTCCCACAGGTAATAGACAGCATAACCCCCCTCTCCGAGCTGCTGGGCTACTCCTCCACGCTGCGCTCGCTCAGCTCCGGGCTCGCCTCCTTCACCATGGAGTTCCACTCGCACCGGCAGATGGCGGCGCACGACGAGGAAAAAGCTATCAAAGACGTAACGGGATTCTAAACTATGATACAATATGATAGAACTACGTAGTTTTATTTGGCACTAGTAGGTGGCGTTGTAATAAATTATTACGTGACGACTGTCAACTCTTTCGAAACAGGTAAATGTCGCTCAAGTAGGGTCGACATTAGGAAGTTGACAGATGCATCTATCGACCTTATGTCGCTCAAGTAGAGTCGACTTTAGGAAATTGACAGATGCATCTATCGACCTTATGTCGCTCAAGTACGGTCGACTTTAGGAAGTTGACAGATGCATCTATCGACCTTATGTCGCTCAAGTAGAGTCGACTTTAGGAAGTTGACAGATGCATCTATCGACCTTATGTCGCTCAAGTAGGGTCGACTTTAGGAAGTTGACAGATGCATCTATCGACCTTATGTCGCTCAAGTAGGTACGGTCGACTTTAGGAAGTTGACAGATGCATCTATCGACCTTATGTCGCTCAGGTACGGTCGACTTTAGGAAGTTGACATACGCATCTATTGACCTTATTATTTTATGACATGTACGGAAACGAAGACGGTAAACGGCATTCAACCTATATTTGCTGGGTAACCTTTGACATTATACTGCCGCACTCAGAGACGTCAATTAAATTTAACGCTTGTTTAGTGACGTGTTGTCTTATTCTATTGCTATAGCAAAGAAAGTGACAGCAGCTACTTTAATCAAGCACTAAATTTAATTGACGTCTATGAGTGCGGCAGTTAAATTCCAACGACGCCTAAAGTCGTCAAAAGTTGTCGTGCCTACAACACCACGCCCTTTTGTTGTCAGAGGTACAGTTTTGAAGAGACTTTCTTTCGTATGAATTACGTTGAATTAGGTATAGCTTTGAAACATGCTGGACATGTGAATGATGATAGAGTAATAGAATAATAAGGCCGCGGACACGAACTCAGCGGGCTGCGGGGCGCCGGCGGCGCGGGAGCGGCGCGTTTCAATACATAGATTTATATAAAACCCATGCATTAGGTACTCGATAGTAAAGCGTCAGATAATGTAGAAATAAAACGTTAATTATAAATGAAATAAAAGTTAGCAATATTGTTTTATTTATATCATTTACAATTTTTCTTGAATATTATATTGTACAGCTGTTGAAGGGGTGCGTAACGATCGATATAAAAATATTTAATGTAATATTAGTCGCTATAACCTATAACGCTCATTTGTTATAGTTATTGAATCATATAACACCATTTAATGGGCGATTCCACTGGTCAGTTCCTAGTCATAAATATTTAAATAATGACCTACAACAAGCAGCAGACTTTCATACTAAGATGTACTGTAACCGTATTTCTTGTCACAATTGATCGAATTTTAACCATATTATGACAGATACTAGGGACTGTCAGCAGTTGAAATGCCCGTGGAATCACCCTAATATATTTAAATATTATAATTAATGATTATTTTATATAATGATCATTTGATCTAATTATATTTTGTATAACATACTTTACCCTGCACAAAACAAAGTGCTACCTGAAAAGTAGTTTAGGAGGTAAATAAATAATAATACAATACGATTTTTATATAAAATGATGATTAGACCAAATGATGTTTATAAAAAATAAATGATATGCCAAATGATAAATTATAGTAAATAAAAATAAATATTTTGATATTATACCAATAGTTTATTATATAAAATGAGTGATTATATCCTTTGAAATTATATCAAATGTTATTGTATCTAATGAAATTATATTATTTATCAATACACACCCCTATTGGAGACATAAGCAATTAACTAAAGTTACAACATGTTGGTTTTTTTCTTGTGCCCTGGAAAAAGAAGTAATAGTAAATTATTAACCGAGGGACGAAAGGCACCTATTTCACACGAGACATTTTGTCGCTCGAGCAAAGTCTTGGGAGCAAAGACATCGAGCCACTTTCTATAGTAATTCAGTACTAAGTGGCTCGATTTCTTTGCTCCCAAGTTCAGTAAAATAAATAAAAAAAAGAAAAGTTACAAAAGGATCTCTCCGGCGGGGAATCGAACCCCGGTCTCCCGCGTGACAGGCGGGGATACTTACCACTATACTACCGAAGATAATGACGGAGGAGGCGAAATTGTACTACATAGTGTTATGACTGTACTCGTACAAGTCAAGTTTTTTTTAGCTTAAGGGGCCCCATAATCGGTACGATCCGTCGTTACGATCCGTCGGTTCAGACTGAAATCGAGCGATGGATTGTACGTGTGTGGCAATATCGCATCAAAATTTCAATACAAATATGAATCGTCACGATATCGATTCAGATCGATCGTAACGACGGATCGTTTCGTAATATGGCGGCCTTAAAACATAAATTGACACTTAGGGCCGATTCGACCTAACTGGAATAAGACTTAATCAGAGATTAGTCCATTCAAATTCGGCGTTTTATCTAGGTTTAAAAAAACGGGCACTTTCAATTTTTTCAAGTAGTTTAAACACACACACACACATACCTTCACGCCTGTAATCCCAGAGTGGTGTAGACAGAGCTACAGAATTTTATTACCTACATACTTTAAAATCTTGTTAATAAATTCTGTAACCACATTTTGCACAAATAGCGTATTAGTGAGTTTAAACATTGTAACTAAATGAAATTTTATGCCACCTACAGCATTAAACTAACATTATTTACTACTCGCCTAGCAATGCGCGGTGTTGATGTTGTCGAGCTCGTCGAGCAGCGCCTCGTGCCGGAAGGCGAGCCGCACGTCCGGCACGTTGGTGCGGGTGATGTCGTTCCCGGCAGGCCCGGGCCGCAGGTACTCCGAACCCACCCAGTGCTGCTTCAGCTAGAACATGAAGCACGTATACCTACTTAAACATAAGGAGACAGGAATGGCGTAGCTCTGTTCACAAGGCTGTAACGAATTATGAAAGATCATGTTTTGAAGAACTCGAAATAAAAGGCCTTGATAAAAATAACCAAAACCCTCCTATACCTACCTACACGTACAATTAATTAGGTCAGTTGTTGTATTATGTACGCCATGCAACCGTACGTTTAAGACCAAATGTGGCTTTGCCAGTCACCTTCGCTCGCACCTCCGTAATTAGCTGGGTTCGCCGTTGACGGATACGTCTAGGAGAACATCAGGGTAAGGCCGTAGATTTTGCCACTTTTTGAAAATCAAAAATGTCCCAAATTTTAAATACATATAAAAAACAAAGTACTTGATACATTGAAAATTAAGTATTTTCATTTAATTATGTATTTCTTTAAATCTTACAATGTATTCTTAAAGTTAATGTAAGTCGAACAGTTACAAATATACAATGAGTTTAATTCATGCAGTGCCCTAAATTTAAACAAAAACACGCTGTCTTTTTGATTCATTTGAACACAAAACTATAAAACTTATATATTTTTTGTATTGGAGGTCTAATTAATTAAGAACTACTTGAAATATTTGAACGTTAAGCAGCTACTTTGTGGTGGCAATGTTTTAAATACGCGTTTTTAGTTGGATTAATCACAATTTAAAAAACTGTCTTTACATTTTCACTTATATGTTACTATTTTCTATGTTACCATAATTTCGCCTAGCTAAGTATTTAAAACAGTATGGTAATATTTTGTAATGACACTGGCAATACTAAGTACCCGCGACACAAAGAAATAGTAAAAAAAGACGGTTTTTTTGCGGTCTGGACTCAGTCAAAGATGGACGGGTGTGTTTCGTCAGTGGATATTTTTGTGAATTTTGGCGTTTTCAAAGGTAAATAACAGTTTTTTTTTCACAATGGTGATGTAGTACTATTTGTAAGTGACTTATAAGAGCGTTATAATATGTCTTTCTTTAAAATTCGCTAAGTTTTCATATTATTGTCGATTTATAACCTTGAAAATCCCACTTCTACGTTACTTTTACGTAACTTCTATGTTACTGGTAACGTTGATTGTATGTTAAGTAACATAGAAGTGTTGTAAAGGTTTGTGCATATTGAAAATTGTATACTTTTCTGCTTGCATGCCAAAACTTGCAAACTGAAACTTGCCTACTTAAACTTGCTTAAGATTTTTTTCTACAGTGGAGAAAATATCCGACCAGATTCCTTTTTAACCGACTTAAAAAAAGAGGTTCTTTGTTTGACCCGTATGTATGTATGTTTGCATCTTTGCGATAACATAAACTACTGCACCGATTTGCAAAATTCTTTCGGAAATATAATCCTCGTACTTTTTAGATGATTCTTAAATAATACACTATGACTTTACAGATGCCGTTGACTGCAGCTGAAAAGCCTTCCTTACTTTATTTTGATAAGAAGCAAAGTTATGGTTGTTTGTTTATTATAAAAAAAATATTGTTAATTACCTACTTTGAACTTAGTTGTTGATAGTTATCTCAATAATATAATAATAATATTATTATTCTATGTTTTATTAAACGGACCGAAATTTGAACTTTTTTTTTATCCTTACAAGTACATCTTATGACTTTTACGTCAAAGAGGTGCGTTATGATATCGCCCTTACAGATATTATGTGTTACTTTCGCGTTACTTTTACGTAACCGTAACATAGAAGTGTCTATGTTACTCTATGTTACAAAGTGGCAAAATCTACGGCCTTACCCATCATCATCATCATCATCATCATCATCATCATCATCATCATCATCGTCATCGTCAACATCATTGTCATCGTCATCGTCATCATCATCATCATCATGATAATCATCATCATACTTAAAAAATAGTTCATTTCGTTGCGTTGCCAGCCCTGAAATCAACGATGGAGCTCCCCATGCTAGAAATATCACCAGCTGAAGACAGCAAGAGCTCGTGTTAGTGATGGAAAAGAAAGCTGTAATGCTGGAATAATGCTATCATCCGACATCCGAACGGGCCCGTATTATGGTCGCCTTCATTGCGGTAGATATAGTAAGGCTAAAAAGCGCGGAGTGAAGAGGGTTCAGAAAAAATAGCTAAAACATTACGTGGTTAATGGACAAGGCCTTATTGATGAGGTACCTCGTGCGGGAAACCAGACATGATGACGGAGTTGCGCGCCAGCTCGCACATGTCGCACGCACTGAACTTCCACGCCTGCGCCGCGATGCTGTACTCCTCCATCAACGGCTCCTGCAGCCAGCAAGCATATCAGCTAACCTAACCTAACCTAACCTATCCTAACCTAACCTAACCTATCCAGGACCAAGATTCCAGGCGGTAAAAATCACATCTTCTTTGACCTGTTAACGTTTTTATGGGTCTTATTTACTTGACAGAAACGGCGGCCGAGTTAAAAACAATACCCATAGGTCAAAGACGATATGTTTTTTACCGCCTAGAATAGAATCCCTGTTCTTTGGCACAGCGAAGGGTTTATTGCTAGCTAAAGTAGATATGATATCAATGTTACAATCGTTTAACGCGTAACGCGTTATCTTTATAAGTAACTTCTAAAAACGAAGTTTTCAATTTGATGTCTTGTTTTTTTGTGTGCATGTTACACTAATTCCTCTGACAATCGTTAACCAATTTTGACACACGGGCAAGTAATGTCGCTCAGCCATAAGTACGGCGTACTTACTCGCCCGTCTATCTGGGACTTAAGGGTGAAAAAATGGGAGATGAAGTTTCATAACTTTATCTAATCTATATATATAATATATAAAAGGCAAACCTGACTGAATTACATATCAACGCACAGCCGAATCTATCTATCTTTCATGATGTAAGTAAGCACTAAGAAAGGATTTTCCGAAAATCGACCCCCAACGGTTAGAAATGGGGAGAGTAACCGGAAACTATTTCTACGCGTACGAAGTCGCGGGCGTCCTCTAGTATTTAATATAAAATTCTCTTGTCACAGTGTTTGTAACAAAACTCCTCCGAAACGGCTTGGCCGATTCTTCCATGACTCACTAACAAATATTCGCGCTCATCACACAAATATCTGCCCTTACCGGGATTTGAACCCAAGACTAGCTTCGTGGGTAGGGTCAATACCAACTAGGCCAGCGCGTCGTCAAAAAAAAGCTAAAGGAATATTTACCCTGGTGAAGTGGAACATGAGAGGGTCGTCGGTAGACAGCGTGACGCGCAGCCCTCGCGCGAATAACTCCGGCATGGGGTTGGTCAGGTACCGGAGGAACAGGGAGTTGTTGCTGAGGGGCGACATGGCGATGAAGATCTGCGCCAGGTAGTAGAGGAACTGGAGCACTGGGGTCTGGGGAGAAACCAGAGGTTAGCAAGTTAAAGGTGTTCACTGACTGTCGGCGTTTGCAGTTTTAGGATTGCAATGTTGTCTCAGATATAGTCTCAGATCCCACTCATCAGGGACTGTATTTCAACTCGGTAATTGCCTTTAACATGTTATCGTATTGTCAACGTACGATACTTCTTATTGGGATAGAAGCTTTCCGTCTACATCTCGATATGACTAGGTAGCTAATACGACCACATTGCTTTGTGACTACATCTCGGTCTGACTACATCGCTTTGTGCTTAGATCGCAATACGACTAGATCGCTTTGCGACTACATCTCAATAAGTCTGAGTCGCTAAATGACCACATTGTTTTTTCATGTTATGTCTGTGTTAGCAATGTCGACGGAGCCCCGCATGGCGGGGCTCCTATTCCTAGGCAATTTGCCCTTCGGGCATTTGAAGTTACCTAACGAACCTAACCTACCTAGTAACGCAAGAGAAGTGGTCATTTTACAACTCGGACTTTTTGAGATGTAGTCGCAAAGCGATCTGGTTGTATTGCGATCTAGGCACAAAGCGATGTAGTCAGATCGAGATGTACTCGCAAAGCGATCTGGTCGTATTTGCTACCTAGTCCTAACGAGATGACGACCTAATGCTTCTATACCTTCTTATTTACTTGATAGTATAATAATGGCGGCCGCGTTGAACCAATATCATAGCATGTCAAAAGGGCTCAGGTAGATCATCATTATTTCAGCCTCAGCCTCAGCGAGGGAAAGGGATGGAGCTAACGTAACTTCGAACTTCGATTTTCAAAGTAGGGCCTCTGTTCAGTTCTTGCTCCGCGTGTACTACTTAAATGAACTAAGAGCAGAAACTTTGCGAAATAAGAAGTAGTTTGTTCTTGTACAGTGACGGGAATTTTGAATTTTTAGCAATCGCCAATTTCCCATTGTAATGACTTAAGTCGAAATAGGTACCTAGATAGGTTTAGGTTATGTCAGTTTTGCAGAAGGCCCGAAGGGCAATAGCACCCAGAAATTGATTTTAAATTGAGAAAACACGCAAGTGGGGAAAATGCTAAATGAAAAATATTCAATTGGTAAAACAATACAATGGGCAGAAAGTTCCCTACGAGGAATTAGTCAGGGTAACCGATCTAGGTTCTACCCTAATTAGAAACCCGTGGTGTGATTTACCTTTCTCAGTATGAGCCCGTGGGAGATGTTCTCGGCCAGAAGGAACCCGGCGCACAAGTGCGACATCGGCCCCGACTCGCCGCAGTGGGGCCGCAGCACGAACGTGTTCAGCCCCTGAGACCTGGAGCACCCTTCAATAATTCACTTTCGAATAATTGTTACTTCGACTATCTATCGACGTAAGATGCGCGACACGACACGAGCCTAGTTGGTAGTGACCCGCCTATGGAAGTAGCGGTCCCGGGTTGAAATCCCGGTAAGGGAAGATATTTTTGTGATTAGAGCGAGTATTTGTTCCTAAATCTTGGATGTTTTATATGTATTTAAGTATGTGTTTTTCTATATAAGTATTTATCACTGTCTAGTACCCATAGTACAGTCATGAGATTTTGGTACCCACCTTAGGTCCAAAGTCAATCTGACACTACGAAAATAAGGTTGAGTTTCCTAAAAGTTACAGTCCGTAAGTGGTGAGCCACTATCCACTGTTCATAATTCAGCCATGTAATGCAAATCAGGCATACTCGTGTGATATCGTCGTGAACGACTGATAACGAATGATGACAATAGTCATGTCTATATTCGTGTAACAGAAAGAGTATTCTATCTTTGTCATTTGGTATTTCCATCAAATCAGCTGTCAAAAATAATATGACAGAACATCGGTAATTCATTAAATTAATAGCTTTCGCCCGCGACTCCGTCCGCGTAGAAGTCGTTTATCGCTGCTCCCTCAGGAACTGTCCAATTTTCCGGGATAAAAACTATCCTATGTCCTATTCCAGGACCTAACTAATATGTGTGCCAAGTTTCATCTCGATCCGTTCAGTGGTTCAAGCGTGAAAGACGAACAAACAAAAATCTGCTGATCATCTTTATATATATAAAAGGCTAAACTGACTGACTGACATATCAGCGCACAGCCGAAACTACTGTACCTAGAAACTTGAAATTTGGTACAGGGGTTCCTTTCATGATGTAAGTGAGCACTAAGAAAGGATTGTCCGAAAATCGACCCCCAACGGGAAAAAATGGGGGGAGTAGCGGGAAACTAATTCTACGCGTACGAAGTCGCGGGCGTCCTCTAGTAGAAGATAAAGGTACGACTTACTTTTGCAAGACATGGAAGATCCATATGTCACGAAAAAAGTTGTCGATAAACTTAGTCGATATTTAATGAACCACTAGCACTGGTACATTTTTGTCCCCGTCAATCCGGTGTATGAGTATGAGTACCTATCCAGTCGCTAAGCATTTGGTGTTACCAGCTAGAGATATTTTTAAATTTGCCACCTTTTTTTGAGTCAGCACTCACTGGTCGGGCTTTATTAAAAAAAACTAATAAGGTTATAGGTGTACTTACTTATTTAGTTATTTATTCATTTATTTAGAGAAGGAAAACCAACAGCTATGATAAATACATTAGAGACATACATACATTCAGAAAGCCAATTATGAAGCAATATAACTAAAATATAAGTCACTAAAAAAACAGCTGTTACAGCAGCAGCAAAAAGTTGGTGGAGACTGCTAGGATTTTTCGCTAGTAACAAATGGATAAGCCCAACCGCTCGGCGGTTAAAATGGTGTATTCTTACTTGCGCAGCTGATTGAGCGTGACCATATTGGCGAACATGAAGTAGAGGTAGTATGCGTAGGGGGGGTTCTCTATGCTGTCCCACTCGGCGGGGCGCTTCATGTTGTCCGTCAGGTGGGGGTTCTCCGGCTTCGACTCGTCGTCCACGCTGTCGAAGCCGATCACGTGCTGCCAACGCACAAACAAAAAGTGGGATAGCTCTTAACAATAGTTACCTTCGGGATTATCTTCGCACATAAACATTTAGTAATCTTATTATATTGCGTAAACAATCCAAATGGCTCAAGAAATGTTAGGATGGGCAATTTAGAAACTATAATAGTTAGGGTAGTCTGTTTAAGAAACCACGTCCTCAATTCTGGAAAAGAGGCAAACTGCATGATCCGAAATATTTTTGGTCGAATATTTATTTATTTAGGAGATAACACAGAAACATACATGTCATAGAATATAACATAATTTTTCAATTGGTACTAGAGACACGGATGCTTTCCTAGATGTTTCTCACTATGAACACAAGAAATACCTACCACGATAAAAATACAGTATGCAAAGTAGGTACTTAAGACTTAAAAAATAACATCAAATAAACAAAAATACAGTGAAATATTAATGCAATACAAAAAAAAACTGCTTATTTCGTTACATTAGCTAAGATCAGTCAGACTGCAAAAAGAAGCAGGTGATAAAATATAGGCAATGACAAATTCTGCCCAAAACGTCTGGCCAGATACCCCTGGGGGATACGTACCGCGAGGAACTTGTGCAGGTCCGGGTTGGAGCTGGGGTTCACCGACACGCTGAACAGCGGGTTGAACAGGTTGCTCAGGAACTCCTGGAAGTTCTTCAGCAGGTTGTTCATGCGGTACACGTCGCTGGAAACCATCAGGTATTGAGGAACCAAAATAGCGAGTTAGTCAAGTAACCGTATATTTTATTGGAGATAGCAGACGAGCAGGCAAACCTGGTGATAAATGGGATCTGACCCCAAGACTGCAACCTTAAGATTATGACACACTCATCGGGAGGCTCGGGCTGAAACCGACCGCGAGACGAGATGACAGCGAGCGAGACAAGACGAGGGCAGTCTGTTCTGTACACACTCTTGGCCTGTCTCGGGGTGTCTCGGCGAGTGTGTAAAGCCGGCATTAGGGCCGGTACAGACGGACAGCATTTGATCTGCAATCCAACTGCAAACTGGAAGTTCGAGTGCAGTTGACGTACGTAAGTTTTGATGCAGTTATTTCAATTGCATTTTGCAGTCCGCCTGTACCGGCCCTTAGGTGTACATTATCAAGTGAAGGCTGCTCACTAGAGCCGCGGCACCTGCACCAGCCAGCGCACGTGCTCGGAGTACACGTTGTTTTGGACGGCCCAGGTCGATAGCTTCGTCCACTCCACCTCGCTCTTGCAGTAGATCGAGACGCGCGGCTCGATGAACGTGTACTTGCTCTCCGCCAGGTCCGCCAGCACCTCCTGCAGCAGAGGTAAATAAAATGAATATGAGGGCAATCTTGCACAAATTGACCTAGTCCCAAACCAAGCTTATAGAGCCCACTTGCATGGAAATAAAGCCATAAGAGAAGAGGGAGATGGCAGGAAGAAATGCACTACATCTGTAAAAACTGAATCCATGATTCGCTGAATAGGGTATAGTAGACCCCGGTGAGAGGTTCTGGCTGTGGGATAGGGATAGAAGATATGCTGCAAATTTGAAGTTTTGATTTGTATGTTTGCTCGGATGACTTCTGCCTAGCAGGATACCATCATAATTTCAATCTAATATTACTTACCTTGATTATTCCCGCGAAGTAAAAGCCATTCATGTAGTTGTCTGTCTTAAGGAAGACCTCTCGCAGTCTGCTCTCTCCCACAGGATTGTACTTGGCGTTGAAACGGTCGAACCTTTCGAATGTATTTCTATCCTGTAAAACGTTTCGGTATGTACAAAGGGTTCAGGAATCGATTACTCATCTTTAAAAAAAAGTCTGATCGGCAGTCGCACTAACAGGTACTATTTATTGCTATTATTCAATCCAAAGTCAATCTGACATTCTACAACAATAAGGTTGGGTTTCCTATAAGTTACAAATGACTTGGCATCTCTAATGAGTCTAATGACATTGACGACTTCAAGCATATATTTTTAAAATGGTCCACAAATTAACGTTCGTTATTGTACCTAAACATACGTTGTATTTCATTCAAACATCCAAGACTCAGGAACAAATAATCGTGCTCATCACACAAACAAGAAGGCAGGGTCACAACCAACTAGGCTAACGCGTCGTCTATGACTCTTAGAGCTCGTCACACCTATCTCACCATCCTGACAGTCACAGGTGCCATTTCAGTGTACATTCCGCGGTTTATTTGCACCCGGTTGATTGATGTAGAAACTATTTAAATTGGCAATGTACTCCTAATTGTCACCTAAATATAAAACAGGTAACTATCACCCTTCCGTTCTTTATGTTCTTACTGCATGTACATCGAGTATGTCAACATTGAGGTCGTAGGCGTCGAGCTGCATGCTCTCGAAGACGGCCTTCAGGGTCATGGGCAGGCCGTTCTGCGTGGTGACCACGTGGTTCGCGTTGGTGCGGAGCGTGCGCTTGATGAAGCGCAGCAGGTGCTTCTGGTTCATGCAGGATGCGGCGTGGATGTGGGTGTCCACCTTCCTGCAACGTGAAGAAGGGTCACCACAAATCTGGGGATCCAGTGAAAAAGGGTATACTTAAGTCCGCTTAACTCGTAATAAAAAAATTGTATACACATAACAGGAGGAAATCGGAAGGCATCGTGTTGTAGAAAATGACAACTGTCTTTTTGACTTAGTTGCAATCCATCAAGCAAAGCAGTTAAAACCACCACTGACTTATTTATTTCGTTTATTCTCGTTATTTTCCGGAAATTATTTCCATGGGGAGTCAACTTAAACAGGGTATTTCTGTAAATAGCCAATCACGGAATTTTATTTTAAATGTTTTTAAACAATGATTTTATAAAAGAAGCTGAAAGTTTCAAGAAAAGTTTTGATTGTAAATATTTAAAAAAGGTTCAAGACCGAATTATAGAAGAAACGGGGAATGCGAAAAGTAAATTAAAAAAATATAGTGTATAATAAAATATAATGCTTCTGCGCGAAGATCGTGAGATGTAGATGGTTTGCGCGCCTTGATTGCAGCGTCAAATTCGAATAATAATTAATTACTTGACATTGTAGAAGTCTCGATGAGGTACGGCCTTCTGCAGGGCGAGCTCGTGGAGCTCGTTCAGCAGTATGTGCATCTTGAACTTGGACGTGAGGTAAGACAGCCGCCGGTAGCAGAACGACTTCCTGGAAACATTCCCCATTGCCACAGTATAGTGTTCGTCTTCAAACATAAGGTAGACTAGCGAGCGCCACGTGGCCGACTTGCGAACGTCACATGGTCGACTGGTTAAGGTCTTATTTTCAAATAATAAACGTCACATGTTCTACTAGTGAACGCCATTAAGGTCGACTAGTGTGCGCCACGTGGCCGACTTGCGAATGTCATTTGGTCGATTGGTTAAGATCTTATTTTCAAATAATAAACGTCACATGTTCTACTAGTGAAAGCCATAAGGTCGACTAGCGAGCGCCAAGTGCCCGACTTACGAATGTCATATGATCGATCGGTTAAGGTCTTATGCTCAACTAATAAACGTCACATATTCTACTAGTGAACGCCATAGCGTTGACTAGCGAGCGCCAAGTGGCCGACTTGCGAATGTCATATGGTCAACTTGCGAATGTCACATGCTCGACTGGCTAAGTTGAGGTCTTATGTCGAACTAATAAACGTCACACGTTCGACTAGTGAAGTGAACGCCTTAAGGCCGACTTGCGAACGTCACATGGTCGACAGGTTAAGGTCTTATGATCAACTAATAAACGTCACATGTTCGACTATTGAACGCCGTCAACAAAAGAGCGCCACGTGGCCTACTTGCGAATGTCACATGGCCGACTGTTTAAGTTGAACAACTAAAAAACGTCACATGTTCGACTAGTGAACGCCATAAGGTCGAGAAGTGAGAGAAAATTGGCCGACTTGCGAATGTCACATGGTCGACTGGGTTAAGTTGAACAACTAATAAACGTCACATGATCGACTAGTAAACGTGACTACCAGACAAATTATGACTTACGAAGGTCCATCAGCTCCAAACTCCGTGAGACAGTTCAGGTCATCGACGAACTGCTTGAAGGTGATCTCCTGGTAGGGCAGCGGGCGGTCCCCGTCGGCGTCGGCCTCGTTGCGGTACACCCGCACCTGCCCCTCCCTCCAGCGGAACACGTAGCGCCGGTCCGCAGGAACTTCCACAGACCAAGGGTCCGAGAGGTGCGCTTGTTTAAATCAAATCATTTATTAACTGTGGTAGCGAGGCGATGTCAGCGTGGCTATGCGTCTAAGGGCCTGTTTCACAATCGTCAAGTAACGCATATCTGACACATAAATTTAGCCCTTTCCTTTTCTTACACTTGAACATAGACAAGGAGAGAGCTAACTTTAACTGGCACATAAATTTACTTGTCGATTGTGAAAAAGGCCCTAAGGTAAGAATTCTTCTATATTTCTGTACAATAAGACTTTAAGTATAACACTAATATTATTTTATCCTCGGCATGTTGATTCTATCAAGTCAATGACATCTAATGCGTATTTTCCTTAAACTAGACAATATCTATGTTGAAATATAACCTATTAGCATAGCAAAGAGTATCTATCTATATAATTATGTAAGCCCGACTATATGTGGCTACTTTATTTCGTGAACAAGCCTTAGTCTTTCAGGGTAAAATTTAATAGATCAAAGTGGAGTGAGAGTGGTTTTTTTTACAAATATTCCTCTACGGCTAGTAGAAATCTTGGATTTTTTGATTCATTGGGTTAACTCAGTTAAAAAACAGAACTAGGTACTGCATACTAGCGCCATTGGATTGGAAGGTGGACTTTAAAAGAGTTAGAGACGTCTTACAAAAGCTGAGCTACGCATTTATTTATTGCCTAATTGAATAGGAATTAAATTAAGTTTTTAAATGTAATCTCCGCTTGTGTGGAGACGTAGGTAAACACGAGACGAGATACAATGAGACTTACGGCAGCTTTCACATTACGTGATGCGTCGGCCGAATTCGTTTTAACCGGATTCCTTATTTAAGTACTATAAAAATACCGTTTACATGAATCGGTGACTGAAAACTAGTAGCATTCGAATATGGCCAAAACGAGCAATGTAAACGCGCGCCAATCGCTGTTAAGTAATCACGACACAGCCAGAGGCCCTTGACAAGATGCATTACGTTAACTAGCGTTTCTATTCGTTTCGTTTTTAAACCAATCGCGTCACTGGTAGATCACGTGACTTGTCGTATCACGTCATCTACCAGTGACGCGATTGGTTTAAAAACGAAACGAAAAGTAAAAACGCACTTTAAAAGTCATTTTAATATACGAGTATTAGGCTGCGGCCACTTCCACACAGCTTTACCCATTTTTTTTTAAAACAACACTGATGAGGACTCAGCTCAGTTTAACATAAAAATACGCACTGAAATTAAACCGGAAATTGTTATACTACCGGATTCTTGATCGAACTCGGACTCCTGTCCCAAATGGCGTGACCTCTCCGCCGCCCCCGCTCTCACTAGAACCGACGAAGCTGTCTTATCTGAAAGAGATGACGATTATTTTGTACTGGACGCCACATGTGATGCCACACCCAGACAAGAACCAAAAGGGATGGCTCAGTTCTCAGGGTTGGGGACGCATTTTCAGTCTTAAGGTTCCAAGTTGTTGGTCTCAAACCAGAGGTGTTTTTAGGTATATCCCAATTGTTCCTGCTCCCCCTGAGGCCCCTTGTACAAAAAATAGTCTAGTCAGTGTAAATAGTTTGAAAAGATCTAGTGCAAAGGTAGTAAAGTACCTAGAATTTCTTGTGTTTTTATGACTAATGATCAAATTATAAAAATTAATTTCATTCACAATAGATTCATATTCCATTGTCAAATTTCATTGTAAGGAGGACTGATTGATAGGAGGGTATTGCATAAGTGCCCTTTTCACCAAAGAGGTTAAAGTCACTCACGCCACTCACGCCTGCGTTCGGGGTGCTGCCTCGCTAGGAGAGTCTTGTATGACATCTTCTCCGCCACGTTTTCCGAGGCGATACTGATCATGTCTTCGGAAGAGGAACTCGACAGATGCAGGTATTCCTTCGTTGTAGCTAGAAATGAAAGACGGGCTGTAACAAACGGTAAATGACGACGGAAAGAAAGAAACGTATTCGTTACAACAGCAATGAATAGAGAAATACGCCCTTGAAGCATGTAGCAACCCGAATGGACAACTGTCAACTGGAAGGGTTAGTACCGAAACATCTTTCCATCTTTCTTAGGGTCGAGTGGTTGGAGCCCCGCCACAAGGTGAATTTTAAGTCATTTGTGGTGAGAGTACCGACCAAAGATCTGTCGACGTTTTTAAAGGAGGAATTCTGGCCGAGGGGTGTCATCTTTCGGCGTTTTCGTGGCCGCCGGCTAGTGGACACCGCGAAAGTGTATTAATTTTTGGCAGAACAGGACTACACTGTTCTGTTACATCGGTGTTAGTTTTAAGTTTTATATTGTTATGTATGTTAGTCTATAAGGTATTTGTGAATATGGGCCTCGTTGCCCGAAATAAAATTTATTATTTATTATTATCTTTGAAGTAAAATTGAGTGATTTAGCAAGTAATATAAATATGACGGTGCATGTGGTTTTGAGAGCGAGCTAGACATACTAATGTATAGTTATGGTCTCACTTACTCTGCCGTAACTCGGGCACCAGGCCTCTGCTTTAAAACCTTCAAATCAAGTTCGAATATTACGCTTGCTCCGTCACTTTCATTCGATTTTGGTACGATTAGCGAGTGAGAGGAACGGAGTATCCATAAGCACTACTGTGGTGTTAGGTGTTAGGGAGTAAGATCCCGGACGTGCGTCACCATATTTGACACTCTTGTTCTAGACGTTGCTTGTGAAACTGGGTGGTGAAGCTTGGTACGTCGTGTGCGTGATAGTTTTGCATCTAGCCTTGGCTCCACGTGCCCCTGGAACGTCGATAGGGACGATTTCTTACCAAGTGCCTGTATTTTGATAATTAAACGAGAATTTGTGAAACATCTAGAAAAGTCTTTTGGTTCTCCTTGCCCGACTACCCTCGTCTACTCCCAAGTTCGACCATCATGACGCTCCCTTTACCCAAAGATAAAGAGGAGCTTACAAATAAAATAAATACACATAACTGCCCAGAGGGCCCTGTCAAGATGCACTACGCTAACAAGCGTTTCTATTCGTTTCGTGTCTAAACCAATCACGTCTCTGGTAGATGACGTGATACGAAAAGTCACGTGATCTTCCAGTGACACGATTGGTTAAAAACGAAACGAATAGAAACGCTAGTTAGCTTAGTGCATCTTGGCAGGGCCCTCAGTATTCACGACGACATAACATATATTTGATATGATCTCTATGATCAGTTTAAGACGGCCTTGCCTCGAGGTTGGTAGGTATATTGTACCGACAGGTTAGAAGTTTTAAACAATGGGGGTGAAAGTATTTACAGTCCATCCTTATGAGGGTGGGGTCGAAGTCAATGTTGGAGCGGAGCGGTTGGCCATGGCCGAGCTCCAGACTGCTGAGGAAGTCCGCGGCCACCGTCGAGAAGGACTGACATGACAACGCCATGTACTTTTTCCTCATTCCCAGCGCCTGTATCAGACCTTTAGATGCCTGCCGCAGGTCCGCAATCGGCACCTGGAAAATCACCTTTATGGCTTAACTAGACGACGCCCGCGACTTCGCACGCGTAGAATTAGTTCCCCGCTATTGTTTCCCGTTGGGGGTCGATTTTCGGATAATCCTTTCTTAGTGCTTACTTACATCATGAAAGGAACCCCTGTCTGTACCGAATTTCAAGTTTCTAGGTACAGTAGTTTCGGCTGTGCGTTGATATATAAGTCAGTCAGTCAGGTTTGTCTTTTATATATGGCTTAATAATAACTTAATCATAAAACATGTAAAGATGCGCTACAATATGGGGCTTTTTAAAAAGGGTATCATTAAATTTCTTGATGATGATGATGATGATGATGATGATGATGATGATGATGATGATGATGATGATGATGATGATGATGATGATGATGATGATGATGATGATAATGATGATTTATCTTCCAGTATATGGAAATCAAAGTAGGTATGTTTGATGACGTAGGGGGGGCGTTGAATTTAAGTCTCCGACACGAACCTAAAATAAATACGGACGGACGTAACCTCGTCTAAACATGAGTGAAGCAAACAAAATGACTGCGTGCGCACGTAAACTGTCACTCGTGCTGTGGCTCGACGCGTTGTCTTACCTAGTGTATCTGTGTGCTTGGAGGGTCTTGAGCATAGTATAATCTATTAAATACTATGTCTTGAGGTAAGTCGTGTATAACGAACGAAATTGCCGACCTTGCATGCTTCACACCTTTTTAGTGCAACGTTACGTATGTATTTTTTTAGGTCCTTGCTCTCCGACCGGTGTTTTTTTTCGGTCCCCCCCTCCCACTGCTACTGCATGCGATGGTGTGGTGAGTGAGGTGACGTACCCCGGTGCAGTGGATCCCGGTGTGCGGCTGGAAGTAGCTAACGCCGGGCACATGCGCGTCGCCCGGCGCGTGCGGCACCGAGAGCTTCGCGCTGAACCGACCGTAAATAGTACATTAGTATTAAGGTGCTTTTCCACGCGTTCGAAAACGCAAAAACTAAATTCTATTAAATGATAGGTAATAGGAATAGGTTAGTCCAACTGAAGTCGGATTTTGGTTGAAAATAGAAGTTACTTTTTCCATTTTTGAAGGCGGTTTATGGTTTTTTAAATATTTATTTTATTTTATACTTTTTAGTGATCATAATAAGCTTATGTAGTCCCCACTTCTTAGTTTATAGAAACTTTAAGACATTTCAATCTCGCCGCAAGCAAGGCCGCGGGAAAGCCATAGTCATATTTAAACGATTCAATGTTCTTCGTTGTAGTCACTCAACTATCTTAATCGAGATATCTTATCGCCACCCTTGAAATAGGTACCGTTGAGGAGTTCCGGTGGCCATCTGTGATCTTTATCATCATTGCAGTTCGACTTCACCAAATGATACTTTCTGAATTAAAATGGTAGACTTGTTACAAGAAATACTAAAATCACTATATGTTTGCCTACTATATTAGAGGAGTTCCCTCAATTCCTCACTGATCCCGTCATCCGATTGAGATTTGGTGACAATGGGACCACCTCGGAAGTATACTCTATCAAACCAAAAAATTTAGACAATTGACGGAGAAAGCGGTGAACATACATAAAAAAATACATACAGTGGAACGTAAGTATAACCTTCTTTTTTGAAGTCGGTTAAAAAGGGATCTATATCTTTTGTTCGTTTCTTGAGTGAGAAAATAGAATAGAAAATAGCTGAACGCTTCCTCGCCGGCAGTGGGACAAGTGCCTTAGAAAACCATTTTTAGTATGGGAATGCCCCGCGACGCGCCGCTTCCGCTCTCAGTGAGTTTGCGTCTTAAGGGCCGTATTTAAAATGAAAGCAATAGAATGATTTACAATACAGATTACCTCAATATAACCATGGAACATAACGACGGTGGAAAGGAGAAACCCTTTAAGCGACATGAAGGGCAACATTGAGTAACCCGGCTCAAAAGACGCAGAAAAAGAAGCCGATTCCAACGATATATATAACTCAATTTCGCCCATCATGTCGCTTAAAGGGTTTCTCCTTTCCACCATCGATAATTACCCGTGGGGGAGCAAAGCAGGAACGTTTTACGGTACTGAGTAGACCAAATTGGTTCTGGTTTGAGTGGCATAATCACATCAGTGGACTAGGTGTGTTATTACATACATACTTATATACATACCTTCATGCCTGTAATCCCAGAGTGGGGTAGGCAGAGCTACAGAATTACCTACAACTTTAAAAACTTAGGTCTGTTATTTATTCTAAAAATAAAAGGCTTACTTGTTCGATGGAGGGTCGTTGACGCTGACCCTGGGAGTACCCCCCATCTTCTGGGTCCTCACCGTCTTCGGGGTAGTCGTGGGCATATTACTTTTAGTGTTCTTAGTTGTCATTCAAAATACTAACTAAGAGCTGGTGCTGACATAACCAATTCATTTTGTTAGGGCACACATTGTGAATGCTGAAATTCAGTTTGGTTGTAAGACTACTGTTTCATATCCAAATGGGACATTGTGAAGGTTTGAAGAGGTTTGGGAAGGTTTGGGAAGATTGTTGTCTCGGATTGATGTTGACAACAACGAATTGTCATGCCAATGGTTGGCAATAGTGACAGATTTGGTTATGACTGTTCTCTGAAAAGAGGTTTACTGTTTTATGATAGGAACCTATTGTATACCCAGAGAGCATCGCCGATAACCTACATCTGTTCTGTGCCTCTATTCTAGAGTCTGTGCGGCAAGAGAAGAGTCGTGGCAGAACGGGAACTAACATAGTCAGCATCTATGGTCAGCATAGCAAAAACCATAAAATAGCACTGGCACGCCCTCAAATCCTACGCTCTTCTCTTTCCGCACAGACTCTTGGCGGTAAAATCCAAATCGTTTTCGACCGGTTTTTAACTCGGTCGCCATTACTAACAAGTAAATAAGAGCTATCAAAATGTTGACAATACGATAACGGATCAAAAAGGACATGGTTTTTACCGTGTTGAATAGAGGCCTTTTTTAGTATTATAGTTTTTCTTCAGGGTTTGCCCCTACCTACATCTCTCTGTATGCGACTGTACCACCCATAAAAATAACAGAAATTGTATACAAATCAAAACACACTTCGGTTTAAATATTTTATTCAACTAAACAATAGGTACTCTAATATTTCTACTACCATATTAGGTACAAATGTTAAAAACTAATTTAATACTAAATTACTGGTATTGTACATTACTACCCATATCCCGTTTTTATAAAATTAGCGTAGGTATTTTATGATTCAGCAAGAGTAATTCTTTATGGCCCATCTTAATGTGGCCCTCAGGCCAAGTTTGCAGACCCTAGAGTTACACTATTATTTATACGACGATCTTCACCGCTCCGGAGTTTTCATAGCACGGTAAGACTAAAGCGAGCTATGCAGTCGACATCCATATTAAATTCGCCCCATACTCAAGCCCATACTCAATCATTATAATCATTCCAATGTTTACTCATATCATTAACAAAGAAAGTAAGTAAGAAATAGAAAGAATTTATACATACCTAATAAGGAAATATAAATTTAAAAAAAAACTTTTTTTACTGTTTTTATTTTGTTTCTTTATTGTTATTACTTTTGTACACATTGACATTATTTTATTTTTACACTGACGATCTTAAATAAATGTCTAGGTACTACTTTACTACTATAAATTGCTTGCTATACTTTAACATACCTAATCTGATGAAAGGCAGTATTCCTATAGCTACATGCTTTATGAATGTTTATATTGATACTTATGGTCATGATCATGGTATAGTTATGGTTATGGTTACATTTATTTAAAACACTTTACTTAAGATGTTTTGTTTATCCGGTATAAAATAAAAACACTTAAGTATCTAAAACGATAGCTATTTTATTTATATTAACATTAAATAATAATTGTAGAATGCCATAAATAATTGAGTATGCGTATGAAGCGAGTATTAATTTAAATGTCGACTCTATAGCTCGCTTTAGTCTTACCGTGCCATGAAAACTCCGAACCATCATCACAAGGTGACTGGCAAGAGCTGGATGAGAATGTCTGCGGGTCGTGCTCTGTGGCGTACAAAAGGGAGGCTTACGTTTATATCCTACAGTGGACTATTTATAGGTTGTTGATGATGATGAAGCTAGACGAGCGAGGGTCGCTTGAGGCTGACGATGAACGGCTGCGACTCGAAGTTTGGCGTTTGGGGCGAGCTCGGCGGCGCCCAGTCCGGGATTTGAGCGTAGCGGACCTGCAAACATACCGTATGCATTCTGTCGCCTGGTAAGTACACTTAAAGCCTGACCAGAAAAATAAAATACCTCGCCATATTGCGGAAATTATATGAACTGTCATTTCTATAGCAATTCACGAAACACAGATAAAAAAGTATTAGTGGCGACTCCATTAAAGGATTTTTATTTTTCAGAGCGCTTATTGTCTAACGCACTCGCAATCACGATCGTTTTCATTTTGAAAATCGAAGGCTTGTCTGCATACAAAATGAAAACAATTGCTCCACTTTGAAGCCGGTTGCAATTGCGAGTGAGTTAGACAATAAGCCCTCTGGTCAGGCTTTAATAATAAAAATAGCTAGAACTTGACTGGAGACAAGTGTGACACACATACACACGGTGAGTCGTCAAGACATATTGATTCTTAGAAGTGCAAGGCGTCCCAACACAAGACTTTTAAATCTAAAGGGGCCTCCCAACCAGTACCCTTTAAATTTATAAACTGGCTAAATGATAACCTAACACTTTTCGATTTTATTTTATTTTTGACACGTTCGAATCTCAAGGAATCATATGACTCCCCATTTATTAAAATCGGTCTAATAGTTAAGGCCCAAGATATCAAAAATGTATAGGATTGACGTCCCGTCAAGCGCCTACGTCAATTCCATACATTTTGTCAGTTTTCGAAAATCGCTTACGTTACGTTAGCGAGCAACTTATTGCCTTTGACAGGTTGTAGGTATACCGCAATGACTGTCAAGTAAATAGGAGCTATCGTAGCGATGACAGTAAGTACGGTAACATGTCGAAAGCAATATGGTTTTACGGAGAAGAATAGAGGCCCAGTAATATTTTTGGAATTTCGGATTTATCCTTACATACAATTGTATAAGCACAAACATATCTTCACATATTATATCGTTGTAAGTCACAAATTCGTGTTTTAGAATATCACCGGTGCCTGGAAATCTCGCGGCTAAAATCTTAAATACGACGCCCTCACCACCCACTCGTAAACGAGGTCACCAATTTTCACTTTAAGTCGTCAATAGAGTCTGTGCGGAATGAGAAGAGTCGTGGCAGAAACGGGAACTAACATAGTCAGCATAGCAAAAACCATAAAATAGCACTGGCACGCCCTCAAATCCTACGCTCTTCTCTTTCCGCACATACTCTAGTAGGTAAGATGCGAAAATTAACTGGGAAAATCAGTTCACATCTCCCCAAACCTAATTGACTGTTTGTCTGGTATAATCTTTTGACTTGGCTGGATGTTTTTCTATTGTCATAAAATATACCGCTTACCATCGGTATGAATTGTTTTCCCATATTGTTCCCACTTTCGTTTTGATGAACATACATGTGCAGTAATCATTTGGGATTGTTTTCATTAGATGCAGTGTCCAATGAGACTTGGTTTTTTCCTTATCAAAATAA
Organism: Acleris cristana; assembly: GCA_948252455.1. Lineage (NCBI taxonomy): Eukaryota > Metazoa > Arthropoda > Insecta > Lepidoptera > Tortricidae > Acleris > Acleris cristana. Next base: position 14,534,344 of record OX411789.1, read on the forward strand.
TGCTATCTTAAGAAAAATAGCTAAAAATAAGTACAAGTTCCAAGTTGTTTCACAATGGTATGCCCTTAATATTCATATTTGTTTGTGTATTGTGTAGATTGCAGTGTGTAGGACGTTCACATACGAGTAAGCAACTTAAGTTGAGTATTAAGTTAAGTTGTTAAGTTTTGATTATAAAAAGTGTAACAAATGTTTTTAACGTAATTAAATAAGTCGACAATACAGTTAAATACACGATTAATATTTCGTCACAACGAAACTTTTATAACTTCGGCTTCAAACAAAATTTAATAGTTAATTAAACTTGTAAGTAACAGTCAAAACCATAAAATATCTGAGAGAGAGAGTCCTTAGCCCCCTATTTCACCATTGTGACAATTACAGGTGACAGGTGACAGGTGAAATTTCAGAGTACGATACATGATCTAGCCTAGTCATGTAGGACCTCGTTATCGTTGCCATGAAAGCCGAATTGTCACCTATCACCTATCATTGTCAGGTTTTGGATACTGGTATTATTACTACTCTTTCAAGTAAAGATTTTTTAATGTTACTTGATACTGAATGTAATCCATTGTGTATTAGACAATCGAAAGTTGCATGCACCACTTTGATACCTTAAAATGAGACGGAGAAGCCGCACCGCTTTATCTGAACAACAAAATATTTCTTATTATTAAGACAACGCTCCGACCAGGCCGCAGAATATAGGGTAAAAGACTCTTTGATTGGCACCCAAAAGCCAGAAAGCTACAGTACGAGCTCTTAGTAGAAGATGCTTCGGGTTTGTACTTGTCTCTCACTCGCTCTCATACGCTCTTATTAAGAGAGAGTGAGAGAGAAGTACAAACCCGAAGCACCTAAGTGCTCATAGACTGTACCTATTTTTTGAAAGATTGTCACTGTTACATGACGACATTAAGATTCAACGTGCTATTGATGGATCTTTTCCTCGCTCACCGCTCCGCTGCCTCGCTTCGCTCCGGTGGACAGGCAGCCTTAAGCCGGCCATACACGTTACGGTTACCGGAGAGGTCTACCTGTGCAGGCGACCGGAGCAAAACCAAAAATCAATTCTTTCGAGTGACACCGTACGGTGAACCTGTGCGTGTGTGCCGTGTCCTCCGGTCGCCTGCGCAGGTAACCTCTCCGGTGGACCGTAACGTGGATGGCCGGCTTTAATGTGGCTCATGTCGTCGGAGAGGGGGACGTGTAGATCACGTGTAGATTGGGTGATTGGTCGCGTAACTCGTGTAGGCCCAATCTGCGCACTATCGATGTAGCAGAGTCAACTATAAAGATTTGTGCACCTTATTTCAATGGAATAAGTTGGAAGAGATAATACACATCTTTATAGTACAATAATAGCAATCGCGCCCTGTTTGAGGTTATAATTTTGAGGTTAAGTACTGCATTGACAGCTGTCATAGTTGACTTGTCATGCACTTATCATCTTAACGCAACTTTTGTAATGGAATAAGTTTATTGGTAAATAGAAACAGCGATTATTTATTTGCACTTTTTATTTCCAACAATTTAACATTCGTCTTGGTTCCAGCGGGATCTTAAAGCTATATCAATTTCGTAAAAAGACCTACCTACCCGTTTTCTTAAAATGTTGTTTCGATTTCTACCCACTACTTTTACACTTATCGATAAAATTTTAAATTAAGTACACATTTTTTTTCTTACCAAGATGTCTCAAGGTATAATTTTTGTTTTTTTTTATTATTTGATATAATATAATTTTAAGGACATAACAAAAATCTAAACATTATTAGTTTGTTAACAAAGGACACGGTTAATTTGCAATCTCTAAAGGGGTTTCTAAACGGGCCATATTTTCAGTGCAATATGTGGCCGGCAACTATTGGTGTCTTTCTCTAACATACGAGTAAGAGAGAGACACCAATAGTTGCCGGCCACATATTGCAGTGAAAATATGGCCCGTTTAAAAGCCCCTGAATATCGTGCCCGGGTTTGCGCGCTGGCAAGATTAAAATTGAACTCTAATGTTTTTACTTTTTTTATCGATACTCTTAGTTTTGTCAATAGGTAAATCAATATCGATATCCTTTAAAATCGATAATTAAATATGTTAATCGCTTTTCAATTTAATCCTTGCCGTTGTACATATATTTTAGACTATTTTCTAGGATACACTTTACAGAGCTGCTAGTAACTGTGCTATTTAAATTATTATAATTTAAAATTTTGCTGCAGTTAGGGGACATAATATACCTACCCGTGTCTCTTTTCCCACTCCATATTTGCCCATCTTGCATCTGTGACGTAATAATATTGCCGACTTTATGGTAGTTATTTACTTTCCAGTATGAGCTACCATGTTAAGAACATGATTACGATAAACAAGGGATATGGATTCCCTTTGAATTCGAATTTCGAATCCCTGCACAAGGTCTAGAATTATCTTTACTTCGATAGCTTTTAAGCGGCCCACGACTTTTAGTGACTTGGGTTAAAAAATTAACCCCTAACAGCAGCAAGTTTTCAATTCCCATTAAACACAATAAACGTTAGATACAACATAAAACACAACCAAATAAAGCTTTTAAAATGTTCTCCGGATGGCCCCAGTAAAGGCTTTAACACACAAAAAGCGGCGCGTCAAATGCGTAATCAAATGCTAGGTCATGCGTCTGGACCGCGACTACGGTTACATACTTGAAACTATGCGACTACCGCTACGGTTACAGCGCCGTTATTATAAGAGTTAAGCACGATTCCCAATGAATAGACCGGCGCCGGAACACACCTAGCTTTTCATACATAACGCTACAGTGCGCTTCGTGAAAATCTTAATATGTGATTGAGCACTGCTACAGTTTATTCGAATTTGAAGTCAGTTATAGTCAAAAGATTCGCTGTTACATGAATAAAGGATTCGATTTTAAGCTCTACGGGGTTCTTTAAGGAGCATATACACTTAGAAAGCCACAATGAGAACAAACAAGTTGATATAACTTTGTCAATTGAACTTCTGTCTTTTTTGGTTAAACGTTGATACTTTGACTGATTATATGAAGCCACCTTAATAGATACCAACATAAATACAAAAATACAACCTAAAATAAGAGATAAATGTTTTGTGCTTTAAGCAAACGTTAATAAACACTGTTCCAGTGTTCCTCATCTAAGCACAAAGTTTAAGTTTGTGTCCATTTCGCCTTTAACATTTTTAACGCTCGTACAACACCAGCTGTCGTTCGTACAACACCAACGACGTTTAAGCTGTCCGTCCACAGGAGCGGAGTGAGGCAGAGGAGCGGTGAGCGAGAAAATGATTCACCAATAGGAATACTTCATTTTCCTAGCCTCACTCACCGATTGGTGGATTTTTTCCTCGCTCACCGCTCCGCTGCCTCGCTCCGCTCCAGTGGACAGGCAGCCTTGTCAGAGGTACAGTTTAAAACAGACTTTCATTAGTATGGATTAAGTTGAAATATGCTTGGCGTATGCGACACATTTGTGTTAGACGTAAGGCATTGAAAAGGTTTAAAAAGGATGACATGTATAATAAAAATGAATTCGGGATTTATTAAAATTATTATTAGATAAATCGTCATGACAGTACAACAACCTATGCATAGGTTATACTAATTAGAAGAATGAAGGATACCTACTGAATTCTCTAAAAAAACCACGTGAAGGATGTCCTTTCTCTGTTTCTCTTAAATCGAAACAGAACTGACCGAAAGGGACAGGAGAGAGCCGTTTCTTAAACAAATTTGGGGTTTAAAAAATAGGATGGAATCAGTCGCATTACAATGTAGCCGAAGATTATAAATTCTTAGTTTAATAAAATATTAGAAGCATATTTTAACGAGAGAAGTAACTTAATAATAAACTTGATACTAAAGCTTTCTTATTTTTAATAGGTAATGAATAAAAACTGATTCTATTCTAAATTCTATATTATAGTATAAGAAGTATCGTTAGAAGAAAAATAAATAAACTGACGGTTTACTAACGACAATGGGCTACATCATTAATCATTATTCATACAGTCACCAGCAATAATATATTATCCAACATTGGGCGCAAAAATATCTGACACGTCTTTATTACTAGAGGTATAAGAGCGTCTCAGATATTTTTGCGCCCAATGTAGGATAATATATTATTTCTGGTGACTGTACAATGGTATCGTTCAAAAATAATATCGGGTAATATAGGCTTAGTGACCTAAATTTAAAATAAAGTTTTTTTTTTAATTTAATTTAAGATTTTTTATTATTGTTTCCTTTTCGTCGAATTATTAGCATTTTCTATTTTAACATTTATTTCCAAACGAGTCGGACTGTTGTTTTATTTATCGTTAGTAAACCGTTGTTTAACTATTTAATTTGTAGTAAAAAAATACTATAAACGTTACAAGTATTTAATAGATTTTATACGACTGAGAAAATTCTTTTTTACG